>OU895877.1:31937163-32646545 GCA_917627325.4 Chironomus riparius
AAGAATGCTAATATAGATATAAAATCGATATAATTTTTTTTAAAAATAGCCTACTATGATCAAAACCAAAAATGCTTTAAATTGCATTTTAAAACATATCTAGGTATTATAAATGATAAATAATGCTAATATAGATATAAAATCGATATAATTTTTTTAAAAATAGCCTACTATGATCAAAACCAAAATGCTTTAAATTGCATTTCAAACCCATCTAGGTATTATAAATGATAAAGAATGCTAATATAGATATAAAATCGATATAATTTTTTTAAAAAAAGCCTACTATGATCAAAACCAAAAATGCTTTGAATTGCATTTTAAAACATATCTAGGTATTATAAATGATAAAGAATGCTAATATAGATATAAAATCGATATAATTTTTTTAAAAATGGCCTACTATGATTGAAACCAAAAATGCTTTGAATTGCATTTTAAAACATATCTAGGTATTATAAATGATGAAGAATGCTAATATAGATATAAAATCGATATTTTTTTTTGAGAATAGCCTACTTTGATCAAAACCAAAAATGCTTTAAATTGCATTTTAAAACATATCAAGGTATTATAAATGATAAACAATGCTAATTTTGATGTAAATTCGATATTTTTTTGAAAATAGCCTATTATGATCAAAAACCAAAAATGCTTAAAATTGCATTTTAAAACATATCTAGGTATTATAAATGATGAAGAATGCTAATATAGATATAAAATCGATATTTTTTTTGAAAATAGCCTACTTTGATCAAAACCAAAAATGCTTTAAATTGCATTTTAAAACATATCAAGGTATTATAAATGATAAACAATGCTAATTTTGATGTACATTCGATATTTTTTTGAAAATAGCCTACTATGATCGATACCAAAAATGCTTTAAATTGCATTTTTAAAACATATCTAGGTATTATAAATGATGAAGAATGCTAATATAGATATAAAATCGATATAATTTTTTTAAAAATAGCCTACTATGATCAAAACCAAAAATGCTTTGAATTGCATTTTTAAACACATCTAGGTATTATAAATGATAAAGAATGCTAATATAGATATAAAATCGATATAATTTTTTTAAAAATGGCCTACTATGATTGAAACCAAAAATGCTTTGAATTGCATTTTAAAACATATCTAGGTATTATAAATGATGAAGAATGCTAATATAGATATAAAATCGATATAATTTTTTTAAAAATAGCCTACTATGATCAAAACCAAAAATGCTTTGAATTGCATTTTTAAAACACATCTAGGTATTATAAATGATAAAGAATGCTAATATAGATATAAAATCGATATAATTTTTTTAAAAATGGCCTACTATGATTGAAACCAAAAATGCTTTGAATTGCATTTTAAAACATATCTAGGTATTATAAATGATGAAGAATGCTAATATAGATATAAAATCGATATTTTTTTTTGAGAATAGCCTACTTTGATCAAAACCAAAAATGCTTTAAATGGCATTTTAAAACATATCAAGGTATTATAAATGATAAACAATGCTAATTTTGATGTAAATTCGATATTTTTTTGAAAATAGCCTATTATGATCAAAAACCAAAAATGCTTAAAATTGCATTTTAAAACATATCTAGGTATTATAAATGATGAAGAATGCTAATATAGATATAAAATCGATATTTTTTTTTGAAAATAGCCTACTTTGATCAAAACCAAAAATGCTTTAAATTGCATTTTAAAACATATCAAGGTATTATAAATGATAAACAATGCTAATTTTGATGTACATTCGATATTTTTTTGAAAATAGCCTACTATGATCGATACCAAAAATGCTTTAAATTGCATTTTTAAAACATATCTAGGTATTATAAATGATGAAGAATGCTAATATAGATATAAAATCGATATTTTTTTTTGAAAATAGCCAACTTTGATCAAAAACAAAAATGCTTTAAATTGCATTTATAAACATATCTTAGTATTATAAATGATAAAGAATGCTAATAAAGATATAAAATCGATATTTTTTTTGAAAATAGCCTACTATGATCAAAAACCAAAAATGCTTTAAATTGCATTTATAAAACATATCTAGGTATCATAAATGATAAAGAATGCTAATATAGATATAAAATCGATTTTTTTCTAAAAAAAGCCTACTATGATCAAAAACAAAAATGCTTTAAATTACATTTAAAAACATATCTAGGTATTATAAATGATAATGAATGCTAATAAAGTTAAAAAATCGATATTTTTTTAAAAAAGCCTACTATGATCAAAAACAAAAATGCTTTAAATTGCATTTATAAAACATATCTTAGTATCATAAATGATAAAGAATGCTAATAAAGATATAAAATCGATATTTTTTTTGAAAATAGCCTACTATGATCAAAAACCAAAAATGCTTTAAATTGCATTTATAAAACATATCTAGGTATCATAAATGATAAAGAATGCTAATATAGATATAAAATCGATTTTTTTCTAAAAAAAGCCTACTATGATCAAAAACAAAAATGCTTTAAATTACATTTAAAACATATCTAGGTATTATAAATGATAATGAATGCTAATAAAGATATAAAATCGATATTTTTTTGAAAATAGCCTACTTTGATCAAAACCAAAAATGCTTTAAATTGCATTTTAAAAACAAATCTAGGTATTATAAATGATAACAAACGCTAATTAAGATATAAAATCGATTTTTTTTTAAAAAAAGCCTACTATGATCAAAACAAAAATGCTTTAAATTACATTTAAAACATATCTTGGTATTATAAATGATAAAGAATGCTAATAAAGATATAAAATCGATATTTTTTTGAAAATAGCCTACTATGATCAAAAACCAAAAATGCTTTAAATTGCATTTATAAAACATATCTTAGTATCATAAATGATAAAGAATGCTAATATAGATATAAAATCGATATTTTTTTTAAAATAGCCTTCTATGATCGAAACCAAAAATGCTTTAAATTACATTTTAAAACATATCTAGGTATTATAAATGATAATGAATGCTAATAAAGATATAAAATCGATATTTTTTTGAAAATAGCCTACTATGATCAAAAACCAAAAATGCTTTAAATTGCATTTTAAAAACAAATCTAGGTATTATAAATGATAACAAACGCTAATTAAGATATAAAATCGATTTTTTTTTAAAAAAGCCTACTATGATCAAAACAAAAATGCTTTAAATTACATTTAAAACATATCTAGGTATTATAAATGATAATGAATGCTAATAAAGATATAAAATCGATATTTTTTTGAAAATAGCCTACTTTGATCAAAACCAAAAATGCTTTAAATTGCATTTTAAAAACAAATCTAGGTATTATAAATGATAACAAACGCTAATTAAGATATAAAATCGATTTTTTTTTTAAAAAAAGCCTACTATGATCAAAACAAAAATGCTTTAAATTACATTTAAAACATATCTTGGTATTATAAATGATAAAGAATGCTAATAAAGATATAAAATCGATATTTTTTTGAAAATAGCCTACTATGATCAAAAACCAAAAATGCTTTAAATTGCATTTATAAAACATATCTTAGTATCATAAATGATAAAGAATGCTAATATAGATATAAAATCGATATTTTTTTTAAAATAGCCTTCTATGATCGAAACCAAAAATGCTTTAAATTACATTTTAAAACATATCTAGGTATTATAAATGATAATGAATGCTAATAAAGATATAAAATCGATATTTTTTTGAAAATAGCCTACTTTGATCAAAACCAAAAATGCTTTAAATTGCATTTTAAAAACAAATCTAGGTATTATAAATGATAACAAACGCTAATTAAGATATAAAATCGATTTTTTTTTAAAAAAGCCTACTATGATCAAAACAAAAATGCTTTAAATTACATTTAAAACATATCTTGGTATTATAAATGATAAGGAATGCTAATAAAGATATAAAATCGATATTTTTTTGAAAATAGCCTACTATGATCAAAAACCAAAAATGCTTTAAATTGCATTTATAAAACATATCTTAGTATCATAAATGATAAAGAATGCTAATAAAGATATAAAATCGATAATTTTTTGAAAATAGCCTACTATGATCAAAAACCAAAAATGCTTTAAATTGCATTTTTAAACACATCTAGGTATTACAAATGATAAAGAATGCTAATATAGATATAAAATCGATATAATTTTTTTAAAAATAGCCTACTATGATCAAAACCAAAAATGCTTTAAATTGCATTTTTAAACACATCTAGGTATTATAAATGATAAAGAATGCTAATATAGATATAAAATCGATATAATTTTTTTAAAAATAGCCTACTATGATTGAAACCAAAAATAATTTGAATTGCATTTTTAAACACATCTAGGTATTATAAATGATAAAGAATGCTAATATAGATATAAAATCGATATAATTTTTTTAAAAATAGCCTACTATGATCAAAACCAAAAATGCTTTAAATTGCATTTTTAAACACATCTAGGTATTACAAATGATAAAGAATGCTAATATAGACATAAAATCGATATAATTTTTTTAAAAATAGCCTACTATGATCAAAACCAAAAATGCTTTAAATTGCATTTTTAAACACATCTAGGTATTATAAATGATAAAAAATGCTATTATAGATATAAAATCGATATAATTTTTTTAAAAATAGCCTACTATGATTGAAACCAAAAATGCTTTGAATTGCATTTTTAAACATATCTAGGTATTATAAATGATAAAGAATGCTAATATAGATATAAAATCGATATAATTTTTTTAAAAATAGCCTACTATGATCAAAACCAAAAATGCTTTAAATTGCATTTTTAAACACATCTAGGTATTATAAATGATAAAGAATGCTAATATAGATATAAAATCGATATAATTTTTTTTAAAAATAGCCTACTTTGATCAAAACCCAAAAATGCTTTGAATTGCATTTTTAAACACATCTTGGTATTATAAATGATAAAGAATGCTAATATAGATATAAAATCGATATAATTTTTTTAAAAATAGCCTACTATGATCAAAACCAAAAATGCTTTGAATTGCATTTTAAAACATATCTAGGTATTATAAATGATAAATAATGCTAATATAGATATAAAATCGATATAATTTTTTTTAAAAATAGCCTACTATGATCAAAACCAAAAATGCTTTAAATTGCATTTTAAAACATATCTAGGTATTATAAATGATAAAGAATGCTAATATAGATATAAAATCGATATAATTTTTTTTAAAAATAGCCTACTATGATCAAAACCAAAAATGCTTTAAATTGCATTTTAAAACATATCTAGGTATTATAAATGATAAAGATTGCTAATATAGATATAAAATCGATATAATTTTTTTAAAAATAGCCTACTATGATCAAAACCAAAAATGCTTTGAATTGCATTTTTAAACACATCTAGGTATTATAAATGATAAAGAATGCTAATATAGATATAAAATCGATATAATTTTTTTTAAAAATAGCCTACTATGATCAAAACCAAAAATGCTTTAAATTGCATTTTTAAACATATCTAGGTATTATAAATGATAAAGAATGCTAATATAGATATAAAATCGATATAATTTTTTTTAAAAATAGCCTACTATGATCAAAACCAAAAATGCTTTAAATTGCATTTCAAACCCATCTAGGTATTATAAATGATAAAGAATGCTAATATAGATATAAAATCGATATAATTTTTTTAAAAAAAGCCTACTATGATTAAAACCAAAAATGCTTTAAATTGCATTTTAAAACATATCTAGGTATTATAAATGATAAAGAATGCTAATATAGATATAAAATCGATATAATTTTTTTTAAAAATAGCCTACTATGATCAAAACCAAAAATGCTTTGAATTGCATTTTTAAACACATCTTGGTATTATAAATGATAAAGAATGCTAATATAGATATAAAATCGATATAATTTTTTTTAAAAATAGCCTACTATGATCAAAACCAAAAATGCTTTGAATTGCATTTTAAAACATATCTAGGTATTATAAATGATAAAGAATGCTAATATAGATATAAAATCGATATAATTTTTTTTAAAAATAGCCTACTATGATCAAAACCAAAAATGCTTTAAATTGCATTTTAAAACATATCTAGGTATTATAAATGATAAAGATTGCTAATATAGATATAAAATCGATATAATTTTTTTAAAAATAGCCTACTATGATCAAAACCAAAAATGCTTTGAATTGCATTTTTAAAACACATCTAGGTATTATAAATGATAAAGAATGCTAATATAGATATAAAATCGATATAATTTTTTTTAAAAATAGCCTACTATGATCAAAACCAAAAATGCTTTAAATTGCATTTTAAAACATATCTAGGTATTATAAATGATAAATAATGCTAATATAGATATAAAATCGATATAATTTTTTTTAAAAATAGCCTACTATGATCAAAACCAAAATGCTTTAAATTGCATTTCAAACCCATCTAGGTATTATAAATGATAAAGAATGCTAATATAGATATAAAATCGATATAATTTTTTTAAAAATAGCCTACTATGATCAAAACCAAAAATGCTTTGAATTGCATTTTAAAACATATCTAGGTATTATAAATGATAAAGAATGCTAATATAGATATAAAATCGATATAATTTTTTTAAAAATGGCCTACTATGATTGAAACCAAAAATGCTTTGAATTGCATTTTAAAACATATCTAGGTATTATAAATGATGAAGAATGCTAATATAGATATAAAATCGATATTTTTTTTTGAGAATAGCCTACTTTGATCAAAACCAAAAATGCTTTAAATTGCATTTTAAAACATATCAAGGTATTATAAATGATAAACAATGCTAATTTTGATGTAAATTCGATATTTTTTTGAAAATAGCCTATTATAATCAAAAACCAAAAATGCTTAAAATTGCATTTTAAAACATATCTAGGTATTATAAATGATGAAGAATGCTAATATAGATATAAAATCGATATTTTTTTTTGAAAATAGCCTACTTTGATCAAAACCAAAAATGCTTTAAATTGCATTTTTAAACATATCAAGGTATTATAAATGATAAACAATGCTAATTTTGATGTACATTCGATATTTTTTTGAAAATAGCCTACTATGATCGATACCAAAAATGCTTTAAATTGCATTTTTAAAACATATCTAGGTATTATAAATGATGAAGAATGCTAATATAGATATAAAATCGATATAATTTTTTTAAAAATAGCCTACTATGATCAAAACCAAAAATGCTTTGAATTGCATTTTTAAACACATCTAGGTATTATAAATGATAAAGAATGCTAATATAGATATAAAATCGATATAATTTTTTTAAAAATGGCCTACTATGATTGAAACCAAAAATGCTTTGAATTGCATTTTAAAACATATCTAGGTATTATAAATGATGAAGAATGCTAATATAGATATAAAATCGATATAATTTTTTTAAAAATAGCCTACTATGATCAAAACCAAAAATGCTTTGAATTGCATTTTTAAACACATCTAGGTATTATAAATGATAAAGAATGCTAATATAGATATAAAATCGATATAATTTTTTTAAAAATGGCCTACTATGATTGAAACCAAAAATGCTTTGAATTGCATTTTAAAACATATCTAGGTATTATAAATGATGAAGAATGCTAATATAGATATAAAATCGATATTTTTTTTTGAGAATAGCCTACTTTGATCAAAACCAAAAATGCTTTAAATTGCATTTTAAAACATATCAAGGTATTATAAATGATAAACAATGCTAATTTTGATGTAAATTCGATATTTTTTTGAAAATAGCCTATTATGATCAAAAACCAAAAATGCTTAAAATTGCATTTTAAAACATATCTAGGTATTATAAATGATGAAGAATGCTAATATAGATATAAAATCGATATTTTTTTTTGAAAATAGCCTACTTTGATCAAAACCAAAAATGCTTTAAATTGCATTTTAAAACATATCAAGGTATTATAAATGATAAACAATGCTAATTTTGATGTACATTCGATATTTTTTTGAAAATAGCCTACTATGATCGATACCAAAAATGCTTTAAATTGCATTTTTAAAACATATCTAGGTATTATAAATGATAAATAATGCTAATATAGATATAAAATCGATATAATTTTTTTTAAAAATAGCCTACTATGATCAAAACCAAAATGCTTTAAATCGCATTTCAAACCCATCTAGGTATTATAAATGATAAAGAATGCTAATATAGATATAAAATCGATATAATTTTTTTAAAAATAGCCTACTATGATCAAAACCAAAAATGCTTTGAATTGCATTTTAAAACATATCTAGGTATTATAAATGATAAAGAATGCTAATATAGATATAAAATCGATATAATTTTTTTAAAAATGGCCTACTATGATTGAAACCAAAAATGCTTTGAATTGCATTTTAAAACATATCTAGGTATTATAAATGATGAAGAATGCTAATATAGATATAAAATCGATATTTTTTTTTGAGAATAGCCTACTTTGATCAAAACCAAAAATGCTTTAAATTGCATTTTAAAACATATCAAGGTATTATAAATGATAAACAATGCTAATTTTGATGTAAATTCGATATTTTTTTGAAAATAGCCTATTATAATCAAAAACCAAAAATGCTTAAAATTGCATTTTAAAACATATCTAGGTATTATAAATGATGAAGAATGCTAATATAGATATAAAATCGATATTTTTTTTTGAAAATAGCCTACTTTGATCAAAACCAAAAATGCTTTAAATTGCATTTTTAAACATATCAAGGTATTATAAATGATAAACAATGCTAATTTTGATGTACATTCGATATTTTTTTGAAAATAGCCTACTATGATCGATACCAAAAATGCTTTAAATTGCATTTTTAAAACATATCTAGGTATTATAAATGATGAAGAATGCTAATATAGATATAAAATCGATATAATTTTTTTAAAAATAGCCTACTATGATCAAAACCAAAAATGCTTTGAATTGCATTTTTAAACACATCTAGGTATTATAAATGATAAAGAATGCTAATATAGATATAAAATCGATATAATTTTTTTAAAAATGGCCTACTATGATTGAAACCAAAAATGCTTTGAATTGCATTTTAAAACATATCTAGGTATTATAAATGATGAAGAATGCTAATATAGATATAAAATCGATATAATTTTTTTAAAAATAGCCTACTATGATCAAAACCAAAAATGCTTTGAATTGCATTTTTAAACACATCTAGGTATTATAAATGATAAAGAATGCTAATATAGATATAAAATCGATATAATTTTTTTAAAAATGGCCTACTATGATTGAAACCAAAAATGCTTTGAATTGCATTTTAAAACATATCTAGGTATTATAAATGATGAAGAATGCTAATATAGATATAAAATCGATATTTTTTTTTGAGAATAGCCTACTTTGATCAAAACCAAAAATGCTTTAAATTGCATTTTAAAACATATCAAGGTATTATAAATGATAAACAATGCTAATTTTGATGTAAATTCGATATTTTTTTGAAAATAGCCTATTATGATCAAAAACCAAAAATGCTTAAAATTGCATTTTAAAACATATCTAGGTATTATAAATGATGAAGAATGCTAATATAGATATAAAATCGATATTTTTTTTTGAAAATAGCCTACTTTGATCAAAACCAAAAATGCTTTAAATTGCATTTTAAAACATATCAAGGTATTATAAATGATAAACAATGCTAATTTTGATGTACATTCGATATTTTTTTGAAAATAGCCTACTATGATCGATACCAAAAATGCTTTAAATTGCATTTTTAAAACATATCTAGGTATTATAAATGATGAAGAATGCTAATATAGATATAAAATCGATATTTTTTTTTGAAAATAGCCAACTTTGATCAAAAACAAAAATGCTTTAAATTGCATTTATAAAACATATCTTAGTATCATAAATGATAAAGAATGCTAATAAAGATATAAAATCGATATTTTTTTTGAAAATAGCCTACTATGATCAAAAACCAAAAATGCTTTAAATTGCATTTATAAAACATATCTAGGTATCATAAATGATAAAGAATGCTAATATAGAAATAAAATCGATTTTTTTCTAAAAAAAGCCTACTATGATCAAAAACAAAAATGCTTTAAATTACATTTAAAAACATATCTAGGTATTATAAATGATAATGAATGCTAATAAAGTTAAAAAATCGATATTTTTTTAAAAAAGCCTACTATGATCAAAAACAAAAATGCTTTAAATTACATTTAAAACATATCTAGGTATTATAAATGATAATGAATGCTAATAAAGATATAAAATCGATATTTTTTTGAAAATAGCCTACTTTGATCAAAACCAAAAATGCTTTAAATTGCATTTTAAAAACAAATCTAGGTATTATAAATGATAACAAACGCTAATTAAGATATAAAATCGATTTTTTTTTAAAAAAAGCCTACTATGATCAAAACAAAAATGCTTTAAATTACATTTAAAACATATCTTGGTATTATAAATGATAAAGAATGCTAATAAAGATATAAAATCGATATTTTTTTGAAAATAGCCTACTATGATCAAAAACCAAAAATGCTTTAAATTGCATTTATAAAACATATCTTAGTATCATAAATGATAAAGAATGCTAATATAGATATAAAATCGATATTTTTTTTAAAATAGCCTTCTATGATCGAAACCAAAAATGCTTTAAATTACATTTTAAAACATATCTAGGTATTATAAATGATAATGAATGCTAATAAAGATATAAAATCGATATTTTTTTGAAAATAGCCTACTTTGATCAAAACCAAAAATGCTTTAAATTGCATTTTAAAAACAAATCTAGGTATTATAAATGATAACAAACGCTAATTAAGATATAAAATCGATTTTTTTTAAAAAAGCCTACTATGATCAAAACAAAAATGCTTTAAATTACATTTAAAACATATCTTGGTATTATAAATGATAAGGAATGCTAATAAAGATATAAAATCGATATTTTTTTTGAAAATAGCCTACTATGATCAAAAACCAAAAATGCTTTAAATTGCATTTATAAAACATATCTTAGTATCATAAATGATAAAGAATGCTAATAAAGATATAAAATCGATAATTTTTTGAAAATAGCCTACTATGATCAAAAACCAAAAATGCTTTAAATTGCATTTATAAAACATATCTTAGTATCATAAATGATAAATAATGCTAATATAGATATAAAATCGATATTTTTTTTAAAATAGCCTTCTATGATCGAAACCAAAAATGCTTTAAATTACATTTAAAACATATCTAGGTATTATAAATGATAATGAATGCTAATAAAGATATAAAATCGATATTTTTTTGAAAATAGCCTACTTTGATCAAAACCAAAAATGCTTTAAATTGCCTTTTAAAAACAAATCTAGGTATTATAAATGATAACAAACGCTAATTAAGATATAACATCGATTTTTTTTAAAAAAAGCCTACTATGATCAAAACAAAAATGCTTTAAATTACATTTAAAACATATCTTGGTATTATAAATGATAAGGAATGCTAATAAAGATATAAAATCGATATTTTTTTTGAAAATAGCCTACTATGATCAAAAACCAAAAATGCTTTAAATTGCATTTATAAAACATATCTTAGTATCATAAATGATAAAGAATGCTAATAAAGATATAAAATCGATAATTTTTTGAAAATAGCCTACTATGATCAAAAACCAAAAATGCTTTAAATTGCATTTATAAAACATATCTAGGTATTATAAATGATGAAGAATGCTAATATAGATATAAAATCGATATTTTTTTGAAAAAATCCTACTATGATCAAAACCAAAAATGTTTTAAATTGCATTTTAAAACATATCTAGGTATTATAAATGATAAAGAATGCTAATATAGATATAAAATCGATATTTTTTTTAAAATAGCCTTCTATGATCGAAACCAAAAATGCTTTAAATTACATTTTAAATCATATCTAGGTATTATAAATGATAAGGAATGCTAATAAAGATATAAAATCGATGTTTTTTTTGAAAATAGCCTACTATGATCAAAAACCAAAAATGCTTTAAATTGCATTTATAAAACATATCTTAGTATCATAAATGATAAAGAATGCTAATAAAGATATAAAATCGATAATTTTTTGAAAATAGCCTACTATGATCAAAAACCAAAAATGCTTTAAATTGCATTTATAAAACATATCTAGGTATTATAAATGATAAAGAATGCTAATTTAGATATAAAGTCGATATTTTTTTGAAAATATCCTACTATGATCAAAACCAAAAATGCTTTAAATTGCATTTTAAAACATATCTAGGTATTATAAATGATAAAGATTGCTAATATAGATGTAAATTCGATATTTTTTTGAAAATAGCCTACTTTGATCAAAACTAAAAATGCTTTAAATTGCATTTTAAAAACAAATCTAGATATTATAAATGATAAAGAATGCTAATAAAGATATAAAATCGATACTTTTTTTTTTGAAAATAGCCTACTATGATCGAAACCAAAAATGCTTTAAATTGCATTTTAAAACATATCTAGGTATTATAAATGATAAAGAATGCTAATAAAGATATAAAATCGATATTTTTTTTTAAAAATAGCCTACTTTGATCAAAACCAAAAATACTTTAAATTGCATTTTAAAAACAAATCTAGGTATTATAAATGATAACAAACGCTAATTAAGATATAAAATCTCTTTTTTTTAAAAAAAGCCTACTATGATCAAAAACAAAAATGCTTTAAATTACATTTAAAACATATCTAGGTATTATAAATGATAACAAACGCTAATTAAAATATAAAATCGATATTTTTTTTTAAAAATAGCCTGCTTTGATCAAAACCAAAAATGCTTTAAATTGCATTTTAAAAACAAATCTAGGTATTATAAATGATAACAAACGCTAATAAAGATATAAAATCGATATTTTTTTGAAAATAGCCTACTATGATCAAAAACCAAAAATGCTTTAAATTGCTGTAAAAACTTCTTCTGAGTGAAACAACTGAAATGAAGACTCTAACAACAAATTTGTACTTCCTTATTCTTTTTGTTTAAAGAAACTTGGGACGAGTTCAAATTTTATTGTCCTTTCAATTCTATAATTTTTGTAACACTGATTTAATAGATAATTTTTGCTCTCATTTTTTATTCTCTTTTGATTTAATTTTCTCTCTCAAGTTGAGATAGAATTAAATATTTATTTTAAATAAAGTGCTTGATTTTAACGCAAAGAAAAGAATTTTTTAAGAATTTTTTAACAATTGCATTTATAAAACATATCTTAGTATCATAAATGATAAAGAATGCTAATATAGATATAAAATCGATACTTTTTTGAAAATAGCCTACTATGATCGAAACCAAAAATGCTTTAAATTTGCATTTTAAAACATATCTAGGTATTACAAATGATAAAGAATGCTAATATAGATATAAAATCGATATAATTTTTTTAAAATAGCCTACTATGATCAAAAACCAAAAATGCTTTAAATTGCATTTTAAAACATATCTATGTATTATAAATGATAAGAAATGCTAATAAAGATATAAAATCGATATTTTTTTTTGAAAATAGCCTACTATGATCAAAAACCAAAAATGCTTTAAATTGCATTTATAAAACATATCTTAGTATCATAAATGATAAAGAATGCTAATATAGATATAAAATCGATAATTTTTTGAAAATAGCCTACTATGATCGGTACCAAAAATGCTTAAAATTGCATTTTTAAAACATATCTAGGTAATATAAATGATGAAGAATGCTAATATAGATATAAAATCGATATTTTTTTTGAAAATAGCCTACTATGATCAAAAACCAAAAATGCTTTAAATTGCATTTATAAAACATATCTTAGTATCATAAATGATAAAGAATGCTAATATAGATATAAAATCGATAATTTTTTGAAAATAGCCTACTATGATCGGTACCAAAAATGCTTAAAATTGCATTTTTAAAATATATCTAGGTATTATAAATGATGAAGAATGCTAATATAGATATAAAATCGATATTTTTTTGAAAATATCCTACTATGATCAAAATCAAAAATGCTTTAAATTGCATTTTAAAATATATCTAGGTATTATAAATGATAAAGATTGCTAATATAGATGTAAATTCGATATTTTTTTGAAAATAGCCTACTTTGATCAAAACTAAAAATGCTTTAAATTGCATTTTAAAACATATCTAGGTATTATAAATGATAAAGAATGCTAATATAGATATAAAATCGATATTTTTTTGAAAATAGCCTACTATGATCAAAAACCAAAAATGCTTTAAATTGCATTTATAAAACATATCTTAGTATCATAAATGATAAAGAATGCTAATATAGATATAAAATCGATACTTTTTGGAAATAGCCTACTATGATCGAAACCAAAAATGCTTTAAATTGCATTTTAAAACATATCTAGGTATTACAAATGATAAAGAATGCTAATATAGATATAAAATCGATATTTTTTTGAAAATAGCCTACTATGATCAAAAACCAAAAATGCTTTAAATTGCATTTTTTAACATATCTAGGTATTATAAATGATAAAGAATGCTAATAAAGATATAAAATCGATATTTTTTTTTAAAAATAGCCTACTTTGATCAAAACCAAAAATGCTTTAAATTACATTTAAAACATATCTAGGTATTATAAATGATAACAAACGCTAATTAAGATATAAAATCGATATTTTTTTTAAAAATAGCCTACTTTGATCAAAACCAAAAATGCTTTAAATTGCATTTTAGAAACAAATCTAGGTATTATAAATGATAACAAACGCTAATTAAGATATATTATCTATTTTTTTTTAAAAAAAGCCTACTATGATCAAAATTAAAAATGCTTTAAATTACATTTAAAACATATCTAGGTATTATAAATGATAAAGAATGCTAATAAAGATATAAAATCGATATTTTTTTGAAAATAGCCTACTATGATCAAAAACCAAAAATGCTTTAAATTGCATTTATAAAACATATCTTAGTATCATAAATGATAAAGAATGCTAATAAAAAAAAAAATCGATACTTTTTTTTTTGAAAATAGCCTACTATGATCGAAACCAAAAATGCTTTAAATTGCATTTTAAAACATATCTAGGTATTATAAATGATAAAGAATGCTAATAAAGATATAAAATCGATATTTTTTTGAAAATAGCCTACTATGATCGGTACCAAAAATGCTTAAAATTGCATTTTTAAAACATATCTAGGTATTATAAATGATGAAGAATGCTAATATAGATATAAAATCGATATTTTTTTTTGAAAAATAGCCTACTATGATCAAAACCAAAAATGCTTTAAATTGCATTTTTAAACACATCTAGGTATTACAAATGATAAAGAATGCTAATATAGATATAAAATCGATATAATTTTTTTAAAAATAGCCTACTATGATCAAAACCAAAAATGCTTTAAATTGCATTTTTAAACACATCTAGGTATTATAAATGATAAAAAATGCTAATATAGATATAAAATCGATATAATTTTTTTAAAAATAGTCTACTATGATTGAAACCAAAAATGCTTTGAATTGCATTTTAAAACATATCTAGGTATTAAAAATGATAAAGAATGCTAATATAGATATGAAATCGATATAATTTTTTTAAAAATAGCCTACTATGATCAAAACCAAAAATGCTTTAAATTGCATTTTTAAACACATCTAGGTATTACAAATGATAAAGAATGCTAATATAGATATAAAATCGATATAATTTTTTTAAAAATAGCCTACTATGATCAAAACCAAAAATGCTTTAAATTGCATTTTAAACACATCTAGGTATTATAAATGATAAAGAATGCTAATATAGATATGAAATCGATATAATTTTTTTAAAAATAGCCTACTATGATCAAAACCAAAAATGCTTTAAATTGCATTTTAAACACATCTAGGTATTATAAATGATAAAGAATGCTAATATAGATATAAAATCGATATAATTTTTTTAAAAATAGCCTACTATGATTGAAACCAAAAATGCTTTGAATTGCATTTTAAAACATATTTAGGTATTATAAATGATAAAGAATGCTAATATAGATATAAAATCGATATAATTTTTTTAAAAATAGCCTACTATGATTGAAACCAAAAATGCTTTGAATTGCATTTTAAAACATATCTAGGTATTATAAATGATAAAGAATGCTAATATAGATATAAAATCGATATAATTTTTTTAAAAATAGCCTACTATGATCAAAACCAAAAATGCTTTAAATTGCATTTTAAACACATCTAGCTATTATAAATGATAAAGAATGCTAATATAGATATAAAATCGATATAATTTTTTTAAAAATAGCCTACTATGATTGAAACCAAAAATGCTTTGAATTGCATTTTAAAACATATTTAGGTATTATAAACGATAAAGAATGCTAATAAAGATATAAAATCGATATAATTTTTTTAAAAATAGCCTACTATGATTGAAACCAAAAATGCTTTGAATTGCATTTTAAAACATATCTAGGTATTATAAATGATAAAGAATGCTAATATAGATATAAAATCGATATAATTTTTTTAAAAATAGCCTACTATGATCAAAACCCAAAAATGCTTTGAATTGCATTTTTAAACACATGTAAGTATTACAAATGATAAAGAATGCTAATATAGATATAAAATCGATATAATTTTTTTAAAAATAGCCTACTATGATTGAAACCAAAAATGCTTTGAATTGCATTTTAAAACATATCTAGGTATTATAAATGATAAAGAATGCTAATATAGATTTAAAATCGATATAATTTTTTTAAAGATAGCCTACTTTGATCAAAACCCAAAAATACTTTGAATTGCATTTTTAAACACATCTTGGTATTATAAATGATAAAAAATGCTAATATAGATATAAAATCGATATAATTTTTTTAAAAATAGCCTACTATGATCAAAACCAAAAATGCTTTGAATTGCATTTTAAAACATATCTAGGTATTATAAATGATAAAGAATGCTAATATAGATATAAAATCGATATAATTTTTTTTAAAAATAGCCTACTATGATCAAAACCAAAAATGCTTTGAATTGCATTTTTAAACACATCTAGGTATTATAAATGATAAAGAATGCTAATATAGATATAAAATCGATATAATTTTTTTTTAAAAATAGCCTACTATGATTGAAACCAAAAATGCTTTGAATTGCATTTTAAAACATATCTAGGTATTATAAATGATAAAGAATGCTAATATAGATATAAAATCGATATAATTTTTTTAAAAATAGCCTACTATGATCAAAACCAAAAGTGCTTTAAATTGCATTTTTAAACACATCTAGGTATTATAAATGCTAAAGAATGCTAATATAGATATAAAATCGATATAATTTTTTTAAAAATTGCCTACTATGATTGAAACCAAAAATGCTTTGAATTGCATTTTAAAACATATCTAGGTATTATAAATGATAAAGAATGCTAATATAGATATATAATCGATATTTTTTTGAAAATAGCCTACTATGATCAAAAACCAAAAATGCTTTAAATTGCATTTTAAAACATATCTAGGTATTATAAATGATAAAGAATGCTAATTTAGATATAAAATCGATATTTTTTTGAAAATATCCTACTATGATCAAAACCAAAAATGCTTTAAATTGCATTTTAAAACATATCTAGGTATTATAAATGATAAAGATTGCTAATATAGATGTAAATTCGATATTTTTTTGAAAATAGCCTACTTTGATCAAAACTAAAAATGCTTTAAATTGCATTTTAAAACATATCTAGGTATTATAAATGATAAAGAATGCTAATATAGATGTAAATTCGATATTTTTTTGAAAATAGCCTACTTTGATCAAAACTAAAAATGCTTTAAATTGCATTTTAAAACATATCTAGGTATTATAAATGATAAAGAATGCTTATATAGATATAAAATCGATATAATTTTTTTTTAAAAATAGCCTACTATGATTGAAACCAAAAATGCTTTGAATTGCATTTTAAAACATATCTAGGTATTATAAATGATAAAGAATGCTAATATAGATATAAAATCGATATAATTTTTTTAAAAATAACCTACTATGATCAAAACCAAAAGTGCTTTAAATTGCATTTTTAAACACATCTAGGTATTATAAATGCTAAAGAATGCTAATATAGATATAAAATCGATATAATTTTTTTAAAAATTGCCTACTATGATTGAAACCAAAAATGCTTTGAATTGCATTTTAAAACATATCTAGGTATTATAAATGATAAAGAATGCTAATATAGATATATAATCGATATTTTTTTGAAAATAGCCTACTATGATCAAAAACCAAAAATGCTTTAAATTGCATTTTAAAACATATCTAGGTATTATAAATGATAAAGAATGCTAATTTAGATATAAAATCGATATTTTTTTGAAAATATCCTACTATGATCAAAACCAAAAATGCTTTAAATTGCATTTTAAAACATATCTAGGTATTATAAATGATAAAGATTGCTAATATAGATGTAAATTCGATATTTTTTTGAAAATAGCCTACTTTGATCAAAACTAAAAATGCTTTAAATTGCATTTTAAAACATATCTAGGTATTATAAATGATAAAGAATGCTAATATAGATATAAAATCGATATTTTTTTGAAAATAGCCTACTATGATCAAAAACCAAAAATGCTTTAAATTGCATTTATAAAACATATCTTAGTATCATAAATGATAAAGAATGCTAATATAGATATAAAATCGATACTTTTTTTTGAAAATAGCCTACTATGATCGAAACCAAAAATGCTTTAAATTGCATTTTAAAACATATCTACGTATTATAAATGATAAAGAATGCTAATAAAGATATAAAATCGATATTTTTTTTTAAAAAAAGCCTACTATAATCAAAAACCAAAAATGCTTTAAATTGCATTTTTAAACATATCTAGGTATTATAAATGATAACAAACGCTAATTAAGATATAAAATCGATTTTTTTTTTAAAAAAGCCTACTATGATCAAAAACAAAAATGCTTTAAATTACATTTAAAACATATCTAGGTATTATAAATGATAAAGAATGCTAATAAAGATATAAAATCGATATTTTTTTTAAAAAAAGCCTTATGATCGAAATCAAAAATTCTTTAAATTGCATTTTAAAACATATCAAGGTATTATAAATGATAAACAATGCTAATATAGATGTAAATTCCATATTTTTTTGAAAAAAGCCTACTATGATCGGTACCAAAAATGCTTTAAATTGCATTTTTGAAACATATCTAGGTATTATAAATGGTGAAGAATGCTAATATAGATATAAAATCGATATTTTTTTTTGAAAATAGCCTACTTTGATCAAAACCAAAAATGCTTTAAATTGCATTTTAAAACATATCAAGGTATTATAACTGATAAACAATGCTAATTTTGATGTAAATTCGATATTTTTTTGAAAATATCCTACTATAATCAAAACCAAAAATGCTTTAAATTGCATTTATAAAACATATCTTAGTATCATAAATGATAAAGAATGCTAATATAGATATATAATCGATATTTTTTTGAAAATAGCCTACTATGATCATCAGAAATGTCACTTGGCAACAACATCACAATCTCCAGAACAGAAAGTCAAACATTCCTTGGAATCAAGCTAGACGAAAATCTCAGTGGAAATGAGCAATTTTTATCACTAGTTGAAAAATTGACTCAAGCTTGTAGAGCCTTATCTATCATAAAACATCATCTACCAAAAGAATTGCTGCTTGAATTCTTTCATGCTCACATTATGTCGCACCTACAATACTGTTCATTCCTGTATGCAAAGCTGAATCAATCCGAATTGCTGAGATTGCAAAGAATCCAAAACCGTTGCATCAAAATAATATTCAATCTTGATTCTTGTCATTCAACTATAGATCTCTTCAAATCATACGCCACTAATGTCCTTCCTGTAATTGGAATAATTTACAGCTCTATGCTCATCAATATAAAAAAATCTATTATACTTAACTTAGACGAATTACTAAAATTTGACATCCTTGAAAATAATAGACGGTCATCTGGTGAGCTTAAGCCTATGAGATTCCGAAAGAAGCGCTTTTTAGGCACTGACATCAGCTATTTGGGAGTCACCTTGTACAATCAGCTAAGTCCAGAGCTAAAAAATATTTCAAACTTAACAAAATTTAAAAACGAATTGAAAAGATACCTATTGGCAAAATAGACCTTATCCTTGCTGCTGACCAGATCCAGAATCGAAGAATCGCCTAAGGATGTCTCAATTGATGATGTCACGTTACTTTAAATCACTTTAATTATGTTCATATTTGTTTTTGTCTACATTAGTACTAAAAATTATTTTTAATGTTTTCAGTACACAAATTTTTAAAAACTCAAAATCCGTTTAAAAAATTTAAATCTAAGAAATTCGTTATTTCATATCGGATGACATTTATTCGATTATATCAAAAGTAGACTTTTTTTTTTTTTTTTTCCATCATGCAACTTCTTTTAATTGCTTTTCATATTTATTGTTCTGCCAACTGCTTTGCGGTGCCGTCTTTTTTTTTCTTTTTAATTTTGCTTTCAAATGTTTGTGAATGTATATATATATATAAGATTGGCTTTAATAAACTAAACTAAACTATGATCAAAAACCAAAAATGCTTTAAATTGCATTTTTAAACATATCTAGGTATTATAAATGATAACAAACGCTAATTAAGATATAAAATCGATTTTTTTTAAAAAAAGCCTACTATGATCAAAACAAAAAATGCTTTAAATTGCATTTTAAAACATATCTAGGTATTATAAATGATAAAGATTGCTAATATAGATAAAAAATCGATATTTTTTTGAAAAAAACCTACTATAATCAAAACCAAAATTGCTTTAAATTGCATTTTAAAACAAATATAGGTATTATAAATGATAACAAATGCTAATATAGATGTAAATTCGATATTTTTTTTGAAAAAAGCCTACTATGATCAAAACCAAAAATGCTTTGAATTGCATTTTAAAACATATCTAGGTATTATAAATGATAACAAATGCTAATATAGATGTAAATTCGATCTTTTTTTTTTTTAAAATAGCCTACTATGATCAAAAACCAAAAATGCTTTAAATTGCATTTTAAAACATATGCAGGTATTATAAATAATAAAGAATGCTTATAAAGATGTAAAATCGATATTTTTTTGAAAAAAGGCTACTATAATCAAAACCAAAAATGTTTTAAATTGCATTTTAAAACATATCTAGGTATTATAAATGATAAAGAATGCTAATATCGATATAAAATCGATATTTTTTTGAAAATATCCTACTTTGATCAAAACTAAAAATGCTTTAAATTGCATTTTAAAACATATCTAGGTATTATAAATGATAAAGAATGCTAATAAAGATATAAAATCGATATTTTTTTTTAAAAATAGACTACTTTGATCAAAACCAAAAATGCTTTAGATTGCATTTTAAAAACAAATCTAGGTATTATAAATGATAAAGAATGCTAATATAGATATATAATCGATATTTTTTTGAAAATAGCCTACTATGATCAAAAACCAAAAATGCTTTAAATTGCATTTTAAAACATATCTAGGTATTATAAATGATAAAGAATGCTAATTAAGATATAAAATCGATATTTTTTTGAAAATATCCTACTATGATCAAAACCAAAAATGCTTTAAATTGCATTTTAAAACATATCTAGGTATTATAAATGATAAAGATTGCTAATATAGATGTAAATTCGATACTTTTTTGAAAATAGCCTACTATGATCGAAACCAAAAATGCTTTAAATTGCATTTTAAAACATATCTAGGTATTATAAATGATAAAGAATGCAAATATAGATATAAAATCGATACTTTTTTTTTGAAAATAGCCTACTATGATCAAAAACCAAAAATGCTTTAAATTGCATTTTAAAACATATCAAGGTATTATAAATGATAAAGATTGCTAATATAGATGTAAATTCGATATTTTTTTGAAAATAGCCTACTTTGATCAAAACTAAAAATGCTTTAAATTGCATTTTAAAACATATCTAGGTTTTATAAATGATAAAGAATGCTAATTTAGATATAAAATCGATATTTTTTTGAAAAAAGCCTTATGATCGAAATCAAAAATGCTTTAAATTGCATTTTAAAACATATCTCGGTATTATAAATGATAAAGAATGCTAATAAAGATATAAAATCGTTTTTTTTTTTTGAAAAAAGCCTACTTTGATCGAAACCAAAAATGCTTTAAATTGCATTTTAAAACATATCTAGGTATTATAAATGATAAAGAATGCTAATAAAGATATAAAATCGATATTTTTTTTGAAAAAAGCCTTATGATCGAAATCAAAAATGCTTTAAATTGCATTTTAAAACATATCTAGGTATTATAAATGATAAAGAATGCTAATATAGATATAAAATCGATACTTTTTTTTTGAAAATAGCCTACTATGATCAAAAACCAAAAATGCTTTAAATTGCATTTTAAAACATATCAAGGTATTATAAATGATAAAGATTGCTAATATAGATGTAAATTCGATATTTTTTTGAAAATAGCCTACTTTGATCAAAACTAAAAATGCTTTAAATTGCATTTTAAAACATATCTAGGTTTTATAAATGATAAAGAATGCTAATTTAGATATAAAATCGATATTTTTTTGAAAATATCCTACTATGATCAAAACCAAAAATGCTTTAAATTGCATTTTAAAACATATCTAGGTATTATAAATGATAAAGATTGCTAATATAGATGTAAATTCGATATTTTTTTGAAAAAAGCCTACTTTGATCAAAACTAAAAATGCTTTAAATTGCATTTTAAAACATATCTAGGTATTATAAATGATAAAGAATGCTAATATAGATGTAAATTCGATATTTTTTTGAAAATAGCCTTCTTTGATCAAAACCAAAAATGCTTTAAATTGCATTTTAAAACATATCTAGGTATTATAAATGATAAAGATTGCTAATATAGATGTAAATTCGATATTTTTTTGAAAATATCCTACTATGATCAAAACCAAAAATGCTTTAAATTGCATTTTAAAACATATCTAGGTATTATAAATGATAAAGATTGCTAAAATAGATGTAAATTCGATATTTTTTTGAAAATAGCCTTCTTTGATCAAAACCAAAAATGCTATAAATGATAACAAATTCTAATATAGATGTAAATTCGATATTTTTTTGAAAATAGCCTACTTTGATCAAAACTAAAAATGCTTTAAATTGCATTTTAAAACATATCTAGGTTTTATAAATGATAAAGAATGCTAATTTAGATATAAAATCGATATTTTTTTGAAAATATCCTACTATGATCAAAACCAAAAATGCTTTAAATTGCATTTTAAAACATATCTAGGTATTATAAATGATAAAGAATGCTAATATAGATGTAAAATCGATATTTTTTTGAAAAAAGCCTACTATGATCCCAATGTTAGCAAAGAGAACAGAGTCCGTTACAAACAAAAAAAATTCAAAATTTTCGCGCGGTATTTTTTTAAAATTTCAAAATAAGAAAGTCTGTTACTTTTTATTTTTTTTTAAACTAGGTGTTTTTTAAAGCATAAACATTTAAGGAATGCAATTTCATCACAGTGATTATCTTAATCATAAAAACTAGTAAGAATGTTCACTAAAATTACAAATTACTCGAAAAATAATAATTCACAACGATTTTTTTTTAAAAATTAGAACTTCGAAGATTCGATTTTCGAAAAATAAGAACCTCGAAAATTCGAAGTTCGAATAATAAGAACTCAAAAATTTCTGTTTGCTAGCATTGGCTTTGATCAAAACTAAAAATGCTTTAAATTGCATTTTAAAACATATCTAGGTATTATAAATGATAAAGAATGCTAATATAGATGTAAATTCGATATTTTTTTGAAAATAGCCTTCTTTGTTAAAAACCAAAAATGCTTTAAATTGCATTTTAAAACATATCTAGGTATTATAAATGATAAAGATTGCTAATATAGATGTAAATTCGATATTTTTTTGAAAATATCCTACTATGATCAAAACCAAAAATGCTTTAAATTGCATTTTAAAACATATCTAGGTATTATAAATGATAAAGATTGCTAATATAGATGTAAATTCGATATTTTTTTGAAAATAGCCTTCTTTGATCAAAACCAAAAATGCTATAAATGATAACAAATTCTAATATAGATGTAAATTCGATATTTTTTTGAAAATAGCCTACTATGATCAAAACCAAAAATGTTTTAAATTGCATTTTAAAGCATATCTAGGTATTATAAATGATAAAGAATGCTAATATAGATGTAAATTCGATATTTTTTTGAAAATAGCCTACTTTGATCAAAACTAAAAATGCTTTAAATTGCATTTTAAAACATATCTAGGTATTATAAATGATAAAGAATGCTAATAAAGATATAAAATCGATATTTTTTTTTGAAAATAGCCTACTATGATCAAAAACCAAAAATGTTTTAAATTGCATTTTAAAACATATCTCGGTATTATAAATGATAAAGAATGCTAATAAAGATATAAAATCGTTTTTTTTTTTTGAAAATAGCCTACTTTGATCGAAACCAAAAATGCTTTAAATTGCATTTTAAAACATATCTAGGTATTATAAATGATGAAGAATGCTAATATAGATATAAAATCGATATTTTTTTGAAAATATCCTACTATGATCAAAACCAAAAATGCTTTAAATTGCATTTTAAAACATATCTAGGTTTTATAAATGATAAAGAATGCTAATTTAGATATAAAATCGATATTTTTTTGAAAATATCCTACTATGATCAAAACCAAAAATGCTTTAAATTGCATTTTAAAACATATCTAGGTATTATAAATGATAAAGATTGCTAATATAGATGTAAATTCGATATTTTTTTGAAAAAAGCCTACTTTGATCAAAACTAAAAATGCTTTAAATTGCATTTTAAAACATATCTAGGTATTATAAATGATAAAGAATGCTAATATAGATGTAAATTCGATATTTTTTTGAAAATAGCCTTCTTTGATCAAAACCAAAAATGCTTTAAATTGCATTTTAAAACATATCTAGGTATTATAAATGATAAAGATTGCTAATATAGATGTAAATTCGATATTTTTTTGAAAATAGCCTTCTTTGATCAAAACCAAAAATGCTATAAATGATAACAAATTCTAATATAGATGTAAATTCGATATTTTTTTGAAAATAGCCTACTATGATCAAAACCAAAAATGTTTTAAATTGCATTTTAAAGCATATCTAGGTATTATAAATGATAAAGAATGCTAATATAGATGTAAATTCGATATTTTTTTGAAAATAGCCTACTTTGATCAAAACTAAAAATGCTTTAAATTGCATTTTAAAACATATCTAGGTTTTATAAATGATAAAGAATGCTAATTTAGATATAAAATCGATATTTTTTTGAAAAAAGCCTTATGATCGAAATCAAAAATGCTTTAAATTGCATTTTAAAACATATCTCGGTATTATAAATGATAAAGAATGCTAATAAAGATATAAAATCGTTTTTTTTTTTTGAAAAAAGCCTACTTTGATCGAAACCAAAAATGCTTTAAATTGCATTTTAAAACATATCTAGGTATTATAAATGATAAAGAATGCTAATAAAGATATAAAATCGATATTTTTTTTGAAAAAAGCCTTATGATCGAAATCAAAAATGCTTTAAATTGCATTTTAAAACATATCTAGGTATTATAAATGATAAAGAATGCTAATATAGATATAAAATCGATACTTTTTTTTTGAAAATAGCCTACTATGATCAAAAACCAAAAATGCTTTAAATTGCATTTTAAAACATATCAAGGTATTATAAATGATAAAGATTGCTAATATAGATGTAAATTCGATATTTTTTTGAAAATAGCCTACTTTGATCAAAACTAAAAATGCTTTAAATTGCATTTTAAAACATATCTAGGTTTTATAAATGATAAAGATTGCTAATATAGATGTAAATTCCCAATGCTAGCAAACAGAAATTTTTGAGTTCTTATTATTCGAACTTCGAATTTTCGAGGTTCTTATTTTTCGAAAATCGAATCTTCGAAGTTCTAATTTTTAAAAAAAAATCGTTGTGAATTATTATTTTTCGAGTAATTTGTAATTTTAGTGAACATTCTTACTAGTTTTTATGATTAAGATAATCACTGTGATGAAATTGCATTCCTTAAATGTTTATGCTTTAAAAAACACCTAGTTTAAAAAAAAATAAAAAGTAACAGACTTTCTTATTTTGAAATTTTAAAAAAATACCGCGCAAAAATTTTGAATTTTTTTTGTTTGTAACGGACTCTGTTCTCTTTGCTAACATTGGGTAAATTCGATATTTTTTTGAAAATATCCTACTATGATCAAAACCAAAAATGCTTTAAATTGCATTTTAAAACATATCTAGGTATTATAAATGATAAAGATTGCTAATATAGATGTAAATTCGATATTTTTTTGAAAATAGCCTTCTTTGATCAAAACCAAAAATGCTATAAATGATAACAAATTCTAATATAGATGTAAATTCGATATTTTTTTGAAAATAGCCTACTTTGATCAAAACTAAAAATGCTTTAAATTGCATTTTAAAACATATCTAGGTTTTATAAATGATAAAGAATGCTAATTTAGATATAAAATCGATATTTTTTTGAAAATATCCTACTATGATCAAAACCAAAAATGCTTTAAATTGCATTTTAAAACATATCTAGGTATTATAAATGATAAAGATTGCTAATATAGATGTAAATTCGATATTTTTTTGAAAAAAGCCTACTTTGATCAAAACTAAAAATGCTTTAAATTGCATTTTAAAACATATCTAGGTATTATAAATGATAAAGAATGCTAATATAGATGTAAATTCGATATTTTTTTGAAAATAGCCTTCTTTGATCAAAACCAAAAATGCTTTAAATTGCATTTTAAAACATATCTAGGTATTATAAATGATAAAGATTGCTAATATAGATGTAAATTCGATATTTTTTTGAAAATATCCTACTATGATCAAAACCAAAAATGCTTTAAATTGCATTTTAAAACATATCTAGGTATTATAAATGATAAAGATTGCTAATATAGATGTAAATTCGATATTTTTTTGAAAATAGCCTTCTTTGATCAAAACCAAAAATGCTATAAATGATAACAAATTCTAATATAGATGTAAATTCGATATTTTTTTGAAAATAGCCTACTATGATCAAAACCAAAAATGTTTTAAATTGCATTTTAAAGCATATCTAGGTATTATAAATGATAAAGAATGCTAATATAGATGTAAATTCGATATTTTTTTGAAAATAGCCTACTTTGATCAAAACTAAAAATGCTTTAAATTGCATTTTAAAACATATCTAGGTATTATAAATGATAAAGAATGCTAATAAAGATATAAAATCGATATTTTTTTTTGAAAATAGCCTACTATGATCAAAAACCAAAAATGTTTTAAATTGCATTTTAAAACATATCTCGGTATTATAAATGATAAAGAATGCTAATAAAGATATAAAATCGTTTTTTTTTTTGAAAATAGCCTACTTTGATCGAAACCAAAAATGCTTTAAATTGCATTTCAAAACATATCTAGGTATTATAAATGATGAAGAATGCTAATATAGATATAAAATCGATACTTTTTTTTTGAAAATAGCCTACTATGATCAAAAACCAAAAATGCTTTAAATTGCATTTTAAAACATATCAAGGTATTATAAATGATAAAGATTGCTAATATAGATGTAAATTCGATATTTTTTTGAAAATAGCCTACTTTGATCAAAACTAAAAATGCTTTAAATTGCATTTTAAAACATATCTAGGTATTATAAATGCAGTGTTGCAAATGTAGATGTCTACACTAGATGAAGAATGTAGATTCTTCAATAGTTTTTGTCTAGCTAAGAAACTTTCTTCATAAAGATCGATTCTACATGTAGAAAGAAAAAAACCATCTACATGTAGATTGTGTCTACATGTAGAATCTGTCTACATGTAGATTCGATGTAGATGTCTATAATTCTACATTTTTTCCAGGTCTACATCAGAGAAGAATGTAGAATCGTAGACATGTAGACAGATTCTACATGTAGACACAATCTACATGTAGATGGTTTTTTTCTTTCTACATGTAGAATCGATTTTATGAAGAAATTTCTGTCTCAGAATTTATCTGATCCAGACAAATAGCCAGAATGCAACACTGTATAAATGATAAAGATTGCTAATATAGATGTAAATTCGATATTTTTTTGAAAAAAGCCTACTTTGATCAAAACTAAAAATGCTTTAAATTGCATTTTAAAACATATCTAGGTATTATAAATGATAAAGATTGCTAATATAGATGTAAATTCGATATTTTTTTGAAAATATCCTACTATGATCAAAACCAAAAATGCTTTAAATTGCATTTTAAAACATATCTAGGTATTATAAATGATAAAGATTGCTAATATAGATGTAAATTCGATATTTTTTTGAAAATAGCCTTCTTTGATCAAAACCAAAAATGCTATAAATGATAACAAATTCTAATATAGATGTAAATTCGATATTTTTTTGAAAATAGCCTACTTTGATCAAAACTAAAAATGCTTTAAATTGCATTTTAAAACATATCTAGGTTTTATAAATGATAAAGAATGCTAATTTAGATATAAAATCGATATTTTTTTGAAAATATCCTACTATGATCAAAACCAAAAATGCTTTAAATTGCATTTTAAAACATATCTAGGTATTATAAATGATAAAGATTGCTAATATAGATGTAAATTCGATATTTTTTTGAAAAAAGCCTACTTTGATCAAAACTAAAAATGCTTTAAATTGCATTTTAAAACATATCTAGGTATTATAAATGATAAAGAATGCTAATATAGATGTAAATTCGATATTTTTTTGAAAATAGCCTTCTTTGATCAAAACCAAAAATGCTTTAAATTGCATTTTAAAACATATCTAGGTATTATAAATGATAAAGATTGCTAATATAGATGTAAATTCGATATTTTTTTGAAAATATCCTACTATGATCAAAACCAAAAATGCTTTAAATTGCATTTTAAAACATATCTAGGTATTATAAATGATAAAGATTGCTAATATAGATGTAAATTCGATATTTTTTTGAAAATAGCCTTCTTTGATCAAAACCAAAAATGCTATAAATGATAACAAATTCTAATATAGATGTAAATTCGATATTTTTTTGAAAATAGCCTACTATGATCAAAACCAAAAATGTTTTAAATTGCATTTTAAAGCATATCTAGGTATTATAAATGATAAAGAATGCTAATATAGATGTAAATTCGATATTTTTTTGAAAATAGCCTACTTTGATCAAAACTAAAAATGCTTTAAATTGCATTTTAAAACATATCTAGGTATTATAAATGATAAAGAATGCTAATAAAGATATAAAATCGATATTTTTTTTTGAAAATAGCCTACTATGATCAAAAACCAAAAATGTTTTAAATTGCATTTTAAAACATATCTCGGTATTATAAATGATAAAGAATGCTAATAAAGATATAAAATCGTTTTTTTTTTTGAAAATAGCCTACTTTGATCGAAACCAAAAATGCTTTAAATTGCATTTTAAAACATATCTAGGTATTATAAATGATGAAGAATGCTAATATAGATATAAAATCGATATTTTTTTGAAAATATCCTACTATGATCAAAACCAAAAATGCTTTAAATTGCATTTTAAAACATATCTAGGTTTTATAAATGATAAAGAATGCTAATTTAGATATAAAATCGATATTTTTTTGAAAATATCCTACTATGATCAAAACCAAAAATGCTTTAAATTGCATTTTAAAACATATCTAGGTATTATAAATGATAAAGATTGCTAATATAGATGTAAATTCGATATTTTTTTGAAAAAAGCCTACTTTGATCAAAACTAAAAATGCTTTAAATTGCATTTTAAAACATATCTAGGTATTATAAATGATAAAGAATGCTAATATAGATGCAAATTCGATATTTTTTTGAAAATAGCCTTCTTTGATCAAAACCAAAAATGCTTTAAATTGCATTTTAAAACATATCTAGGTATTATAAATGATAAAGATTGCTAATATAGATGTAAATTCGATATTTTTTTGAAAATATCCTACTATGATCAAAACCAAAAATGCTTTAAATTGCATTTTAAAACATATCTAGGTATTATAAATGATAAAGATTGCTAATATAGATGTAAATTCGATATTTTTTTGAAAATAGCCTTCTTTGATCAAAACCAAAAATGCTATAAATGATAACAAATTCTAATATAGATGTAAATTCGATATTTTTTTGAAAATAGCCTACTATGATCAAAACCAAAAATGTTTTAAATTGCATTTTAAAGCATATCTAGGTATTATAAATGATAAAGAATGCTAATATAGATGTAAATTCGATATTTTTTTGAAAATAGCCTACTTTGATCAAAACTAAAAATGCTTTAAATTGCATTTTAAAACATATCTAGGTATTATAAATGATAAAGAATGCTAATAAAGATATAAAATCGATATTTTTTTTTTAAAATAGCCTACTATGATCAAAAACCAAAAATGTTTTAAATTGCATTTTAAAACATATCTCGGTATTATAAATGATAAAGAATGCTAATAAAGATATAAAATCGTTTTTTTTTTGAAAATAGCCTACTTTGATCGAAACCAAAAATGCTTTAAATTGCATTTTAAAACATATCTAGGTATTATAAATGATGAAGAATGCTAATATAGATATAAAATCGATATTTTTTTGAAAATATCCTACTATGATCAAAACCAAAAATGCTTTAAATTGCATTTTAAAACATATCTAGGTTTTATAAATGATAAAGAATGCTAATTTAGATATAAAATCGATATTTTTTTGAAAATATCCTACTATGATCAAAACCAAAAATGCTTTAAATTGCATTTTAAAACATATCTAGGTATTATAAATGATAAAGATTGCTAATATAGATGTAAATTCGATATTTTTTTGAAAAAAGCCTACTTTGATCAAAACTAAAAATGCTTTAAATTGCATTTTAAAACATATCTAGGTATTATAAATGATAAAGAATGCTAATATAGATGTAAATTCGATATTTTTTTGAAAATAGCCTTCTTTGATCAAAACCAAAAATGCTTTAAATTGCATTTTAAAACATATCTAGGTATTATAAATGATAAAGATTGCTAATATAGATGTAAATTCGATATTTTTTTGAAAATATCCTACTATGATCAAAACCAAAAATGCTTTAAATTGCATTTTAAAACATATCTAGGTATTATAAATGATAAAGATTGCTAATATAGATGTAAATTCGATATTTTTTTGAAAATAGCCTTCTTTGATCAAAACCTAAAATGCTATAAATGATAACAAATTCTAATATAGATGTAAATTCGATATTTTTTTGAAAATAGCCTACTATGATCAAAACCAAAAATGTTTTAAATTGCATTTTAAAGCATATCTAGGTATTATAAATGATAAAGAATGCTAATATAGATGTAAATTCGATATTTTTTTGAAAATAGCCTACTTTGATCAAAACTAAAAATGCTTTAAATTGCATTTTAAAACATATCTAGGTATTATAAATGATAAAGAATGCTAATAAAGATATAAAATCGATATTTTTTTTTGAAAATAGCCTACTATGATCAAAAACCAAAAATGTTTTAAATTGCATTTTAAAACATATCTAGGTATTATAAATGATAAAGAATGCTAATAAAGATATAAAATCGATATTTTTTTTTGAAAATAGCCTACTATGATCAAAAACCAAAAATGCTTTAAATTGCATTTTAAAACATATCTAGGTATTATAAATGATAAAGATTGCTAATATAGATGTAAATTCGATATTTTTTTGAAAATAGCCTTCTTTGATCAAAACCAAAAATGCTATAAATGATAACAAATGCTAATATAGATGTAAATTCGATATTTTTTTGAAAATAGCCTTCTTTGATCAAAACCAAAAATGCTTTAAATTGCATTTTAAAACATATCTAGGTATTATAAATGATAAAGATTGCTAATATAGATGTAAATTCGATATTTTTTTGAAAATATCCTACTATGATCAAAACCAAAAATGCTTTAAATTGCATTTTAAAACATATCTAGGTATTATAAATGATAAAGATTGCTAATATAGATGTAAATTCGATATTTTTTTGAAAATAGCCTTCTTTGATCAAAACCAAAAATGCTATAAATGATAACAAATTCTAATATAGATGTAAATTCGATATTTTTTTGAAAATAGCCTACTATGATCAAAACCAAAAATGTTTTAAATTGCATTTTAAAGCATATCTAGGTATTATAAATGATAAAGAATGCTAATATAGATGTAAATTCGATATTTTTTTGAAAATAGCCTACTTTGATCAAAACTAAAAATGCTTCAAATTGCATTTTAAAACATATCTAGGTATTATAAATGATAAAGAATGCTAATAAAGATATAAAATCGATATTTTTTTTTGAAAATAGCCTACTATGATCAAAAACCAAAAATGTTTTAAATTGCATTTTAAAACATATCTAGGTATTATAAATGATAAAGAATGCTAATAAAGATATAAAATCGATATTTTTTTTTGAAAATAGCCTACTATGATCAAAAACCAAAAATGCTTTAAATTGCATTTTAAAACATATCTAGGTATTATAAATGATAAAGATTGCTAATATAGATGTAAATTCGATATTTTTTTGAAAATAGCCTTCTTTGATCAAAACCAAAAATGCTATAAATGATAACAAATTCTAATATAGATGTAAATTCGATATTTTTTTGAAAATAGCCTTCTTTGATCAAAACCAAAAATGCTTTAAATTGCATTTTAAAACATATCTAGGTATTATAAATGATAAAGATTGCTAATATAGATGTAAATTCGATATTTTTTTGAAAATATCCTACTATGATCAAAACCAAAAATGCTTTAAATTGCATTTTAAAACATATCTAGGTATTATAAATGATAAAGATTGCTAATATAGATGTAAATTCGATATTTTTTTGAAAATAGCCTTCTTTGATCAAAACCAAAAATGCTATAAATGATAACAAATTCTAATATAGATGTAAATTCGATATTTTTTTGAAAATAGCCTACTTTGATCAAAACTAAAAATGCTTTAAATTGCATTTTAAAACATATCTAGGTTTTATAAATGATAAAGAATGCTAATTTAGATATAAAATCGATATTTTTTTGAAAATATCCTACTATGATCAAAACCAAAAATGCTTTAAATTGCATTTTAAAACATATCTAGGTATTATAAATGATAAAGATTGCTAATATAGATGTAAATTCGATATTTTTTTGAAAAAAGCCTACTTTGATCAAAACTAAAAATGCTTTAAATTGCATTTTAAAACATATCTAGGTATTATAAATGATAAAGAATGCTAATATAGATGTAAATTCGATATTTTTTTGAAAATAGCCTTCTTTGATCAAAACCAAAAATGCTTTAAATTGCATTTTAAAACATATCTAGGTATTATAAATGATAAAGATTGCTAATATAGATGTAAATTCGATATTTTTTTGAAAATATCCTACTATGATCAAAACCAAAAATGCTTTAAATTGCATTTTAAAACATATCTAGGTATTATAAATGATAAAGATTGCTAATATAGATGTAAATTCGATATTTTTTTGAAAATAGCCTTCTTTGATCAAAACCAAAAATGCTATAAATGATAACAAATTCTAATATAGATGTAAATTCGATATTTTTTTGAAAATAGCCTACTATGATCAAAACCAAAAATGTTTTAAATTGCATTTTAAAGCATATCTAGGTATTATAAATGATAAAGAATGCTAATATAGATGTAAATTCGATATTTTTTTGAAAATAGCCTACTTTGATCAAAACTAAAAATGCTTTAAATTGCATTTTAAAACATATCTAGGTATTATAAATGATAAAGAATGCTAATAAAGATATAAAATCGATATTTTTTTTTGAAAATAGCCTACTATGATCAAAAACCAAAAATGTTTTAAATTGCATTTTAAAACATATCTCGGTATTATAAATGATAAAGAATGCTAATAAAGATATAAAATCGTTTTTTTTTTTGAAAGTAGCCTACTTTGATCGAAACCAAAAATGCTTTAAATTGCATTTTAAAACATATCTAGGTATTATAAATGATGAAGAATGCTAATATAGATATAAAATCGATACTTTTTTTTTGAAAATAGCCTACTATGATCAAAAACCAAAAATGCTTTAAATTGCATTTTAAAACATATCAAGGTATTATAAATGATAAAGATTGCTAATATAGATGTAAATTCGATATTTTTTTGAAAATAGCCTACTTTGATCAAAACTAAAAATGCTTTAAATTGCATTTTAAAACATATCTAGGTTTTATAAATGATAAAGAATGCTAATTTAGATATAAAATCGATATTTTTTTGAAAATATCCTACTATGATCAAAACCAAAAATGCTTTAAATTGCATTTTAAAACATATCTAGGTATTATAAATGATAAAGATTGCTAATATAGATGTAAATTCGATATTTTTTTGAAAAAAGCCTACTTTGATCAAAACTAAAAATGCTTTAAATTGCATTTTAAAACATATCTAGGTATTATAAATGATAAAGAATGCTAATATAGATGTAAATTCGATATTTTTTTGAAAATAGCCTTCTTTGATCAAAACCAAAAATGCTTTAAATTGCATTTTAAAACATATCTAGGTATTATAAATGATAAAGATTGCTAATATAGATGTAAATTCGATATTTTTTTGAAAATATCCTACTATGATCAAAACCAAAAATGCTTTAAATTGCATTTTAAAACATATCTAGGTATTATAAATGATAAAGATTGCTAATATAGATGTAAATTCGATATTTTTTTGAAAATAGCCTTCTTTGATCAAAACCAAAAATGCTATAAATGATAACAAATTCTAATATAGATGTAAATTCGATATTTTTTTGAAAATAGCCTACTTTGATCAAAACTAAAAATGCTTTAAATTGCATTTTAAAACATATCTAGGTTTTATAAATGATAAAGAATGCTAATTTAGATATAAAATCGATATTTTTTTGAAAATATCCTACTATGATCAAAACCAAAAATGCTTTAAATTGCATTTTAAAACATATCTAGGTATTATAAATGATAAAGATTGCTAATATAGATGTAAATTCGATATTTTTTTGAAAAAAGCCTACTTTGATCAAAACTAAAAATGCTTTAAATTGCATTTTAAAACATATCTAGGTATTATAAATGATAAAGAATGCTAATATAGATGTAAATTCGATATTTTTTTGAAAATAGCCTTCTTTGATCAAAACCAAAAATGCTTTAAATTGCATTTTAAAACATATCTAGGTATTATAAATGATAAAGATTGCTAATATAGATGTAAATTCGATATTTTTTTGAAAATATCCTACTATGATCAAAACCAAAAATGCTTTAAATTGCATTTTAAAACATATCTAGGTATTATAAATGATAAAGATTGCTAATATAGATGTAAATTCGATATTTTTTTGAAAATAGCCTTCTTTGATCAAAACCAAAAATGCTATAAATGATAACAAATTCTAATATAGATGTAAATTCGATATTTTTTTGAAAATAGCCTACTATGATCAAAACCAAAAATGTTTTAAATTGCATTTTAAAGCATATCTAGGTATTATAAATGATAAAGAATGCTAATATAGATGTAAATTCGATATTTTTTTGAAAATAGCCTACTTTGATCAAAACTAAAAATGCTTTAAATTGCATTTTAAAACATATCTAGGTATTATAAATGATAAAGAATGCTAATAAAGATATAAAATCGATATTTTTTTTTGAAAATAGCCTACTATGATCAAAAACCAAAAATGTTTTAAATTGCATTTTAAAACATATCTCGGTATTATAAATGATAAAGAATGCTAATAAAGATATAAAATCGTTTTTTTTTTTGAAAATAGCCTACTTTGATCGAAACCAAAAATGCTTTAAATTGCATTTTAAAACATATCTAGGTATTATAAATGATGAAGAATGCTAATATAGATATAAAATCGATATTTTTTTGAAAATATCCTACTATGATCAAAACCAAAAATGCTTTAAATTGCATTTTAAAACATATCTAGGTTTTATAAATGATAAAGAATGCTAATTTAGATATAAAATCGATATTTTTTTGAAAATATCCTACTATGATCAAAACCAAAAATGCTTTAAATTGCATTTTAAAACATATCTAGGTATTATAAATGATAAAGATTGCTAATATAGATGTAAATTCGATATTTTTTTGAAAAAAGCCTACTTTGATCAAAACTAAAAATGCTTTAAATTGCATTTTAAAACATATCTAGGTATTATAAATGATAAAGAATGCTAATATAGATGTAAATTCGATATTTTTTTGAAAATAGCCTTCTTTGATCAAAACCAAAAATGCTTTAAATTGCATTTTAAAACATATCTAGGTATTATAAATGATAAAGATTGCTAATATAGATGTAAATTCGATATTTTTTTGAAAATATCCTACTATGATCAAAACCAAAAATGCTTTAAATTGCATTTTAAAACATATCTAGGTATTATAAATGATAAAGATTGCTAATATAGATGTAAATTCGATATTTTTTTGAAAATAGCCTTCTTTGATCAAAACCAAAAATGCTATAAATGATAACAAATTCTAATAGAGATGTAAATTCGATATTTTTTTGAAAATAGCCTACTATGATCAAAACCAAAAATGTTTTAAATTGCATTTTAAAGCATATCTAGGTATTATAAATGATAAAGAATGCTAATATAGATGTAAATTCGATATTTTTTTGAAAATAGCCTACTTTGATCAAAACTAAAAATGCTTTAAATTGCATTTTAAAACATATCTAGGTTTTATAAATGATAAAGAATGCTAATTTAGATATAAAATCGATATTTTTTTGAAAAAAGCCTTATGATCGAAATCAAAAATGCTTTAAATTGCATTTTAAAACATATCTCGGTATTATAAATGATAAAGAATGCTAATAAAGATATAAAATCGTTTTTTTTTTTTGAAAAAAGCCTACTTTGATCGAAACCAAAAATGCTTTAAATTGCATTTTAAAACATATCTAGGTATTATAAATGATAAAGAATGCTAATAAAGATATAAAATCGATATTTTTTTTGAAAAAAGCCTTATGATCGAAATCAAAAATGCTTTAAATTGCATTTTAAAACATATCTAGGTATTATAAATGATAAAGAATGCTAATATAGATATAAAATCGATACTTTTTTTTTGAAAATAGCCTACTATGATCAAAAACCAAAAATGCTTTAAATTGCATTTTAAAACATATCAAGGTATTATAAATGATAAAGATTGCTAATATAGATGTAAATTCGATATTTTTTTGAAAATAGCCTACTTTGATCAAAACTAAAAATGCTTTAAATTGCATTTTAAAACATATCTAGGTTTTATAAATGATAAAGAATGCTAATTTAGATATAAAATCGATATTTTTTTGAAAATATCCTTCTTTGATCAAAACCAAAAATGCTTTAAATTGCATTTTAAAACATATCTAGGTATTATAAATGATAAAGATTGCTAATATAGATGTAAATTCGATATTTTTTTGAAAATATCCTACTATGATCAAAACCAAAAATGCTTTAAATTGCATTTTAAAACATATCTAGGTATTATAAATGATAAAGATTGCTAATATAGATGTAAATTCGATATTTTTTTGAAAATAGCCTTCTTTGATCAAAACCAAAAATGCTATAAATGATAACAAATTCTAATATAGATGTAAATTCGATATTTTTTTGAAAATAGCCTACTATGATCAAAACCAAAAATGTTTTAAATTGCATTTTAAAGCATATCTAGGTATTATAAATGATAAAGAATGCTAATATAGATGTAAATTCGATATTTTTTTGAAAATAGCCTACTTTGATCAAAACTAAAAATGCTTTAAATTGCATTTTAAAACATATCTAGGTATTATAAATGATAAAGAATGCTAATAAAGATATAAAATCGATATTTTTTTTTGAAAATAGCCTACTATGATCAAAAACCAAAAATGTTTTAAATTGCATTTTAAAACATATCTCGGTATTATAAATGATAAAGAATGCTAATAAAGATATAAAATCGTTTTTTTTTTTGAAAATAGCCTACTTTGATCGAAACCAAAAATGCTTTAAATTGCATTTTAAAACATATCTAGGTATTATAAATGATGAAGAATGCTAATATAGATATAAAATCGATATTTTTTTGAAAATATCCTACTATGATCAAAACCAAAAATGCTTTAAATTGCATTTTAAAACATATCTAGGTTTTATAAATGATAAAGAATGCTAATTTAGATATAAAATCGATATTTTTTTGAAAATATCCTACTATGATCAAAACCAAAAATGCTTTAAATTGCATTTTAAAACATATCTAGGTTTTATAAATGATAAAGAATGCTAATTTAGATATAAAATCGATATTTTTTTGAAAAAAGCCTTATGATCGAAATCAAAAATGCTTTAAATTGCATTTTAAAACATATCTCGGTATTATAAATGATAAAGAATGCTAATAAAGATATAAAATCGTTTTTTTTTTTTGAAAAAAGCCTACTTTGATCGAAACCAAAAATGCTTTAAATTGCATTTTAAAACATATCTAGGTATTATAAATGATAAAGAATGCTAATAAAGATATAAAATCGATATTTTTTTTGAAAAAAGCCTTATGATCGAAATCAAAAATGCTTTAAATTGCATTTTAAAACATATCTAGGTATTATAAATGATAAAGAATGCTAATATAGATATAAAATCGATACTTTTTTTTTGAAAATAGCCTACTATGATCAAAAACCAAAAATGCTTTAAATTGCATTTTAAAACATATCAAGGTATTATAAATGATAAAGATTGCTAATATAGATGTAAATTCGATATTTTTTTGAAAATAGCCTACTTTGATCAAAACTAAAAATGCTTTAAATTGCATTTTAAAACATATCTAGGTTTTATAAATGATAAAGAATGCTAATTTAGATATAAAATCGATATTTTTTTGAAAATATCCTTCTTTGATCAAAACCAAAAATGCTTTAAATTGCATTTTAAAACATATCTAGGTATTATAAATGATAAAGATTGCTAATATAGATGTAAATTCGATATTTTTTTGAAAATATCCTACTATGATCAAAACCAAAAATGCTTTAAATTGCATTTTAAAACATATCTAGGTATTATAAATGATAAAGATTGCTAATATAGATGTAAATTCGATATTTTTTTTGAAAATAGCCTTCTTTGATCAAAACCAAAAATGCTATAAATGATAACAAATTCTAATATAGATGTAAATTCGATATTTTTTTGAAAATAGCCTACTATGATCAAAACCAAAAATGTTTTAAATTGCATTTTAAAGCATATCTAGGTATTATAAATGATAAAGAATGCTAATATAGATGTAAATTCGATATTTTTTTGAAAATAGCCTACTTTGATCAAAACTAAAAATGCTTTAAATTGCATTTTAAAACATATCTAGGTATTATAAATGATAAAGAATGCTAATAAAGATATAAAATCGATATTTTTTTTTGAAAATAGCCTACTATGATCAAAAACCAAAAATGTTTTAAATTGCATTTTAAAACATATCTCGGTATTATAAATGATAAAGAATGCTAATAAAGATATAAAATCGTTTTTTTTTTTGAAAATAGCCTACTTTGATCGAAACCAAAAATGCTTTAAATTGCATTTTAAAACATATCTAGGTATTATAAATGATGAAGAATGCTAATATAGATATAAAATCGATATTTTTTTGAAAATATCCTACTATGATCAAAACCAAAAATGCTTTAAATTGCATTTTAAAACATATCTAGGTTTTATAAATGATAAAGAATGCTAATTTAGATATAAAATCGATATTTTTTTGAAAATATCCTACTATGATCAAAACCAAAAATGCTTTAAATTGCATTTTAAAACATATCTAGGTATTATAAATGATAAAGATTGCTAATATAGATGTAAATTCGATATTTTTTTGAAAAAAGCCTACTTTGATCAAAACTAAAAATGCTTTAAATTGCATTTTAAAACATATCTAGGTATTATAAATGATAAAGAATGCTAATATAGATGTAAATTCGATATTTTTTTGAAAATAGCCTTCTTTGATCAAAACCAAAAATGCTTTAAATTGCATTTTAAAACATATCTAGGTATTATAAATGATAAAGATTGCTAATATAGATGTAAATTCGATATTTTTTTGAAAATATCCTACTATGATCAAAACCAAAAATGCTTTAAATTGCATTTTAAAACATATCTAGGTATTATAAATGATAAAGATTGCTAATATAGATGTAAATTCGATATTTTTTTGAAAATAGCCTTCTTTGATCAAAACCAAAAATGCTATAAATGATAACAAATTCTAATATAGATGTAAATTCGATATTTTTTTGAAAATAGCCTACTATGATCAAAACCAAAAATGTTTTAAATTGCATTTTAAAGCATATCTAGGTATTATAAATGATAAAGAATGCTAATATAGATGTAAATTCGATATTTTTTTGAAAATAGCCTACTTTGATCAAAACTAAAAATGCTTTAAATTGCATTTTAAAACATATCTAGGTTTTATAAATGATAAAGAATGCTAATTTAGATATAAAATCGATATTTTTTTGAAAAAAGCCTTATGATCGAAATCAAAAATGCTTTAAATTGCATTTTAAAACATATCTCGGTATTATAAATGATAAAGAATGCTAATAAAGATATAAAATCGTTTTTTTTTTTTGAAAAAAGCCTACTTTGATCGAAACCAAAAATGCTTTAAATTGCATTTTAAAACATATCTAGGTATTATAAATGATAAAGAATGCTAATAAAGATATAAAATCGATATTTTTTTTGAAAAAAGCCTTATGATCGAAATCAAAAATGCTTTAAATTGCATTTTAAAACATATCTAGGTATTATAAATGATAAAGAATGCTAATATAGATATAAAATCGATACTTTTTTTTTGAAAATAGCCTACTATGATCAAAAACCAAAAATGCTTTAAATTGCATTTTAAAACATATCTAGGTATTATAAATGATAAAGATTGCTAATATAGATGTAAATTCGATATTTTTTTGAAAATAGCCTTCTTTGATCAAAACCAAAAATGCTATAAATGATAACAAATTCTAATATAGATGTAAATTCGATATTTTTTTGAAAATAGCCTACTTTGATCAAAACTAAAAATGCTTTAAATTGCATTTTAAAACATATCTAGGTATTATAAATGATAAAGATTGCTAATATAGATGTAAATTCGATATTTTTTTGAAAATATCCTACTATGATCAAAACCAAAAATGCTTTAAATTGCATTTTAAAACATATCTAGGTATTATAAATGATAAAGATTGCTAATATAGATGTAAATTCGATATTTTTTTGAAAATAGCCTTCTTTGATCAAAACCAAAAATGCTATAAATGATAACAAATTCTAATATAGATGTAAATTCGATATTTTTTTGAAAATAGCCTACTTTGATCAAAACTAAAAATGCTTTAAATTGCATTTTAAAACATATCTAGGTTTTATAAATGATAAAGAATGCTAATTTAGATATAAAATCGATATTTTTTTGAAAATATCCTACTATGATCAAAACCAAAAATGCTTTAAATTGCATTTTAAAACATATCTAGGTATTATAAATGATAAAGATTGCTAATATACATGTAAATTCGATATTTTTTTGAAAAAAGCCTACTTTGATCAAAACTAAAAATGCTTTAAATTGCATTTTAAAACATATCTAGGTATTATAAATGATAAAGAATGCTAATATAGATGTAAATTCGATATTTTTTTGAAAATAGCCTTCTTTGATCAAAACCAAAAATGCTTTAAATTGCATTTTAAAACATATCTAGGTATTATAAATGATAAAGATTGCTAATATAGATGTAAATTCGATATTTTTTTGAAAATATCCTACTATGATCAAAACCAAAAATGCTTTAAATTGCATTTTAAAACATATCTAGGTATTATAAATGATAAAGATTGCTAATATAGATGTAAATTCGATATTTTTTTGAAAATAGCCTTCTTTGATCAAAACCAAAAATGCTATAAATGATAACAAATTCTAATATAGATGTAAATTCGATATTTTTTTGAAAATAGCCTACTATGATCAAAACCAAAAATGTTTTAAATTGCATTTTAAAGCATATCTAGGTATTATAAATGATAAAGAATGCTAATATAGATGTAAATTCGATATTTTTTTGAAAATAGCCTACTTTGATCAAAACTAAAAATGCTTTAAATTGCATTTTAAAACATATCTAGGTATTATAAATGATAAAGAATGCTAATAAAGATATAAAATCGATATTTTTTTTTGAAAATAGCCTACTATGATCAAAAACCAAAAATGTTTTAAATTGCATTTTAAAACATATCTCGGTATTATAAATGATAAAGAATGCTAATAAAGATATAAAATCGTTTTTTTTTTTTGAAAATAGCCTACTTTGATCGAAACCAAAAATGCTTTAAATTGCATTTTAAAACATATCTAGGTATTATAAATGATGAAGAATGCTAATATAGATATAAAATCGATATTTTTTTGAAAATATCCTACTATGATCAAAACCAAATATGCTTTAAATTGCATTTTAAAACATATCTAGGTTTTATAAATGATAAAGAATGCTAATTTAGATATAAAATCGATATTTTTTTGAAAATATCCTACTATGATCAAAACCAAAAATGCTTTAAATTGCATTTTAAAACATATCTAGGTATTATAAATGATAAAGAATGCTAATATAGATGTAAATTCGATATTTTTTTGAAAATAGCCTTCTTTGATCAAAACCAAAAATGCTTTAAATTGCATTTTAAAACATATCTAGGTATTATAAATGATAAAGATTGCTAATATAGATGTAAATTCGATATTTTTTTGAAAATATCCTACTATGATCAAAACCAAAAATGCTTTAAATTGCATTTTAAAACATATCTAGGTATTATAAATGATAAAGATTGCTAATATAGATGTAAATTCGATATTTTTTTGAAAATAGCCTTCTTTGATCAAAACCAAAAATGCTATAAATGATAACAAATTCTAATATAGATGTAAATTCGATATTTTTTTGAAAATAGCCTACTATGATCAAAACCAAAAATGTTTTAAATTGCATTTTAAAGCATATCTAGGTATTATAAATGATAAAGAATGCTAATATAGATGTAAATTCGATATTTTTTTGAAAATAGCCTACTTTGATCAAAACTAAAAATGCTTTAAATTGCATTTTAAAACATATCTAGGTATTATAAATGATAAAGAATGCTAATAAAGATATAAAATCGTTTTTTTTTTTGAAAATAGCCTACTTTGATCGAAACCAAAAATGCTTTAATTTGCATTTTAAAACATATCTAGGTATTATAAATGATGAAGAATGCTAATATAGATATAAAATCGATATTTTTTTGAAAATATCCTACTATGATCAAAACCAAAAATGCTTTAAATTGCATTTTAAAACATATCAAGGTATTATAAATGATAAAGATTGCTAATATAGATGTAAATTCGATATTTTTTTGAAAATAGCCTTCTTTGATCAAAACTAAAAATGCTTTAAATTGCATTTTAAAACATATCTAGGTTTTATAAATGATAAAGAATGCTAATTTAGATATAAAATCGATATTTTTTTGAAAATATCCTACTATGATCAAAACCAAAAATGCTTTAAATTGCATTTTAAAACATATCTAGGTATTATAAATGATAAAGATTGCTAATATAGATGTAAATTCGATATTTTTTTGAAAATAGCCTACTTTGATCAAAACTAAAAATGCTTTAAATTGCATTTTAAAACATATCTAGGTATTATAAATGATAAAGAATGCTAATATAGATGTAAATTCGATATTTTTTTGAAAATAGCCTACTTTGATCAAAACCAAAAATGCTATAAATGATAACAAATGCTAATATAGATGTAAATTCGATATTTTTTTGAAAATAGCCTACTTTGATCAAAACTAAAAATGCTTTAAATTGCATTTTAAAACATATCTAGGTATTATAAATGATAAAGAATGCTAATATAGATGTAAATTCGATATTTTTTTGAAAATAGCCTTCTTTGATCAAAACCAAAAATGCTATAAATGATAACAAATTCTAATATAGATGTAAATTCGATATTTTTTTGAAAATAGCCTACTATGATCAAAACCAAAAATGTTTTAAATTGCATTTTAAAGCATATCTAGGTATTATAAATGATAAAGAATGCAAATATAGATGTAAATTCGATATTTTTTTGAAAATAGCCTACTTTGATCAAAACTAAAAATGCTTTAAATTGCATTTTAAAACATATCTAGGTATTATAAATGATAAAGAATGCTAATATAGATGTAAATTCGATATTTTTTTGAAAATAGCCTACTTTGATCAAAACCAAAAATGCTATAAATGATAACAAATTCTAATATAGATGTAAATTCGATATTTTTTTGAAAATAGCCTACTATGATCAAAAACCAAAAATGCTATAAATGATAACAAATTCTAATATAGATGTAAATTCGATATTTTTTTGAAAATAGCCTACTATGATCAAAACCAAAAATGTTTTAAATTGCATTTTAAAACATATCTAGGTATTAAAAATGATAAAGAATGCTAATAAAGATATAAAATCGATATTTTTTTTTAAAAATAGCCTACTTTGATCAAAACCAAAAATGCTTTAAATTGCATTTTAAAAACAAATCTAGGTATTATAAATGATAAAGAATGCTAATATAGATATATTATCGATATTTTTTTGAAAATAGCCTACTATGATCAAAAACCAAAAATGCTTTAAATTGAATTTTTAAACATATCTAGGTATTATAAATGATAACAAACGCTAATTAAGATATAAAATCGATTTTTTTTTAAAAAAAGCCTACTATGATCAAAAACAAAAATGCTTTAAATTACATTTAAAACATATCTAGGTATTATAAATGATAAAGAATGCTAATAAAGATATAAAATCGATATTTTTTTTAAAAAAAGCCTTATGATCGAAATCAAAAATTCTTTAAATTGCATTTTAAAACATATCAAGGTATTATAAATGATAAACAATGCTAATATAGATGTAAATTCGATCTTTTTTTTTTAAAATAGCCTACTATGATCAAAAACCAAAAATGCTTTAAATTGCATTTTAAAACATATGCAGGTATTATAAATAATAAAGATTGCTAATATAGATGTAAATTCGATATTTTTTTGAAAAAAGCCTACTTTGATCAAAACTAAAAATGCTTTAAATTGCATTTCAAAGCATATCTAGGTATTATAAATGATAAAGAATGCTAATATAGATGTAAATTCGATATTTTTTTGAAAATAGCCTACTTTGATCAAAACCAAAAATGCTATAAATGATAACAAATGCTAATATAGATGTAAATTCGATATTTATTTGAAAATAGCCTACTTTGATCAAAACTAAAAATGCTTTAAATTGCATTTTAAAACATATGTAGGTATTATAAATGATAAAGAATGCTAATATAGATGTAAATTCGATATTTTTTTGAAAATATCCTACTATGATCAAAACCAAAAATGCTTTAAATTGCATTTTAAAACATATCTAGGTATTATAAATGATAAAGATTGCTAATATAGATGTAAATTCGATATTTTTTTGAAAATAGCCTACTTTGATCAAAACTAAAAATGCTTTAAATTGCATTTTAAAACATATCTAGGTTTTATAAATGATAAAGAATGCTAATTTAGATATAAAATCGATATTTTTTTGAAAATATCCTACTATGATCAAAACCAAAAATGCTTTAAATTGCATTTTAAAACATATCTAGGTATTATAAATGATAAAGATTGCTAATATAGATGTAAATTCGATATTTTTTTGAAAAAAGCCTACTTTGATCAAAACTAAAAATGCTTTAAATTGCATTTTAAAACATATCTAGGTATTAAAAATGATAAAGAATGTTAATATAGATGTAAATTCGATATTTTTTTGAAAATAGCCTTCTTTGATCAAAACCAAAAATGCTATAAATGATAACAAATTCTAATATAGATGTAAATTCGATATTTTTTTGAAAATAGCCTACTATGATCAAAACCAAAAATGTTTTAAATTGCATTTTAAAGCATATCTAGGTATTATAAATGATAAAGAATGCTAATATAGATGTAAATTCGATATTTTTTTGAAAATAGCCTACTTTGATCAAAACTAAAAATGCTTTAAATTGCATTTTAAAACATATCTAGGTATTATAAATGATGAAGAATGCTAATATAGATATAAAATCGATATTTTTTTGAAAATAGCCTACTTTGATCAAAACTAAAAATGCTTTAAATTGCATTTTAAAACATATCTAGGTATTATAAATGATAAAGAATGCTAATATAGATGTAAATTCGATATTTTTTTGAAAATAGCCTACTTTGATCAAAACCAAAAATGCTATAAATGATAACAAATTCTAATATAGATGTAAATTCGATATTTTTTTGAAAATAGCCTACTATGATCAAAAACCAAAAATGCTATAAATGATAACAAATTCTAATATAGATGTAAATTCGATATTTTTTTGAAAATAGCCTACTATGATCAAAACCAAAAATGTTTTAAATTGCATTTTAAAACATATCTAGGTATTAAAAATGATTAAGAATGCTAATAAAGATATAAAATCGATATTTTTTTTTAAAAATAGCCTACTTTGATCAAAACCAAAAATGCTTTAAATTGCATTTTAAAAACAAATCTAGGTATTATAAATGATAAAGAATGCTAATATAGATATATTATCGATATTTTTTTGAAAATAGCCTACTATGATCAAAAACCAAAAATGCTTTAAATTGAATTTTTAAACATATCTAGGTATTATAAATGATAACAAACGCTAATTAAGATATAAAATCGATTTTTTTTTAAAAAAAGCCTACTATGATCAAAAACAAAAATGCTTTAAATTACATTTAAAACATATCTAGGTATTATAAATGATAAAGAATGCTAATAAAGATATAAAATCGATATTTTTTTTAAAAAAAGCCTTATGATCGAAATCAAAAATTCTTTAAATTGCATTTTAAAACATATCAAGGTATTATAAATGATAAACAATGCTAATATAGATGTAAATTCGATCTTTTTTTTTTAAAATAGCCTACTATGATCAAAAACCAAAAATGCTTTAAATTGCATTTTAAAACATATGCAGGTATTATAAATAATAAAGAATGCTTATAAAGATGTAAAATCGATATTTTTTTGAAAAAAGCCTACTATGATCAAAAACAAAAATGCTTTAAATTACATTTAAAACATATCTAGGTATTATAAATGATAAGAAATGCTAATAAAGATATAAAATCGATATTTTTTTGAAAAAAAGCCTTATGATCGAAATCAAAAATGCTTTAAATTGCATTTTAAAACATATCAAGGTATTATAAATGATAAAGATTGCTAATATAGATGTAAATTCGATATTTTTTTGAAAATAGCCTACTTTTATCAAAACTAAAAATGCTTTAAATTGCATTTTAAAACATATCTAGGTATTATAAATGATAAAGATTGCTAATATAGATGTAAATTCGATATTTTTTTGAAAAAAGCCTACTTTGATCAAAACTAAAAATGCTTTAAATTGCATTTCAAAGCATATCTAGGTATTATAAATGATAAAGAATGCTAATATAGATGTAAATTCGATATTTTTTTGAAAATAGCCTACTTTGATCAAAACCAAAAATGCTATAAATGATAACAAATGCTAATATAGATGTAAATTCGATATTTATTTGAAAATAGCCTACTTTGATCAAAACTAAAAATGCTTTAAATTGCATTTTAAAACATATGTAGGTATTATAAATGATAAAGAATGCTAATATAGATGTAAATTCGATATTTTTTTGAAAATATCCTACTATGATCAAAACCAAAAATGCTTTAAATTGCATTTTAAAACATATCTAGGTATTATAAATGATAAAGATTGCTAATATAGATGTAAATTCGATATTTTTTTGAAAAAAGCCTACTTTGATCAAAACTAAAAATGCTTTAAATTGCATTTTAAAACATATCTAGGTTTTATAAATGATAAAGAATGCTAATTTAGATATAAAATCGATATTTTTTTGAAAATATCCTACTATGATCAAAACCAAAAATGCTTTAAATTGCATTTTAAAACATATCTAGGTATTATAAATGATAAAGATTGCTAATATAGATGTAAATTCGATATTTTTTTGAAAAAAGCCTACTTTGATCAAAACTAAAAATGCTTTAAATTGCATTTTAAAACATATCTAGGTATTATAAATGATAAAGAATGCTAATATAGATGTAAATTCGATATTTTTTTGAAAATAGCCTTCTTTGATCAAAACCAAAAATGCTATAAATGATAACAAATTCTAATATAGATGTAAATTCGATATTTTTTTGAAAATAGCCTACTATGATCAAAACCAAAAATGTTTTAAATTGCATTTTAAAGCATATCTAGGTATTATAAATGATAAAGAATGCTAATATAGATGTAAATTCGATATTTTTTTGAAAATAGCCTACTTTGATCAAAACTAAAAATGCTTTAAATTGCATTTTAAAACATATCTAGGTATTATAAATGATGAAGAATGCTAATATAGATATAAAATCGATATTTTTTTGAAAATATCCTACTATGATCAAAACCAAAAATGCTTTAAATTGCATTTTAAAACATATCAAGGTATTATAAATGATAAAGATTGCTAATATAGATGTAAATTCGATATTTTTTTGAAAATAGCCTTCTTTGATCAAAACTAAAAATGCTTTAAATTGCATTTTAAAACATATCTAGGTTTTATAAATGATAAAGAATGCTAATTTAGATATAAAATCGATATTTTTTTGAAAATATCCTACTATGATCAAAACCAAAAATGCTTTAAATTGCATTTTAAAACATATCTAGGTATTATAAATGATAAAGATTGCTAATATAGATGTAAATTCGATATTTTTTTGAAAATAGCCTACTTTGATCAAAACTAAAAATGCTTTAAATTGCATTTTAAAACATATCTAGGTATTATAAATGATAAAGAATGCTAATATAGATGTAAATTCGATATTTTTTTGAAAATAGCCTTCTTTGATCAAAACCAAAATGCTATAAATGATAACAAATTCTAATATAGATGTAAATTCGATATTTTTTTGAAAATAGCCTACTATGATCAAAACCAAAAATGTTTTAAATTGCATTTTAAAGCATATCTAGGTATTATAAATGATAAAGAATGCAAATATAGATGTAAATTCGATATTTTTTTGAAAATAGCCTACTTTGATCAAAACCAAAAATGCTATAAATGATAACAAATTCTAATATAGATGTAAATTCGATATTTTTTTGAAAATAGCCTTCTTTGATCAAAACTAAAAATGCTTTAAATTGCATTTTAAAACATATCTAGGTTTTATAAATGATAAAGAATGCTAATTTAGATATAAAATCGATATTTTTTTGAAAATATCCTACTATGATCAAAACCAAAAATGCTTTAAATTGCATTTTAAAACATATCTAGGTATTATAAATGATAAAGATTGCTAATATAGATGTAAATTCGATATTTTTTTGAAAATAGCCTACTTTGATCAAAACTAAAAATGCTTTAAATTGCATTTTAAAACATATCTAGGTATTATAAATGATAAAGAATGCTAATATAGATGTAAATTCGATATTTTTTTGAAAATAGCCTTCTTTGATCAAAACCAAAAATGCTATAAATGATAACAAATTCTAATATAGATGTAAATTCGATATTTTTTTGAAAATAGCCTACTATGATCAAAACCAAAAATGTTTTAAATTGCATTTTAAAGCATATCTAGGTATTATAAATGATAAAGAATGCAAATATAGATGTAAATTCGATATTTTTTTGAAAATAGCCTACTTTGATCAAAACCAAAAATGCTATAAATGATAACAAATTCTAATATAGATGTAAATTCGATATTTTTTTGAAAATAGCCTACTATGATCAAAACCAAAAATGCTTTAAATTGCATTTTAAAACATATCTAGTTATTATAAATGATAAAGAATGCTAATATAGATATAAAATCGATATTTTTTTGAAAATAGCCTACTATGATCGAAAACCAAAAATGCTATAAATGATAGAATAGAATGTAATGTAGGGTTTTGCTAATAGCAAAAGCGGCACTGCGATCGATGATCTGTTGTACCATCCCAAGTCCCCTATGTTAGAATTCCGATGTCCTTAATGAAGCCAATAATGTCCTGATATACTGCTTATTTATATCCTCATCATTCAAGTAGTCCTCATCAAAATGCTTGACACGTTGTACTCGTAATGCTCTGCATTTACAAAGAATATGAGTGATTGTTTCCTCATTTACCTTACAAAACCTGCAAATTTTACTGTTAGACAAATTCAATTTAAAAAGAAAACTATTGATACTCATGTGTCCTGTCAAAGCACCAATTAAGATGCTAAGATCTTTCCTTGGTAGTCTGAGAGCATCAGATATTTTGTTCTTATTTTTAGGACCAAGAAGTCTTTTGGCTGTCATGGCTCCTTCCTCTAAATTCCAGATACGAAAATGCTGTCTCTCCATCCATTCTCGTATGTTTGACTTCAACAATGATAACAAATTCTAATATAGATGTAAATTCGATATTTTTTTGAAAATAGCCTACTATGATCAAAACCAAAAATGTTTTAAATTGCATTTTAAAACATATCTAGGTATTATAAATGATAAAGATTGCTAATATAGATGTAAATTCGATACTTTTTTGAAAATAGCCTACTATGATCGAAACTAAAAATGCTTTAAATTGCATTTTAAAACAAATCTAGGTATTATAAATGATAAAGAATGCTAATAAAGATATAAAATCGATATTTTTTTTAAAAAAAGCCTTATGATCGAAATCAAAAATTCTTTAAATTGCATTTTAAAACATATCAAGGTATTATAAATGATAAACAATGCTAATATAGATGTAAATTCGATCTTTTTTTTTTTTTAAATAGCCTACTATGATCAAAACCAAAAATGTTTTAAATTGCATTTTAAAACATATCTAGATATTATAAATGATAAAGAATGCTAATTTAGATATAAAATCGATATTTTTTTGAAAATATCCTACTATGATCAAAACCAAAAATGCTTTAAATTGCATTTTAAAACATATCTAGGTATTATAAATGATAAAGATTGCTAATATAGATGTAAATTCGATATTTTTTTGAAAAAAGCCTTATGATCGAAATCAAAAATGCTTTAAATTGCATTTTAAAACATATCAAGGTATTATAAATGATAAAGATTGCTAATATAGATGTAAATTCGATATTTTTTTGAAAATAGCCTACTTTTATCAAAACAAAAAATGCTTTAAATTGCATTTTAAAACATATCTAGGTATTATAAATAATAAAGAATGCTAATATAGATGTAAATTCGATATTTTTTTGAAAAAAGCCTACTTTGATCAAAACTAAAAATGCTTTAAATTGCATTTTAAAACATATCTAGGTATTATAAATGATAAAGAATGCTAATATAGATGTAAATTCGATATTTTTTTGAAAATAGCCTACTTTGATCAAAACCAAAAATGCTATAAATGATAACAAATGCTAATATAGATGTAAATTCGATATTTATTTGAAAATAGCCTACTTTGATCAAAACTAAAAATGCTTTAAATTGCATTTTAAAACATATCTAGGTATTATAAATGATAAAGAATGCTAATATAGATGTAAATTCGATATTTTTTTGAAAATAGCCTACTTTGATCAAAACCAAAAATGCTATAAATGATAACAAATGCTAATATAGATGTAAATTCGATATTTATTTGAAAATAGCCTACTTTGATCAAAACTAAAAATGCTTTAAATTGCATTTTAAAACATATGTAGGTATTATAAATGATAAAGAATGCTAATATAGATGTAAATTCGATATTTTTTTGAAAATAGCCTTCTTTGATCAAAACCAAAAATGCTATAAATGATAACAAATTCTAATATAGATGTAAATTCGATATTTTTTTGAAAATAGCCTACTATGATCAAAACCAAAAATGTTTTAAATTGCATTTTAAAGCATATCTAGGTATTATAAATGATAAAGAATGCTAATATAGATGTAAAATCGATATTTTTTTGAAAATATCCTACTATGATCAAAACCAAAAATGCTTTAAATTGCATTTTAAAACATATCAAGGTATTATAAATGATAAAGATTGCTAATATAGATGTAAATTCGATATTTTTTTGAAAATAGCCTACTTTGATCAAAACTAAAAATGCTTTAAATTGCATTTTAAAACATATGTAGGTATTATAAATGATAAAGAATGCTAATATAGATATAAAATCGATATTTTTTTGAAAATATCCTACTATGATCAAAACCAAAAATGCTTTAAATTGCATTTTAAAACATATCAAGGTATTATAAATGATAAAGATTGCTAATATAGATGTAAATTCGATATTTTTTTTGAAAATAGCCTACTTTGATCAAAACCAAAAATGCTTTAAATGATAACAAATGCTAATATAGATGTAAATTCGATATTTTTTTGAAAATAGCCTACTTTGATCAAAACTAAAAATGCTTTAAATTGCATTTTAAAACATATGTAGGTATTATAAATGATAAAGAATGCTAATATAGATGTAAATTCGATATTTTTTTGAAAATAGCCTTCTTTGATCAAAACCAAAAATGCTATAAATGATAACAAATTCTAATATAGATGTAAATTCGATATTTTTTTGAAAATAGCCTACTATGATCAAAACCAAAAATGTTTTAAATTGCATTTTAAAGCATATCTAGGTATTATAAATGATAAAGAATGCTAATATAGATGTAAATTCGATATTTTTTTGAAAATAGCCTACTTTGATCAAAACTAAAAATGCTTTAAATTGCATTTTAAAACATATCTAGGTATTATAAATGATAAAGAATGCTAATATAGATGTAAATTCGATATTTTTTTGAAAATAGCCTACTTTGATCAAAACCAAAAATGCTATAAATGATAACAAATTCTAATATAGATGTAAATTCGATATTTTTTTGAAAATAGCCTACTATGATCAAAACCAAAAATGTTTTAAATTGCATTTTAAAACATATCTAGGTATTATAAATGATAAAGAATGCTAATATAGATATAAAATCGATATTTTTTTGAAAATAGCCTACTATGATCAAAAACCAAAAATGCTATAAATGATAACAAATTCTAATATAGATGTAAATTCGATATTTTTTTGAAAATAGCCTACTTTGATCAAAACTAAAAATGCTTTAAATTGCATTTTAAAACATATCTAGGTATTATAAATGATAAAGAATGCTAATATCGATGTAAATTCGATATTTTTTTGAAAATAGCCTACTATGATCAAAACCAAAACTGCTTTAAATTGCATTTTAAAACATATCAAGGTATTATAAATGATAAAAAATGCTAATTAAGATATAAAATCGATATTTTTTTTTTGAAAATAGCCTGATAAAAATTTTCATTGCTAGATCATGAGAAAGTTAATTAATTGTAATTGCAATAAAAATTTTACATATAAAGAGGGATATTTGATAACGAATAGTTAAGATTTGAAGTCAAGAGGACATTTTATAACAGTTAAAATTTAAATTTGAAAGATGTGTTAAAATAAAGGATCAGCAAGAGCAAGAAGCAATAGTGAAATAATTTTATAAAATTACGAGATTAAGGCCAAGGATAGTGCTAAGAATCAATTAAGAAGTCAGGAAAGAGTAAGCTAAGAGTAAGATACTAAAGATTAGACACATAATTAAAAAATTTATATAAAAATTAGGTTTTGAACATAAAAGTTCCATGCTGTTGAGCATTTAAAGGCATAGAGGCTAAGAAGGAACGATTGTTGAAGACACGAAATAAAGAATAATTTAGGCTTAGTAGCTTGGTGAGTCTTTTTATTCTATTCAATTGATATCTTAGATATTCTTAGATAAGGTTTCCAAAAGTGAAATTTTTTATAATTGCCAACATTCAAAACTCTCCCTACGGATTTGTAACAGTAAATTGGATTGAATTAGGCTTAAAATCCAACTTCCAGTCTATAGATTGTGTGAACATAAAGCCATAACTAGCCACAGGCATTATTGGTGTCATAACCTTAGACATACAAAGATCCAGTCGAGTCTGTTACACACATACATTATCAGAGTGTTACAAAGACAGTAGAAAGTGAAAATAGACATTGTTAAAGACATAATTAAGTGCTAAATTATTATCATAATTGATATAGAAGATATTTAAAATAGTGCCGTTTTAAAGTTAAATATAAAATATTTAAGTATTAAGGACAGTTATTAAGAGATTTTATTCTAAGACTTAGAACGTTATAAAGCTAAGTAAATTGTTATGTCAGTAATTTGTACAAGGTGTGGACGTGTAGGAAGTCAAAGAAATAAATTAATAAACTGCTGCGGTCTTGGATGTCAAACAAAAATCCATGACAATTGTTTGCATGTTGATGAAGGACGAGTTGTTGATGGGCATTTGGTTTGGTGCTGTGGATATCACTTAAGAGAGACAAGTGCAATTCATAGAGAGAATGAGCAAGCAAGATCTTCATCAAGAGTGATAGATGATACTGAAAGTCGAGGTAGAAATCAAAGTCAAGACATCAATCTGATTGATACAGATTTCAACAAGATTTCAATGAGCAGAGAAATGAAGAGTTACTGATTCCGATGGTTAATGAGCAACCGCCTTTAGTGCCAAGCTTAGTAGATTTAGATAATGCTAGTAATTCTCGCAGGGATGCAGATCAAGTTCCTTTTAGAAGTGCAGATACTGCAGAAGGTAACAATGCGGAGGCTGGTAGTCTATTGAGAGATGATGATCCAACAAATACTCCGTTAATATCAAATAACAACGTAAATATCATACCACGAAATGTAGGCCCAAGGAGAAACAACAGGCTTGATGAGAATAGAGGCCTGAGCTTAAGAAATGTTACTCGAAATGTGGACAATAGACCTAATCCAAGACGTCAGGTGAACTCATTTTATGCTTCAAGTCCAGGAAATGGTTTTGAAAGGAATCAATTTATACCACGTCAGTCCAATTATTCTAGAATTTCAAATCATGCACGATTTCAAGAGGAGGATAGCCAGTTCCATCCAGGACAGTCCAATCAATTTCGTGCATCTCAACGATTAAGAGTACAGAATGAAAGAAGGCAGTATTATCCTAGACAGACCAATAATTCTCGTGGATATCAGTCCAGATTTCAGAGTGGAAGGGATCAGTTTAATGCTACCCATTCAAACTATTCTCAAATGTTTAATCAAACAGGAGGTCTAGGTCGCATTACAGGTTGGAATGCACAGCAAGCTGTAGATGAGTCCGTGGTAGAGATGTTGCAAAAATTTTCCCTCAAGGAGTTACCTGAAGTCAATAACAGCCATATAGCTTGGTCAACTTTTTATGAAACTTACGAAAATACTAAGAACCTGTTTATGCCTCACGAAAATGTCACAAGAATACAGAAGGCAATTAAAGATCCTGAAGTCCTGCAAATTGGAGGTCCAAATTTATTCAACATCAGAACGTTTGATATTGCTATCCAAAAGATTAACGGAAGACTTGTAAAGAATGTTAGCTTTATCAATAAGGAAGCAAATGTTTTGCAGTCATTTGCGAGGATGAGACCAGAAAATTATAAGAAGTTGAGTGACTTCATTGATAAAGTTGTAAACTTTAATCATTTAGCAGAAGCTTATCACGAATATTCTTTTACATGTAATAAGATATTCATTAATGGTCTTGCAGAGAAGTTACCAATTTATTTACATAATAAGTGGATAAGTAGACAGTCTCAATTAGAGTCAAATGGCATTGCAATAGATTTGAGGCACTTTGTTGAGGTATTAGAATTAGAGCTTCCGAATATTGAAACTAAGATTCAAAATAGTATGCTTCCTGGATTTGACTTAGATTTCAGACTTAGAAATGAGAGACAAAGAGTTCATAAGTTGGAGGATGAAGCTAGTCGAGACAGAGCTCCAAGATTTGATGGGAAGATATGCTGGTTTCATAAGAGCAATTACCACCCCACACATGAGTGTAGAAATCTGTGGGAAATGAGTGGAGAGTCTGTAAGAGAGTTAGCAAGACTAAGCGACCGATGCAATATTTGTGGGCAATCTATGCACAATCCTTGTCCATACAAGAGCAAGCTAAGATGCTCTATTGAAGGCTGTGCAGAGAATCATCATTCTTTATACTGTATAAAAAGAAAGGCTAAGGTTGCTAAGACTAAGAATCACTTTAATATGGAAGACAGTTCACAAGTAGATATTGTAGATTTACAAGAGGAGGAAGAGCAACTTCTAAATTTAATGAATGGTCAGGGAATAGAGTCTGATAATGTACAAGAGACTCAAGATGATAAAGGTGCAAGTACTTCACAGAATCAGCACTACATTACCACAGATGATGGGGATACAGTATTAAATTATCACGAGGGAGAGAAGTTTTTAACAGCTAGGACCTCACGTGTATTACTTGGTGTAATTGTACTCAGACTGGAAGGCAAGGTTAATGCTGCATTTTTAGTCGACACTGGAAGTACCGCTTCTTTAATTGAAGAGAGCTTAGCTAATTCATTGGGACTTTATGGCCCTAGTTATGCATTGAAGTTACATTGGACAGGAGATCATAAGCGGGAAGAGACAGAGTCCAGAGTGGTTAAGATTAAAGCGTTTAAGACACACGATGAAACTGTTGGTCGACATATTTATTTTCGAACTGTGAAAAACCTGAAGGTAGGAAGTCAAAAACTGGTGGCTAAAGAGATTAAGTCAAAATAACCTTATTTAAATGATTTAGAGCTTACTGATTACGATAGTGTCTCGGGAATCATTGGCATAGATAATATTTGGATGTTTAAAAATAAATTAGTGCTCTCTAAGAACCATCAGAATCATATGCCAATTGGAATTAGATGTGAGTTAGGTGATTACATCATGCAGTCACAATATCCCTTAGATATAACCTATGCAGAATTAGATAAGAGTAATTATGTTGAAGCACCTGAAATAAATTTCAGCCATTTTTGTCAGATGACCGATGAAGAGAGCGAGGAGTTTAAGATTTTAGAGGAAGAAGCTCTTACTTTAGAAAGCTTTTTGCCATATGCTAATAGTCGTGAGAAGCACTATGAAAAGTTGGCAGTTGATATCATGGCTAAGAATACTAAGCGAATAGAAGGTACTACTCAGTTTGAGTCTGCGCTTTTATGGAAGGAAAGTAAGATTGAATTGCCAACTCATGATTCCTTTGTATTGAGTTTGAGAAGGTGGCTAGTGGTAGAGAAGAATGCATTGGCTAAAGGAAAGTTTGAAGAGTGTGAGGCACAGCTTAAAAACCTTTTAGAAAAGAATTACGCTCGTGAACTCACTTATGACGAGATAAATTTAATAAAGCCTAAGACCTTCTATATCCCTATATTTTTTATCAGTCCTGAAGGCAAGAGAACAAGAATGATTTGGGATCTCGCAGCAAAGGTGAATAATAGATGTCTCAATGATGAGCTGTTAGGTGGACCAAATTTGTACAATGACATTCTAAAGATCAATTTTCAAATGTCAGAGCATCCTTATCTATTAAAAGGAGATGTTCAGGAGATGTTTCATCAAGTTAGGTTAAAGGAAGAGGACACTGATTCGCTTAGATTTATTTTTCGGTTTAAGGGAGAGGGAAAGATAAGAGTTTTTAAGATGTTGGTTCTACCTTTTGGCGCAAGATGTTCTCCAGCTATATCAAAATATGTCAAGAATCTTATTGCATATGAAAACTTAGAGTCAAAAGACTTGGCTGCTAAGGTGGTGCTGAACTCCACATATGTGGATGATGTGGTGAAGTCATTCAGGGATAAAGAGGTAGCAAAAGAGACATTTCATGATATTAGACAGATGTTAAAATCTGGAGGTTTTTCTTTATTAAAGATAAACAGCAATGATAAGACTCTGACCAGTGATTTAAGAAAGAGTTTAGCGGCTGAAGGTTTATTAGAAGAGAGGGTAATTACAGCTGAAAAGCAAGAAAAGCTGCTTGGATATAATATCGATTTTGAGCAGGATACAGTTTCACTTGCGTTGAATTTATCAAAATTGCGAGCTGAGGTTAGAGAGGGAAAGGTGGTGCCTACAAAACGAGAGCTTGTGCGAATATTAATGTCAATTTATGATCCAGTTGGATTAGTCCAATTTGTTACGTCTAAGTTGAAGTTATTGTATAGAAAGACTTATTCAGAGGAGCTTGATTGGGATAAGATCTCAGATGCTCACTTAGAAGAATGGAAGACTAATTTGAAATACTTAGAGTCTCTAAACAGCATAAAAATACCTCGATGTTATTGTTATGAAGCTTATGATAAGGCGGAAATTTGGGCTTTTGGAGATGCTGGAAAACAAATGATTTGTTGCACGGTGTATGCTAGATTTCTTAGTAATGAGGACCAACAGCTAAGCATTAGACTTATATATTCTAAGACTTTTACTGTTCCATTTAAAGATAATCATACCATTCCAGAATTAGAATTACATGCTTCATGTGAATTAAGCAAGATGGTTAAATTCGTACTGGAAGCGCATGAGATTAAGTTTCAAAAGATTATGTATTTCACAGATAATGCAGCCGTGTATGAATGGATCAAGAGAGGTGCAAAGAATCCTACAGTGTATATGAAGCACAGAATTGATGATATTAATTTCCTTACTGACAAAAAGGATTGGAACTGGATACCAACAGAATATATGCCAGCTGATCTAGGTACAAAAGAGACGTCTATGACTAAACTGGAATATGAGAACGAATGGTTCTTTCCAAAGTTATTCGGTTTGCCACAAGAACAATGGCCTATGTTTGAGCCAAATTGGGAGCAGATGCATCTAACTATGCAACAGGAAGTTGAAAATAGGTTGGATCCGAAGAGAGTCAATAGCCATTTATCATTAATTTACGCGGGTCAGTTTATATATAAGCTAAAGGAGGCTCTTAAGGTTCGTAGACTTAGAGATGAATTAAAGTTACGAGAGAATTTACTGAAAGAAAAGCCTAATAATAAGGACCTTCAGTTTGAAGTGAAGAGTTTAAGATTAAAGATCGAGGAAGAGGTTAAAAGATACATGTCTTCCAATTTTATGCGTAAAGAGATTGAGGAGTTCTTGATCAGACAGTCTCAGCAAGAGTCATTTGTTAAGGAGTTAAAAGTGCTGCAGAAACACGAGCTTTTACCCGTCAGACATTATTTGCATAGATGGCTGCCTTGGATAGACGAGGCGGGAGTTATAAGAGCTAAGACTCGGCTATCAGATTCTGAGAAAAACAGAAGAATGTTTGGCTATGATCGCATTTACCCAATAGTGCTTGCAAAAGATCATGAGCTTACTAAGCTAATAATACTTAAGATTCACAGAGATAACAAGCACATGCTTGTCAACAACGTAGAAAATCAGCTTAAGAGTAGATTTTTAATTCAACACGTTAGAACCACAATAAAAAAGACAATCAAAGAGAGTTGTACATTTTGCATACGTTATAATACAAGACCTGCATTTCCTTTAATGGGGGATATTCCTTCCGTCAGATTAGGTTACTATGAGCCTGCATTTAAATTTTGTATTGCGGACATCGCTGGTCCAGTTTTGGTTAAGGTAACACGAAACGTGAGAGCCAAGCGATATATCTTTGTATATTCATGCCTTACAACCCGAGGAATTCACTTAGAGCTTATAGAAAAGCTTGATTCTAACTCTACTTTACTCGCATTACAAAATGCCATCAACTCCAAAGGTGCTCCTGAGCGAATCGTTACTGATAATGGCACCAACTTTGTTGGAGCGAATCGAATTATGAAGGAAGAGATAGCAAGGTGGAATCGTGCACTTGAGTCTAAAGGAGCCATTAAAAAGCCTATAGAATGGGATTTTGGTCCAGCAAGAGCCTCACACATGCAGGGAGCAGTTGAGAGTCTGATTAAGCTTGTTAAAACTGCTATGAAGAAGGTGCTTTTAATGCTGAAGACAAAGACTGAGATATTAAATGATTTTGCGTTAAGAGCAATATTATTGGAGGTAGCTGGATTACTTAATAATCGTCCGTTGACATTAGCTCCAATGGAAGATTTAGATAATGAGTTTCTCACACCAAATTCATTCCTTATGCTTAGATCTAATTTCCAGGAAATTCCATATTCTAATGATAAGATGCAGCATATCACGAAAAATTGGGAAGATGTAAAGCAGTTTACTGCTATTCTGTAGAAGCATTGGCTTGCTGCTTATTTGCCTACATTAATGGAAAGAGAAAAGTGGAATGAGAAGGTAGAGCCGTTAAAAGAGGGAGACATTGTGGTGACAGTTGATACTTCAGTGACTGAGTCATGGCGATTAGGAAGGATATTGAAAGTTAAGGCTGGATCGAAAGATCAGGTCAGACAAGTCGAGATCATTTTGGGCAAGAGAAATGTTTACGACAAGAAAAGCATAAGAACCAGAAAAAACCTGCATGATCTATATGTAAATGAAAGGCAGTCGATCGTAACACGTCCAGCTACGGCTGTTGCAAAGATCAATTTTCATAATTAGTATTTATAATTTTAGAGAGTAGCAGCTTAGTTAAACTTAGAAAAAGTAATTAAGATATCTTAGAATTAAGCTTAGTAAATAAGTCAACTTTTGACTCATTCTCAGTAATTTATAATCAGTTTCTTTTTCGTTTCCTTCTAGAGCAATGGCACTTGATCTGATAAAATTTTTATACATAACGAAGAAATTCGACATCTTCTCATTCATCGACAGGCTAATTGACAAGATTGACTTATATGAGGAGGTAGCATATCAAGCTATTCGCAGCATTCAAATCTATACTGATGAAAAGCATCACGACCGTTTCAGTTTAAGAGTTGAAGTACTTGGAAAGTGCTTTTCAAGTCAACTAGAAAAGTTTGCTGAAAGACGTGCAGACAAGCCTTTCCCTAGAATCCGTCTGAAAGATGAGATGATAATATTTATCCCTGCCAAGATCAACAAAGAGCGATTCATGATCTGTGACTTGAAAAGAAGCGATTCAGCTTGGGGAAGTGTATTAAAGGTCAGAGACGAAAGTTTCTCTAGTATGTACAAGTTAATCAAGTTTATTAAGTCCGAATTGAAGGAGTTTGGAATTACTTCAGTCACTAAGCTTAATGAGAGCTACATCATTAGTTTCATGAGTCAAGAAAAAGCAAATGAAGCCAGAAAGAAGTTGAATGCAAGACGCATAATCGTCACAAATTCCGATTTATGCTTAGCAGCAACGGTTGATTCAGAAATAGAGGACTCAACGGTTAAAGTTCAGCGTGCAGCAGAACTTAGAAAAGATTTGAATGCTAAGAGACAAGAAGAGGAAAGTGAAACTAAGAAGCTGAAAAAAGAAGTACAAAGACTTAGATTAGAGCTTGAAGAACTGAAAGAGGAAGTAAAGAAGATGAAATATGTGAATAATAAGAGAAATGAGACGGATTTAAGAGCTGTATCTGCAGGAGAGGAGACAAATGACATACGAGTAACCAAAACATTTTCGACGCCCGTTAACAATTATATGGCATTTATGCCTGTTCAACCAGCAGCAAGTAATGGCTTATGGGGATATATGTTTGCGTCTGAAGGCATGACACCATGCAAGAAGGTCAAATATGATTAAAAAGCTGAAAGATGATAGAATCAAAAATTGAATTAAGGATATAATTTGTAATGTTAAGATATTCCAAAAAGGAATTTAGCAATATTTAGTGAATTAAGCAAAAAAAAGAAAAATGAGAAATTATGTGCAATAGATGAATATTTAAATTGATTAAAATGGAATTAAGAGGCAATAATTAGAATGAAAGAAAAGCTTGCAAGATGATTCAAAGAACCGATTGAGAAATTCATAATTATAAAGCTATTTGTAAAAGATAATAATTCACATAAATATAATGAAAGCTTTTAAGCTAAGGAGCTTTGAGAAATCCAGAGAAAAATATTCTAAGATTAAAAAATCATTTTACAATACAAGAGAAAAAAGTTAATAAGTTGAAAAGTAGACCAAAAGCTATCGAAATTAGAATTAAAGCAGATAATTTTAGCATTTTTATAAAAAGGAATTTCCGCTCCCCCGGAGTGATAAAAATTTTCATTGCTAGATCATGAGAAAGTTAATTAATTGTAATTGCAATAAAAATTTTACATATAAAGAGGGATATTTGATAACGAATAGTTAAGATTTGAAGTCAAGAGGACATTTTATAACAGTTAAAATTTAAATTTGAAAGATAGAGAACATGTGTTAAAATAAAGGATCAGCAAGAGCAAGAAGCAATAGTGAAATAATTTTATAAAATTACGAGATTAAGGCCAAGGATAGTGCTAAGAATCAATTAAGAAGTCAGGAAAGAGAAAGCTAAGAGTAAGATACTAAAGATTAGACACATAATTAAAAAATTTATATAAAAATTAGGTTTTGAACATAAAAGTTCCATGCTGTTGAGCATTTAAAGGCATAGAGGCTAAGAAGGAACGATTGTTGAAGACACGAAATAAAGAATAATTTAGGCTTAGTAGCTTGGTGAGTCTTTTTATTCTATTCAATTGATATCTTAGATATTCTTAGATAAGGTTTCCAAAAGTGAAATTTTTTATAATTGCCAACAAGCCTACTATGATCAAAACCAAAAATGCTTTAAATTGCATTTTAAAACATATCAAGGTATTATAAATGATAAAGAATGCTAATATGGATGTAAATTCCATATTTTTTTTGAAAATAGCCTACTATGATCAAAACCAAAAATGCTTTAAATTGCATTTTAAAACATAACTAGGTATTATAAATGATAAAGAATGCTAATATAGATATAAAATCGATATTTTTTTGAAAATAGCCTACTATGATCAAAACCAAAAATGTTTTAAATTGCATTTTAAAACATATCTAGGTATTATAAATGATAAAGTATGCTAATATAGATATAAAATCGATATTTTTTTTTGAAAATAGCCTACTTTGATCAAAACCAAAAATGCTATAAATGATAACAAATGCTAATATAGATGTAAATTCGATATTTTTTTGAAAATAGCCTAAATAAATGATAAAGAATGCTAATAAAGATATAAAATCGTTTTTTTTTTTTGAAAAAAGCCTACTTTGATCGAAACCAAAAATGCTTTTAATTGCATTTTAAAACATATCAAGGTATTATAAATGATAAACAATGCTAATATAGATGTAAATTCCATATTTTTTTGAATATAGCCTACTATGATCAAAAACAAAAATGCTTTAAATTGCATTTAAAACATATCTAGGTATTATAAATGATAAAGAATGCTAATAAAGATATAAAATCGATATTTTTTTTTGAAAATAGCCTACTATGATCAAAAACCAAAAATGCTTTAAATTGCATTTTAAAACATATCTAGGTATTATAAATGATAAAGAATGCTAATATAGATATAAAATCGATATTTTTTTTTTGAAAAAAGCCTACTATGATCGAAACCAAAAATGCTTTAAATTGCATTTTAAAACATATCTAGGTATTATAAATGATAAAGAATGCTAATATAGATATAAAATCGATATTTTTTTGAAAATAGCCTACTATGATCGAAACCAAAAATGCTTTAAATTGCATTTTAAAACATATCTAGGTATTATAAATGATAAAGAATTGCTGATATAGATGTAAATTCGATATTTTTTTAAAAATATCCTACTATGATCAAAACCAAAAATGTTTTAAATTGCATTTATAAAACATATCTTAGTATCATCAATGATAAAGAATGCTAATATAGATATAAAGGCGATATTTTTTTTAAAAATAGCCTACTTTGATCAAAAACCAAAAATGCTTTAAATTGCATTTTAAAACATATCTAGGTATTAAAAATGATAAAGAATGCTAATATAGATATAAAATCGATATTTTTTTGAAAATAGCCTACTATGATCAAAACCAAAAATGCTTTAACTTGCATTTTAAAACATATCTAGGTATTATAAATGATAAAGAATGCTAATAAAGATATAAAATCGATATTTTTTTTTGAAAATAGCCTACTATGATCAAAAACCAAAAATGCTTTAAATTGCATTTTAAAACATATCTAGGTATTATAAATGATAAAGAATGCTAATAAAGATATAAAATCGATATTTTTTTTTGAAAATAGCCTACTATGATCAAAAACCAAAAATGCTTTAAATTGCATTTTAAAACATATCTAGGTATTATAAATGATAAAGAATGCTAATATAGATATAAAATCGATATTTTTTTTTTGAAAAAAGCCTACTATGATCGAAACCAAAAATGCTTTAAATTGCATTTTAAAACATATCTAGGTATTATAAATGATAAAGAATGCTAATATAGATATAAAATCGATATTTTTTTGAAAATAGCCTACTATGATCGAAACCAAAAATGCTTTAAATTGCATTTTAAAACATATCTAGGTATTATAAATGATAAGGAATGCTAATAAAGATATAAAATCGATATTTTTTTGAAAATAGCCTCTTATGATCAAAAACCAAAAATGCTTTATATTGCATTTATAAAACATATCTTAGTGTCATAAATGATAAAGAATGCTAATATAGATATAAAATCGATATTTTTTTGAAAATAGCCTACTATGATCGGTACCAAAAATGCTTTAAATTGCATTTTAAAACATATCTAGGTATTATAAATGATAAAGATTGCTAATATAGATGTAAATTCGATATTTTTTTGAAAATAGCCTACTTTGATCAAAACTAAAAATGCTTTAAATTGCATTTTAAAACATATCTAGGTATTATAAATGATAAAGAATGCTAATTTAGATGTAAATTCGATATTTTTTTGAAAATAGCCTACTTTGATCAAAACCAAAAATGCTACAAATGATAACAAATGCTAATATAGATATAAAATCGATATTTTTTTGAAAATAGCCTACTTTGATCAAAACTAAAAATGCTTTAAATTGCATTTTAAAACATATCTAGGTATTATAAATGATAAAGAATGCTAATATCGATGTAAATTCGATATTTTTTTGAAAATAGCCTACTATGATCAAAACCAAAACTGCTTTAAATTGCATTTTAAAACATATCAAGGTATTATAAATGATAAAAAATGCTAATTAAGATATAAAATCGATATTTTTTTTTTGAAAATAGCCTACTATGATCAAAACCAAAAATGCTTTAAATTGCATTTTAAAACATATCAAGGTATTATAAATGATAAAGAATGCTAATATAGATGTAAATTCGATATTTTTTTTGAAAATAGCCTGCTATGGTCAAAACCAAAAATGCTTTAAATTGCATTTTAAAACATAACTAGGTATTATAAATGATAAAGAATGCTAATATAGATATAAAATCGATATTTTTTTGAAAATAGCCTACTATGATCAAAACCAAAAATGTTTTAAATTGCATTTTAAAACATATCTAGGTATTATAAATGATAAAGTATGCTAATATAGATATAAAATCGATATTTTTTTTTGAAAATAGCCTACTTTGATCAAAACCGAAAATGCTATAAATGATAACAAATGCTAATATAGATGTAAATTCGATATTTTTTTGAAAATAGCCTACTATGATCAAAACCAAAAATGTTTTAAATTGCATTTTAAAACATATCTAGGTATTATAAATGATAAAGTATGCTAATATAGATATAAAATCGATATTTTTTTGAAAATAGCCTACTATGATCAAAACCAAAAATGTTTTAAATTGCATTTTAAAACATATCTAGGTATTATAAATGATAAAGTATGCTAATATAGATATAAAATCGATATTTTTTTTGAAAATAGCCTACTTTGATCAAAACCAAAAATGCTATAAATGATAACAAATGCTAATATAGATGTAAATTCGATATTTTTTTGAAAATAGCCTACTATGATCAAAACCAAAAATGTTTTAAATTGCATTTTAAAACATATCTAGGTATTATAAATGATAAAGTATGCTAATATAGATATAAAATCGATATTTTTTTGAAAATAGCCTACTATGATCAAAACCAAAAATGTTTTAAATTGCATTTTAAAACATATCTAGGTATTATAAATGATAAAGAATGCTAATATAGATATAAAATCGATATTTTTTTGAAAATAGCCTACTATGATCAAAACCAAAAATGTTTTAAATTGCATTTTAAAACATATCTAGGTATTATAAATGATAAAGTATGCTAATATAGATATAAAATCGATATTTTTTTTTGAAAATAGCCTACTTTGATCAAAACCGAAAATGCTATAAATGATAACAAATGCTAATATAGATGTAAATTCGATATTTTTTTGAAAATAGCCTACTATGATCAAAAACCAAAAGTGCTTTAAATTGCATTTTTAAACATATGCAGGTATTATAAATAATAAAGAATGCTAATATAGATGTAAATTCGATATTTTTTTGAAAATAGCCTACTATGATCAAAACCAAAAATGTTTTAAATTGCATTTTAAAACATATCTAGGTATTATAAATGATAAAGTATGCTAATATAGATATAAAATCGATATTTTTTTTGAAAATAGCCTACTTTGATCAAAACCAAAAATGCTATAAATGATAACAAATGCTAATATAGATGTAAATTCGATATTTTTTTGAAAATAGCCTACTATGATCAAAAACCAAAAGTGCTTTAAATTGCATTTTTAAACAAATGCAGGTATTATAAATAATAAAGAATGCTAATATAGATGTAAATTCGATATTTTTTTGAAAATAGCCTACTATGATCAAAACCAAAACTGCTTTAAATTGCATTTTAAAATATATCAAGGTATTATAAATGATAAAAAATGCTAATTAAGATATAAAATCGATATTTTTTTGAAAATAGCCTACTATGATCAAAACCAAAAATGTTTTAAATTGCATTTTAAAACATATCTAGGTATTATAAATGATAAAGTATGCTAATATAGATATAAAATCGATATTTTTTTTTTTTAAAATAGCCTACTATGATCAAAAACCAAAAATGCTTCATATTGCATTTTAAAACATATCTAGGTATTTTAAATGATAAGCAATTGCTAATATAGATATAAAATCGATATTTTTTGAAAATAGCCTACTATGATCAAAAACCAAAAATGCTTTAATTTGCATTTTAAAACATATTTAGGTATTATAAATGATAACAAACGCTAATGTAGATATAAAATCGATTTTTTTTTTTAAAAAAGCATACTATGATCAAAAACAAAAATGCTTTAAATTGCATTTTAAAACATATCAAGGTATTATAAATGATAAACAATGCTAATATAGATGAAAATTCCATATTTTTTTGAATAAAGCCTACTATGATCAAAAACAAAAATGCTTTAAATTGCATTTAATACATATCTAGGTATTATAAATGATAAAGAATGCTAATAAAGATATAAAATCGATATTTTTTTTTGAAAATAGCCTACTATGATCAAAAACCAAAAATGCTTTGAATTGCATTTTAAAACATATCTAGGTATTATAAATGATAAAGAATGCTAATATAGATATAAAATCGATATTTTTTTTGAAAATAGCCTACTATGATCAAAAACCAAAAATGCTTTAAATTGCATTTTAAAACATATCTCGGTATTATAAATGATAAAGAATGCTAATAAAGATATAAAATCGTTTTTTTTTTTTTGAAAAAAGCCTACTTTGATCGAAACCAAAAATGCTTTAAATTGCATTTTAAAACATATCTCGGTATTATAAATGATAAAGAATGCTAATAAAGATATAAAATCTATATTTTTTTTGAAAAAAGCCTTATGATCGAAATCAAAAATGCTTTAAATTGCATTTTAAAACATATCAAGGTATTATAAATGATAAACAATGCTAATATAGATGTAAATTCCATATTTTTTTGAATATAGCCTACTATGATCAAAAACAAAAATGCTTTAAATTGCATTTAAAACATATCTAGGTATTATAAATGATAAAGAATGCTAATAAAGATATAAAATCGATATTTTTTTTTTGAAAATAGCCTACTATGATCAAAAATCAAAAATGCTTTAAATTGCATTTTAAAACATATATATATATAATGTGTGAAGGGCCCAGCCTTTCAGCTGGAGGCACTGCGATTCAAATTAGAACAGAATCTATTGTACCACACCCTTTAGACCTACAGTTTATAGTGGGATCCGAACCACTTGCAAGCTCTGTACATTGCAAAGACACGAGTACGTCATAAGACCTGATGTACCCTGCAATGTACCTAGTCACAATCCGTGTGCGCAAGATGCCGTAAGGAAGTCATCCAGATGCTAGTATATCCTTGTATACCTAGCAAAGGAGGCATATTCTATGCCAAAGACATCAATACTACACCCAACACACGAACCGAGCTTCGTAACTAGAACGGTGAAATGGAAAAAGAGCTTCGAAAATTAGACATGGCCTGGGATTGAACCCAGGACCTTTGGCACGTAAGGCCAACGCTCTACCATTTAGGTCACTGATGCCATTTCACCGCTTACCGCAAAACATATCTAGGTATTATAAATGATAAAGAATGCTAATATAGATATAAAATCGATATTTTTTTTTTGAAAATAGCCTACTATGATCGAAACCAAAAATGCTTTAAATTGCATTTTAAAACATATCTAGGTATTATAAATGATAAAGAATGCTAATATAGATATAAAATCGATATTTTTTTGAAAATAGCCTACTATGATCGAAACCAAAAATGCTTTAAATTGCATTTTAAAACATATCTAGGTATTATAAATGATGAAGAATTGCTGATATAGATGTAAATTCGATATTTTTTTAAAAATATCCTACTATGATCAAAACCAAAAATGTTTTAAATTGCATTTTAAAACATATCTAGGAATTATAAATGATAAAGAATGCTAATATAGATATAAAATCGATATTTTTTTGAAAATAGCCTACTATGATCGAAACCAAAAATGCTTTAAATTGCATTTATAAAACATATCTTAGTATCATAAATGATAAAGAATGCTAATATAGATGTAAATTCGATATTTTTTTGAAAATAGCCTACTATGATCAAAAACAAAAAATGCTTTAAATTGCATTTTAAAACATATCTAGGTATTATAAATGATAACAATTGCTAATATAGATGTAAATTCGATATTTTTTTGAAAATAGCCTACTATGATCAAAAACAAAAAATGCTTTAAATTGCATTTTAAAACATATCTAGGTATTATAAATGATGAAAAATGCTAATATAGATATAAAATCGATATTTTTTTAAATAGCCTACTATGATCAAAAACCAAAAATGCTGTTCATGATCTACTTTCCTGACTCGCCAACGTACTACCCAGAAGATCGAAACAAATCAGTGTCAACAATTCACCTGATGCTCTCGAATTCCGATCTCGAAACAACAGAACTTCAATGCACAGAGGCAATGAGTGATCACTGCGCTGTGTGTTTCCAAATCAAAACATCAAAAATCGACAGAACTGAAAATACAGTCTACAGATATGACTACAAAAACGCAAACTGGAAAAAGTTGAAAGCACAAATTTCACACCACATCGAAGACAACATTGGAGAAAATTCTTGCAATACAGCAGATGAGATCGAGAATCACATTAAGATTCTCTCTGAAATCATCATGGAAGCGAGGAACTCAAGTGTAAAAATGAAAAAGATCAACTTCGAATCAACTAAACTCATACCTGAGATTAAAGATCTAATCAATACAAAAAGGAGTCTTCGTCGAAGATGGCAGAGAAGCAGAGATAATCAACTCAAATCTGAATTGAATTATTTGCAGAGAGTCATCAATGAGAAAATTAAAGAACTCAAAAACAAAAACTGGAATAAGCGTCTCTCAGAAATTCAACCGTCAAACCAAACAGTTTGCAGAATAGCAAAATTTTGCAAAATTGTTTCAAAAACAATGCCTCCATTGACAAATCTGGGTAAAACGTTCATCACCAACAAAGAAAAAGCCAGCGCACTCAGTGAGTATTTCCGTGAAGCTCACGAAAATCCTCTGGAACAAAACGACCCACAACATACACAGGAAGTAAACAACACAGTCAAAGAAGCATTGGAACAATACAATGATGAGAATTCAGAATTAACAGATGTAAACGAAATCGTAAGCATCATAAGAAATCTGAAAAATCCAAAAGCTCCGGGACTAGATGAAGACAACAACATACTCATCAAAAATCTTCCTGAAAAAGGTTTCGATACTTGAAATTCATCATCAATTCGTGTCTGAAACTCAATCACTTCCCCAACGTTTGGAAACACGCAAAAGTGATTCCTATTCCAAAACCTGGAAAACCAGCAAATGAGTTAAGCAGCTACAGGACAATAAATCTACTCATCTCAATAAGCAAAATACTGGAGAGAGTATTGCTGAACAGAATCAACGATCATCTTGAGGATAACAACATCATCCCAAGCCAGCAGTGCGGCTTCCGGAAGGGAAAATTAACATCTCACCAGCTCATCAAAGTGATCAAAACAGCAAAAGAAAACTTAAACAACAAAAAGTCAACAGGCATGATCTTCCTGGATGTAGAAAAAGCATTTGACATAGTCTGGCATAACGGTCTCTTGTACAAAATGCTCAAACTGAGATTTCCTAAGAATCAAGCTAAGAATACTAAGCGAATAGAAGGTACTACTCAGTTTGAGTCTGCGCTTTTATGGAAGGAAAGTAAGATTGAATTGCCAACTCATGATTCCTTTGTATTGAGTTTGAGAAGGTGGCTAGTGGTAGAGAAGAATGCATTGGCTAAAGGAAAGTTTGAAGAGTGTGAGGCACAGCTTAAAAACCTTTTAGAAAAGAATTACGCTCGTGAACTCACTTATGACGAGATAAATTTAATAAAGCCTAAGACCTTCTATATCCCTATATTTTTTATCAGTCCTGAAGGCAAGAGAACAAGAATGATTTGGGATCTCGCAGCAAAGGTGAATAATAGATGTCTCAATGATGAGCTGTTAGGTGGACCAAATTTGTACAATGACATTCTAAAGATCAATTTTCAAATGTCAGAGCATCCTTATCTATTAAAAGGAGATGTTCAGGAGATGTTTCATCAAGTTAGGTTAAAGGAAGAGGACACTGATTCGCTTAGATTTATTTTTCGGTTTAAGGGAGAGGGAAAGATAAGAGTTTTTAAGATGTTGGTTCTACCTTTTGGCGCAAGATGTTCTCCAGCTATATCAAAATATGTCAAGAATCTTATTGCATATGAAAACTTAGAGTCAAAAGACTTGGCTGCTAAGGTGGTGCTGAACTCCACATATGTGGATGATGTGGTGAAGTCATTCAGGGATAAAGAGGTAGCAAAAGAGACATTTCATGATATTAGACAGATGTTAAAATCTGGAGGTTTTTCTTTATTAAAGATAAACAGCAATGATAAGACTCTGACCAGTGATTTAAGAAAGAGTTTAGCGGCTGAAGGTTTATTAGAAGAGAGGGTAATTACAGCTGAAAAGCAAGAAAAGCTGCTTGGATATAATATCGATTTTGAGCAGGATACAGTTTCACTTGCGTTGAATTTATCAAAATTGCGAGCTGAGGTTAGAGAGGGAAAGGTGGTGCCTACAAAACGAGAGCTTGTGCGAATATTAATGTCAATTTATGATCCAGTTGGATTAGTCCAATTTGTTACGTCTAAGTTGAAGTTATTGTATAGAAAGACTTATTCAGAGGAGCTTGATTGGGATAAGATCTCAGATGCTCACTTAGAAGAATGGAAGACTAATTTGAAATACTTAGAGTCTCTAAACAGCATAAAAATACCTCGATGTTATTGTTATGAAGCTTATGATAAGGCGGAAATTTGGGCTTTTGGAGATGCTGGAAAACAAATGATTTGTTGCACGGTGTATGCTAGATTTCTTAGTAATGAGGACCAACAGCTAAGCATTAGACTTATATATTCTAAGACTTTTACTGTTCCATTTAAAGATAATCATACCATTTCAGAATTAGAATTACATGCTTCATGTGAATTAAGCAAGATGGTTAAATTCGTACTGGAAGCGCATGAGATTAAGTTTCAAAAGATTATGTATTTCACAGATAATGCAGCCGTGTATGAATGGATCAAGAGAGGTGCAAAGAATCCTACAGTGTATATGAAGCACAGAATTGATGATATTAATTTCCTTACTGACAAAAAGGATTGGAACTGGATACCAACAGAATATATGCCAGCTGATCTAGGTACAAAAGAGACGTCTATGACTAAACTGGAATATGAGAACGAATGGTTCTTTCCAAAGTTATTCGGTTTGCCACAAGAACAATGGCCTATGTTTGAGCCAAATTGGGAGCAGATGCATCTAACTATGCAACAGGAAGTTGAAAATAGGTTGGATCCGAAGAGAGTCAATAGCCATTTATCATTAATTTACGCGGGTCAGTTTATATATAAGCTAAAGGAGGCTCTTAAGGTTCGTAGACTTAGAGATGAATTAAAGTTACGAGAGAATTTACTGAAAGAAAAGCCTAATAATAAGGACCTTCAGTTTGAAGTGAAGAGTTTAAGATTAAAGATCGAGGAAGAGGTTAAAAGATACATGTCTTCCAATTTTATGCGTAAAGAGATTGAGGAGTTCTTGATCAGACAGTCTCAGCAAGAGTCATTTGTTAAGGAGTTAAAAGTGCTGCAGAAACACGAGCTTTTACCCGTCAGACATTATTTGCATAGATGGCTGCCTTGGATAGACGAGGCGGGAGTTATAAGAGCTAAGACTCGGCTATCAGATTCTGAGAAAAACAGAAGAATGTTTGGCTATGATCGCATTTACCCAATAGTGCTTGCAAAAGATCATGAGCTTACTAAGCTAATAATACTTAAGATTCACAGAGATAACAAGCACATGCTTGTCAACAACGTAGAAAATCAGCTTAAGAGTAGATTTTTAATTCAACACGTTAGAACCACAATAAAAAAGACAATCAAAGAGAGTTGTACATTTTGCATACGTTATAATACAAGACCTGCATTTCCTTTAATGGGGGATATTCCTTCCGTCAGATTAGGTTACTATGAGCCTGCATTTAAATTTTGTATTGCGGACATCGCTGGTCCAGTTTTGGTTAAGGTAACACGAAACGTGAGAGCCAAGCGATATATCTTTGTATATTCATGCCTTACAACCCGAGGAATTCACTTAGAGCTTATAGAAAAGCTTGATTCTAACTCTACTTTACTCGCATTACAAAATGCCATCAACTCCAAAGGTGCTCCTGAGCGAATCGTTACTGATAATGGCACCAACTTTGTTGGAGCGAATCGAATTATGAAGGAAGAGATAGCAAGGTGGAATCGTGCACTTGAGTCTAAAGGAGCCATTAAAAAGCCTATAGAATGGGATTTTGGTCCAGCAAGAGCCTCACACATGCAGGGAGCAGTTGAGAGTCTGATTAAGCTTGTTAAAACTGCTATGAAGAAGGTGCTTTTAATGCTGAAGACAAAGACTGAGATATTAAATGATTTTGCGTTAAGAGCAATATTATTGGAGGTAGCTGGATTACTTAATAATCGTCCGTTGACATTAGCTCCAATGGAAGATTTAGATAATGAGTTTCTCACACCAAATTCATTCCTTATGCTTAGATCTAATTTCCAGGAAATTCCATATTCTAATGATAAGATGCAGCATATCACGAAAAATTGGGAAGATGTAAAGCAGTTTACTGCTATTCTGTAGAAGCATTGGCTTGCTGCTTATTTGCCTACATTAATGGAAAGAGAAAAGTGGAATGAGAAGGTAGAGCCGTTAAAAGAGGGAGACATTGTGGTGACAGTTGATACTTCAGTGACTGAGTCATGGCGATTAGGAAGGATATTGAAAGTTAAGGCTGGATCGAAAGATCAGGTCAGACAAGTCGAGATCATTTTGGGCAAGAGAAATGTTTACGACAAGAAAAGCATAAGAACCAGAAAAAACCTGCATGATCTATATGTAAATGAAAGGCAGTCGATCGTAACACGTCCAGCTACGGCTGTTGCAAAGATCAATTTTCATAATTAGTATTTATAATTTTAGAGAGTAGCAGCTTAGTTAAACTTAGAAAAAGTAATTAAGATATCTTAGAATTAAGCTTAGTAAATAAGTCAACTTTTGACTCATTCTCAGTAATTTATAATCAGTTTCTTTTTCGTTTCCTTCTAGAGCAATGGCACTTGATCTGATAAAATTTTTATACATAACGAAGAAATTCGACATCTTCTCATTCATCGACAGGCTAATTGACAAGATTGACTTATATGAGGAGGTAGCATATCAAGCTATTCGCAGCATTCAAATCTATACTGATGAAAAGCATCACGACCGTTTCAGTTTAAGAGTTGAAGTACTTGGAAAGTGCTTTTCAAGTCAACTAGAAAAGTTTGCTGAAAGACGTGCAGACAAGCCTTTCCCTAGAATCCGTCTGAAAGATGAGATGATAATATTTATCCCTGCCAAGATCAACAAAGAGCGATTCATGATCTGTGACTTGAAAAGAAGCGATTCAGCTTGGGGAAGTGTATTAAAGGTCAGAGACGAAAGTTTCTCTAGTATGTACAAGTTAATCAAGTTTATTAAGTCCGAATTGAAGGAGTTTGGAATTACTTCAGTCACTAAGCTTAATGAGAGCTACATCATTAGTTTCATGAGTCAAGAAAAAGCAAATGAAGCCAGAAAGAAGTTGAATGCAAGACGCATAATCGTCACAAATTCCGATTTATGCTTAGCAGCAACGGTTGATTCAGAAATAGAGGACTCAACGGTTAAAGTTCAGCGTGCAGCAGAACTTAGAAAAGATTTGAATGCTAAGAGACAAGAAGAGGAAAGTGAAACTAAGAAGCTGAAAAAAGAAGTACAAAGACTTAGATTAGAGCTTGAAGAACTGAAAGAGGAAGTAAAGAAGATGAAATATGTGAATAATAAGAGAAATGAGACGGATTTAAGAGCTGTATCTGCAGGAGAGGAGACAAATGACATACGAGTAACCAAAACATTTTCGACGCCCGTTAACAATTATATGGCATTTATGCCTGTTCAACCAGCAGCAAGTAATGGCTTATGGGGATATATGTTTGCGTCTGAAGGCATGACACCATGCAAGAAGGTCAAATATGATTAAAAAGCTGAAAGATGATAGAATCAAAAATTGAATTAAGGATATAATTTGTAATGTTAAGATATTCCAAAAAGGAATTTAGCAATATTTAGTGAATTAAGCAAAAAAAAGAAAAATGAGAAATTATGTGCAATAGATGAATATTTAAATTGATTAAAATGGAATTAAGAGGCAATAATTAGAATGAAAGAAAAGCTTGCAAGATGATTCAAAGAACCGATTGAGAAATTCATAATTATAAAGCTATTTGTAAAAGATAATAATTCACATAAATATAATGAAAGCTTTTAAGCTAAGGAGCTTTGAGAAATCCAGAGAAAAATATTCTAAGATTAAAAAATCATTTTACAATACAAGAGAAAAAAGTTAATAAGTTGAAAAGTAGACCAAAAGCTATCGAAATTAGAATTAAAGCAGATAATTTTAGCATTTTTATAAAAAGGAATTTCCGCTCCCCCGGAGTGATAAAAATTTTCATTGCTAGATCATGAGAAAGTTAATTAATTGTAATTGCAATAAAAATTTTACATATAAAGAGGGATATTTGATAACGAATAGTTAAGATTTGAAGTCAAGAGGACATTTTATAACAGTTAAAATTTAAATTTGAAAGATAGAGAACATGTGTTAAAATAAAGGATCAGCAAGAGCAAGAAGCAATAGTGAAATAATTTTATAAAATTACGAGATTAAGGCCAAGGATAGTGCTAAGAATCAATTAAGAAGTCAGGAAAGAGAAAGCTAAGAGTAAGATACTAAAGATTAGACACATAATTAAAAAATTTATATAAAAATTAGGTTTTGAACATAAAAGTTCCATGCTGTTGAGCATTTAAAGGCATAGAGGCTAAGAAGGAACGATTGTTGAAGACACGAAATAAAGAATAATTTAGGCTTAGTAGCTTGGTGAGTCTTTTTATTCTATTCAATTGATATCTTAGATATTCTTAGATAAGGTTTCCAAAAGTGAAATTTTTTATAATTGCCAACAAGCCTACTATGATCAAAACCAAAAATGCTTTAAATTGCATTTTAAAACATATCAAGGTATTATAAATGATAAAGAATGCTAATATGGATGTAAATTCCATATTTTTTTTGAAAATAGCCTACTATGATCAAAACCAAAAATGCTTTAAATTGCATTTTAAAACATAACTAGGTATTATAAATGATAAAGAATGCTAATATAGATATAAAATCGATATTTTTTTGAAAATAGCCTACTATGATCAAAACCAAAAATGTTTTAAATTGCATTTTAAAACATATCTAGGTATTATAAATGATAAAGTATGCTAATATAGATATAAAATCGATATTTTTTTTTGAAAATAGCCTACTTTGATCAAAACCAAAAATGCTATAAATGATAACAAATGCTAATATAGATGTAAATTCGATATTTTTTTGAAAATAGCCTAAATAAATGATAAAGAATGCTAATAAAGATATAAAATCGTTTTTTTTTTTTTTGAAAAAAGCCTACTTTGATCGAAACCAAAAATGCTTTTAATTGCATTTTAAAACATATCAAGGTATTATAAATGATAAACAATGCTAATATAGATGTAAATTCCATATTTTTTTGAATATAGCCTACTATGATCAAAAACAAAAATGCTTTAAATTGCATTTAAAACATATCTAGGTATTATAAATGATAAAGAATGCTAATAAAGATATAAAATCGATATTTTTTTTTGAAAATAGCCTACTATGATCAAAAACCAAAAATGCTTTAAATTGCATTTTAAAACATATCTAGGTATTATAAATGATAAAGAATGCTAATATAGATATAAAATCGATATTTTTTTTTTGAAAAAAGCCTACTATGATCGAAACCAAAAATGCTTTAAATTGCATTTTAAAACATATCTAGGTATTATAAATGATAAAGAATTGCTGATATAGATGTAAATTCGATATTTTTTTAAAAATATCCTACTATGATCAAAACCAAAAATGTTTTAAATTGCATTTATAAAACATATCTTAGTATCATCAATGATAAAGAATGCTAATATAGATATAAAGGCGATATTTTTTTTAAAAATAGCCTACTTTGATCAAAAACCAAAAATGCTTTAAATTGCATTTTAAAATATATCTAGGTATTAAAAATGATAAAGAATGCTAATATAGATATAAAATCGATATTTTTTTGAAAATAGCCTACTATGATCAAAACCAAAAATGCTTTAACTTGCATTTTAAAACATATCTAGGTATTATAAATGATAAAGAATGCTAATAAAGATATAAAATCGATATTTTTTTTTGAAAATAGCCTACTATGATCAAAAACCAAAAATGCTTTAAATTGCATTTTAAAACATATCTAGGTATTATAAATGATAAAGAATGCTAATAAAGATATAAAATCGATATTTTTTTTTGAAAATAGCCTACTATGATCAAAAACCAAAAATGCTTTAAATTGCATTTTAAAACATATCTAGGTATTATAAATGACAAAGAATGCTAATATAGATATAAAATCGATATTTTTTTTTTGAACAAAGCCTACTATGATCGAAACCAAAAATGCTTTAAATTGCATTTTAAAACATATCTAGGTATTATAAATGATAAAGAATGCTAATATAGATATAAAATCGATATTTTTTTGAAAATAGCCTACTATGATCGAAACCAAAAATGCTTTAAATTGCATTTTAAAACATATCTAGGTATTATAAATGATAAGGAATGCTAATAAAGATATAAAATCGATATTTTTTTGAAAATAGCCTCTTATGATCAAAAACCAAAAATGCTTTATATTGCATTTATAAAACATATCTTAGTGTCATAAATGATAAAGAATGCTAATATAGATATAAAATCGATATTTTTTTGAAAATAGCCTACTATGATCGGTACCAAAAATGCTTTAAATTGCATTTTAAAACATATCTAGGTATTATAAATGATAAAGATTGCTAATATAGATGTAAATTCGATATTTTTTTGAAAATAGCCTACTTTGATCAAAACTAAAAATGCTTTAAATTGCATTTTAAAACATATCTAGGTATTATAAATGATAAAGAATGCTAATTTAGATGTAAATTCGATATTTTTTTGAAAATAGCCTACTTTGATCAAAACCAAAAATGCTACAAATGATAACAAATGCTAATATAGATATAAAATCGATATTTTTTTGAAAATAGCCTACTTTGATCAAAACTAAAAATGCTTTAAATTGCATTTTAAAACATATCTAGGTATTATAAATGATAAAGAATGCTAATATCGATGTAAATTCGATATTTTTTTGAAAATAGCCTACTATGATCAAAACCAAAACTGCTTTAAATTGCATTTTAAAACATATCAAGGTATTATAAATGATAAAAAATGCTAATTAAGATATAAAATCGATATTTTTTTTTTGAAAATAGCCTACTATGATCAAAACCAAAAATGCTTTAAATTGCATTTTAAAACATATCAAGGTATTATAAATGATAAAGAATGCTAATATAGATGTAAATTCGATATTTTTTTTGAAAATAGCCTGCTATGGTCAAAACCAAAAATGCTTTAAATTGCATTTTAAAACATAACTAGGTATTATAAATGATAAAGAATGCTAAAATCGATATTTTTTTGAAAATAGCCTACTATGATCAAAACCAAAAATGTTTTAAATTGCATTTTAAAACATATCTAGGTATTATAAATGATAAAGTATGCTAATATAGATATAAAATCGATATTTTTTTTTGAAAATAGCCTACTTTGATCAAAACCGAAAATGCTATAAATGATAACAAATGCTAATATAGATGTAAATTCGATATTTTTTTGAAAATAGCCTACTATGATCAAAACCAAAAATGTTTTAAATTGCATTTTAAAACATATCTAGGTATTATAAATGATAAAGTATGCTAATATAGATATAAAATCGATATTTTTTTGAAAATAGCCTACTATGATCAAAACCAAAAATGTTTTAAATTGCATTTTAAAACATATCTAGGTATTATAAATGATAAAGTATGCTAATATAGATATAAAATCGATATTTTTTTTGAAAATAGCCTACTTTGATCAAAACCAAAAATGCTATAAATGATAACAAATGCTAATATAGATGTAAATTCGATATTTTTTTGAAAATAGCCTACTATGATCAAAACCAAAAATGTTTTAAATTGCATTTTAAAACATATCTAGGTATTATAAATGATAAAGTATGCTAATATAGATATAAAATCGATATTTTTTTGAAAATAGCCTACTATGATCAAAACCAAAAATGTTTTAAATTGCATTTTAAAACATATCTAGGTATTATAAATGATAAAGAATGCTAATATAGATATAAAATCGATATTTTTTTGAAAATAGCCTACTATGATCAAAACCAAAAATGTTTTAAATTGCATTTTAAAACATATCTAGGTATTATAAATGATAAAGTATGCTAATATAGATATAAAATCGATATTTTTTTTTGAAAATAGCCTACTTTGATCAAAACCGAAAATGCTATAAATGATAACAAATGCTAATATAGATGTAAATTCGATATTTTTTTGAAAATAGCCTACTATGATCAAAAACCAAAAGTGCTTTAAATTGCATTTTTAAACATATGCAGGTATTATAAATAATAAAGAATGCTAATATAGATGTAAATTCGATATTTTTTTGAAAATAGCCTACTATGATCAAAACCAAAAATGTTTTAAATTGCATTTTAAAACATATCTAGGTATTATAAATGATAAAGTATGCTAATATAGATATAAAATCGATATTTTTTTTGAAAATAGCCTACTTTGATCAAAACCAAAAATGCTATAAATGATAACAAATGCTAATATAGATGTAAATTCGATATTTTTTTGAAAATAGCCTACTATGATCAAAAACCAAAAGTGCTTTAAATTGCATTTTTAAACATATGCAGGTATTATAAATAATAAAGAATGCTAATATAGATGTAAATTCGATATTTTTTTGAAAATAGCCTACTATGATCAAAACCAAAACTGCTTTAAATTGCATTTTAAAATATATCAAGGTATTATAAATGATAAAAAATGCTAATTAAGATATAAAATCGATATTTTTTTGAAAATAGCCTACTATGATCAAAACCAAAAATGTTTTAAATTGCATTTTAAAACATATCTAGGTATTATAAATGATAAAGTATGCTAATATAGATATAAAATCGATATTTTTTTTTTTAAAATAGCCTACTATGATCAAAAACCAAAAATGCTTCATATTGCATTTTAAAACATATCTAGGTATTTTAAATGATAAGCAATTGCTAATATAGATATAAAATCGATATTTTTTGAAAATAGCCTACTATGATCAAAAACCAAAAATGCTTTAATTTGCATTTTAAAACATATTTAGGTATTATAAATGATAACAAACGCTAATGTAGATATAAAATCGATTTTTTTTTTTAAAAAAGCATACTATGATCAAAAACAAAAATGCTTTAAATTGCATTTTAAAACATATCAAGGTATTATAAATGATAAACAATGCTAATATAGATGAAAATTCCATATTTTTTTGAATAAAGCCTACTATGATCAAAAACAAAAATGCTTTAAATTGCATTTAAAACATATCTAGGTATTATAAATGATAAAGAATGCTAATAAAGATATAAAATCGATATTTTTGTTGAAAAAAGCCTTATGATCGAAATCAAAAATGCTTTAAATTGCATTTTAAAACATATCAAGGTATTATAAATGATAAACAATGCTAATATAGATGTAAATTCCATATTTTTTTGAATATAGCCTACTATGATCAAAAACAAAAATGCTTTAAATTGCATTTAAAACATATCTAGGTATTATAAATGATAAAGAATGCTAATAAAGATATAAAATCGATATTTTTTTTTGAAAATAGCCTACTATGATCAAAAACCAAAAATGCTTTGAATTGCATTTTAAAACATATCTAGGTATTATAAATGATAAAGAATGCTAATATAGATATAAAATCGATATTTTTTTTGAAAATAGCCTACTATGATCAAAAACCAAAAATGCTTTAAATTGCATTTTAAAACATATCTCGGTATTATAAATGATAAAGAATGCTAATAAAGATATAAAATCGTTTTTTTTTTTTGAAAAAAGCCTACTTTGATCGAAACCAAAAATGCTTTAAATTGCATTTTAAAACATATCTCGGTATTATAAATGATAAAGAATGCTAATAAAGATATAAAATCGATATTTTTTTTGAAAAAAGCCTTATGATCGAAATCAAAAATGCTTTAAATTGCATTTTAAAACATATCAAGGTATTATAAATGATAAACAATGCTAATATAGATGTAAATTCCATATTTTTTTGAATATAGCCTACTATGATCAAAAACAAAAATGCTTTAAATTGCATTTAAAACATATCTAGGTATTATAAATGATAAAGAATGCTAATAAAGATATAAAATCGATATTTTTTTTTTGAAAATAGCCTACTATGATCAAAAACCAAAAATGCTTTAAATTGCATTTTAAAACATATATATATATAATGTGTGAAGGGCCCAGCCTTTCAGCTGGAGGCACTGCGATTCAAATTAGAACAGAATCTATTGTACCACACCCTTTAGACCTACAGTTTATAGTGGGATCCGAACCACTTGCAAGCTCTGTACATTGCAAAGACACGAGTACGTCATAAGACCTGATGTACCCTGCAATGTACCTAGTCACAATCCGTGTGCGCAAGATGCCGTAAGGAAGTCATCCAGATGCTAGTATATCCTTGTATACCTAGCAAAGGAGGCATATTCTATGCCAAAGACATCAATACTACACCCAACACACGAACCGAGCTTCGTAACTAGAACGGTGAAATGGAAAAAGAGCTTCGAAAATTAGACATGGCCTGGGATTGAACCCAGGACCTTTGGCACGTAAGGCCAACGCTCTACCATTTAGGTCACTGATGCCATTTCACCGCTTACCGCAAAACATATCTAGGTATTATAAATGATAAAGAATGCTAATATAGATATAAAATCGATATTTTTTTTTTGAAAATAGCCTACTATGATCGAAACCAAAAATGCTTTAAATTGCATTTTAAAACATATCTAGGTATTATAAATGATAAAGAATGCTAATATAGATATAAAATCGATATTTTTTTGAAAATAGCCTACTATGATCGAAACCAAAAATGCTTTAAATTGCATTTTAAAACATATCTAGGTATTATAAATGATGAAGAATTGCTGATATAGATGTAAATTCGATATTTTTTTAAAAATATCCTACTATGATCAAAACCAAAAATGTTTTAAATTGCATTTTAAAACATATCTAGGAATTATAAATGATAAAGAATGCTAATATAGATATAAAATCGATATTTTTTTGAAAATAGCCTACTATGATCGAAACCAAAAATTCTTTAAATTGCATTTTAAAACATATCTAGGTATTATAAATGATAAAGAATGCTAATAAAGATATAAAATCGATATTTTTTTTTGAAAAAAGCCTTATGATCGAAAATAGCCTACTATGATCAAAAACCAAAAATGCTTTAAATTGCATTTATAAAACATATCTTAGTATCATAAATGATAAAGAATGCTAATATAGATATAAAATCGATATTTTTTTTAAAAATAGCCTACTTTGATCAAAAACCAAAAATGCTTTAAATTGCATTTTAAAACATATCTAGGTATTATAAATGATAAAGAATGTTAATATCGATATAAAATCGATATTTTTTTAAAAAATATCCTACTATGATCGAAACCAAAAATGCTTTAAATTGCATTTTAAAACATATCTAGGTATTATAAATGATAACAATTGCTAATATAGATGTAAATTCGATATTTTTTTGAAAATAGCCTACTATGATCAAAAACAAAAAATGCTTTAAATTGCATTTTAAAACATATCTAGGTATTATAAATGATAACAATTGCTAATATAGATGTAAATTCGATATTTTTTTGAAAATAGCCTACTATGATCAAAAACAAAAAATGCTTTAAATTGCATTTTAAAACATATCTAGGTATTATAAATGATGAAAAATGCTAATATAGATATAAAATCGATATTTTTTTTAAATAGCCTACTATGATCAAAAACCAAAAATGCTGTTCATGATCTACTTTCCTGACTCGCCAACGTACTACCCAGAAGATCGAAACAAATCAGTGTCAACAATTCACCTGATGCTCTCGAATTCCGATCTCGAAACAACAGAACTTCAATGCACAGAGGCAATGAGTGATCACTGCGCTGTGTGTTTCCAAATCAAAACATCAAAAATCGACAGAACTGAAAATACAGTCTACAGATATGACTACAAAAACGCAAACTGGAAAAAGTTGAAAGCACAAATTTCACACCACATCGAAGACAACATTGGAGAAAATTCTTGCAATACAGCAGATGAGATCGAGAATCACATTAAGATTCTCTCTGAAATCATCATGGAAGCGAGGAACTCAAGTGTAAAAATGAAAAAGATCAACTTCGAATCAACTAAACTCATACCTGAGATTAAAGATCTAATCAATACAAAAAGGAGTCTTCGTCGAAGATGGCAGAGAAGCAGAGATAATCAACTCAAATCTGAATTGAATTATTTGCAGAGAGTCATCAATGAGAAAATTAAAGAACTCAAAAACAAAAACTGGAATAAGCGTCTCTCAGAAATTCAACCGTCAAACCAAACAGTTTGCAGAATAGCAAAATTTTGCAAAATTGTTTCAAAAACAATGCCTCCATTGACAAATCTGGGTAAAACGTTCATCACCAACAAAGAAAAAGCCAGCGCACTCAGTGAGTATTTCCGTGAAGCTCACGAAAATCCTCTGGAACAAAACGACCCACAACATACACAGGAAGTAAACAACACAGTCAAAGAAGCATTGGAACAATACAATGATGAGAATTCAGAATTAACAGATGTAAACGAAATCGTAAGCATCATAAGAAATCTGAAAAATCCAAAAGCTCCGGGACTAGATGAAGACAACAACATACTCATCAAAAATCTTCCTGAAAAAGGTTTCGATACTTGAAATTCATCATCAATTCGTGTCTGAAACTCAATCACTTCCCCAACGTTTGGAAACACGCAAAAGTGATTCCTATTCCAAAACCTGGAAAACCAGCAAATGAGTTAAGCAGCTACAGGACAATAAATCTACTCATCTCAATAAGCAAAATACTGGAGAGAGTATTGCTGAACAGAATCAACGATCATCTTGAGGATAACAACATCATCCCAAGCCAGCAGTGCGGCTTCCGGAAGGGAAAATTAACATCTCACCAGCTCATCAAAGTGATCAAAACAGCAAAAGAAAACTTAAACAACAAAAAGTCAACAGGCATGATCTTCCTGGATGTAGAAAAAGCATTTGACATAGTCTGGCATAACGGTCTCTTGTACAAAATGCTCAAACTGAGATTTCCACTGCCACTTATAAAAACTGTAAGATCTTTCCTCAGTGAAAGATCTTTCGCAGTTTTTACTAAAGGTCAGTTCTCAGAAATCAAGGTAATCAAATTCGGAGTGCCACAAGGAGCAGTGCTTTCACCAACTCTCTACAACATCTTCACGTATGATGTTGGAAGAGAGACAACCAACAACATCGGTCTTTTCGCAGATGATACAGCACTGTATCATTCTGCAGAGAACTCGGCCGATATTGTGACACATCTACAGCACACAGGAAGAAAAGTTCAACAATACATGAACAAATGGAAGATCAACCTCAACAAACAAAAGACTCAAGCCTTATTCATCACAAACAGGCACTCCAGGCAACTACCAGGAAATAACATCAAATTTCTCAACGAAAACATCAATTGGGAAACAGAAGCTAAATATCTGGGAATGGTGATCGACAAGAGAGAGACATTAAAGCCGCATGTGGAGTATGTGACAAATACGGCTAACATCGCATTAAGACAGCTTTATCCGCTCATCAGCAGGAACTCACAACTCGACGTACGAAACAAACTTCTCATCTACAAGCTAGCCATCAGACCAATATTCACATATGGTTGTCCAGCGTTTGGAAGCATGGCAAAAACCCACCTTCAAAAACTTCAAGTACTGCAAAACAAATTCTTGAGAATTGTTCTTAATAAAACATGATATGAAAGGATCACCGATCTTCATACAGAAGCGAAAATACCGTCCATCGAAGACTACGTCGGAAAGTGGCAAGCGAACTTCAACAGTCGTCTTGCATCTCTAAACACCGAATAAATCAAATGAAATACAAAAGAAAGTAAAATCCGTAAATGAAATCAAAAATTAAGAGACAAAAAGCAAATTGAATGCCTGAAACCGTAAAAAACAAAAAGAAACAAAATGTATAGAAATTTTGTACTTACTGAAATTTAAATGTAAATAAATAAAAAGTTTAATTTTTAAAAAAAAAACAAGAAAAAATATATAATATATAATAATAATAAGAAAATAAAAAATCAAACTTTAATGTTAAGTGTATCATAAAATTAAAAAATGGGGCAGGACGGTGGGGCATTTTTAAATTTAAATGTTACGTATATCCTTAAAAATAAAATAAAGCAAAGATTATAATATTACGATGACACGATGACACACGAGGACACACGATGACATACGATGACGATATATGCCATGATTTAAGCATTTCCAAGTGCCAAAAAAAAATTTGGGCAGGACGGTGGGGCATTTCTAAATTTAATGTTACGTATATTTATGTTAAAAATAAAATAAAGAAAAGATTATAATATTACGGTGACACGATGTCACACGATGATAGACGATGAAACACGATGTCACACGATGACGATTTGTGACATGATTTAAGCATTTCCAAGTGCCAAAAAAAAATTGGGCAGGGCGGTGGTGCATTTTTAAATTTAAATGTTATTTTCAGAGATCAAAGCCGATTTTTTCGGCTTAACTCAATTTTTGATTTTTTTGATAGAAAAAAGCTATTTAACACCCATTTCAAGTAGCTAAATTGAACTTTACATGCTTTACTATGATTCTGCGAAATATTTTGTCAGCATGTAGCTATAGGAAGCTCAGAATTTCAAGTTAAAGAATGTTAAGCCGAAATTTAAGCCGATCGGCTTAAAATCGGCTAATTTGAAATTCTGAGCTTCCTATAGCTACATGCTGACAAAATATTACACAGAATCATAGTAAAGCATGTAAAGTTCAATTTAAATACTTGAAATGGGTGTCAAATGGCTTTTTTCTATCAAAAAAATCAAAAATTGAGTTAAGCCGAAAAAATCGGCTTCGATCTCTGGTTATTTTTATCCTTAAAAATAAAATAAAGAAAATATTATAATATTTCGAAGACACGATGACACACGATGACGATATGTGACATGATTTAAGCATTTCCAAGTGCCAAAAAAAATTTGGGCAGGACGGTGGGGCATTTTTAAATTTAAATGTTACTTAGATCCTTAAAAATAAAATAAAGAAAAGATTATAATATTACGAAGACACGATGACACGATCTACTGTAGGATTTCTGAAGCCGTTAACGAAAAACGGAAAACGGCCGTTAACGGTACAAAAATGAAAATCTCATTTCAAGTAGTATATTAGAATCAGAAATGTAATCATAGTTGCGAGTCCAGTTTTGTTTGTTGTTTAAATACAACAAATCAAAATCTGGACTCAAGAATTTACAACGGGTTTTTCATATTTGATTTTTATCAATTTTTATGAAAAATACAGGAAATCGATCGGAAAATCTTCATAAACTTTATGATGCTTTGTTGTGTATTATGCCGACATCTACAGATGTAGAGCGAATATTTTCAATCTGTAATAATTTTTGCACAAAGATTCGTTCAAGGCTGGCTGATGCATCACTAAATGCTCTTGTTTTTCTTAAGTTTTATTATAATAAAATGAATAAACAGTTATAAAAAATGTAAATAGAAATCTACATATTATCTATATGGGATATTCCACGGATGAGTTGCATTTCGAAAAAAATAAATTTTTGATCCATGTTCTTTAAAAATTTGATTGCTTCAAAAATAAACTTTAATTAAGCTTACACTTTTTAAAATGAGTTAAAGATCTTCATTGACTATTAAACTTTTAAAAACAAGGTTCTAATCAAAGAAATTATTGTTAATTAAAGTAATAATTGGTTTTTTAAAAATTATGTCCTCACGGATTTGGCTTAAGCGTTGGTATATTACATTAATTGCATTAAAATTATTCATTTTTCTGTCTATCGAGTGTCTTTCAAGTCAATTTAAGTATGCAGAATCATAGAAGAGGATAGAAAGAACGGTTAATAAAGACAACATTAATAGTTGTAAAGACATCTTAAAGTGGTAAATTTCTGCTTTCATATTCAGAATTCAACATTGTGTAATATACCAACGCTCACAAAAATCCAAATATTTCATTAATAAGGCATGACAAGATGCGTAAGTTAGATAGAATGAAAGAGCTCGGCGTTTTACATAAGTTTGTGAAAAAATTGCAGCTGCAAAGTTCTCTAATTAAGAGAAAATTCCATTCAAAGATGAATATTTTGGAAAAATCAATCCGTGGAATTATTATTATTATTATTATTTATTGCTTATTTATTATTAAGAATTGCCCTTATAGCACAACAATTCTTTATCTATTGAAAATAAAAAACGGAAAACGGCCGTTTTCGAAAATGCCGTTTTTCAGAAACCCTAGATCTACATCACGAATAAGTTTCTCACGATTACATTATTTTCGTCTTCAATCGATTCAACTTTGTTTCAAATTGACCTTCAAGCGATACTTTTCGTTGTTTTATCTCCATTAGGCTTTCCATTTGAGGACTCCAGTTCTTTGATCTTTTCTCTTTACATTCAAATACCATTTTCACTTTCGTTTCTTGAAGAATATTTTCATTAATAACCTCTAGTTGTTTTTCTCAACTTCTTGAGTGATTGAATTTTCAGATGATACATTCAAATTGCCAATTTCTGTTCAAAAATTTTCTGCTTCCGTCTTTTTATCTGCCAAAATATGTTTCTATTACACTATACCTATTTATAATATATCCATCTGAAATGGAAAAATTCTAGGAATCAGTAAAGTTTTTTAAAATTCCAAACTTGAAAATGGAATTTTCATTATAAGGAGAAGACCATGCCAGAAGATCAAGCAAATAACGCAGCTAGTAAACCAGAGGTCGACAAGGAAAATTTAGTCTGTTAAAATACAAAGGATGAAATAACAATCACGCTTAGAAATAAAGTCAGAAAATGATTTTAATTTAAAAATGCTAAATGTGGCTGAAACTTGATGATTCATCTGAAGATGATGAAATTTTTCTTCTATATTTTCGCAAACAAATTTATCGGTGCTGTGAGATTTACTTGTCAGAAAGACGTGCGAAGTTAAAAAAAACTCCAATTAAATCAATTCAACAAGATGTGGCATGCAAGAAAATAAAGGAAGCAGATGATGCTCAAAAGAGAGAAAAAACTTTAGAGGAATTAAAGATTGATAGGTTGATTCTCATTAATCAAAGATTTGAAAATCGCAAAATAAGAATTAAAGTCTCTAACTGGGCGACGAAGTCTGCCTGACACAATGTTCTTAAACCTGCTGATTTACAAACAAAATTCAAATTCATACCTGAATTATCCTACGAAAAGAAGCGGTTTATTCATAAAATCTTCTCTCTTAAAGAAGGAATATGAAGATCCATGTCTTTAAATTTTTCAGTTAATGAACTGAATGAATTTCAGGAGTAATGTGTATGTAATCCATCTAGAAGAAGAGGAAGAGGAAAAGAGTCCATTAGGTGAAATGTATTTGAATTGGCACCACTAGACAATGACAGTAAAACACTTAGTAAAATGGAAATTATTTAAAACAGTGTTGCAAATGTAGATGTCTACATTAGATGAAGAATGTAGATTCTTCAATAGTTTTTGTCTAGCTAAGAAACTTTCTTCATAAAGATCGATTCTATATGAAGATAGAAAATCTAATCTACACAAAGATTATTTCTACATGAAGAATCTGTCTACATAAAGATTCGATGTGGATGTCTACAATTCTACATTCTTCTCTGATGTAGACCTGGAAAAAATGTAGAATTGTAGACATCTACATCGAATCTTTATGTAGACAGAATCTTTATGTAGAAATAATCTTTGTGTAGATTAGATTTTCTATCTTCATATAGAATCGATCTTTATGAAGAAATTTCTGTCTCAGAATTTATCTGATCCAGACAAATGGCCAGAATGCAACACTGATTTAAAAAGAAATGGTTAAGGATATAGATGAAAAATCAATAAGAGCATATGCAGAAAGTCAAAGTCGCTTAATAAAAATCATAAGCTAGCTAAATTCCTTCCTTTCTAAGACGTGTTATTACGTTTATACAGAAAATATAGTGCTCTGTAAATCTGAAATTTTCCCGCTAAAAGTTGCACTTCAATAACAATAACTATACTATAATTAATAATTTTTAGCAATAAATTTCCATATATAAAAAGTTTAACGGTTTTCTGAGATTCAAATTTTCTAACGGTAAGTAAGTTTTTGAAAGCCCCCGCCAAAGATACACAAAAAATCATTAATTATAGTATATTTAACAATTTAATATCCTTAGTTCTAAAGTTAAAATTTTGTTTTTGATACTTTTTGAAAGTATCTTGCCAAAAGTTACAGTAAAAGCATTAATTGTAGTATAAAAACCAGAGGTCGAAGCCGACTTGAGTTCGCTTCGGTTCGGCTAAAAACCGATTGAATTTTGTATGAAAAGTTATACTTCACAAGTGAAATCAGAAAAAATTCCATACAAAAATCAATCGGTTTTTAGCCGAACCGGAGCGAACTCAAGTCGGCTTCGACCTCTGATAAAAACACTGTTTCAAGACTTTTAAATGCGATTCCCGAAAATAAAACAATGGACCGAGCTAATAAAACAAACTCTCTACGATGTCTAGTTAAAAAGTTTTTCTCCGCCCGAACGAACGAACGAACAAGGCGAATTATTAAGCTACCTTTTTGAAACAAGTTTGCGCTAAAAAATGGAATAGCGAGTTATTGCAAAAGATGTGACTTCTAAGGGAATTGAATGGGAATTTTGGCGAGCAAAAGCTTCTCACATGAGTGAATCTATGGAACTTACATGAGTGGTTTATTAAAAAGAATACATTAGGTAGATTTCAATACAATGGAGTACTCAATGTTAATTTCTTTGCTGATGAGCAGAAATCGGCAGTGAAGGTTAACTTCAGAACAAAACTATTTATGAGGGAGCTAGCAAACAAATATCAAAAGAATTTCAGACAAGTTTGAATAGTCAGCTGTTGGTGCTAACAAAAACAATAAATGAATATGAGACAACATGGGATAATAGCGAAGCTGAATTGATACAAACGCTGGAGTTTCAACACGGACACAGTTTCATTAGTAACAGCTAGAGTATATCTAAAATCGACTTTGTCTTGGATCTATAATTAGCAACAACTCTGAGGAAGAATCTCATCCCCATATATATAATAAAATCTTAAATCTCACTTGAACGTATGGCTTGTCTAGTTGCATTTAGCGATCAATTCAAATAATCATAGGAAATGTAGGTTGGAGCGTTAACGCCATAAGATGCGTGCGAAATACAAAACAAAGTAAAATCCGTAAATGAAATCAAAAATTAAGAGACAAAAGGCAAATTGAATGCCTGAAACCTTAAAAACAAAAAGCAACAAAATGTATAGAAACTTTGTACATACTTAAATTTAAATGTAAATAGAATAGAATAGAATGTAATGTAGGGTTTTGCTAATAGCAAAAGCGGCACTGCGATCGATGATCTGTTGTACCATCCCAAGTCCCCTATGTTAGAATTCCGATGTCCTTAATGAAGCCAATAATGTCCTGATAATGCTGCTTATTTATATCCTCATCATTCAAGTAGTCCTCATCAAAATGCTTGACACATTGTACTCGTAATGCTCTGCATTTACAAAGAATATGAGTGATTGTTTCCTCATTTACCTTACAAAACCTGCAAATTTTACTGTTAGACAAATTCAATTTAAAAAGAAAACTATTGATACTCATGTGTCCTGTCAAAGCACCAATTAAGATGCTAAGATCTTTCCTTGGTAGTCTGAGAGCATCAGATATTTTGTTCTTATTTTTAGGACCAAGAAGTCTTTTGGCTGTCATGGCTCCTTCCTCTAAATTCCAGATACGAAAATGCTGTCTCTCCATCCATTCTCGTATGTTTGACTTCAACAAGCCAAACCCATAGTACGTCGACTTGTCATAATCTTCCTTGTGTACTGCTTCTTTAGCTAATTGATCAGCTATTTCATTACCTTCAATACCACTGTGTCCAGGTATCCACTTTAGGATGACTTCATTTTCTTGCCCCAATGCTGTTAAACAAGAAATACAATCAAAAACTGTTAAAGACTTCACAACACAATTGTTTAAAGCCGTCAAAGCTGATCGACAATCTGAAAGAAAGCAAATTCTACAGCCTTTCAAATCCATATCCAAACAGTAATTAGCACCCACACAAATAGCTTGAACTTCTGCCTGAAAGACAGAAGCATGATCTTGCAGTTTGTAGGATGAATTCAAACTCAGCTCATTGCTGAACAGACCGATGCCAACACCACTTTCTGACTTTGATGCATCAGTGTATACAGACATACAATTCCTATCCACCAAATCACAAGATTCAGCAGCATTATCTTCTGATTCAACTACCTTAAAAGGTTTGCCAAAAACGTATTTTGACACTAAATGATCTGATTCAAAGGTGAATAAACATACACTTCTTAGAAACCGATTTAATTCCATGTGACCAGTTGAGATCCAGTCATTAACCCACAATTTATTAACCTTCAATTTGGATGCGCTTGTTTGAGCTGCAGCTTCGATTCTGACTCGAAGTGGGGGAAGCTCAAGGAATCTATCCAAAGCCAGTTTCGGAGTAGTTTTCCAAGCACCGCAAATTGACAATTCTGCTATTCTTTGCAGTTTCTCAATTTTCTGAGAGGCAAAAACTTGTTTCATTTTATGCCACCAAACAACACATCCATACATAATTCTTGGTAGAATAACTTGCTCATACAGCCAATACATCATATTGGGTTTTAATCCCCAGTTTTTACCAACAATTGATCTACAAGCCCAAAAGGACTTAATCACCTTACTTACAACGAAATCTACATGCAAATTCCAGTTTAATTTGCTGTCTAGGTAGACACCAAGATACTTTGCTTCATAACTGAATTCTATCCTTTGACCATACATAACTGGAGGACGTAGCTCACCTAATTTATGCTTCGTACTGAAAGGAATTACAATTGTTTTGGCTGGATTTACTGATAAACAAACTTTATCACAAAAACCTTCCACAATGTTTAAAGACCTCTGAAAAACATCTAACACTGTGTTAGTAAATTTACCTTTTACTAAAATAAAAATATCATCAGCATAACCTTGAGCAAAGATGCCCCCTGAACCATTTAGATCTACTAATAAATCATCAATAACCAATGACCACAACAGGCAAGACAAGTTTCCGTTTTGTGTTGTACCACGTTTCACTATGATGAACACAACTTCACCGTTTAATGATGCGTGAACGATTCTCGATCTAAGCATGTTGCTGATCCACTGTATCATTCTTTGTGGAACTCCTCTACGATATAAGGCATTTGTGATAACATCGAAACCAGTGTTGTCGAAAGCACCTTCAATATCAATGAGGCCTCCCACCATAAATTTCTTGTCGAAGAAACCCTTTTCAATTCTAGAAACAATACTATGTAAGGCAGCATCTGTCGATTTACTAGATTGATAAGCAAACTGGTACTTAGACAAAGGACACAAGGTCAATCACATCCTGTCTAATGCTGTTGCTGAAAGTAGGTTCATTACCTTCATTCAAAACAATCAATTCCTTAATAAGCAGAAATTCCATTAGGCTCTCCCCTCTTTTGTTTGTATCGCTGCTACCCCACACCACATTGTGTGCATTAGCATCGCAACCAACAATTAGATTCAAGCCACTTTTGTTACAATAATCAACCAAATTTATGATGTTATGACTTGGTGGGTCATATACCGAATCATAAGGAAAATACCCACTACAGAAAATAATGTCAACAAAATTGCCGTTCTCATCTTTTAATGAGACCTTAACCGTGACTTCATCGGTGTCGGTGAATTGAGGCAGTACAAAATACTTTAAACTCTGATTTACTAAAATACAAGATCTTACCTTACCATTGTTTTGTTGATACAAAATAATTCCATTTTGAGTGTTGATGCACACTACATTATTCTTCATATAAGGTTCTTGAATAAGAACTATATCAAATAAACCCTTATCAAAATTTTTACCAATTTCTAAGGCTGCAGCTTTTGGGTGCTGCAAATTAGCCTGATAGACTTTCATGCTAGCTCAATAAAACCCCTAGAAATGTAAATAAATAAATAAAAAGTTTAATTTAAAAAAAAATAGGGAATGTAGGTTGAAGCGTTAACGCCATAAGATGCGTGCGAGATCCAACTAAAATGTGACTGAAGGTAAACTCTACTAGTCAGAATTTAAGTTTTCAGAAATGTTTAAGATCTGCAGCATCGCGTTTCACATTCAAAGAAGTGAATTACTTTAATTGAAAAAAAAGATTCAGAATTGAACGAATTCCAAAAAAAGTATATAATCCCTCATATATCGTATCCTTTCAGTTACATTATATGGTTCATGACTTACTGTTAAACTGTTGAGACCAGGTGTGATATTGTGCAAGCCGATCCTTAAGTTTTGAGTGAAGTTTGACATTTGATTCAATGAAATCTTTACCGCAGACAATATCTTGAAATAATACTTAATGCGCATTACATTTGAGTACGCACTCTTGTTGAACTTGTCTTGACTGTCATCTAGATTGTTCATCCTTTTGATAAAGTCATCTTGTGGCTGACATCGTTATTTATTTTCCTTGAATTGTTGTGTGCGAAAAAAAATTCTGTAAATTTTTGAAAGTGTGAAAAATTTTAACAGGTTGCTGGGTTTTATTTTTGCATGTTTCAAAATTCAAATTGTAGGTTTTTTTGCTGAAGTTTCATGCATTTACTGCCCAAAAGTTCTTTTATTGAAGTAAATGTGGAAGTCAATTAATTAAGAGTGAGTTTTAAATAAATGAAATCAATTTTTAGCTCGATTTAATCTAATTATGATACGATACATGACATCAAAACAGAAGGAATTAATGAAAACACGACTTATGTAGAAAGCCACGAACTTCCACGCTTGACTTACGATAGAAAACATAAAAGCTACCTCATAGTACATAGGGGCCGTTCACTTATTACGTTACGCAAAAAACAAAAAAAACGACTTTTTTCACCCCCCCCCCCCCTCTTCCTTGTTACAATATGTTACAATTCACAAGCCAATAAGGCTAGATAAAAATATTTCGTTTATTTTATTTGATTAAGAAACATTTGCACAAATTACTGACCAAGTTTGAACAATTTTCGTTAAGCCTTGTCAGATTTACAGTCGAAAGTGTTAAAAGTAAAAAATCGGCCCTAGCTCCGTTTTCAGATGCTCATATTCACAAAATAGCACAATAAACCCATATATAGTCCATCACTCAGTTCGTTAGGTCACCGTTCTACTTGATGGACACGAGTTTTTGAGCAAAGCTGTATAGTTTATGTTATTTGTTACGAAGCTTGTATTGGACCCATCGAATCGATAAATCCTTCTTGCTCTTCTGAAAAACAAAATTCCAATGAAGTTGATAGACAATTCAAAAGATTTAAAAAAATTCTCAGTTCATCAATTGTTTTTATTTTTTCTATTATGATAAATTAGAAAGGAATTATGACTAAAATTATTTTTAATTCTAGATAATTAAATATTAAAATAGGTATTTAATACTAAAGTAAATAAATATTATAGTTCCTATAAAATAAAAAAAAATATTTATTTTTATGAGCAGCCACAAGATTCCACAATCATATTTGGTAGTGTCACTTGAGTTGCAGTGTTATTAGAATCGAGGTAAAATATTTGTAATGAAGAATATCGAGTTGCTGTGCAGCACGGTACTAATTCTAGTTTTTTTTGACTGTTTTTAGAAGAATGGTGAAGAAATTTCTGAAAATGAGACATATTGTTACAAATAGCAATTTCACACATTTTACTGTTAAAACGTGGCAAAATTCAGTATTGAATTTCTAAACTTGGTAAAATTTGCTTAATAAAATATTTTTGTTGACTCAAACTTATTTAGATTTTTGTAGTTTTGTAATACTCACGTTAAATATTGTGCTATGATGTGTTCCAGCTTGAGTGATGGAAGCAACACGATTGCAAGATCCCCGACAGAAATAAGCATTATATCCTTTTGGATGTATTATCCAATCATTCCAACCAATTGTTGCAAAATCAATATATAATGAATCTCTGCAGCACTCTGTTGATGAAAGTCCACAGTTTACATTTCTTCGTTGGCGATTTAAAGTTCGTTTTGGAAAAGTATTAATTACAATAAACGGCTTATGATCTTGATGTTGTGAGATTGGAATTGATTCTGTTTTGCATGATTCACAAGCTACTTGAATTGAGGGATTTAAGTTTTGTTGTTCCAACCACAGTTTGAGGGATGATGTTAAATCGATTTTTTCCCAAGAAGCTAATCCATCCTGCCCGAATTGAGAAATCGCCAAGGTTTTCGATTTAATAGTTTTTTTACTTGTTCCCAAAAGCTCAACTTCTGATAAGAGAAAAGTATGATTCATCCTACGATTCAAGTTATCTGTAAAAAATTTAAACAGGAAAATAAATAAATATATTTTTGTGTGAGAATTTAAAAAAACGTGACGTTAACGTGCTGATTGTCTTTATTATTTCGTTTAAAATGTTATCAACTAATTGGCAGAACAAATTTGACATACACAACAACAAAAAACTTATCAATATATATATATATATATATATATATATACATATATTTAATGGTTAATTGAACAAATTAATTTTTTACTTACTTGGTTCCAAATAGATCCACAATTCGGCTGATTCAATAATATTAACGTCCAAATCTTCCGAAATGTTGAGCATAAAACATATGCATGGATATTCATGAGATTTGCATTTTTCAAAGTCTATTTAAGTTTAAAAACGATTTGAAACTTATTAATTAGAATTGAGGTTAAAAAAATCATTAGATCATACCTTGCGTTAAAAATATGATCTTTTGTGTAGTTTTTGCAAAATAATCATCAAGTTGACGATTTAGATAATCAGTATCATCATCATTTTGAATAGCAAAACCTTCTTGAATGGGTTCTGGTAAATCATCAAATGATTTTTTTGGTGGTCTTTCGTCCATTCTCAGTTTGTGTAAAATTTGATTTTTAACATATTCAATTCGTAAGCTAGTTAATTCATCTTCGCTCATTTTAACACTATTTTTTGAACATTTTGGACATTTTAAAGGTCCCATTTTCAGTAATTCATCATTTTGCGAATTATTTGAATTTTTAATAAAAATTTCACTACTAATTACTTCATCAGTTGAACTGTTTTGCTGATTGTAACTAATAGAATTTTCTGCTAGTAATGTCCAAATATTTGGAGGGAGTGTTCGTCTATATTGATCACTCAATTCCTTCTTGTTAATATTTTGGATAGGCTTTTTATGTATTTTCAATATGTTAACTTTAGAATGGTGGTATTTAAATTTATTATAGTTAATTTCAGCTGAGGTTGTAAACACTAATCCGAGTATCACAATAAATAATATCAAAATAAAATAATTTTGACAGTGTGATTCCAATTGATTAGTTTTCATTTTTGTGAGAATTTAAATATCAGTTCGAAACGATGAAAATAAATCAATGAATTTTCAATATTTTTTCCAAATCTCTCCTTCCTAAAGCTTTCTTGTTATATAGATTTGAAAAATAGTCAAACTTATTTGCTCTTCACTTTAAGAACTATCTTTGACTAAATCCTTCGCAACAGTATGAAGATTTTTACCATATTTTATCTTTTAAGTCATCCACATGCAATGGGGGCTTAATTCACCTAATTTTCACAAATTCATCAAAATGTCAGTTTATTTTTAATTCAATTATGAGATTATAGTAGAATTGTTTAATTGAAACCATCATATTATTTTCTTATGAACAAAAAATTCCTTTACACTTTTAAAACTTTAGCTTGTTGAAGTATCACTATTCACAATCATTTCATAAGCCATAGAATTTCAAATAAAAAATATAATTTTTTTGAAGGGCTGTTGCAAAAATTTTATTTTTTTACGTCTTCAGACTTCAACGAATTAAACTTGAATGAATTGGATTGAAAGTGGGAATGATATTTTATACACATAGGCATATCAGAAGAGAAAAAAAAACTGTTTATGTATGCACATTTTTGACGCGTGGTCTTCGGTGATCTATAAAGGAAGAAATTGTTAGATCTAGAGAAGAAAATAAATGCTTATGAGCAAATATTATAAACAAATAGAAATATTAAGAGATGTAAATTGATAAATTATATTTTCGATTTAACAAATCTATAAGAATGAATTTTTTGCAAATATGTTGTATGCAACACTTAATTTCTTGTTATGCATAAGTAAAACTATTAAATGATGCAATAATTTTCTGCTATTACTGCTATATCGTGTACACAGGTGAAATAAAAATTTGAGAACAAGCACAACTGATAAATGAGAATTCACAACCTGTATGATGTAAAATTTTTAGTTTTTAACTCAATCTTGTTTTTACAAAAAAAATCACTGTTCAACTCTTATAGTATTCTTTGACTATCGTATTTTGATGTTTCCTTTATGTATTTTATAATATTTATAAATAACATATTTTCAGGCACGAGGTTTTCACGTGATATCGTTGAACAAAAAAAAAACATAAAAAATGTGTACGATTGCTTTCATTTATCTGTTGGGGTTCTCAATAATTGCAGGTGGTGACAATTTAAATCATTACTACCCCTAATATTTTAGACTTATTTCTAGTTTTATTATTCTATTTTCAAGATTTTTTTTAAACTTTCCTCTTCTAGTTCGAAATGTTAATATTAAAACAAATTGATAGTTTTACTATTCCATTATAATGTCATTTCATTAAAAATTAAATTATAATAGCGAATAGACAGCAAGCATTTAAAGAAGTTCAAAAGAAGTGTGTGCAAATGTGATGCAATAATTTTTAAAACTTTTTAAATTCTTTTGAGTTATTTTGTTAAAACTACACTTTTGAATAGAATAAAACGTAATGTAGAGTTTTGCTTAGAGCAAAAATGGCACTGCGATCGATGATCTGTTGTACTATCCCAAGTCCTCTATGATAGAATTCATATGTTCTTGAAGCCAATAATGTCCTGATAATGCTTACTTATATCTTTACATTTATATAATCCTCATCAAAGTTCTTGACGCGTCAAACTCGTAATAACCTATATTTACAAAGAATATTTACATATGAATGATTGTTTTCTCATTCACCTTACAAAACCTGCAAAATTGAGTCATATTTTAGTCTTTTCTTAGAAAATTTTTTTTAGTACCTCCGTCGCAAAAACCGTGCACATAGCACGACTTTTGGTAGCATTTAAAAAACGGACTCGTTAATCCGTGTCAGGGCAATAATTAGCACTTTAGGGGGCCACTATTTATAAATTCTCAATTTTCATGCAAAAAATTAAAAAAATTCATCTTGAATATATTAAGGCAATGATTATTTTTCAAGACAAAAAAGTGGAAATGTTAAAGAGGCTTATAGAAGTAGTTAAAAAAATAGAATTTAATTTGTCGAAACACAATTTATTCATGATTACAGAAATTTAGGATTTAAAGATTCTAACAACACGAACAATGTATGATCTGCAAATAGGACATTCATTTAAAACTTTGCCACAACAAATACAGGAGACCGAATGACCACAATTTAAGAAAACACATTCAATCGGTGCATCCATACATATTTTGCATAAGTCATTTGTTGATAGTCTATCAGAAGCTACAAAAGATATTTATAAAATAAATAAATAAATAAAACTTGTTAAAAACTTTGGAAGCTTACAAGGTGCATTCGAATAATTTTCCCAGAGTCTTTGAACTCTTTCTTTGAGTTCGTTTTTCTCGCAACAGCCTTTAAAATCAACTCTGTTTAGTGCTAGTAATTCTTTTAACTGCTTGACAGACAAATGATCTAAATCAGAGCTGTATATAAAAAAAAATATAATAAAGTAAATTTTGTTAGCATTTTTTATTTCATTTTAATTTATTGAAAAACAAACCTTGATTGTAAATCTTCAAGAGTTATGAAACGCTTTGAAATATCGAAGGAACAACACGGCTGAGTAATACTTTCTTCATTTAATGAAGCTTCAGTATTTTCAGAACTATTAAATTTTTGCTCCACGGATGTGGACGAACCAGTAGGTACCAAAACATCATTGCTTACTACTTCTGTAGATTTTGTATCCAAGTAGTCAATAAACTGTTTTATTTTTGCACTGATTTCATTTTCCGTGTAATGTGAAGACTTCAGCTGTTCATTTAATATGACAATTTCTTCTGTTATTTTTGATTTATATTTTCCACATTTTTTACATAAAACTTTAAAGTTGACAATGGGTCCAAGATGAAAATTTGAAGTTGTTGAAATGTCGACATTATCAAATGATTTTTTAAGGTTTAAAAGTGAGCTGTCTGACTTTCGACGAATTGTTTCGACTAAATTTCCACACGAGCTTCTATTATTATTATCACTTTTTTGATTTTGATTAACTGTTTCGTTTAAATTAAATTGAATACTTTTATTATATATAGTATTACCCAATTCATTCAAGTTCTCGTTTTCAATGAATTGCCAGTCGTCATCAAATTGTCGAGTAGATGCAACAACTTCTTCAAATGATGAATCACTCGTTGTGTCCTCTATCTTTGCTTTTTTAGCATTATTACATAAATCACTGTTTTTTTCATTAAAAATACTTTGACGTTTTTTGGAAATTTCTTCGAAAGCTTCATCAGAACAGCATTCGCAGTTTATATTTTGAATATCATATAAATGTGGAATGTACGAAGCGTTTTCAAACGGCAAAACCTGAGCCATTTCTCTTGAAGAAGTAGATGCTCCACAATTTAGAGGATTTATGTTGTTAACTTGTGATATATTAGAGCCACTAGCTTTGGGTTGCTGGGTTGTTACATTTTCCTTCTTGGACTGTGAAGCTTGATTAAAGCATGTCGTTTTTTGTAAATCTAAAATTGATCGAACACATTAAATTTTGATTAAAGGATTATTATTATTATGTTATCACCTGTAGCAATTTTGTCCGTGATAGTCGTGAAGAAACTTTGACAAGTCTGTTTAATTTGATGGGAATAGTTTTCAAAATCTAAAGGAGATTTCATAATATCTTCATAATATGAACTTGAGTTTACATGAATTGTGATTAAATTGCACAATTCCTCCTTCTCGACAACTCCAGAAATATTAACTTTGCGTGACTGAAGAAAGAATATCAAGTCCTGTTTGAAAGACATAATTTTTTTTTTATTCATAATTATTTATAATAAATTTTAACCAATATGTTCATCATTTACCTTTGTTTTTAAAAGCATTAACTCATTTTTGGAGGACGAAATAAGAATAATTTCACAGCGAATACAGAAATTTTTCTTACGTTTTCCTAAACAGTTTCCACAATAATAAAAATGACATGAAACGCACGAACGCTTTCTTTTAAAAAGATTAAATTGCAACTTGCACAAATTACACGGCATCTTTTGAATTTTTAATATTAAAAATTAAAAATTCTTTGTCGACTTTTAAAAGTTATTTATGTCATCACAAAAATTTTCACCAAAATCTCATATTTCTTATGTTTTATAATCAAATTAGTTAAGTTCGTCAAAATAAATACTTTATTTTATGATTAGCTTTGCAAAAACTATACTTTACAACTTTCTATTTTTATTATTTATCATTAATTTATTAATATCAATAAATTTTTTCTATTCCTTTTTTACCAGAGATCGAAGCCGATTTTTTCAGCTTAACTCAATTTTTGATTTTTTTGATAGAAAAAAGCCATTTGACACCCATTTCAAGTATTTAAATTGAACTTTACTTGCTTTACTATGATTCTGTGTAATATTTTGTCAGCATGTAGCTATAGTGAGCTCAGAATTTCAAATAAGCTGATGTTAAGCCGATTCTCAAACTTGAAATTCTGAGCTCACTATAGCTACATGCTGACAAAATATTACACAGAATTGTAGTAAAGCATGTAAAGTTCAATTTAAATACTTGAAATGGGTGTCATATGGCTTTTTTCTATAAAAAAAAAATCAAAAATTGAGTTAAGCCGAAAAAATCGGCTTCGATCTCTGTTTTTTACTTTTTTATTTTTGAATTTCATTTAACCGTTTTAACTTTTTAGAGGAATTACCGATTTAAGTCGAAAGATTATTATTATTTTTATATTCACACCGTTTTCACGTGTGAATCTATTGGTTTTGTTCAGATTGAAAAATCAGTTTTTCGCATTTTGTGAGAAAACGAAGCAAAATTGGTTATAAAAGGTCCCAAAAGAAAAGTGTGTGCCTGAAATTTTACATCATTTGCAAAAACCAGATTTCAAATTGGTTGCGGCATTGCTGAGAAAATCGCAAAAAACGCTTTCTGTAAGCAAGCAAACAAGCATGCAAGTTAATCAGCATGAAATCTCAATAAAGTGACATCGTAGAGACTTCTAGTTTTTTACATTTGATCCGTGGTGCTCTATCCCGAATAGACAAAGAGCACGCTATGAGCGCGCTCAAATTTAGTGCTGAGCATGCTCGCGTGAGCTTGCTCTTTCATACAAAAAGTGATGCCACTACTTTACGCTGATGAACACTCTTTTTGAGCACGCTCTGAGCACGTTATTTTAACAAATTTTGAGCATGCTCAAATTGTTGTGTGACATGCAACATTTTTTATGTCATATGATGTGACATTTAAGTACACTCAGTGAGTATGCTCGTGAGTGTAATCTGAACATGCTCGCTGAGTGTACTCACATTATATAATAACTAGTGTATTAGGGCCCGTTACGGGCCCGGTTTATTTAACCTAAGAACATGAGACTATCTATAGATCAGAACTTTATATTTCAACTCTTTTTTCATGAAACTTTTTTCATGGCAATAATGATCAAACCCTCCATGCAAAACGTATAATAAGTTTTTAAAATCAGAAGCCCTTCATTTCTAAAATAAAGTATATTGTCAATTTACAAAACCGTATAGTTCCTTTTTACAATCATTGTCTAAATCACTCATGTTAACGAAAAACATAATTGGAATTGAAAATTGTCAAAAAAATTGAAATATTTAATGACTCGATATTTATAGTAAAAAAACTTCACATGGCTTCACAAAACTTCCCCCTGACACCCACCTTGTCAACATCTCCCAAATTATTGGCTTCACAAAGATTCACATGGCTTCACATGGCTTCACAAAACTTCACATGCTTCACATGACTTCACAAATGGCTTCACATGACTTCACATGCTTCACATGACTTCACATACTTCACATGACTTCACATACTTCACATGCTTCACATGACTTCACATGCTTCACATGACTTCACATGACTTCACATGCTTCACATGACTTCACATACTTCACATGACTTCACATGCTTCACATGACTTCACATGACTTCACATGCTTCACATGACTTCACAAATGGCTTCACATGACTTCACATGCTTCACATGACTTCACATACTTCGCATGCTTCACATGCTTCACATGCTTCACATGCTTCACATGACTTCACAAATGGCTTCACATGACTTCACATGCTTCACATGACTTCACATACTTCGCATGCTTCACATGCTTCACATGCTTCACATGCTTCACATGCTTCACATGCTTCACATGACTTCACAAATGGCTTCACATGACTTCACATGCTTCACATGACTTTACATACTTCGCATGCTTCACAAATGGCTTCACATACTTCGCATACTTCACATGACTTCACATGCTTCGCATACTTCACATGACTTCACCAAGCTTCACAGTTAAATTATTTTTTAACAATTTTTTTGAAATATTTTGCTGTTGTAAGGTTTTTTAATGTTCTAGAATAAATTTTGTTCATTACTAATCTGAAAAAGACCTTAAAAGAAAATTTTGGATTTTACCTGGATTTGAACTCACGACCGCTCTGTTGTTAAGGCCATTGCCGTAACCATTACAACACTGCTGCAATTTATTTATGTAATTTAATATGGCAAAAACTCATATTTAAACTTTGACTTGAAAAGTATATAAAAAATTATGAGCATACTCAGAGTATGCTCAATATGTGTGCTCTTGAGCACGCTCAATAAAATGTGAAATTTAAAAAAAAAATGTTTTTAGAGCATATTCACAATGTGCTCACGAGTATGCTTAAGAGTGTACTCGAGTGAGCATGCTTAAATATAGGAATTGAGTATGCTCACGAGCATACTTTGCTCATTATATGCATCATAATGAGTACTGTTTTATTTTTGATTTTTCAATGAAACACGTCTTTATGTTTTTGTTCGAGATATTCAACTGATTTATTGTTTTTCTCTGATTACTCAGATCATTATTTTACATCTCCCTTCTCTTATCAATTCCCATATCTTTGTACTGGTTTAGGAATTCTTGATGATCGTCGGAACGGTTGTTGGTTCGAATTACTCTCTGTTGAGGTTGCAGTTGGTTGGTGATGAACGGGAGATGCGGCATTTGCATTAGAAATCAGAGGAGGTTCATGCAGTGAATTGTCAGCGAAGAAGTTATCGAGATTGATTCTGTATCGACTAGACTCATTGCATTTCTTTTGATCAATTTGATTGGATACTGTTGACCTATCAGCTCGAATGAATTTAGAATTTCGTCTAATAACCCTATTATTATCCATACAAATCTCATATGATCTAGGCTCTGAACATTTCTTAACGACTGATCCTTTAGACCAAGTGTTATCAGGCAATTGTATTCACACCTTCTGATTTAAATCGAACTCATTACGTTTATATGAATTTCGATTATAATAAACTTTGGTTTTAGTTTGCTTCTTTTCGAATTTTTCACCTAAATTGTGATTTAACTTTGGTTCAAGCAAGCTATCTTTCATAATAATTTTAGTTCTCATTCTTCTATTATTAAGCAATTGACTAGGAGACAAGTCAATATCCGTTAACGGAATGTTATTGTAATTATAAATTGCTATTAAAACTTTATTGAAATTATCGCATTTCTTCATCATATTTTTAACTATTCCTACAGCTTTCTCTGCAAGACCATTCGACTGTGCATAACGAGGACTTGAAGTGACTATTTTAATATCCCACTCCTGGGCAAAACTTCTACATTCAAATGAATTAAACGGCATGTTGTCTGCAATAATAGTCTTTGGAAAGCCGTGTTCTGTAAAAATCTCAATGTATTTCGAAATTACAGCGTTCGAATTCTTCGAACTTAAATATTTACACGAAATCCATTTTGAAAAGTAATCAATAACAACAAGATAACTCTTTCCGCTGTATTCAAGGATGTCACATCCGACTTTCTCAAATGATCGAAAGGGAATCTCGTGTTGAATTATTGGTTCCTTTCTATTCGATTTCTGAAACTTGTTGCACTCTTCGCAACTCTTAATTAAATTCTCTATACTAACATTTAGTGAAGGCCAATAAACTGATTCTTTCGCGAAACGTAAGGTTTTAGTAATTCCCATGTGACCTTCATGAAGATCTTTAAGAACATTTTCTCTCAATGATTTGGGAACTATTATTCTATCCTGATAAAATACTAAATCATCCGAAACATAAATTTCATTTCGCAAATTATAAAAGAATTTTATTTCATCAGGTACTTTTGATTTGTCTGACGGCCAGCCCTCAGCAAAGTATTTCTTTAACAACGAGCATTCTTTATCTTTATCTGTCTCAGCTTGATAGATTTTTAGTTTATCATCACTAATATTCACTGAATGAATCATTTGTTTCATGAAATTCTCTTCAAAATCTACAGCTATCAAATTATTTGAAACGTATCGAGATAAGTAATCTGCTACAGGAATGCTTTTACCGGGCTTGTACTTCAAATCTAAATCATATTTGTGTAACTTTAATCGAATACGCTGCAAGCGTTTTGATCCTATCTTACTAATATCTTTATTAATTATGCTTTCTAAAGGACGATGGTCAGATATTATAGTAACTTTCCTACCATAAATATAATTGTGAAACTTTTTGCACGCAAAGAAAACGGCTAAAAATTCTTTTTCAATCTGACCGTACTCCTTTTCTGTTTCAGAAAGACAACGTGAAGCAAAGCTAATAATTTTATCTCCTTGTTTTAAACATGCACCTAAACCGTATGACGAGGCATCGGTTTCTAAAATTATTGGCATATTTTCATCAAATGTAGTACATGAGGTGACGTTTTTTATTACTTCTTTAATGCTGTCAAACTCAGCTTGATGATTATCAAGCCATAAAAATTCACTATCCTTCTTTAACAAATTACGTATATTGACTGTTAAAGAAGGTAAATTGGGAATGAAGTCCCTTATATAATTAACTATTCCTAAAAACTTTTGTACGTCTTCCAGATTTTTAGGATTTGGAATACTATTAATTGCTGAAATCCTTTCTGGATCAACATCTACTTTATTCTTAGAAAAGATATGGCCAAAGAATTTTACTGTGTGAATTGTAATTTCTTCTGATTGAATTTCACACCAGACTTTAATGCCCTGACCATTAATCATCCTAAATTCTCATCATGTTCTCTGAGCGTTTTACCAGTAACAATAATATCGTCAATATAAAATTTGACTTCAGGTAAATCGCCAAAAGTATCCGTCATGTACTTTTGAAAGATTTCTGATGCAATGTTTATACCAAAAGGCATTCTATTAAATTGCCACAAGCCAAAAGGAGAACTAAACGTGCACAATTTTTTGGATTCTTCGTCCAACTCTATGTGCCAAAAACCATCCTTGAGGTCTAAAACCGTAAAGTATTGAGAATCTTTCAAATCTTGCTTTAATTCATCAAGGGATGGAATCGGAAAATGAAACTTATTTAATGCTTGATTCAAATGTTTTGGATCAATACAAATTCTAATTTTGTCTCCTTTTTCAACAATTACTATACTATTAATCCATTCACGTTGTTCATTGGCACGTGAAATAATTCCTATCTTTTCCATTTCATTTAATTTATTCTGAAGCTTATTCTTCAACTTGAATGGAATTCGACGATTCTGGTTTGCCACCGGAATTGCATTATCGTTTAATTTCAATTTAAGAGGTCTATTAAACTTGCCTAGACCTGTAAAAGCTTTTTTATAAAAATCTGCAAACTTATTCTTTTGCTGTTCTGAACACAACATTTGATTTAATTGCAAGGAATCTATACGAGATATAAGTTTTAGATTTACACATGTCTCTAAACCTAATAAAGGTACCGTATGTTTATCAATGATTATGAATTCTTCAAGGTAAACATTATTATTGAAATTAATTGGAAGAATCGTCTTCCCTAAAGGGTGATTGATTTCACCAAAATATCCTTGTAATTTTAAATTACTTTTCTCAATCTTAAATTTCTTTCCTAAACTTTTGAACATATTTATGCTTAAAGTATTAACCTGCGATCCAGTATCCAACTTAAAATTGATCATTTTATCATGCACGAGTAATTTTTTACTCCAAACATTGCCTATTGCATGTTCTTTTAGTTCATCACAATTGATTACTACATTAGACTCACTGCTTTTGCGTTCATCATCTGCACAGACCTTCTCCTTCTTCTTTTTGCTTATTGAATTCTCAAATTTTTTGCTCTTAATTTGAGAACTTTCACGTTTATATGACGTCGGTTTGTGAAGAACACGTTGGTCAACTGCTGCTATTTGATTCGCTTTAACACTGTCTGATGCTAGTTGATTCAATTGTTGTTGATTGTAGTAGAAAATTTTGATTTTGCTAATCAACGTACGTAATGACTTTTCTTCAGATAAAATGAGCTTTTCTCGCAAATTGTTGTTATGCAGACCGAAAATTATTTGATCACGAATGGCTTCTTCTTTGAACTCATTAAATGCACAGCTATCGGCTTGGGTTTGAACGTCACTAATGAACTTGTCGACAGATTCGTCTTCTTGTTGAATTCGACCACGTAATTTCATTCGTTCAATTAAAAAATTTGATAACGGTGAAAAATGATTCTCGAGAGCCTCAAACACTTTTTCATAGTTCTGCTTCTCTGGATCTGTTAACGGCAGATTCTTGATGATATCCACTGACTTATATCCCATCAATAGTGCCAATAAATTGAGTTTGATGTTGTCGGATTTCTCATAAAGTTGGTTGATTACCAAATATGAGTTGAATTCTTTTGAAAATCGTTTCCATTCAATTTCTAGCGTCGAAGCTTCAAAATTGAACTTTTCAATACTTAAATACGACTGCGCCATGTTTTATTTTTGATTTTTCAATGAAACACGTCTTTATGTTTTTGTTCGAGATATTCAACTGATTTATTGTTTTTCTCTGATTACTCAGATCATTATTTTACAAGTACATGCATAATCATGAGTACATTCAGTAAGTGCACTCATATGAGAATATAAAAAAAATGTGTGACACAGAAGTGAGTTTGCTCATTATATGCTCATGAGTACATTCAGTAAGTGAACTCATATGAGTGAATTCACATAAGTATGTTCTTAATATTCTCATGAGTACACTCGATGAATGTACTCACGTGAGATTATATTTTTTTTGCAAAAAAATAAAGTGAGTACATTCGTAATGAACTCCTGAGCATGCTCAGTTGAATGAGCTTGCATGAGTATAATTTTTGAGTGAACTCACTTATATACTCACTTTTCTGAACATGCTCTTTGTATGTTCGGGCAATATGATGTTTAAAGATCAGTTTCCGATCAAGAACAACCCCGAGATACTTCACTGCCTCTCTTTATAAAAAACGTTTAAGTTACTTACTTGTATCATAGTCTTCACAGCTATACTACAAAACCTGCAAAATTTAGTGCTAAGATCCCCTCTTCATAGTTGCAAAGTATCTTTAAGCTCATTCTTATTTTTATGGACCTTACATATGTAACTGAGCTATTAACATAAATTTGAAATAGTTTTTATAATGATCAGACAGAATATCAGAGAAAGTGGCCATCTTAATAATAACTAGTGTATCGGGTAGAAACCCAATGCGGATTATTTTCACACCGTACTATCAAAAGTCTTATGGATAGACCAAGATTTGCCCAGCATAAGTATGAAGGTATGAAGCTTGATAAGTCAACTGAGCTTCGCTCAGCATAAGTTTGACTTATCAATCTTCATACCTTCATACTTATGCTGGGCAAATCTTGGTCTATCCATAAGACTTTTGATAGTACGGTGTGAAAATAATCCGCATTGGGTTTCTACCCGATACACTAGTTACTATTAAGATGGCCACTTTCTCTGATATTCTGTCTGATCATTATAAAAACTATTTCAAATTTATGTTAATAGCTCAGTTACATATGTAAGGTCCATAAAAATAAGAATGAGCTTAAAGATACTTTGCAACTATGAAGAGGGGATCTTAGCACTAAATTTTGCAGGTTTTGTAGTATAGCTGTGGAGACTATGATACAAGTAAGTAACTTAAACGTTTTTTATAAAGAGAGGCAGTGAAGTATCTCGGGGTTGTTCTTGATCGGAAACTGATCTTTAAACATCATATTGCCCGAACATACAAAGAGCATGCTCAGAAAAGTGAGCATATAAGTGAGTTCACTCAAAAATTATACTCATGCAAGCTCATTCAACTGAGCATGCTCAGGAGTTCATTACGAATGTACTTACTTTATTTTTTTGCAAAAAAAATATAAGCTCACGTGAGTACATTCATCGAGTGTACTCATGACAATATTAAGAACATACTTATGTGAATTTACTCATATGAGTTCACTTACTGAATGTACTCATGAGCATATAATGAGCAAACTCACTTCTGTGTCACACAATTTTTTTATATTCTCATATGAGTGCACTTACTGAATCTACTCATGAGCATATAATGAGCAAACTCACTTCTGTGTCACACAATTTTTTTATATTCTCATATGAGTGCACTTACTGAGTTTATTCAAGAACAAATTGTGTACGTTTTTAAAAAAATGTCAGCTAAATCGAAAACGTTAAAATAATGATTTTTAAGGAAGCTGACGTTTTTTAAAAATGTCAGCTAAATCGAAAACGTTAAAATTGGTGCTCAATAAGATCCAAACTTCAAAGAACTTAGTTCGCCTGTAAAAAATATAATAATTTAAGTATGTGTTATGCCATATATAAATTATTATATATTTACAGACAATAGCTCCAAGGAAAAGTGTGAGATGACAGAAGTTAAGCAACGCAGAAGATATTTCAACAAGGATGGGTGACCAGATTTTTATGTTTCATTCTAAGTATTTGAGATAAAATATTAATAACTAGGCTATCCGGCATATCACGATTCTCTGGGCTTTAGAGTAAAACATAGACTACCAAGAGCTTTGAATTAATTCTATTCGCTCAAATTATTATAAATTCCTTATTAAAGATTTTCTATTTAAAATTTTCTTAAAAAAATTTTTGGCTTTTTTAACATTTTTTCCGCCTCAACTTCATTGTAATTTTAAAAACTTTTCACCTAAAGCAAAATTGATTTAAAACCGATAAAGGTTAACATCAAAATTATTTTATAGCTTTATAATACGTATTCACAATACACAAAACACATTCACTGACTGGAGATAAGCAACAAGCAAAAGTACAAAAATTAAGAATGAGGCAGCAGAGATCGAAGCCGATTTTTTCGGCTTAACTCAATTTTTGATTTTTTTGATAGAAGAAAGCCATTTAACACCCATTTCAAGTATTTAAATTGAACTTTATGTGCTTTACTATGATTCTGTATAACATTTTGTCAGCATGTAGCTATAGGAAGCTCAGAATTTCAAGTAAGCCGATTTTAAGCCGAAATTTAAGCCGATCGGTTAATAATAGTAATAATCATAAGTAACTAGCAATTATTTGATGCGGGCGTAATCAATTAAGAGCCAATTTTTTTTGAGGGGGGGGAGGGGATTTGGGAGACAATTTTGATCTTCTTCCACAATTGCAGCGGATGACTTAATCGTCTCTAACTGAACGAGAACATTGTCCTTTTGTATGTTATGCATGGTACTTAACACATTTAGCTTGAAGTACACAGTTGATCGAATCATGTCCTCATGCCTGACAATTGTAGCATTCTTACGAATAAATTCAGTCACTTTGAGAGCTTGAATATCTTCCTTTTTGAGCATTCGTAGTAATTTTTTATTTTAGGCATCATAAAACCATTTAAGGATGAATTGAGTTATCACACTTTTCTGTAAATGTGCGTTGACATAAATCGCTTTTCTTTGTCTTGTATCGCATCTGGTTGTTTCATCTTAATTGCTGGCAAACCATCACTAATTATTTCTGCATCGCACAATGATTCAGATTTGAAAAAAGTGTTTAAAAATTCCTTGTGCACACAATTGTTCCGATACATTAGAAAATTCAAAGTTTTTGTTAATTTCTTTGGATTTGATGCTTTTAGCATCTTCTACATAATGTTTTTTATTAATTGCTCAAAAACTCAGTCGAAAAAATAAAAAAGGATAAACATTATTTTTTTAGCAAAAGTTTGTAAAAGTTTATCAAAAAATATTGTGCATGTCCAAATTTTGTATGAAAATTTAACCTCAATCTAAAAATCCCTAAAATGCAGCTACCCTAAAATGCAGACAGAACTGCCAAGATGCAGATGGTACTGCTAAAGTGCAGATGAAATTTATTTTACCTAAAATGCAGATGAAATGCTGTTGGTTTAAAAAGGTATAATGCAGATGATTTTTATCGTATAAAGTGCAGATAAGATGCTGACCAAATGTAGATCTTATAATTTTAATAAAATACATCAATATTCAATGATTTTTTTCTTGATGCGTGTTAATCAAGTGTTAATGACTTTAAATGATCCGTGATGATCATTTGATTCTTTTATCTTCTTATGATAGACTTAAATTTAAGGGTTAGTGTTTTGTCTGACGACATATTTATGTATATATAAAGTAATTTAAAGTTATAAAGTTTACAATGTATTCAAAAATGCATATTTGTTTTCCTGTAACTTTTTTAACAACAAAACTAGTGTGTCGGGTAGAAACCCAATGCGGATATATTCGCACCGTACCATCAAAAGTCTTGCGGAAAGACCAAGATTTGCTCAGTATTAATTTGAAAGTGTAAATCCTGACGAACCAGCTTAGCTACGCTCAGCATATGAACGCTTTTGCCGAAGAACGTGACGTGAAAAAACGGTCATTTGGAATTTGAAAATGATTTAACCGATTTTTACAAAACAAAGAAATTTTTTTAAAACTGATCAACGGTTATTCTTACAATAAAATTAGTGATTTTTCTTATACTAATAAATTTGCCAATAATTGATTGAATTAATACATCCTTGAGTGTTCAGTTCACTTGTTTGTTGTTTTTCTCTAACCATTTTGAATTAAAGTACAATAAACTCAATAAAAAAATAATAAAATTTAATTTTACGTGTGTAAACAAAAAAAAAAATTTCTTTGTTTTGTAAAAATCGGTCAAATCATTTTCAAATTCCAAATGACAGTTTTTTCACGTCACGTTCTTCGGCAAAAGCGTTCATATATTTGAAGGTTTAAAACTTAACGGACATTCTTTAAAGTTTTTTAAAAAATTTTTTCATCCAAAGTTTAATTTAAAATAAAAAAAAACAAGTGAACTTTTGTTTTTGAAAAATTCGTAAGAAAGGAAAGTTTTTTGCTTTTTCTGAAGCAACGGCTGTTCCTACCTTGCCCAAAAACAATACAGCTCATCTATAGAGCCTCACGGATCATATGTATAAAACTAGAAGTCTCTACGAGGTCTCGTTATTGAGATTTCTTGCTGATTAACTTGCTTGCTTGCTTGTTTGCTTACAGAAAGAGTATTTTGCGATTTTCTCATCAATGCCATAACCAATTTGAAATCTGATTTTTGCTTTGCAAATTGGTTGTGGCATTGCTGAGAAAATTGCAAAATACTCTTTCTGTAAGCAAACAAGCAAGCAAGCAAGTTAATCAGCAAGAAATCTCAATAACGAGACATCGTAGAGACTTCTAGTTTTATACATTTGATCCGTGCTGCTCTATAGATGAGTTGTATTGTTTTTGGGCAAGGTAGGAACAGCCGTTGATTCAGAAAAAGCAAAAAACTTTCCTTTCTTACGAATTTTTCAAAAACAAAAGTTCACTGTGATTTTTATAAAATTCAACTTTGGATGAAAATTTTTTTAAAAAACTTTTAAAGAATGTTCGTTAAGTTTAAAACCTTCACACATATGCTGAGAGAAGCTCAATTGACACGCTAGCTTTGTACCTTCAAACGTATGCTGAGCGATGCTCAGCTGAGCTGCGCTTTGAAAGTATAAAGCTAAAAAGTCTATGTTTGAAGATATAAAGCTGGTTCGTCAGGATTTATACCTTCAAACTTATGCTGAACAAATCTCTGTCTATCCATAAGACTTTTGATGGTACGGTGTGAATATATCCGACCCAATATATACATAAATATGTCGTCAGACAAAATAATTACCCTTACATTTCATTATGGATCATTTAAAGTCATTAACACGCATCAAGAAAAAAATTCATCGAATATTGATGTATTTTAATGAAATTATACGATCTACATTTAGGAAACATCTTATCTGCACTTTATACGATAAAAATTATCTGCGTTATACCTTTTTTAAAGCAACAGCATTTCATCTGCATTTTAGGGAAAATAAATTTCATCTGCACTTTAGCAGCACCATCTGCATCTTGGCAGTATTATCTGCATTTTAGGGTAGCTGCATTTTAGGGATTTTTAGATTGAGGTGAAAATTTATGTCATTTATGTCATCATCATTTTGTATGAAATATCTCGAAATTTGCATTAAACGGCATGACCATATTAATATAGGAGATTGATTTCAGCTGGTTCAATTGATTTATATAGGTTTCAGAGAGAAATTTGGAAAACTTTTTAACTAATGAATAGTTGAAATTATGTATGGCCTCGACGTTTTTTTGAAAATTTTTACTTAACGGAAAAAAATTATTTGAATTATTCACTAACACTATGATACAAAACATCAAAAATTAAATTCTCAAAATTCTTAATTATTCAATAATTAATCCCAAATATTTTGATTTAAATACGAAAAGTACATGATACATTAGCTGTTCTGACTATTTTAAGAGCTTTTACATCATTATTGGGTGATATTTTCGTGACTTTTCAAATTTCATTTTCGATTTTGTTTGTAAACAAACAAATTAAAACTGAAAAAATTCAAAAAGTTAAAACCGTTTAACAATTTTAAATTTTTTATAAACTCAAAAAGAACAGAATTAAATTTAGGACGTAAAAAAATACATTTGGAGATATATCAATAAACAATATTGAAGATTTAGCAAAATTCCCAAAAATTGTACGTGAGTGACGCTTAGTTAAAGTGGTTTTTTTAAGCAACTATAAAGTTTTAAGAAGTGAATAGTACAACAAAAGATTGGGATTTTCGTTTCCTACAAGAAAAAATAATTGTGAAATTTGTCACTTTTGTAGTTTTGGAGATATTTAAAATTTAAATTCGTCACTCTCGAATAATTTATTTTCGTCGGGGCCCTGTAAAAATACTTAGATTTCAATTGTATTTTTAAGACTTAATAAGCAGTTTTCTGTTAATTTGGTAGTTTTAATATGCAAATCTTAGCTTAACTTAGCTTGCAAAAGCTAGCAGGATATCGAAATAGCAACCTTAAGTAGAGAAAAACATGCACAAATTGTAAACAAATTTTTGATGAGAATAAATTAAAGATTTAGACGTTAGGATTTAGACATCAAATTGGGACAAGACATTTTCATATGATATGCCATAAGTGGAAATAGCGTTCTAGAAGTCAATCGATTTAGGGTGTTTGCAAGCGGACATGCAAAGGATTAGGGGCACGGGATTTATTGTTGACCCGATATGGAGTGAGAAAGTGATGGATTGGAATCTTGTAAGTGACAGAATGTTTGTGCTAAGGGTAAAAGGATATTTTTTTAACCTGAGCCTAATCAACATTTATGCTCCAACAAATGAACGCCAAAATGACGAGAAAGATGCGTTTTACGCACTTTTGGAGAGGACTAATGACAGCTGTCCTAGAAGCAGGGTCTCGGGTCTTAGTCTCTGAAAATTCTCGAATCCGGTCGAAGTCTCGGTCTCAACATCGGTATCGGGAAAGCATAGCCTGAACTGCATCGTGAAAGCTGATATCAATACGAGATCATTCCCCAAGTTTCAAGATTGTTAGCTATCTCGTTTAAAACACATTAAAGCAAATATTTATGTACTAATTTGGATGAAAAACATGTTAATACATAAAATAAGTAAAATAATTCATTAAATAATAAAGTTTTGACGCTTTAAGAAGTAAGTTTGAAAAATATTTTCCAAAAATTAAGTTGAAAAAGTTTTTTTCACTCATGGAATTGCTCTTTATAGTAAAGATTTTACATAAAAGTTTTTCTTTTTATTGATAGTTACAATGTTTTCATTCATCACTGATATTGAATTAGCTGATTATGACAACGGTTTTTTAAAATTTAAATAGTGGTGGTGATTTCAGTGAAAAACGTGTGCACTCACATATATTGTTTTAAGTGAATTTCTCTTTTAATAATTTTTGTAAAATTATAATAGACCAAAACATTCTGTCGGTAAGTTCTCTAAATTATAAATGATTGGAAGTAGCATTAATGCGAAACATATTGGAAGGTACTCTAAATACTTCTGGAAAAAGTAAAAAAAAATGGAAAAATAAGCTATGACAAACGCTATCTTTTTTTTTTGTGAAAACAAGCAAATGCATTATTTTGATGAATAATGTTTTTTTTTTTACATTAATGGAGAATCTAATCACTTGCTTATGATAAGCTTAACGTTTAAATTTTTCTGAAAATATTGATTATGTTTTGTTTAAGTGTCATAAAAAGGTGCTAGTCTTTACAAACATATCCCGCTATAATGTAACATGAAATTATTCTTCGTCTTTGGAATTTATATATGTTTCTCTTCTCTCACAAATAAACTATTTTGAAAGAAGTTTGTTGTAGGCGCACATACTATGTTTTAACTGTATTTTAAGCATTTTTTGCACACTTGAGGGTATAGATTGGTTTTTTTTGTGTGCAATATTCAGTACTTTGGGTCCTCAATTTGAATAGATTCGATTTGAGTAACGAAAATTTAAAACTTTTCCTACAAAAAAATAAATAATTCGATTTGAACAGGATTTTTCTGGAACAAAACACTTACTCAAATCGAAGACCCCCAGTAATTTGCTCCAATCTAGAAGAATGGAAATTTCATAGGATACTCTAGCTTTAAAGAAAAGGAACGATGTTTTATGATTATTTCTCCTAATTGTTTTAATTTTAAAGAAATAAAGAAGAAGAAATTTTAACTTACAAATGCACGAAGAAAAGAAAAATATATAACTACCTGTTTTAAGCAAACAAATGTCATTTTTCTATTTTTTATCCGGTTCGTCAAGTTAACAGCATCATTTTCTCGTACACGTGCTCTTATGAGAAATATACGCATTTTAAAAATAATTTTTTGTTTTTACTTTCTTGAAACGAAAAGAAAATTCGCATCAAGGAAATGATTAAATAGTAAAATATGTGTGTGTTGTACAAATATTTAAAAAAAAACAACACGAGCATTTTATTCATTTATAAGCATCATTCATGAAAACAAAACAAGATCTGAAATATTGAAACATGAAAAGTTTCACAGTTTATAATTAGTGTGCGGATCTATTGTCCGCATTTCTTCAACTTGTTTTTCTCATTCAGATTTGAATATTTGTTTGTACAAGTTTTAAAATTTATTCAGGTATCTTCTATTCAAAAAAACTTTGGAAGCTATTAAATTTAGTTAAATAAGTCAAAATCCGAAAACCCAAATCCTATTTACACGTCATTAAAATTGAGAATTTATTAAACCTGTATGAACTGGACCCCCACGTTTTTTTAAACGGTAAAAAATTATTTGAATTATTCACTAACACTATGATACAAAACATCAAAAATTAAATTCTCAAAATTCTTAATTATTCAAAAATTAATCCCAAATATTTTAATTTGAATACGAAAAGTAGATGATACATTAGCTGTTCTGACTATTTTAAGAGCTTTTACATCATTATTGGGTGATATTTTCGTGACTTTTCAAATTTCATTTTCGATTTTGTTTGTAAACAAACAAATTAAAACTGAAAAAATTCAAAAAAGTTAAAACCGTTTAACAATTTTAAATTTTTTATAAACTCAAAAAGAACAGAATTAAATTTAGGACGTAAAAAAATACATTTGGAGATATATCAATAAACAATATTGAAGATATAGCAAAATTCCCAAAAATTGTACGTGAGTGACGCTTAGTTAAAGTGGTTTTTTTAAGCAACTATAAAGTTTTAAGAAGTGAATAGTACAACAATAGATAAGGACTTTAATTCTCTTTTTAAAAAAGTAACTCTTAAATTTGTCACTTTTAAGGATAAGGAGATAATCAAGAATAACAAAGCGTCACTCACGTACAATTTTTTTGTGACTAGGCCCATTAAGTTTTTTGAAACTAAGCACTACAGAATAAAATTTCTGATTTAAAAAAATACATTTGAAGATATATCTATGAAAGCTGACAAAGTTATAGCAAAATTCCCAAAAATTATTCGTGTGTGACGCTTAATTAAAGTGATTTTCTGAAGCAACTGCTTAACTTTAAGAAGTGAGTTGCATGTCAAAAGATGGAGATTTTTGTTTCCTACAAGATAAAATAATTTTGAAATTTGTCACTTTTGTGGTTTTGGAGATATTTAAGATTTAAAGCGTCACTCAAGAATAATTTATTTTCGTCGGGGCCCTACTAACTTTATAATTTACTTTTCAGTCTCTTTTTTAAAAAAAGGCTTCATTTATAAAATATTAAAATGTAACATATGCATTTAAAGTTTCAAATTCTCACATTTGGACTAAATATTATTGTGTATCGATATATTTATCATTTATTCTATCATTTCATATTAGTTATTAACTATCGCTATTAAAAGTTGTATAATGGAAAGTATTACTTAAGCGACGTTCCTGTATTAAAAGCACATATGTGTTGTCCCTTGTAATGGACTATTTGCGTGTTACTACCAAAATCGAAAAGTTGTACCTAGCTATATGTACATACATATCAACGTGTAATTCTGAATTGGAAAAGGTTCATCTAATGAATAATTAAGTAAATTCGATTACTTCTATTTTTTCGATTCGGTTATGTATTACACGACGTTAAAATATATGATATATTGAAGCATTCATGAATGTCAAATTTTTCTTTAAGAAAATATGCTTATTTGATTGGTAAAACAGATTTTTCCTAAAAATGATCCTGAATTGAGTCAATAAACTCTTAAGAACTTTTCATTCCTACTTTATCTTTGCAAATGTAATAAGTAAATTAGGTTAAATAGGTCTGAATATTCGTAATTTTTTTTAAAGCAAATTTTTTCAAAAAATAGATATGAATAAAAATAATGATTTTTTATTATTTATAACGTAGAAAGTTCATGCATTGATCCTACAAAACTCTTTAAGAAAATTTAGTAATTGTTTTATAGAATGTTAATTTTATATCAATCTACATGATCAATAATTTTTTAAATCTACAAATCAAGCGGTTTTACATTCGGATTTAATTATTTAACTACTGATATACATAAAAAGATTATACAAAGTCTTTGTATGAAGCAGTTTTTACTGGCGATAAAGAGTTGAAAAAATTAAATATGGGATGTGGCTAATACATTATTTTAGGTTGCTGGACAACAAACGTGGAACAACAAAAGACAGTCAGGAGATTCGATATTTTTTTCTCATTAATATATTATCATTTCTCCACGTTTCATTTTTACATTTCAAACAGTTTATGGCTTTAATGTTCGTGAAACTCGCAAGCTTTCGTGAACATTTCAGTGAAAAAGGGGGCTATTCTAAAATATATACTTTCATGTTCATACGATATTGTTCGAAACACACTGCTTATAACGTTGAAATTGAATTTTTTGTTTGTTTGTATATTTAGGACATTGTCATTTTATAGAACTCCCACTACAATTTCTCCACTATTCATTGTTTTCTCTTCAAAATGCCTTTTTTTCAAAGGATATATAAATACAATAATTTCTGATTGATCATCACAGTTCTGAATCATTTTTGAAATCAAATTTTTACAATGATGTTAAAAAATAGTCTGTTCATTTTTTAAAAAAATTAATTTGTCAACATGTCGTGAAGTAATTTTTTTTTTGATATTTAAAGTAGTAAACATGTTTATTTGGATTACAACATTGGTTTTTAGTGATATAAAATCGGATTGAAATTATTTAAGGTGAGAAATTACAAACCTGTTGAATATAGTTTTATTTATAGAAAATGTATTTTTTTTGCTGTAAATTTATAGCTTTTTTTTTTGGTTTTACTTAAAGTAAATTTTTCAAAACATTTGTCCTAATAAATATCATTATTTTGTACTTTTCAATCAGTTCTTATTTTTATAATGAATAGCATAAAAAAAATTACATGCACCTACTTAAAAAAATGTACGTGGAGGCAAAATAAATTCTTTTAGTTGAAACCAATTTCAGTATATTAAGATTATTCGAATGAGCCAGATTTGATATATTAAATATTAAATGCATGACAGATTTATTCTGTTTTTTTTTTGGTAATTTAAATAATTAAAAAGTGAATTTTAAAGCTTGGTAGCTTGGTATTTATGTAAATAAAAACATATGAAAAAAATCTACGTTAACCAGTAACGAAATTCTTTTTAACAAAAAAAATGTGCTCATGAACTTGAATTTGATTTTTTGTTCAATGAATTCAATTTCCATTTACGGAATCTTGATAATTTAACCATTTAAGAAACCAGAAAGATCTTTTAACAATTGAGATAGGTTAGTGTCGAAACTTTTTTTCGATTTATTTTTTTAGCGCATTTTTGAAAACTTGTTTTCGAAATGGGAGCTCAATAATTCATTTTGTTCGTTCATTTAGCTGAAGGATCTGAGGTCTCATTAACCAGATATTTTAGAGAGCTCGGGTTTGTTTTAAAAGCTCAGTACCATCGAGTTTTTTCCCTCCCGGATGGTTAAATTTTTTGAAGTAGTGTTTTTTGTACTAATGATTTCTCTTTATTTCATTTGAAAAAACCGATGAGTGCACCTAGAAATTTAGATTTTTTTACCGTTATCAAATTTAAATTAAAAAAAAAGTGTGGACATTCCCAAATATGCCTGAAGCGAGATATTTGCATTTAAAATTTGTAAATTTTTTACACAAAAATCATTCGTCAAATTTTTGGTTAAACTTTGGTCAAAGCTGCAAACATAAAACTATTTATAGGCAATTCTTTGCCACAATGATTCAGATTTTCTTAGATAATGTAAAAATGGTTTACCTTATTTTAATCCTTCCAAATAACAAAATGTAATTTTAACTCGGAATAATCCTTTTTCTCGATAATAACTCTTCAATAATAATAATCAGATTCCTACGATCAATATCAATTTAACATAATAATTCAACACTCCTCCTTAATATTAACTTGGTCTGAAAAATTAATATTACTGTTTCTGTCCACAATCTTGCGTGAATTTCTTTAATTTTATATTTCCAAGTGGCTTCGTCATCATATCAGTTATATTCAGTGCTGCAATATTTCAGTTCAATCTCTCCTAAATCAACCAATTGCTTCACATAGTGATATTTAGTATCGATGTGCTTGCTTCTGTTGCTAAATTTCTGATTGGATATCAGCTTCATACTACTTTGACTGTCTGTATACAAAATAATTTTATCTGGAACGACAAACTCAAAAAAAGAATCGATTAACATTTTTACCCACTTTAGCTCCTTTCAACTTTCTGAAATTGCAATGTATTCATCCTCCTTCGATGATAACGACACTATATCTTGTTTTCTGCTGCACCATGAGACAACACCTCCATTAATTGAACAAAGAAAAACACTGATAGATCTCCGGTCCAACGAATCTTTAGCTCCTTGCTTCTACCAAATCGGTCTTCGTTGGTTTTGAAATCTTTAGGCTCAATATTCCAACAGATGTAGCTATATCAGGTCTTGTATTTGTACTAACATACAACAGTTTACCAATGAGCTTTCTGTACTCATTATTTGATTCTAAATAGTTTTCGTCATGATGTCTAAAATAGCCAGTCATTAAAGGATATTTTGAATATTTTCCATCATTCAGTCCAACTTCTTCCACAATCTTTTCAATATATTGTTTCTGACTTATGTGAAAATTTCCATCTTCATCACATTTCACATCAATTCCCAAAAAATGTTTTCCACTTCTCATATCTTTTACTTCGAACTGTCTTCCAATATGATTCTTAAAACTTTCTATCAATTTTTCATTATTTGAAGCAACAAGAACGTCATCGACATGAACAATCATATAACAAGTATCAGCTCCTCTCTTCATGCTGTACAAGCATTTATCAACTTCACTTTGCTTGAATCCGAAATTAAAAACTGCTTCATGGTAAACTTTATTCCATGCTCTTGCTGCATGCTTCAAACCATAAAGACTTTTTCTTAACTTGCAAACACTATTTCCGTTCTCAAATCCCGTTGGTTGCCTCATATATATCTCCTCCTCCATATCACCATTCAAGAAAGCTGTCTTAATGTCAAATTGTTTAACATGATATTTATTGACACCAGCAACTGACATGAGAATCCTAAATGTTGCTGATCGAGCTACTGGAGCAAACACCTCATCATACACCTCCGTACTTTTGGGAAAATCCTTGAGCACCTAGTCTTGCATTGTAAGAACACACCTGGCCATTCTCATCTCTTTTAAGCTTATAAACCCATTTACAGCCAATAGCACGTTTATTTTTAGGCAACATCATAAGATCCCAAGTTTTGCTCTGATTAATTGACTTAATCTCTTCTTCCATAGCTATTTTCCACTTACTGGCATCAAAACAATTCATAGCTTGTTTGAATGTCTTAAACTCAAGATCAATTCTTGAAGAATATGTGACAAAATCACCAAAACGGTGATGTCTGGTTTTGTCCTTTGTTTCTTCTGCTCGATGTTCTAACTTCACTATCTTGTTCATTCTCCTCCTGAACCGACACATTCTGATCACTTATTAAATTATGATCAACGAAAATATCTTCTCTTTGATCTTCCTCAAAAACATCATGTTCATTTTGTTCTTGATCTATATCTTCATCATCTAAATGATCTTCTACCTCATATTCATCTTGTAAGTCCTCAGCATCAAAGAACAATTCAGAATTATTTAGACTTTGAGCATCATTCCTTACATCAGTCGAAAATGGAAACGGCACCAAATCACTGCTGCTATTGTTCATTTCATGAGATGAATTCTGATTTATCCTCATAAACTTTTCTTTCAAAAACACAACATCACGTGACACAATTATCATCCGCTGTTTCACATTTGCAAGTCGATACCTTTTCGACCATCCGTCATATCCAACAAATGCCAACTTTTCTGCCTTGTGGTCTAGCTTCTTTCTCTTTTAATGTGGAATCATCACATAAGCACTAACTCCAAATTCTTTAAATTTTGAGAAATCTGGCTTCTTGTCAAAGAACTTCTCATACGGAGACTTTGAATCATCTTTGCTCACAACACGATTCAATGAGAAATTGGCATTCATTATAGCTTCGTCCCAGTACTCTCGTGGCATTCTTGACTCATTAAGCATCGTCCTACATGCCTCAATTAAAGTTCTATTCTTTCTCTCAGAAATACCATTTTGCTCTGGTGAGTAAGCCACAGTACATTGAAATCGAATTCCCTCTAAACATAAATACTTCTGAACTTCCTCACTTATATATTCCGTCCCTCGATCCGTACGGAACATTTTAAAATTTTCAAAATACTCTATGACTTTAGACTGCACTTCGCTCTTTGCCTTCAAAAGATATACTCGAAATCCAGCAATTGTTCCACACCTTCCACTTTAAGGTAACAACCAGCTGAATCAAAAACAGTTTTATAGCCATTATTACAGAGCTTTGAGACAGAAATCAAATTACTGTCAATGCATGGCTCCAGAAGTACGTCAGTCAGATCTACACTAATGCTTTTGTTTTCTACAAATACATTCATACGAACATCCCCTCGTCCTATGTACTCAACCTTCTCGCCATTAGCAACCGTAACCGTACCCCTAAAACTTTCATCAAAACTAAGGAAAAACGACTTACTGTATGTCATGTGAGACGAAGCCCATAAATCGATACACCACTGAGAGTCTCCCGGATCATAAGAACTTCTGCGCCCTCCTCTAAATTTTGCCATTTTGACAGTTTCATTCTTGCCTTCTTTCTTTTCTTCAATATTCAACATTGGACAATTTCGCTTGATATGTCCTTCTTGCTTGCATTTAAAGCACATGATGTGTTTTTTCATATAAATTTCTGTACTATTGACACAATAAACATCAGATCTTTTGCTTGCATGTTCACTTCGCCTTTCCCATTCATCGATAAGTTTGAGCTTAACATTATGCACAGTTAGCTCCTTCTCTTTCCATGATTCCAATCCAGTCACTAAATTATCATATTCAGCATGTAGACTTGACAGAATTGCATTCACAACCATTGTGTCTTCATGTCACCGCCAATTGATAATTCAGTCTTGAATAATAAAGCCTTACCTTATGTCCAACTATCATTATTTTGAAAACTCTTCAATGAATCCCATGCTTCTTTGCCATCTTTTGCTTCCGAAACATGGTTCGATGACATCCCATAGATCTTCCCTGATTAAAATCATCTTCATTCGAAACGCCCAAACACGATAATTTCCGAAGTTCAAGCGCTCGTACATGGCAGATTCTTCTTCTTCAAACTTCATTGCGATAAAGCCCATAACCTCTTAGATAATTAAAATAATGTATTCTTTATTTTAATCCTTGCAGAATAGCAAAATGGAATTTTTTACTTTAAATAAACTTCTTTTTCTCGATAATAGCTCTTCAATAATAAAAATCAGATTCCTACGATCAATATCAATTTAACATAATAATTCAACAGATTTGAAAAAATTGTTCAAAAATTCAAAAATAACAAGTTAATTAAACTATATGTTTTGAATGCTAGATTAAAGAACATGATTTGTTTTATGTTCTGTAAAAATATCTCATTCCAATATGTTGTCTAACTCACAAAAATTCGATTCTAAGATGACAATCAATTTGTTTACAAAATGACAACAAATATTTTTCTTAATTTTTTTCTCCTTTCTACTTCTAATTTCTTATTTTAATGCTGATAACTAGCTTGATTAAGCTTAGTACTTTGTGTTTGTGTGAAGAAATCAAAGGAAAACCTATTAATTGGGCGAATATTCATGATTAATTTTTTTGAAATTTACCAAGACTTTAAATACTCATAAGTTAAATTCGCGTCTCTCCGCTTCTACCAAACCTATTAAAATCCAAAGAATAAAGTCTAATTAACCTTCCATATTAATGTGTACATACCCAATTATGCCCGAAGCGAGATATTTGCGATTGAAAATCAGTAAATTTTTCATACAAATTACTATCGTGCGCCAAATTTTTTGATAAACATTTGTAAAATTTGTAAAAAAAACTTATTTATCCTCAATTGCATGACTTAATATTTTGAGGAATCAATAATCAAGTAAGATTAAAGGCATTGAAAGTCCTAAACTTGAGAATATCAACAAAAAAATTTATTACAATGTGTCTGAAAAATATTATGCACAAGGGTTATTTGAACATTTTTTTTCAAATCTGAATCATGTGCTTTGGATGAATTTTTAAAAAATTTCAGCAAAAAATCCAAATTTCATTAATTTTTCCCATTAAAGGATTCGCATTTGTCATTCATATCGATGTAAAAATTTAAAATGTGCCTTACTTTCGATACCAAATGCTTCAAATCGCTGTAAAGAAAACTAATGATATTATTATTATATATCAATTCCTGAATTGTAAAACTGACAATAATCTACAAATTAGTTGCTTTTCTGTATGCTTTAAGTCATTACTTAATGAAATATTTCAATTCTTTTAAAAGAGAATTTTGAACATTTTGTTTTTCAAAGTTGAATCATTTGTATACTGATCGCTGCGTCAAAAATGCGCTGAAGTCCCCTGATCAATAACACGAGGATATATGTCTTCATAAAAAAAATTGCATCAAAAACTAATTGTTCAACACATGTACAGATTGATTTAATTATTCAGGAAAATTCAAATCTAATTTAGTAAAATTGAAATTATTTAAATTGATAGTCATTTCATTTAAGTTTGCTAATCAATATTTTATAAAATAAAAATAATTTAACGTTAAATTGATCACAATTTTTTATTTTTCAGTTGCAAAAAAAAAATGAAACGTGAGAACGAAGGAAATCAACAACAGCAAATTAACATGGAAGAATTGGACCAAGAATATTCAAATGAGAATACTGATAATCAAGATCAAGAAGGAAATGAAAATGATTCAAATAATCAAAATCAAGAAAGTGGACCAAACAATCCACCAAAACGCCAACGCCGCAGTGATGACGAAGAAATTCGTTTGCTGATTCCAAGCAAAGTAAGTTAAAATCATTATCTATCATAAAGTTGTTTGATTTTTAACGCATATTTATAAACATGTTTTAATAAAATTTCATTTTATTTCATTTAAAAATAGATGGCTGGTGCAATTATAGGAAAAGGTGGTCACAACATACAAAAGCTTCGAACTGAGGTTTGTTAATATGTTGCTACTTTATTTTTTATTAAGTTCAAACATCAGAAAGATATTACACGTAAATTTTATTTTAATTTTTTGAACCCAGAAACTATTTAAATTAGTAATACATTTGGAGAACGGTCCCAAAAAAATTCTACCAATGAAATATCTTTAATATATCCTGATAATGCATATAATCAAGAACTTTATACCAGTCGACTTCTAGCTCATACATATAAAATATGTTACATACGACTGTAATATAGATAAATGTGTATAAATAATATAAAATATATGTATATATATTTAATATTATTAGTTCGGTTTAACGGTTTTTAATTTGCATTTTGTTTTTGTATAATCTTCATTGATAAATGCACTGCATTTCTGTCAAAAAATTAAAATAAATATTTTTCACTTCGAAAAATAATTCTTATCTTCTTTTCCCAAAAAAATTCAATCGATTAAAGAAAATGAACTCACAAAATATTTTGGTTCTATATCTTAATTATATATGATTTATGAATTCTTTCACTAAATATATGATTTTTTCTCATTCTCTCCCCATGAATCCGAATTAAATATTTGTTGAAACCCGTGTGATCTCAAAATTTGTGATAAAATGATCAATGACACTCTATGTTGCCAAATGCCCAAATCTCATCGATGCCCTGCTCGCCTGTTCATCGCTACATACATATGATCAATGTGCTCATGTCCTGAAATCAATGTTTAAATTGAACATTTTTATTTATTCGTCCACTTAACATTCTGAACAAATAATTCGTAACTTATGATCAAATTCATCTCATCTGAAATAATATCTGATCTTTGCTGAATATATGCCGAACAAAATAAATCAACAAATCATCTACCCAATTAAACGTTTTGATATGGTAAAAAATTCCTAAACTTCAAACTTGGTTTTATCAATTCTCGTTATAATAATGTGATTTTTGTACGAACCATATTCTTAACCAATGTTATATACCTAAATTAATATATTCTGACCCATTCTGACATGTCTTCAAATAATAATTTTATGATACCAACCATTTTACAAATCTTGCTTAATGAAATCTTAAAATGGTTGCACAAAATGTGTTACTGAATACTTACTTTCATTTTTATATTATTATTTTTTTGTGCTTTTTGTTTCTTTAAATTTAAAACTGATCCTTATTCCTTTATACTGTTTAAATTAATTCCATTCGCATAAACTTAAAAAACAAAAATGTACCATAATTTTGAAATATTCCTAACGTAAAACATTAAAAAATATTGCAATTCCTCATTTCAATCAACTCGCTTATCTCTTTAAATTAAATTTTGAACAGTATAAAGTCCAAGTGAATGTTGGCGATTGTCAAGGTCCCGAACGGTATGAAAAACTTTTGTATCCTGCATATTTAATAGACTTTTCCATAAACTTAATTTAAAATAATTCTTAAAATCTTTGAAATCAAGTTTTTAACGAGATTCTAATGTTTTATTTTCTAATAATTTTAACCTTTATCATAGACTGAAAAAACCATTCGAGTTTTATTATATATTGATTTACTTTGCTTAAATTAATATCTCAATATGAAATTCCAAATTGTGGACATTGGTATTCCATTTTTTTTTTTTGTATAAACCGGTATAAACGATGATATTCTTATAATGTGCATTCTTAATTACCAAAAAAATCTGCATACATCGAAAATGAATGTTAGGTTTCCCTCTAAAATGTTGTTCTTAGACAGTTATCTATAAAAAATTTAATATTAATTTTCCCTAGAGTCTAATATGCTTGTATTAAAAATTTGATAATCAGATGAAATGCCATTTCGAAATCAATTTAAAATTATTAATATCAATTAATTTATGTTTGTCGCCTGATTTTCTTCACGTAATTTTATGGATAATGGACAGTGTCATTACGATCGCTTCAAACTTGGATACATGCTGCACAGTAATCAGAGAAATCATGAAGCATTTCGATAAGGTAAGAGTAAATTCTTAAAGAATTTTTTTAATTTAAATATAAAAAAAAGCAACTCTATTGAGTGTCAAAGTAAAGCATTGTTTTAAAAAATATGATAGTTAAATGTTTCTAGAAATCATCTCTTCAAATCAAAAATTCATTTGACTTTTAATTATTATATTATTGTTTTATACTTCATATTAATGATTCTGTTTAAAATTGTGTCCACATAATGTTATTCCGCTTAATAAAGGAGCAATGTCATGTTGGAGTTTGACCTCATTTAATAAATTATATCTAAACTCTTTTATAGGGAAGTGCTGATGAATGTGAGCTAAGAGTTCTGGTTCATCAAAGCTTGGCTGGATGTGTCATTGGAAAAAGTGGAGCGAAAATAAAGGAACTTAAAGATGTGAGTTTTTTGTATAAATTAGTAAGATTTTACAAAAAAAAGAATCTATTGCATTGGTAATTCAAAACATTGTGATTCATAATTATATTGAAAGAATTGATAAAAAAAAATCAATATTTTTTTTTTCTTTTCGTTTAATGAGTTTCGTATCTTAGCAACATTTATACATGACATATATTGACCATTAGTCAATAAGCAATCCTTTCATAGTATACTACCATGAAATAAATGAAACACACAATTTATTTATGTATAATTTTATTCATAACTTAACTGAACTTAATTATACATTTGATATTATTTTTATTCATTATTAACAATAAAACAGCTCTTAAAGTAATTCTGTTTTAAAAAGAATGTTAAAATCGTTATATTAATTTATTTATACATTAAATTCTCATCATATAGTATATAATATATCTCGATATATTTATAAATTTCTTCAAAATCATTTTTTCCCTTAAAAAATGTTTATTCTTTAGTTGTCTACAGTTTTTAACTTAACGTTATTGTATTTAATGTTGGCGGGTTCAGGAATGTGAAAACCTGTAGAACACATTTAAGTATTGCCATCTGCCAAAATGTATATCAGAAATATTATGATCCTGTGCTCAACACATACAAAATTTCTTGAACTGAAGCACATGTCACAGCATTGCTTCACACAATAGTAATGGTAGTCAGCAGCTGGAATGCCTTAAATTTTGTTTTTTTTTCATTTCAAATTCTTATTTCTCATTTTTAATGAATAAGGAATAATAAATTTGTTTTAAAAAATCCGTCCTATTCTTCAGTATTTTGCGATGAAAAGAAATTTTTAAGTTACTACTTTTGAAATTCTTCCTTAAAAAATTATTAAATACAGATGCTTCTTAGTATTTAAAGACTTATTTATACATCTTTTAACGTGTAAATTAATTCCATTACTCTTGTGCAAAATTTAAGCGGAGACTTAACATATTTTTTCTTAAAATTTGTTTAAAAAAATAAAATTAGATTTATTTCTTAAATTAAAAAATTCACAAAACGTAAAGTCAAAATGTTCCTTTTTAATTTTGTAAAAAGGATGTAGAACATCCGCTATATAATATACGAAAACCATAATAACAAATTATTTACACACAGTCTCATACGCTTTTAGATGAAAAGTTAACTACATGCAACTCATATATATTGCATATAAAAATTACATGTCTATGCTTTCATTCATCATATGGCTTCCTTTTGCTTTTTCTTTTTTTTCCCTTTATAATTTGTCCTTTTTCTTCTCTGTTAAAGATTGCTTTAGATAGATTTCTTATAGTCGCATAAATATTTGAAGCACTAATACATAGAAGAAAATATCAAATGAATTGGAGAAAAAAAATGTTGTAAGTTCTTAAGGCTCTCCTTTGCACACACTAATGTAGTAAAGGAAAAGACAAAAAAGAAAAAAAAGGTAAAAGGCGCAAGCGCTTGAATTCTCTCTTTTCTCTTTTTAATTTACCTTTATTTAACATAGAGCAATATTTCGTAAAAGTTCATTCGGTTTTGTGACGTTGTTAGGTTTACTCGTAGTTTATATATAACCAAAACAATTATTTAATAACCATTAAAGAAAAATGAAAACCTTGAAGTGCTTATCGCCAGTATTTGTTACATTGCATATATCTGGAAAAAAATTCTTTAGTTAAAAAAAATAATAAATTTAAAATTCTACAAAAAAATCGATATCGTTATGGAGTACAGTGTGCATTAAAAAATAAATGATAACTATACTTTAGGATCAAATGAGGCAATTACACAATTTAAAAAGAGGAATCTATGAAAATTTTACGAAGCATATTGATTAATTACTTTCGTGACATAAAATGCTTCTTAAAAGTATGTTGAATTAATTTGTTGGGATAAACTTAATCAAATAAATGCATTTTTCAAAATAAATAAGAAAAAATTAAAAAATTGAGATCCTTTTATGATAAAAAATGCTCTTTTCATAATGATTTTTGAAAAAAAAAATTATTCGCACCGTATTTGTCGTTTTGTTTAAATGAAATTTTTCATTCGTACAAACTTTTGTAGAGAGTATGTAATAAATTATTATATGAATAATTCACCAAAAATTCTAATTTTCGTTGAAAATTAAAGATTTATTTTTCTCTCATTTTAACATAAGTACCATTTGATAAAGATAATTTATTTTATTTTAAATTGAAAACCACTCAATGAATGAAATAAAAATTTTTTAGAAATGACATTCAGAAATTTCAAGCTTTACGGAAGTAGACATTTATGACTGTATTTGTTGCATACAAAAAGGAAAAGAAAACGAATGAACTAAAAGAAACCTACTAATATTATTATTAGTGACAGACGTTTGTTCCAATTCAATAACTTTGAGAAGACAGATGGGCAGGATGTTTCAATACATATATTCAAAGATAAAGCAGCACAATTAATGTTGTACTTTGAATCTTTGAATTAGAAACAGTATTTTTGCCGGAAATGTTTTAAAATTATTTATTAAACTTTCTGGTATTTATTCAAACCAACCAATTTCTTTATAATACAAATGCAATTAATAATAAAGAATTATAAAGAAAAATTCTTTATAAAAAAAATTTTGTGAAAATTGAGCGAAAATTTATAACTTTTAATGTTTTTTCTAATTATAGAGAATCGGATGTCGTTTGAAAATATTTTCAAATATTGCTCCGCAAAGTACAGATCGTATTGCCCAAATCGTAGGAAGAGAAGATCAATGCATTGATTGCCTAACTGAAATTGTGGATCTTATTAAATCGGTTTGTTAAAATTATATCTTGTAATGGAATTATCAAATCATTTTATGTGGAAAACTTATAGACTCCAATCAAAGGCCCAGTACATAACTATGATCCACATAATTTTGATGACATGTATGCTGACGAATATGGTGGTTATGGGAGTGGAATGAGTTCCAACTTTCGAGATGGAAACAATCGTTTTGAAAGAGGAGGTAATAAATTTCTTTGTTTAAAGATAATAATTTTAAATAATGATAAATGCTGTGTTTAGGACGATTTAATGATCGAGGAAGATTTAATAGTGATCGACGTGGAGGCGGAAATCGTGGAAATGGTAATAATACCATGAGAGATTATGTTGATCCATGGGCACATAATCTGAATGGAAACAATCAATTAGGAGGAATGAACAACTTTGGCAATGGTAATATGGGAAGTACTACAGGAAATAACAGCAATTTTGGTACTAATGTTGATATGGACGGGAAATCTTCAACTCAAGTTACAATTCCAAAAGATGTATGATTGAAATAATTTAAAATTCTCAAAGCTAATTGATAATTTTTTAAGTTGGCAGGAGCTATCATTGGCAAAGGAGGTGGCAGAATTCGTCGTATTCGTTCTGAGTCAAATGCATTCATACAAATCGATGAAGCTCTTCCAGGTTCGACAGACAGAATAATCACAATAACTGGTACACCAAAACAAATTCAAGCTGCGCAGTATATGCTGCAACAAAGGTAAATAAATTGTGTTAATGTTCATTTGAGCTATAAAATTTAAATATTTTGGTTGCAAAGGAATTTTATTTTATTTTTGTTCGATTCAAAGATACTTTTTTTTTTATTTATAAAATACTATTTTTTTTTTGATTTTAAATTTAAAATATTTTAAAAGCATTCAAACGCATACATAATGAAAGTTAACTAGAGTGAAATGTAATCACAGTTACATTTAAATATATCCATTATTAAAATTCAGTTCCTTTTTAGTGCTAAAATATGGTATTTAAACTAACAATGTGAAAGCTTCTAACGATTTCTGCAATAACTGAGTGGCAAATTATGATTTTTGTATGGAAGACTAGTGATTTTGTTGTTTTGTGTACTTGAAGTTTAGTTTACTTCAAGTTTAAAAAGAAAATTAACAAAAAATCTCTTGTCTTTCTACAAAGTTTGCCATAAGCTTCTGTGATCATCTCATATATAACCTTACATTAATTTCTCCATAACTAATAATATTAATAATATGTGTATGCTAAAGGGTTTATTTTTTAATTAATTACCAAAAACTGGTGTGAAATAATTTATAATTTCATAATTTTGCAGTCTTATTTCAATCAAAAATTGATTTCATTTGTTGCTCGTTTCGAATTGAATTTCAGCACAACTGTATGTGCTTTTTGTTACAATAATATCAGTTCAATTGAGACAGTAGCATGTATCAATTTTTGTTTCATCGAGAATCATGGATCTGTGAATAGACAAAATATAAAGTGTTGATCATTACTGAATGTTCTTTTTTTATTTTTTTAAAATTTAATATACATTTTAATGTCGTAATGCATGCTGAAGGAGTCATTACTAAAAATCTTTGGAAGCGCAACAAAATTATTAGAATTTCGTTCATATATTTTACTAAAACTTTTGTGCCTAATTTATTTGAAATATTTTTATTTTTATTTTTCAGTGTCCGAAATGGAATGAAATAAACACCTCCCCCCTCACCCCCCCCCCCCCCCCCCCCCCCCAAAAAAACACCAAAATTATTAACTCCGAATAGCAAACATATAATACAAAATTTAACTCGTATTATTATTCTGCACATCATTCAGAATTAATTTTTCAATCAACAAAACTTCAGAAGATTGTAAAATCTTGATCAATAAAAACTATCTTAATCTTTTAATTGACACGATTTATTACTTGTTGCGCTTCTAAAATCATATATTTTCAATCCATACTCTCTCCATTTTGCCATGTAATTGTAATGTAACCTAATATTGTTTTAAAATCTACAAATTTAATTGAACATTTCAAAAAATTAATAATGGATTATAATTAGATCGAGATTAAATTTTATCGAATATTTTATAAAGTTTGATTATTTATCGGATTTATTTTATTTCTTTAAAGTGTACGTGAGAACATGCGTTAATCAAATTGAAATCACATGTATCATTGAATGCATCAACCAACAGTTTAAGCCAAATCGTATTTTTTTCTATTTTAATAAAACATTATTTTCGTAATTAAAGATATGTAGTTTGCAAGAAAAGAAATACATAGTAATAATCCCAAATAATTAATGGAAAAACTTTTTTAAAAAAATAAATTAAATCTATTGTAATGAAAAATTTTCGGGAATAATTGAGAAAAAAAAATCATAAAAATTTTCTATTGAATTTTCTATATCATTCCAATTCATTTTTTTAAATAATGAAAAATATATTGAATATTTGTACATATATCAATATATATATTGTCGAAATTTTCGACGTGTTTTATCTTAATATTTTTTTTTAAATCTTGCTTACAAAGAATTTAAAAGTACAAAAAATAGTTTTCGTCTACATGAAAAAAAAAATAAATATGTCTCATAGAATTATTTTCATTCTTATTTCATTCACCAAATAAATAAAATGAAACAAACGTAAATCTATTATAAAATAGTGTATGTACATTGATGATTTTATAAATTTGAAATTTTCTTTTAAAAGATGGAATTTTTAAAGTTTTGAAATAATAAAAATAGCAAGAACAAAAATTTTTTAAGGTACTTGATTCAATTTTGCCTAAGAAATATATGCAAGTCCTTGAATTACCAAGAGAATAAATAAAGGCATTATATGTTTAGGTATAAGATGTAATCTATACAAGGATTGCGTTTTCAAATTTAAGAAGAAAAAAACTTAAAGTAAGTTTTTTTAAAAAAAATTACTAAAGTCCTCGTGTAATTGATCGAGGTACTTTAGCGCATTTTTGACTCATCGATCAGTATTTTTAACAACAAAATGAAAGCCAATAAGCAAATACAGCAAAAAGTTCTTTTGTCCCTTACCGGTTATTTAAAATTCCAAATTTGTTAACGGGTTTATAAATTTTATTTTGGCATCTCTATACAGCTGATAAATTTCTGCATTGCTCATGCATTTGTATAAGTCAAAGATTGATCTTGATATCTTCTGCTCAAAGACACCGATTGAGTTCTCATCCGCTAAAGTCATGTTCCATAACTCTGGACCATACAGCGCTATAAAGCGTATTAAGTATGCACGTTGCGCTGGAAATATCCCCCGCTTTATCTCCATAGACGTATTGAAGTTGTTACTGATGATAGAGCCCAAGTAGATAAAAACATTGATACTTCAAACCTCTTATCACCAATATCAAGGTGGGAGCTGAAAAGACCTCATTCACCCGAAATCCGCTCTTGTTGGCTTCCCTTTCCATCTTAAAGTACGCATCAGTAACAGACCTGATGTTCTTCAAACTATGTCTATGTCGTCCGTAAAACCAAGCAACTGAATTGACTTAGTGAAGTTCGTTCCGCCTAGCTCTAACTTAGCCCTCCTAAAGATTCCTTCAAGCGTGATGTTTTCACAACAATAAAACTCTTGAATCCAAATTTTGTAACGTTAGAAATAAATTTAAATTTCTGACCCACTAATCACGTGTTTCATATAAAATAAAAAAAAAATCATTAATTACAGTATAAAAACACTGTTTCAAGACTTTTAACTATTCGATGGGCTGATAAATCAAAAGTAACGGAGCTAATAAAACAATCCAGAGTTCTCTACGATATCTGGTTAATAAGTTTTTCTTCTCCTGATCGAACGATCGAAATGTATTAGAAAACAAGTTTTAAAAATGCGCTAAAAATGGATGAGGGGTAAAATCCCCGAAAGATATTAATTCCACGATCCAGCGAGATAATAACCCCGAAAAACGCAAATTTTTAAATGTTCCCTTCGGGATAATATTCCCACTTAGAAACACACGTGGAATTTTTATCCTTCCGGGAAGATAATAATCCCACCTACATTTACAAGTGGGATTATTATCTTTCAGGGAGATAATAATTTCACTTATATTTCTAAGTGGTGTTATATCTTTATGAAACACGATTAAAATTATGGATTAAAAATAAATCCAAAAACTTATTTGTCATAGCGGATAATAATTCCACTTGTATTAATAAGTCATCCAAAAAAATTCCCACTTATAAATTTGTCAATTTTATTTTTCCAAAAAATTAAATAAGAAGAATGCATAAATATTGGTTGAATGCTTAAGTTGACAACTTGGGTTTTTATGCCTTTTGCAAATTATCTAAAAGCCGCAAATAGTTTTGAAATAAAAGTCTATCAAGATTTAAAACGTACAGAGCTGATTTACTTGCTGCTTTCCCTAACAGACAAAGAACATGCTCTTGATTAAGAGTACGGTTGAGAATACGCTTTTTTAACATTCTCTCAAGATCCCAGTAAAGAGCATGTTTAATAGCGGACTCAATCATACTCTAATTGTAAATAACTTGTATGCAAGTTTTTACTTCATAATCTTTTATATAATCTCAAAAGCATAATCAAAAGAGTTTATAAAAAACATGATCATTCACATCCTCATGAGATTATGCTCAAATTTTTCTTGCTATATACTCCACAATCGCTAGCAAAAATCACTAGTTTAAGTCCTATATACTTCACAAGAGAAAGCAGAAATCACTTCTATAAGTAATTATTTTGGACTTTCTATAGTTTAAATATGTCTTTTCGCCATTTGAAAGTTATTTTATTTCAGAAGGCATTAGACAACATGAACAGTTACCAGGACAAACCACAACACATCGTACTCGAGTTCGAATCACGACAATCACAAAAAAAGAAGAAAAATATCAATTTCTCAAAACCATGATCAAGAGCATAATCATAAGCTCATAATTAATTAAATAATTAAAATTAAAGCATGATCAGCAGAACATGTTCTTGATCATGATCTCAAGTTTTACTTGCATGAAAAATTTGCAAGTAAAAAAGCGTACTCTTGAGAGCGTGATTTCTGTGGTACCCTGCTGCGATCTCTATTTGTATGGGAGAGTACGCTAATTTAGCGTCATCAAATTAAAATATTTATTTTTAAAAATCATGCTCAGATCGTGCTCTTTGTCTGTTAGGATTTGCTTGTTTGCTTACAGAAAGCGTATTATGCGATTTTCTCATCAATGATACAACCAATTAAATTCTGTTTTGCCCATTTTGTTCCTTCTCTCAAAATCCGAAAAACTGTTTTTCAATTTGAACAAAAATAAAATGAATATAAAAATCGGGCCACGACGAAAAAAAATTATTCGTGAGTGACGCTTTAAATCTTAAATATCTCCGAAACCACAATAGTGATAAATTTCAAAGTTATTTTATCTTGTAGGAAATTCTATCTTTTGACATACAACTCATTTCCTAAAGTTAAGCAGTTGCTTCAGAAAATCACTTTAATTAAGCGTCACTCACCAATAATTTTTGGGAATTTTTTGCTTTAACTTTGTCAGCTTCTATTGATATATCTTCAAATCTATTTTTTTAAATTAGAAATTTTATTCTCTTGTGTTTAGTTTCAAAAAACTTGATAAATTGTCTGGAAACATGCTTAAATGAACATTGTTGAGGATGGGTTTCAACAGTAAAGCTTTGAGTACTGATGACTCAGAATAAATAAAATATACGAAGTACGTTTGGTAAGACTTCGGAGTGCACTGAAGCTTAATTACAAGTATCAGTGCTTTTATTCAAATATAATTGTTTATAAGAAATATACTTAACAATAAATATAGGAAGTTTATCGTAACAATAAATATAGGAAGTTTATCGTAACAATAAGTGACAATTTTATGCTTAAAAATATAAATAATATTTTGTAAGTATTTTTTGCGAAACTAGAATGTTTGGACTTATTGCTTAACTTAAACATCCTCCCCAACAGAAGAGTTGTTCTCAATCGGAGGCTCAAGTTCCCATTCCAAAAATTCTAGTGCCACATTTACATAATGATTCGCCTTTGTATTATTTTCTATTGGTTGCTCAATTAGATCTGAATTTACATGTTGTATTTGAAGGGCTTGGGGTCTTCTTTTGAAGATCAGTGATTTGGTATTTGCATTTCTTTTCACCTTAAGCAACTTCCATACCCACAAACCGATAAATATGACTATGACTATTGCCCCAGGAGTAATTATACTTATCCATTTTGTTGGATCTGTTAATGATTTCTCTGCAACTAACTTCTCAGGATCTGGCAGCGCATTAAAAAGTGTATAATCATCTTCTATGATCTTTAATAAATTTGGTTGTGCATCCATTGCACCAGTGAGTTGTCCATACGTGATTAGCAGTAACGTAATTAGCGCTTGTGGAGAGATTCCTTGCTTTTTCGCTTGTCCACGAGTTAATCTTGGCTGATTGCTAGGTAATACTAGTGAAGAGTGAGAAGCTATGGTTTGCTTTTGTTTCAAATTAGGATTATCTTTCTTAGAATTACCATTAATTGCTTTTTTATTATCTAATTTAGAGTTTACAACATTTTTGGGTATATTAGAGTTATCAATTGTAATAATTTGCTCATCTTCAGAAGTTAGAGGCAAAATATGATTAATTTTTCGTTTATAAGTTCCTGTTTTAGTTTTTATGTCAATTACACGAATTATTCCATCAATTCCGGGATAGAGTTTCATGACTCTTCCAATTGGCCATAAAGTAGAAGGGGTTGAATCTTTAAGAATCACCAGATCATTTAATTTTAGGTTAGCTAGTCGTTTTGCATATTTAGGAACTCTTTGAAGAGTTGGAAATATTTCATCAAACCATTTTTTCCATAAATCTTGATTAAGTTTTTCAACAAACTTCCATCTTCTTGTGACGGATATAGAATTAGTTAAGATCTTATCATCAGGTGGAATTGGGGCAAAGTTTCTATGAATAAGAAAGTGAAATGGAGTAAGAGGGAGAGGTTCTCCATTATCTTCATAAATTTCACTCAGTGGTCTTGAATTCAGAATTGCCTCACAGTGTGTTAAAATAGTGTTTAATTCTTCATAACTCAATATTACAGTAGGGTTAACAATTTTTCTTAGACTTTTCTTGAATGATTTTACAGCTGCTTCCCAGAGACCAGCCATGTCAGGCGCCCGAGGGACATTGAATTTCCATTCTACGTTCGTTACTTGAGAACGAAATTCAGTTGAAATGGAACGAATACGATTTTTTAGGATATTAGAAGCTCCTACAAAATTTCTTCCGTTGTCACTATAAAGACGGGTAGGTGTACCTCTTCGATTCGCAAATCGATTAAAACATTGAAGAAAGCATTCAGCAGTCAGATCAGAACAAAGTTCCAGATGAATTGCTCTAGTAAAGAAACAAATGAATACTGCCACGTAAGAGGGAAATGATCTAACTCCTCTTAGATTTGATGCTTTGCATGAGAAGGGACCACAGAAGTCTACCCCAGCTACAGAAAAGGGTGTTGCAGGCTTTAGCCTATCAGCTGGTAGTTGCCCTATAGGAGGGTCAGGGAATTGCTTTTTGGATCTAATGCAAGTAGGACATCTTTTTATAAATGCTTTTATTTTCTCTTTACAAGTCAATATCCAGAATTTATTTCTCAGTTCGCGTCTTACTAATTTATTTTCACCATGTCCTAACGTTAAGTGAGCTCTTCGTATTAATGGTATAGCAAGAATTGAATTTGAGTCCAGTAAGTAAGGATGTTTTTCGTCAAAAGTGAGAGAAGGGTCATGTTCAGCTCGACCACCAACTCTTAACAAATTATCTTCATCTAGAAATGGTTGTAATGTGCGTATTCTTGATCTAATAGGTAAGGGTCGTTTATTCTTTAAATTCTTAATTTCCTCCGGAAAAGAAAGAGATTGTTGCAATCGAATTATACATTTTTCAGCGCGATACAATTCATGATTTGTGAAAGTTCCTTTAGTTTTATATTTCCATCTTAGAATTCTAGCAACTAATAGAACTAGCATTGAGAATATCGAATGGCGAGTTAACAACGTCTCAGCGAATTCATTGGCATTATTTGAAGTAAGGAGAGATATTTGCTCTTTAGGCTTAGCTTTTTCAAATTTAGGGAAGTCAGTTTGTTGACATAACGGTGGGCCTTGAAACCAAATTGAATTTTCTTTAAGATCTTTGGGGCTTAAACCTCTTGAAGCACTGTCCGAAGGGTTAAACGCTGTTCTCACATGGTGAATTTTTTCAATTGTGAAAACTTTAAGAATGGACTTAGTGTATTTTTTAATAACTTTGTTAGAAATTGTATTTTCATGTATTGAATGATGTAGCCAATTAAGAACAACTTCACTGTCTGTAAATGCATGACAGTCCGTTATTTTGATGTCACGGGTCAAAGATTTTATGACTTGTTCCATAAGATCAGATAATAAATTTAATGCAGAAAGTTCCAATTTGGGTGTTGTGAAATTCCCAGTATTGAAGCCTTTTGAGAATTTTACGTGAAGAGGGGTCAAATGACTTTTGGCACAAATAATGGAAGTCTTGTATTCATTGTCCCTTTTCACTCTCGCATAAATGACGCATGCTATAGCTTCTTTTGATGCATCTGCAAATCCAAGAAGTTCAATTCCATTTTCGGATAACGAGTGAATCCAACGAGGGAATGTTATTTCTTTTAGTAAGGGAAATTCTTGAAAAATATTTCTAAATTCAGAGACTAAATCTTGATCAACTGTATCATCCCAATTATATTTTTTGTTCCAAATTTTTTGAAGTAGAAGTCGTAGTAAGACTTCGGAGTGCACTGAAGCTTAATTACAAGTATCAGTGCTTTTATTCAAATATAATTGTTTATAAGAAATATACTTAACAATAAATATAGGAAGTTTATCGTAACAATAAATATAGGAAGTTTATCGTAACAATAAGTGACAATTTTATGCTTAAAAATATAAATAATATTTTGTAAGTATTTTTTGCGAAACTAGAATGTTTGGACTTATTGCTTAACTTAAACAAACATAATTAAGTTTAAAAAAAATTTTAACGGTTTTAAATTTTTTGAATTTTTTCGGTTGTAATTTGTTTGAAAAGTCACGAAAATATCACTTAATAATGATGTAAAAACCCTTAAAATAGTCAGAGAAGCTAATGTATCATCTAATTTTCGTATTCAAATCATAATATTTGTGATTTATGATTGAATAACTAAGAAATTTGAGAATTTAATTTTTGATGTTTTGTATCATAGTGTTAGTGAATAATTCAAATAATTTTTTACCGTTGAGCAATAATCCAAAAAAGAGCTCACGTTTGAAAGAATTACACAATATTAGGTACTTTTGAATTTTGTACAAATCTTTTTATTTTGTTTAAGTGACCCTGTATGCCTGAATAATCAGGTTTTTTTGAAACAAACTCATTGACTTTGGATTATGAAAGCTCATATTTTTGAATTCCACTCATAAAAAGGATTGTCTTTATTCGGAACCTTGATAAATATAGGAATCAAAGAATTGGTAAAATACTACGCTCTGATGAAAGAAACTGATCTATAGCTTAATCCTGTCGACTGGAATTGATGGAACGACTCCGAATTTTCAAACAGTTTAATGAACGAAACGAAACAAGATGCCGTCCGTTTTCTCGTGTGAATCTATTGGTTTTGTTCAGATTGAAAAATCAGTTTTTCGCATTTTGTGAGAAAACAAAGCAAAATTGGTTATATTAGGCCCAAGAAGAAAAGTTTGTGCCTGAAATTTTACATCATTTCATCAAGCAAGCAAGTTAATCAGCAAGAAATCTCAATAGCGAGAAATCGTAGAGACTTCGGGTTTTCTCGCTAGCTTTATACCTTCAAACTTATGCTGAGCAAATCTTGGTCTATCCATAAGACTTTTGATGGTACGGTGTAAATATATCCGGATTGGGTTTCTACCCGATACATTAGTTTTAAATAGCAAACATTCAACCAATACCTATTTATGTATTCTTCTTATATAATTTTTTGGAATAATAAAATTGACAAATTTATAAGTCGAATTTTTTTGGATGAAAATTCTATTAGGGGCCGTTCACTTATTATGTTCGCATTTTAGGGGGGAAGGGGAGTTTAAAAAATTGTAACAAAATGTAACATAGGGGTGGGGGGTATGTCAGAAGTATGTAACTTGCAAGTGGTTCGGATCCCACTATAAACTGTAGGTCTAAAGGGTGTGGTACAATAGATTCTGTTCTAATTTGAATCGCAGTGCCTCCAGCTGAAAGGCTGGGCCCTTCACACATTATATTATATATATGTAACGTTCTAACTGTCGTCTGTCTTTTAAAAAAATTTATCAAAATAAAATAAATTACAAACATTCAGAGGGGGGGGGGGGGGTTGTGAGTTGTAACATATTGTAACAAGGGGGGGTGGAGGGGTGAAAAAAGTCGTTTTTTTGCGTAACGTAATAAGTGAACGGCCCCTTAGATAATAAATCCACTTATTAATACAATGTTTTTGGATTTTAATTTAATCCATAATTTTAATCGTGTTCCATAAAGATATAATACCACTTAGAAATATAAATGAAATTATTATCTCCCTGGAAGATAATAATCCCACTTGTAAATGTAGGTGGGATTATTATCTTCCCGGAAGGATAAAAATTCCACGTGTGTTTCTAAGTGGGAATATTATCCCGAAGGGAACATTTAAAAATTTGCGTTTTTCTGGGTTATTATTTCGCTGGATCGTGGAATTAATATCTTTCGGGGATTTTACCCCCCATCCTAAAAATGCCAATACAGACATAATTCAGAACAAATTTATATGAAATTTAATAAGTTGATTGAAAATAAAATAACAATAATTAATGAAAAATTTAACTCCTAGTATTTTATTTAATTTTTATTGTTCTTTCAGGCACAATTACAGATCATTCTTTTCACTAAATGTCGAAATTTTGACGAACTTGTTTAACCAGGAATGTATCATCGTTATCATTTTGGAAAATATTGAGAAGCTCCTCTAAATCTAATAAAAAATTAACGAAATAATATTTATCACTATATCAGCACATGAATTTTTCATTTACTTACTTTTCTTATCTTCATTTTCCAAAAACATTGATAGAACTGACAACTCAGAATTTTTACTTAATTCGTGGATGAAATCAATATACGAGATTTTGTATGATATAAAATATTTATGAACAACTTGTATGATTTGTGCAAGCATTTCGCTATTGAGTTGAGCTCCAAGGAGTTTTCCTATTTTAACGTTATTTTCAGCTATATTTTTTAAATATAAGAACCTTAATTCGTCAGTAAGTTCTTTCCATGCAGCATAAAATTGAGGCCCAGTTTGCGGAAGGATGATTAATTCGTTTTTAATTTTTTCGATATTTTCCAAATTTGGTATTTCTTCGTGTCCTTTCTTATCATTCGCTTTTAAAATTTCATTGGCTTCATTTACAATATTTTTGTCTTCTATAATTAAAGGCTTAGGTTTGATATAAGAACTTGATAGGAAATTCGCCTTGAAAAGTTTTGAATCATGTTCAGAAGTGTCATTATGTTCTCCTGTGTTATTGTTGAAAATTGTATCTATAACGTCATCTGGAATTGGAGAATGTGATTTTTTGAGCGTTACGTTGACTTTTTGGACACTCTTTTTTGACTGAGCATGTAATGGCTTATCATATATGAAATTGTTGAAATCTGTCAATCGAGACCATCGGATTTTTTTCTTTTCTTTTTGTTTTGTGAATTCTATGATTTTGTTGTGAATGCGATCATAAGAGTTCTTTGCTAATTGATCGTTTGGCAATGTACTCATCCATTCCTGACAATTCTGAAGAGCTTTAATATTTTCATTAAGTTTTTCATATGCCATCATGCGACGATAATAAGCCTTTGATAAATGTATGTCCAACTTTAGGGCATTTGTTGCATCGTTGATGCATTCACCGTAGTTCTCTAAATTCAAAAAACATTGAGATCTGTTTGAGTAAAAAACTGGGTCGTCTGGATATATATCAATGGCTTTCGAGTACATGTTAACTGGGAAATATTTACAAAAATATTAATTTTAATATTAATTGAATAAATGAACTACTGACTTGCTGAAACATAATCCTTTAATTTGACAAAATCATTTCCTTTTTCCTTCCATTCATTTGCTATTTTTCTCCTTTCTTGTACATTTTCTACCTTATTTTTTGACGAAACACTGTTTTCTTCCTTACTCAATTCCATAGATTCAATTGTATACTTTTGATAAATTTCCAAATTTGATCGAACTGGGATTATGCTTTCCTTTAATATCATACATTATAAATTATGCTAAAATGCTAAGAAATTGTATTTTCTTTATGAATATAACTTACTTCATGTGAATTTATTTCAATTCTCTTCTGGAAAATGACCTCCTTTTCCTTTTGTTTCATTTCATTTTCAAAGCTTTTGATGTTAAGCATCTCTTCCTGAAACTTTAAAATGTTTTCACGTGCCTCAAAACATTTATTATCTCCCATGTTTTAAAAATTAAATAGGCAATATGAAATGTAATGTTATTTTTTATTGAATTGTTAAAAAAAACAACAAAGGGGTCAGACTTATGCAAAATTCAAAGTTTTTTAAACCGTTTAAATTGATTTAGAGTAAGTTATTCAAAATGTGACATTTAGTTTTACTATCATATCGAATGCAAGCATGTATAAATTTATCCTTTTCAATTATTTGTTTAATTTTTGCAACATTTTCTTCATTAACGTAACAAAGTGATGTATAAAAGTGCTTTGAGAATAACTGTGGAATTTTCCTTACATTATTCCTTATAATTTTGACATTAATCATTAGATCAATTAGTATGAACTTGATGAATTCACTTTGAGAGTTACTATCACTGCAACTTGCTCTGTGCCATTGTTCTTTATATTTAACTATGCACACCTCATTAAGACTAAAGAAAAAAATATATATAAATCAAATCACATATGGCTAAATTCAAGTTAATTAAAATAATACTAACGCAGGTGTTGAGTAAGGTTCATTCGAAATTCGCTTACAGTATTTTTTAAGCTCATCCAACATAAGAAGGTAGTCGGAAAGTTTTTCATAAGGGATACATGAAAGCAATTTCTGATTTTCCAATTGTGAAGAGTCGGTTATAAAAATCTTTATGGATGAGCTTGTTGCCAATTTTGATAGCTTATTTACCTTAATAAATTAATAAAACAAAAAATTAGTCGAATGCACGTGTTTAAGAAATCAAATATTACAAACATCATAAAAATATTTTTCATCTTGATCATTGTTGAGCATAGTTTTTATAACTTCATTAATTATATGACCTGTCTGCGAATGCTTTAGGACTACTTTTAATCCATTAATTTGATTTCCGAAAATCTCAACTACTTCCAGTACTTCTTGATCCAACGATAATTTCTGCAAGTAATTGTCAACATTTCGGTCGTACTTTTCATTTGATACATCATTTAATATAACTTTCTGTGTATAACTTGGTTTCCCTCTAATTTTATAATTCAAATGTTTCATATCTTGCCATTTAGTCTCAACTTCATTTCCGAAATCCGCTAGGATAACTCGAGCATTAACATTCTGATCAGTTTCAAATAAGTCTAAAACTTTAGCACGATGATTATTTACTAAAACATATTCATCTATGGACGGTTTTTTTAAAATTACAGGAGCACTTTTTGAATAATGTCGAATTGTATTCATTAAATCATTTGACTCAAGGCACAGTGAACGAATGTAAAACAATCTTGTATCGGTTACAAAAGTTATCACTACTTTACAGTTTGGTTTAATATCCATTGTTTGTATTTTGTATTTTCCTTTTTTAATAGATTGCGACTCATTTTCTGTGAGATTATAATCATTTTTTTCATTTGTATGATTTGTGTTGGATATTATTTCGGTTAAATCGTCTACTCTCCTTAAAGCAGGCAAGGATTTACATTCAATTTTATGTCTACTCCAATCTCGTTCTTGATGATCTTTGCAGCAATAGAATGTGCTAAAAAAAAGCGTACTACAGTCATTACACATAAACTCAGCATTCATATCTCCACAAAATGCACATCGTTGGACATTTTTGTTATTCGATTTATTCGTATCAACTTCGGCAATAGATGCCTCTACATTTTGAAATTCGAGACGATTGATAAATCTTGAACAGAGAATTGCTTCATTTTTTGAATTGAGCCGAATCAACACATTCCTTGTAATGTCATAATTATTATTATTTCGTTTTGGAAAGTTTATTTCGATATGTTCTAATTCTGGAAAGAATATCGATGTGATTTGTGCTTTTGTCATTGATATCTAAAGCGAATTTATTAAAAGTATTAAAACTTTGAAATATTTAAAATTGGACTAAAAAACTTACTGGAACATTTTTTAAGACTAGTCTGTTCATTTTCGACAATCAACTCTATCCTCCAGTCTCAGTGAGTTTGATTCAAAATAAAATGATATTATATTAATTTGTGTATAATTAGCGATTAAAAAAACGTTATTAGCTTTAAAATGTTAATATTTCTTTTAAGTTTGCTTGCTGAATGTAATAGATTTTATGAGAAGTCGGTTAATTGAGTCCAATTCATATGAAGATAAATAAAATAAATGTAAAAAAGAAAGTGTTTTGTGTTGTAAAAATAATTAAAAAGTAATTTTTCTAATACCTAGGCAGTTTTCAAATACGATTTAAAACAAAAAAGATTAGTAACTTCAAAGTTATTTAATAATATTTTGGTGCTATTAAAATGCTTAGGACGAAGTAATAAAATAAACCTAAAAATTTCCACGTAACGCCAATTGAATCCTTGTTTATATTTATTATTTTTTGTGTCTTTATTATAGAAAAGAAACTTTTGATGATATAGGTTTAATGAAGTAAGAAATATTAATTCGATAGTTTAATTAAGGCATATTTTAATTGTATTTTTATCTTCCTTAAAATTGAAGTATATCAGATAGTCAACGACAAATAAAAATCCGTCACGAGCAGACATTGCAAGCAGAAGTTCTTGAAAATGACACAATTCATTCGATCGCCATTCGAAACAATTGCTCAGTTAGTGATATAAAGAAATTAAATAAGATACATCAAGACAATGAAATTCATGCGTTTAAGACAATTAAAGTTCCACTTAGTCCACACAATATATTAGTTGATACTCTGCCGAGAATCCATAAAAGTGGACATAATAGTCCTAAAGCTGTTTCATCGTCAAAGAACTTTTTGCCTAGCAAAGAAATACTTGAAGAAAAGTTACTTTTGGCTTCAATTAGCAATGTAGTACTAAGAAATATTGATTGTAGTGATAAACTTGATGTTTTAGATGATGCTAATAATTTAGAAAATGAAATGCCTAATGAACCGTTGTTAAAGGACAAACGATTTCGGGGATATCCAAAATCAATAAGGTTGCCAAAAAACGAATTCTTAACATTTAATGGAAGTGACTGCGAGCTTAGTTGGGTGTTTTTGCTTATTGTTATTTTAGCGTTTTGTGTAATCATTCCTCTAATCTACGTTTATGCGGTTTATGAACACCCAGAACATTTTAATCATTCTCACTCCAAGTATGACGATCCCGAATTACACTTTCGTTCGCATATTGACCTCAACAAAAGTGCCACACATCCTTAGTTGTTCATCATTCATATTGCATTCATGCTAATTTTAAAATTATTTGAAAATAAAACGTATTTTTGTTTTAAAGAAAAATCAGCTGTTTTAGGTATTATTTTTAAAATGTCCCAACTATAAAAGGACTAGATTTATATTTGGCGCCTTTTAATCTATTTTAAAACATTGTCTAACACAAAATGTTTTTTATATGCTTTGATTGTTAATTTTTAATATGAAAATTTTAAATTCGTGCTCAATTTCCCATTTTTTTTTTCATGATTTTGATTTGTAAGATATTATTTATGCTAAAGTTAGCTGTAAATATAAGGTAATCAAACTCGAGAGGAAGTTAACTGTTTCAATAAAGTTAAACTTAAAGGAAACATCACATTTTGCCTACTCGCAATCATCATTAGCTAAATTCTTGTCAAACATAATCAAAATTGAAATTTTAAAGCTGATTAATTCAGATCTCTTAATACTTTACTTATTTTAGGAAATTAGGAAGCAAAATCAATTTCTGAGATTTGGCTTGTAAGCAGGGTGGTTAAAAATAGAATCTGGCCTTTTTTAAAAATATGTTCACGTGTCCAATGTGTGGCAGAATTCATATGTTGGCAGATAATATATGTCACACATTGCATATGTGCACATATTTTATGTGTGATGTGTGCACATATTTGATGTGTGACACATTATTTTGTGTCACATATGAAAATGTGTGATGTGACACATATTTATGTGTGTAGATATCATGTGTGAACATGCAAAATCTGCACATATTTATTAATTTGCGGGACTAAAGTGGTATTTTTTTTGAAGAATTTATTTAAAAAATTATTGATATATAACCAAAACAATCAAATACTGCATAAAAGAGTTAATTTTGTCGAAAATAAGTTCATCAAACTGTAATTTTAAACTAATTTGACTTTATTTTCTGAAAACTTGACTTACAAGTGATTAAGGGACAAGAGTTTTACTATTAAAGATTTGATCATAACTGAAGCTCATCATTCTTGGTTTAATCTTCATTTCTCCAAATAAAATCAAATTAGTTTAAAATTACAGTTTGATGAACATATTTCGACAAAATTAACTCTTTTATGCAGTATTTGACTGTTTTGGTTATATATCAATAATACCACTTTAGTCCCGCAAATTAATAAATATGTGCAGATTTTGCATGTTTACACATGATATCTACACACATAAATATGTGTCACACATCACACATTTTCATATGTGACACAAAATAATGTGTCACACATCCCACATAAAATATGTGCACATATGCAATGTGTGACATATATTATCTGCCAACATATGAATTCTGCCACACATTGTACACGTTAACATGCAAAATGTTTTGGATATGTGTACATATTCTGTAAAATAGAATATGTTTTAACAACCCTGCTTGTAAGCATAATTTTATGTATACAAACTATTTGGGTATTTGTTTTGACATTTCTATTAAAGAAGTTAATAAAGGTAATAAGAATTATTGGTAATATCAAGGAATATCTTTTTATTTTATTTCTTCCTTTTTGTCAGAAAAAAAACAAACTATAATCAGTTACAGTTAAAAATATGTTCCTTTTTTTGGAAAAATGAATATAAAAAATGCATTTCTGATGTAACGCTACATGTAGCTAGATATTATACGATCTATTCATGTTGTTTGCGATTTTTTTGATTAGAGAATGATATTTCAAAAATGAATTTATTGAGGTTTTTGTTTATAAAGAATTTAAGTTCATATGAAAAAATTGAAGAAAGAATAATGCTTATACTTCACATGAAGAGCTTTAAAAAAGAAATAATAAAAGAAGATATCCAAGAAATTATTGTTGTTGGCATTCTGCTGGATTTTCACCTTGTTTTCCACCGCTACTTCCTTTCATTGGCCCTTTTATTTTGCGTGCTCCAGTTTTTTGTGCTGGTTCTGGAGTTTCTTCCTCTTCTTCCTCAGACATTTCGTCCTCTTCTTCTTCCAAGTCGTCATCTAAATAAGTGTCAGATTAAAAAATAGTATTAAAGAAACAATTAATGAGAATTACCACTTTCGTCGTCGTCAACTAAATCGCCAGTATAAAATAAAACAGCACGAGGAATGATCCGAGCTCTTAGAAAGTGTCCAATTTCGAAATCAGTTGCCAAAATGTTTTGCGATTCTTCGTCAAGCTTGTTCTCATCTTCTGGTACTTCCGGGGGATTGAAAAAGTTAAAGAAGGAATCCGTGGGAACTTGCTTTGAAATAGTACGAACTTGACCCCTAGCCTTATGCTTTTGTTTCTTCTTTATCGTTTTAACTGTAATATTTTTGCCTGGCTTCCAATTAATATTGCAGCCTGTGCATTTATAAATCTCAGGTCCTTCAAATTCAAATGGTTCTTCACCATCAATTTTACACCGCAAAAAATACTTCTTTGTCAAAACTGAATCAGTGAAGTAATCGTTTGGTTGAAAATGAAATTCAAGTGTATACGACAAATCTTCGTCGTACTTGATCTTAATATCAATCAAATGCTTTAACAAAGTTTCGTCATGAGGTTGAATCATATCGTTTAATAACTCAGAGTTTCGGAAAATTGTTAACCAAAAATCCGGTATGCCTTCAAAAATAAAAGAATAATAAAACCATTAAATTTTTGTTAAACACATGAAATTTTCTTTTCATAATTACCATTAACATTAGCATCATATTGCTGGATGGACTTCATACTTTTCAATCTTTCTTGTATCATAGCGTCATCTTCATCTTCGTCCTCAACATCCGATTTAAATTCAGATTCCTCATTTGTTGGCTCATAATCACCATTTACGATGGACTTTCTTTTATCTGCAATTGCTTGATACTTTTCTTGATATTTCCTTTCTAACTGATAGACTTCCTCGAAAAACATGCACTCATGTTTTAAAAACTCTAATTGTAGATTCTTCAATGCCTTAACACGCTTTTGAGCAGCTTCCGGCAAACTTTTTACCATGTGTTTTAAAAGCATACGCTATAAAATTAAATAAGTGACAATGAGCTCAAAATTTCATCTCTTTTTTTCATGATGTGATAAATAAAACGCAATTCTTACCTTCATGGTAGCAGAAAAATATGAAGGATTGGACAGAATCGATTCGTACGCTTTCTTTTCATCTCCATCACTAGATTCATGACCATCAAAGCTTTCTTCCGTGTTAGACATCTTTTTTTTTAAATAAAAAAATCCTTTAACAATTTTAACTTACAAACTCCGGCAATGTGATGAATTGAATGAATCGAGGTTAGCGCTTTGCCAAAAAAAAATCTATGCCTTGAAGTTGCACCCGTTATACAGTTCATTAGTGTTTGTGTATTTTTGTACGTGCTGCGTAAAGAAGTGAACAGTTCGATTTAAAGAGCTTGTTTTTTATTCCAAAGCCTTGATATTTAGTCAACTAGTATAGAACATTATTAAAATCTATCAGATTCAAGCTTAAGTCGTCCAGGACAGCAATTAAAAAATTAGATTAGCGATCATTTGAAATTCAAATATGCGAAAACGCAAACAGCTTCAGGTTGTACAAACTATCTATGGACCGTTATTTTTTACTAATTTACTTAAATCCTTACTTATTCTAAAGCTCTTAATTTCAACACGCTTTAATGTTTTAAAAAGATAATATTGAAGTGTAAATATACATATATATAAATATACATTTATATTCACAAATTTAATATATTGAAAACGAGAAGCTTTTAAAATGTACAATATTTGATTATTGAAAAAGGTTTACGGCCAAAATAAAGCCTAGTGCCAATAAAGACTGCATTATTGAGCAAAAATTTATAAAACTAGTGTATTGGGTAGAAACTTGGTAGAAACCCAAAGCGGATATATTTACACCGTACCAAGGCCAAGGGAGTGGTACATTAGAATCTTTATTAGTTGACAATAATAATAATTATAAACAGGGTGGGGGAGTTTTTTGCGATTTAAATCAAAATCCCAAATCAAATTGTGATTTTTGATTTAAATCTCACTACAAAATGATTTTTGATTTAAATTATTTTACCCAAGTGATTTATTTTTGATTTATGATTTAAATCATTTTGTATGAAAGATTTATTTGTGATTTATGATTTAAATAATTTGTATGTTTGTTGGTATGTTTTATTCTTTACAAATGAAAAAAAATGAATGATTTTTTTTTTGATTTATGATTTAAATCACATTGTATGGGGATTTTTTTTTGGGATTTTAAATCACTTCAAGGTGAAAATTTGTTTGGAAATTTTCAAAAGATTATTACAAATGATTAATCAATAAGAATGGATATCCTTTCTGGCTGTCGGAAAAATGACAGCAACCATTGATTCCATGGTTTAGTTCATGAATTTTCATTTTCTGTATCTTGTTGCTTAAGTATGCAGATGTTGGTAAAGCTGTACATGATAAAGCATGAATGGATCTTTGAAAAAAAAAAATTTTGTTTCAGGATGTGATTCCTTGATTAATAAGAAACAACAAATTTTTTTGGATGTAAAGGAACCGATTGCCCGGAGTGTCTAATCATACTTTTGGCTAAGAAACATAAATGTATACCTCATTGACAATGAAAACTTATCAAAAAACGCTTTAAAGGTACTGGAAGTGACTAGTTCCTCATATGGCGCAAGATCCATTCATGCTTTATCATGTACAGCTATACCAACATCTGTAAACTTAAGCAGCAAGATACAGAAAATAAAAATTCATGAACTAAACCATGGAATCAATGGTTGCTGTCATTTTTCCGATAGCCAGAAAGGATATCGATTCTTAATGATTAGTCATTTGTAATAATCTTCTGAAAACTTCCAAACAAATTTTCACCTTCAAGTGATTTAAAATCCCAAAAAAAAAATCCCCATACAATGTAATAAAAACAAAAATCAAAAAAAAAATCTTTCATACAAATGATTTAAATCATAAAAATTTCAAATCATTTTGTAGTGAGATTTAAATCAAAAATCACAATTTGATTTGGGGTTTTGATATAAATCGCAAAAAACTACCCCACCCTGGTAATATGTAGAGCAAGGGAACATTGTATAAAAGAATTAAAGGTCTAAAAAAAATATTTTACAAAAAAGACTAAGTCAAATCAAATTTCATATATCCCGAATAGACAAAGAGCACGCTATGAGCGCGCTCAAATTTAGTGCTGAGCATGCTCGCGTGAGCGTGCTCTTTCATACGAAAAGTGATGCCACTACTTTACGCTAATGAGCACGTTTTTTGAGCATGCTCTGAGCACTTTATTTTAACAAATTTTGAGCATGCTCAAATTGTTGTGTTACATGCAACATTTTTTATGTCATATGATGTGACATTTGAGTATACTCAGTGAGTGTGCTCGTGAGTGTACTCTGAGCATGCTCCACTCAGTTACATTATTTTATAATTTTCAAAGAAAATTAAATTTTGAAATTATTTTTTTGATATATTTACTGTTGTAGAGTTCTTTAATGTTCTAGAATAAATTTTGTTCATTAATAATCTGAAAAAGACACTTTAGAAAATTTTGGATTTTACCTGGATTCGAACTTACCACCGCTCTGTTGCTAAGACCATTACCATAGCCATTACACCACTGCTGCAATTTACCTTAATAATTTATTATGGCAAAAGCTCATATATAAACTATAACAAAGTTAAATACTTCGAAATTGATCTCAAAATGTTTTTAAACAATGTTTATAGTTAAAAAGTAGATAACTATATATAATTCTAGAAACTTTGACTTGTGAAGTATATACAAAATCATGAGCATACTCAGAGTATGCTCAATATATGTGCTCTTGAGCACGCTCAATAAAATGTGAAGTCTTAAAAAAAATGTTTTTTAGAGCACATTCACAATGTGCTCACGAGTATGCTTAAGAGTGAGCATGCTTAAATTTGAGAATTGAGTATGCTCATGAGCATGCTCAATAAAATGTGAAATATTATAAAAATTGTTTTTTTTGTGAGCATATTCACAATGTGCTCACGAGTATGCTTAAGAGTGTACTCAAGTGAGTATGCTTAGATTTAGGAATTGAGTATGCTCTCGAGCATGCTCAATAAAATAAAAAATTTCAAAAAATTTGTTTTTTTGTGAGCATATTCCTAATGTGCTCACAAGCATGTTCAACTGAGTGTGCTCAGGTTAGCACGTTAAATGATGATTTTGAGCATGCTCATTAACGTGCTCACAAAAGTGAGCACGCTCTTTGTCTATTCGGGTATTTATAAAAAGAAAGAGAAATTTAAAGAACTAATACCTAAAGATATTTATGTTTTACTCTAAAACTCCTCAGTGAATCGTAAACATATTGACCTAAAGATGAAAATAGATCGTTAGAATGATGCGTTATCTTTCTTTAAAAGTTGACAGTTAAGTGAGTGATGAAATTTGAAAAAAGAGGAATGTTTGAAGAATCATGGATGATTTTAGTAGACTTAAAATCGTCCCAATGAACGTCTAATATCAAACGGATCATTTTGTTTTGAAATAACTGGAGTTTGTTTAGATTACAAACTGCAGCATTTGCGAACACATGACAGGCGTAGGTCATAATTGGTCTGATGCAGGATCTATAAATTCTGAGCTTAGCATCACGCGACACACAAGACTTTCTGCTTAAAAGACTGAATCTTTCAATTTATTATTTGAATCGCAATTCTTCCTGCTAAAATAGCCCAACCCCAAGTTCCCTTTAAGTATCATAAAAGCTCAGAACTTTCCTCGAATTAAAGATTGTTTCAAATTTAATAATTTTAATTTTTTAACCAGAAAAAAGTCAATTTTTCGAATTTAATGGAAAATTTCTTTTTAATTTTTTTGTAAATGATAAACAATTTAAAGACATAACTTTCATTCAGCATCTTTTTTTTTGTTCTTGATGTGCAACTATGGGATAGACAAGAGTTTTGGCTCAAAGTACAGAAGTGCTGGAGATATAGCTCGAAATGTATCTTTATGAGTTTCGCTAGTAAATATTTTCAATTTATCAGAACTTTTTCTTGTCTCAACCAATTTTCATGAAATTTTTTTTAAATGACAGATATAAGCTAAAAATTTAATATAAATATCAGTCACATAAGTTTTACTTCATGGAAAGTGCTTAAAAATTGACGAAACTTCAAATGTCAGTATTACGACACACTTTATTTGAGTATGTGGATTTCTGATGCATTTATATGTTTTTCTTTAGTCATAAAAATATAGCCTTTTATCAGATCTACAAGAATAATATCCCTTTCAAGGTATAAAATTATATTTATGCATCAAACAATTGAGATTTTTTCAAAAAATATACGGTTTTTAACTATGTTTTGAATTCAATTGACTATAACTGCATATTCCAAGTGAGTGGTGAGACAAATTTTAACTGTTTTATATAGCACTGACTTGTATCTTTTTAAAACGGTGAAAACCTGGAAAAAAGTTCCGCCAAATTTTCAACTTTGAACCATTTGAAACATGTCATCTGCATGCACCTCAAAAATCTTTTTCAACTTTTTTCATCAAAATCATGTCCAAGTTTAATAAAACTTTCAAGAACGTTAGAAAATAGTGTTTTTGATGTTTTAAAATCAATTTGAGTTTTTGGCATGGACTTGGACCATTTTTATTTGAAATGTCATCATTTTCCATTTTCAATGAGATGTAAATGACTTTAAATACACTATTTGCTTAACAAAAAGTATTTGTATTACCTTTTTTGTTAAGCTGCTTAAATTACCTTTCCAACGATATATAATATGTCATATATGGGTACAATGTCCCTGAATAATGTTGAAAAAACTGAAAAATTACTCAAAATTCGAGGTGTGTGAAGAACCATACTTAACATTTTTGCTCAAAACTATATGAAATCTCAAGTATATATTATAAATTTGGTACTGTTGGAAAGATAAAAGTACTGGCTATAAGAACACCAAAACAAATACTTACCGGTAAATATTTGCAGTAAATGAGCTCATAGAAAGTATCATAAAGTATTTGTATTACCTTTTTTGGTAAGCTGCTTAAATTACCTTTCTAACGATATATAATATGTCATATATGGGTACAATGTCCCTGAATAATGTTGAAAAAACTGAAAAATTACTCAAAATTCGAGGTGTGTGAAGAACCATACTTAACATTTTTGCTCAAAACTATATGAAATCTCAAGTATATATTATAAATTTGGTACTGTTGGAAAGATAAAAATACTGGCTATAAGAACACCAAAACAAATACTTACCGGTAAATATTTGCAGTAAATGAGCTCATAGAAAGTATCAAAAAATATTTTTGTTGCCTTTACTGTTAAGCTGCTTAAATTACCTTTCCAACGATATATAATATATCATATATGGGTACAATGTCCCTGAATAATGTTGAAAAAACTGAAAAATTACTCAAAATTCGAGGCGTGTGAAAAACCATACTTAACATTTTTGCTCAAAACTATATGAAATCTCGAGTTTATATTATAAATTTGGTACTGTTGGAAAGATAAAAGTACTGGCTATTTAAAGTCATTTCACAATGATTCAGATTCGGAAAAAATGTTCAAAAATTCCTTGTGCACAATACTTTTCCGACACATTAGAAAATTGAAAGTTTTTGTTAATTTCTCTTGATTTGAATCTTTTAGCATCTTCTAGATAATGTTTTCGTTCATTGCTCAAAAAATCAGTCCTTAATATAAAGGATAAACATGATTTTTTACCAAAACTTTGTAAAAGTTTATCAAAAAATATTGTGCATGATCAAATTTTGTATGAAAATTGATGTAAACTTTGATCGCAAATATCTCAAAAACGGCATCAAACGGCATGTCCCCAGTTGTATGGGAGATAGATTTAAGCTTAATTAATTGATTTGTATAGGTTTCAGAGAGGTCTTTGGAAGACTTTTTAACTTCTGAATAGTTTAAGTTTTGTAAAAATACTCAGATTTCAATTCATTTTTAAGGCTTAATAAGCAGATTTCTATTGAGTTTGTTGTTTTAATATGTAAAGCTAAGCTTAAATTAGCTAGCAACTGCTTTCAAGACATCCAAATAACAACTTAAAGTAGAAAAAATCATATTTTTTTTTCATACACAAATTGTAAACAAATTTTGGGTGAGATTAAATTAATGATTTCTGGAGTTAGACATCAAATTGGGACGAGATATTTTCATAGGATATGCCTTAAGTTAAGATCTTTAATCTGGCATTTAAAAGATGAAGTTTAATTAATATGTTATTTTTGAATTTTTGAACGTTTTTTCCGATTCTGAATCATTGTGCATTTACATCTCATTGAAAATGGAAAATGATGACATTTCAAATAAAAATGGTCCAAGTCCATGCCAAAAACTCAAATTGATTTTAAAACATCAAAAACACTATTTTCTAACGTTCTTGAAAGTTTTATTAAGCGTGGACATGATTTTGATGAAAAAAGTTGAAAAAGATTTTTGAGGTGCATGCAGATGACAGGTTTCAAATGGTTCAAAGTTGAAAATTTGGTGGAACTTTTTTCCAGGTTTTCACCGTTTTAAAAAGATACAAGTGAGTGCTATATAAAACAGTTAAAATTTGTCTCTCCACTCACTTGGAATATGCAGTTATAGTCAATTGAATTCAAAACATAGTTAAAAACCGTATATTTTTTGAAAAAATCTCAATTGTTTGATGCATAAATATAATTTTATACCTTGAAAGGGATATTATTCTTGTAGATCTGGTAAAAGGCTATATTTTTATGACTAAAGAAAAACATATAAATGCATCAGAAATCCACATACTCAAATAAAGTGTGTCGTAATACTGACATTTGAAGTTTCGTCAATTTTTAAGCACTTTCCATGAAGTAAAACTTATGTGACTGATATTTATATTAAATTTTCAGCTTATATCTGTCATTTAAAAAGTTTTGATAAATTGAAAATATTAACTATCGAAGGTTATAAAAATACATTTCGGGCTATATCTCCAGCACTGCTGCACTTTGGGCCAACATTAAAATAGATTCTGATTCCTTCAATAAAAATCTTTCAAATAAGCCAATAAAATAATTTTCGGAAAAAAATTTCGATTTTATCCCATAGTGCAGTCTAAAGAACTCATTTCCAAAAATCTCAAAATGTATTAAAATGTGTGTATTAAAAGGCTGGATTTTTTTGTTTATAAATTTTTACAATCGGACATCATCTTTGCCAAAAAAACGTCTTTCTTGAGTCAACAAATTTGGTAATCAGATTTGAAACTATATGTTTTAAATGCCAGATTAAAAAAACATGATTTGTTTTATGTTCTGTAAAATTATCTCATTCCAATATGTTGTCTAACTCACAAAAATTCGATTCTAAGATGACAGCAAATTTGTTTACAAAATGACAACAAATATTTTCTTAAATTTTTTCTCCTTTCTACTTCTAATTTCTTGGACATTTTTTCCGAATCTGAATCATTGTTTCGAAACAATTGTTTTACGTTTACGTTTAAAAAAACGGGTTAAAAATTAAAAATAAATAAAATAATAAAATTTTCCCATTATTTGCGTCCAATGTCGATTATGAGCTTTAGGCTGAACACATATTTATCGCTTGAGAGAACTTATTTCAGATTATAATTACAGAACAAAAAAAATCTGCAGTGCAGTAATTTGAGGTATTGATTGAATGATTATCGTGTCTTAAAATTGCATCACACTAAGAAATAAACAAAAATAAAGGATATATCTGAGCATAGTAAGAAATTAAATAAGTAAGACTTGAAAATGAAATAAAAAAGAATTGTTCTACCAAAGAGTTTTATCAATAATAATTTTTCATACGGTTCATGACAAATTTTTAAAGTTAAAAACATACAAATACAAGCATATAAAGTAAATACAATAATTCTTGATTAATTTTTTTTAAATATATGTTCGAGTACTTTTAAAATTAATATTATATCTTTTAAGGATTAATTGTCGGTAAAGCAATGTTTGAAAATTTGTATTACTGCATATACAGTGTTACCCGGTATCATGCTTGCTTCATTGCTTCCGTAGGATATTTAACATATTATTTAGTTAAGGCTGTAAAGGTAAGTGCAATAACTTACGGCAAATAGCTATACGTTATAATTTATTAAAAAACAAAGCATTGCAGGTTTTTTGACATTAATTTAACTTCTAGTAATTATCAGTGGTCGAAGTCGATGAAGCAAACTCACTTCACTTCACTAAAATTTCAATCGGTTTCAAGTCAGCTCGAGTGAACTCATTTTTTTCATGTTCACTTTAGTCGACTTTTAACCGAGTTGATATTTTCGTGTTCACTTTAGTCGACTTGAAACCTACTTGATTTTTTCGTGTTCACTCGAGTCAACTTTTAACCGAGTTGATTTTTTCATGTTCACTTTAGTCGACTTGAAACCAACTTGAGTTCACTAAGGAAAAAAAAATGTAATATACCAAACTGATTTCTGCTAGTACTTGTGAAGTATATGTGATTACATACAAAATTGCAGACTTTGTCCTTTTTTACTTCTCATAACCATAAAGCAAAGTAAACGAATTAATTTAAAATATTTTTTTGATTTCATATATTTTATAAATGTTTTGCACTATAGATTATTTTTCTGATTTGAAATTATTTATTACGAACTGCTACAATTATGAATGAAATTTATTTTAATTTACACCATATTTCCAATTTTGGTGAATATATTTTAATCTCAGATTTATTTGTTTGACAACATTGATATATTGATGAGTGCACTGAATGAATCGTAAATTCTATTTTTTTCTCACTTGTTTTTAATTTCGCCATTAAATATAACACTTTTTTTTATTTATAGAGTTAAATTTCTTTAAGGTACAAACATAAATAATGAAAAAAATTTAAAACTTGAATTATAATAAACTGGAAGTTTGAAAAATATTTTAAATTAATTCGTTTAGTTTGCTATATGGTAATGAAAAGTAAAAAAAGGCAAATTCTGCAATTTTGTATGTAATCACATATACTTCACAAGCACTAGCAGAAATCAGTTTGGTATATTACATTTTTTTTCCTTAGTGAACTCAAGTCGGTTTCACGTCGACTAAAGTGAACATGAAAAAATCAACTCGGTTAAAATTTGACTCGAGTGATCACGAAAATATCAACTCGGTTAAAAGTCGACTAAAGTGAACATGAAAAAATCAACTCGGTTAAAAGTCGACTCGAGTGAACACGAAAAAAATGAGTTCACTCGAGCTGACTTGAAACCGATTGAAATTTTAGTGAAGTGAAGTGAAGTGAAACGACTTCACTTCACCAACTTCGACCTCTACTAATTATTCAAAAAAAAGCAATAAAGCTCTACAAATATGATTGATTGTTCAAAAAAACTGGGTTTTGAAACCATAGATAATTGCTTTACAAATTTTTAACTACATGTCTTAATATTAAATTTATCTACTTAGAAATTGTTTTTAATTTCTATAACAAATATTTTGGAAGTTTAAAAGTGAAAATAAAAATATGAAAATCGAACATCCTTTAAATAACGATATCCAATTCACTGCAATAGATCGTAGTGTTTGGTAATGTTAACTGCTGTTAACTGTTGAAAATTTCTTGCAGCGTCCTTTGTTAGCAATACAGTCAGGGCCATTTCAAGATTATCTTTTGAGAAAAGTTGGAACAATACAAGCAAAATATTGGCCAACATTTTGGTGCATAGAATCCAGAGCGCAAACAATTTTCGCTTCTTTTCTACGTTCAAAAGTTCTTCCAAATATAAATTACAACAGGTATTTAAAATAAAAAGGTATAGAAATGCCATATAAAAATAATTTATCCCATTCTTCCAGAGAAATATTTGTGTTAAATGATGGAGGTCAAGTTGCATTAGACTGGCTGAAAACAAAATGTGATAATGAAAATACTCCAACAGTGATAATTTTACCAGGACTAACTGGGGAGTCGCAAGCTGAATATATTAAATGTCTAGTACTAGCAGCAAACGAAAATGGACTACGCTGCTGTGTATTTAATAATAGAGGTTTAGGTGGCATTGACTTGTTAACTCCTAGATTATACTGTGCTGCAAATTTTGAAGATTTATCTGAGGTTTTAAATCATGTAAACAAAAAATATCCGAAATCTCCCAAAGGTGTTACTGGAATATCAATGGGAGGATTGATTCTTGGTAAATGATTGTATATTAATATAATTTTTGATAATTCATAAAAAAAGTGATGTCATTATGTTTAATAGGAAATTACTTGAGCCATTATGCAGAAGAAGCAAGAAAAATAATAACAGCAGCCAAAATAATAAGCGTGCCTTGGAACATTGAAAAAGGTTAGTGTGTCTTCTGTATTTCCTAAAATAAATATTCGTAAATATTTTTTTAAAACTATAATTTTAAAATCGTATTTTAAAACAGGTACACAGAGCATTGAAAGACCATTTTTAAATCGATGGATGTGTAATCACCTTTGTGATGCTCTCTGTAAAACTGTTGAGAAATATGATATTCTTTTTAACGGAAAAGACGAATGGAAGGAAAAAGTTTTAAAAAGCAGAACAATACGAGAATTCGATGATAACTTTACATCAGTTCATTTTGGTTTTCAAAATGTTGATCACTATTATGAAAGAGCAACTTTACATAATAAGTTACATATGATAAAAGTACCGACGTTATGTTTATCAGCCGCAGATGATCCATTTCAACCTTTTGATGCAATCCCAGTAAATGCCGCCATGGAATCATCACATGTTGCTATATTGATAACAGTCAGAGGAGGACATATAGGATTTTTAGATGGCTTTTTCCCTGGACATAAAAATCAGTACATGGCTCGTATCTTTGCAGAATATTTTTCTGCCGTTCTTCATGATGTAGACAAAGAATTCATTAGTACTGTTAGCAAAATTAGTGATTCTATTAAAGATAAATGAAATCATCAATAATAATAAAATCTTTAACAGTAAATGTTTTAAAAAATCTGGTAAAACTTTAATTGTAGCAATAAAAAAAATTCTTATAGAATTGTTAAAATTACGAGTATACTGGATTAAAATCAGTGCCTGGTTTAAATTTTAACTTTAAAATGAACTTTTTAATCTTAGCTTGAATAAATGCAAAATAATAAGAGCAAATAAAAATGAAAAATAATTTTTTTTCAAAATGATTTTAGACAAGAAATATAGCAGTTGTTGAATGCTTAAGTTACTAATCCATTGAATATTTTAGTAAATTTATGATATCGATCATCAGGAAATTCCTAAACCGAGCACATTCTTATTCCATTACTTAAAGGTTCTATTATTTTGACCTATCGAAAATTCTAAAATTAGATTTTGGATGGCATATATTGTTTTTTCAATTAAGCTCCAATTAACACTCCATTCATTTCTCAAACTTTCAAGATGATAAATAAAACTTTAAATTATTATATATTAGGTATCTTTAAAATTTATAAATACAAATGTATCTTCCTATAGGCAATAAACAAACTAAATCAATAGTTAATCTAGAAAACCGAAAATCGAGTTTCTATAAAGACTTCGAAATAATAACTTAGAAAATTATTTTGCTTTTCATGCTTATTTTAGACTAAAATGATGACTTCTATTTAACATTGAGTCAGATATTAACTTCCACGTGAAACCTGCGTTTAGCAAAGGAATAAAATCAAATTTTGTCCACAAGGCTGTAGCTTCAGGAAGAATATATTTTGATAGGATTTTTGGTGCCATTCTTTGAGAGAAGCAGCGCTGCTTTGCATGAATCGGAAGTTAAGTAAGTTCTTAACTTAAAAATATAAGAGAAATAGATTTTTTTCTTCTAATTTTGATGGTTAGTAAAATCCAATGAAGCTGTAATTAGGTATCGAGGTTAATGTGCGTACCAGAGGAATAGGTCCAAAGAGTTCCTGTTCCCCTCTCATTTAAATAGTTTTTTGTATGTAATTTACTTTTTATTCATTTTTATTTTTTTTAAAAACATTAAAATTTTCTATATGTGCTGCAATCTATCTTAAATTGGCGTTTAAGTTCGTGGCATTCTACGCAAGTCGTGTTTTGTTCTTTAGTTCTAATTTTTACGCAGATATATGATGTATAAAAAAATATATGTTTAAAAATAGATTATCGTGAAAAATTCATTAGAAACAAGAAGTACATATAACATCTAACCTGAATTGAGAAGATAATACATATTTCATTTGAGATACCTCCTCTCATAAACAAAATATGCTTTTTAATTTTTTCATTTCTGATATGTCAGATTATGTCTTTTATCTTATGTTTATATTTTGCTCTTATTTTTTTTAGTATTATTTGTTTATTCTCTTCTTTATTTTGCAAAAAAAGCTATTCTAAATAGTTTTAAAATTAACTGTTGAGATCAGCATTAAAATCTTTGAACTTTAAAGGAATTTAATGTGTTTTTAGTATTTAAAATTAAGTGGTGAAAGTATTGACTATAAAGTTTTGGAAGATTTACAAAAAAAAAGGAAAGCCAATATTCGAATCATTTGAATCTTCTCGAATCATGAATTTGAAGTGTTTAAAATTAATTTTATTTATTTAACTAGATTTAAATGTTACCTAATGTGATTAAAAAAGGGTCCTGACGAAAAAAATCATGCGTTAGTGTCGTTACTTCTTAAATATCTCCAAAAATCAAGGGTCAGACACTCCAACAGAATTGTAAGGATTGTACAATCCTTACAATCCTTCCATACGAATTGTGAGGATTGTACAATCCTTACAATCCCTACAATCCTTTTCATATAAGGATTGTAAGGATTGTACAATTCCTACAATCTTTCTATATGAGGATTGTAAGGATTGTACAATCCTTACTAAACAAAAAATAATGTCTATTTATTTTTAAAAAATAAGATAAAATACAAAAAATGAAGAAAGTCAGAAATTTCTTTGAAAACAATTATATTTAAAATGCAATAATTTACCGTGAATCAATTCGAATGATTTTTTATACATTTCAACACATTAAAAAGTTGTAAAAAGTATAATTGTGAACAGGGTGAGTGATTTAAATCAAAAATCAAAATCTTTTTGCAATGATTTTTAAAAGAGATTTTGATTTAAATCATTGCTGTATGGGGATTTTTTTTTAAGATTTTGATTTAAATCTATTGTATGGAAGATTTTATTGGAATTTAAAAATCCATCGATGTAAAATTTTTGTATTTAATTTCGCAAATTATTTTTCAAATCAACAGTTTTCAGTTGCAGTTTCTCAAGTAAGAATGCAGTTGATCATTTTTTGGCCACATTCTTGCAACTGGATCTTTTAGATCCAAGCAGTTCTTAAAGAAAGGTTACAGCAACCAATGGTTCCATGCTGTTTGACTGAAACGAAATCCAATTCTTGATTTTTATCTTCTGTGCCTTGATGTACGAAAGGAATCGGCCATTTCCGCAAAAAAATTTTGATTTCAAGAGGTGAATCTTTGATGAAAAAGCAACAAAAAAATTTTTTGTGGATGTAAAGGAACTAGGCAGTTCAAGTGCCTATTCTTGCTTATGACTCATTAAACTAACGTACTGTAATAAAAGATATTTAAGTTTTTGAAAGCATTGAAAGCAGGTAAATCCTCATATGAAGTAAGATCCAGGCATGATTGATAAAGTCCAGTTATTTATATGCAAGCAGCAAGGCACAGAAAATTAAAAAACACGAAATGGATTTCGTTCAATTCAAACAGCATGGAACTATTGGTTGCTGTAACCTTTCCTTAAGAAATATTTGGCTCTAAAAGATCCAGTTGCAAGATTCAGGCCAAAAAAGGATCAACTGCATTCTTACTTATTAGGAACTGCAACTGAAAACTGTTGATTTGAAAAATAATTTGAGAAATTGAAAACAAAAATCTTGCATGGAGGGATTTTAAAATCCCAATAAAATCTTTCATACAAGAGATTTAAATCAAAATCCAAAAAAAAAAATCCCTTTGAAAAAATGATTTAAATCAAAATCCTTTTTAAAATCATTGCAAAAAGATTTTGATTTTGATATTTGATTTAAATCACCCACCCTGGTTGTAAATGAAAAAATTGTTATATCAAGCTTATTTCGTTCTTTAAATTCAAACAAATAAATTTTTAATATTAAATTAATATTTCTTCTCTAATAACCCGTGAAAAACATTTTTAAATGTTCCATACAATTATTTCATCCTTACAATCTTTATATGGAAAGGATTGTAAGAATTACAATCTTTACAATCCTTTCCATATAAGGATTGTACGGATTACAATCCCTACAATCCTTGTCATATAAAGATTGTAAGGATTGTAAGGATTGTACAATCTTTACAATTCTTCCATATGGATTGTGAAGAATTGTACAATCTTTACAATTCTGTTGGAGTGTCTGACCCTTGCCAAAAATTACAATGGTGACATATTTAGAAGTTATGTTTTGTCAAGAAATTAAATCTTTCTTGCTTTATGAAATATTTAAAGATTATTTCCCTTTCGAACACTTGCTGAAAATTCCAAAAAAACATGAATATGCTGCATACGTGTAGACAATTGCTAGTACGCCAATGTGAAGAGTGAATTGGAAGTGATCGAAAGGGAAAGTTTTCCTTAAAGCGCATTTTATTGTAAGAGTTTAGAATTATAATTAAAAGGTAATACTATTAGTAACAATTTGAACTATACAATAGATTTGAACAATTCCGAAAGGGCAAAACAATATGAAAGATTTGAGTTGAACTGGATGTGCTTTCATCGCCACGCTGCTTGATTCTTCTACCTTCCAGCAAAATATTCATTCATAAATTGTGTTCATTTAAAAGGTAGGAAAACTATTTCATTGCTCCAACATTTCATTGACAAGTTTTCTTCTATTTTATTTAATGTTTCGAACAAAATTAAGTTTAAATTTCATTTTTTCAATTCTACTTCTTTATATTTGGTAAATCTCTTAATCTTGAGACATTATTAAGTCGCAGTCATTTTTGTTTTCTAAATTTATGATTGCAGGGTAAAATAAATCATCAACAGAGAATAATTTAAATATCTTAAGAAAATAATCAAAATGTTAAAACAAATTTTAGATTCATATTCACATTAATTTTTTTGCTATTGTTTTAGTCAACATGTAATAAACGCAAACACAATTAAACTATACTAACATTTTTAACCAATATATAACAGTGCATAGCGTGCCTTCAAATTTCATCCTATCACAACAAACATAAGTTTTAACTTTTAAACGCAAGTTATATAGTGTTGATTAAAGTCATTCAATATGATTTTTTAAATAAAAACATTGCCATTGATTCTTTGGAACAGAAGTTTTAATTGATTTAATTGGATGCAATAATAATATTAAAATAAAACGAATATTGAAAGCGTGCTCAAGTATGCTTTCTCGCTATCGGGATCGGGATCGGGATTTCCCGGGATTTACCGATCCCGATCAATCCCGGGATCCCGAAATTTATCGGGATCGGGATTGAAAATCCCGGTTTTTTAATTTAGGAAATTATTGATGTTTTAGAACCTGCTAAATACGCGACAGAAGAATTATTGCGTAAATCAGACGATTTATTAATTGCTGAAGGAACAATTAACTTTTTGCTAGACGAATTGTTGCTACAAGGAACATTATTGTCTCAAAAGGTTTACGATATGAATTGCGCTCGCATAGGTGCACGAAGAAATGGAACATTAATTGACTTAATACTTTACCTCAATATATTTCTTTAGACAAGCATTTTAAATCGTCAACAAAAGCTGCAATACATAAACTTGGCATTGACTTATTGAAAAAGTATTTTGTCAAAAACTCTACAAATGGAGCTATGGAAGCTTCAACATCCAGTGCAAATCAAATCCAACCGTCAAACATTTCTATTCGAGATAGACTGAAACTAAGCATATCTGAATATACATCATTAACAACAGATGCAGCAGCAACAGAACCAAATAACTTGAAAAGGGAGTTTAATTGGTATGACAAAAATAAGAAGAGAACCGTTTTGTTAGATCAACTTTACGATGCATTGATAACAATGCAGCCGACCTCAACTCAAAGCGAACGAAATTTCTCTATTAGTAACAACATTCTTACAAAACAAAGAAAACGTTTACTTGACAAGAATCTAAATGCAATTGCATTTGTTAAAAGTTTTTTCATTAATGCTTAATTTTTATTATTATATTCACACCGTTTTCTATAACCTTTAAACTTACATCTTTATCAACATTTATTTTCTATTTTTGTTTATGTTCACATTTTTCAAAGGAAACATGGATTAAAACATCTACCTTGTAACACATAAATTATAACTAATTAATTAAGGAATAAATGACCGTATAAGTAGCAAAAAAATATACAATTTTTTTTGGAAAAAAAAGCAGAAAAATGCTGTTTTTTAAATTTTTTTACATATTCGGGATTCCCGGGATTTCCCGGGAAATCCCGAAAAATTTCAATCCCGATCCCGATCCCGAAAATTTGTCGGGACCGGGATTTCGAGAAAGCTTATGCTCAAGTAAATTCTAAATTTTGTTTTAAAGCATGCTATTAAGACAGCAACATGCAAAACTCTTATTGTTCAATTAAACACTTTTAATTGTCAACATATATTTACTTCGCAACTATAATTAATTTAAAAAAATGGAATAAAGCAGAAGATCTTCTTGACTATTGATTTCGAAGCTGGATATTTTTTTTTAATTTTACGTGAAACACTTTTATTCATCAATTAGTTTTTTTGCTTCAATTTATTTTAATTTTCTTAAAACTTAAGCGAAATTGAATGGAAAATTCCATTGTTTTGCGATGTGTCTTGTGATGTTCGCCAATATATAAAGTTCAGAATAAAAAAAAATGAAAGAAATTGTACTAAAGTAAACTCTAGTTTTTTTCCTTCTTTTTAGTTTTTTCAAAATGTGTTCTTGTCAGTTTTTCTTAGATTTAAATGTTTTTCTAATGCAAAGTGATAATTTTACATATTGATTGTCTGTTGAAATATTTTTAATTTCCTTAACGATGAGTAATTTGTAACGCTTTATCACATTAAACATTGCAGTTGTTTGATAACAAGTCGGAAAATATTCAAAGTTCATAGAATACTAATTTTCACACTTTTAAAAAAGTGATGTAAAATAGTCTAATTGTAAAAAATAAGTTTGCTTTATGAATTTTTCACCATTAGTTGCAAATTTAATATTTATTTGTGCAATTTTGTATTTGATTTAAATATGAAGTGAAATTTTTACTTAAATCACATTGCATCATCTCTTTCAGAATAAAAAAAGTTGGTGTACTTCTCAGTAAAAGTATAAAACAGCTAGTAAACAAATACATTTTTAAAATTACGAAGGCTCGACCAGTGACGTAAAAGTCTACATATGTCTAGACCCAATACCATCTCAAAATTTTTATTTTAATTTTTTGTAACATATTTTATTTTTCATAGTAAATCACTTAAAGTCATGTGCTTTTCTTTATTTGATCATTTACTTAAAAATTCACACAACTATATGATAACTAAACTAAGATATTAAAAAGTAGTATTTTATAATTTTTCCTCAATTTTACTTAAGAATAAAAACGATAAGTCGCGCATGCTATCCATCACATCGGTTTTTTTCGTATCCAACGAAAAGTTCGTATGTCTGCGTTATGACGTTGTCGGCGGCATACAACAAAAAGAACTATAAATAAAGTAGACACTTTATGTCGTGTCTTTAGTTGAATTTTAGATATTATACAGTTAAAATGATAGCGAAATGTGGTTTCATCATCAAAAACCGAAAAAAATAATGAACAAAAATTCGAATTAAGAATAGTTTTGAACCGACTTTTCATTAATTTGTTATATTTTAAAATAAATAATTTGTAAATTTTTACTTCAATCGTATGTTAGTTTATATTTAAAAGTGAAAAATATGTATTACTTGCAATACGATCATTAAACCCTACTTCTTTGCAATGACCTTGTTAGTTATTGAAAGACAATTAAAAATTATGTAATATTTTGTGAAATTTTATTTCTGTTTCAAAATCCTTAAATGCATCTTGTATAAAAAGTGAAATTAGCCTAAATTTGTTGCTAAAATTATTTTCCAAATATAAAAGTTTCTGACGTCAAAGTAAAGTTGAATGTGAAATTGGGAGTGAGAAAACTGACAGCGAACATTTGAAAGAGATAATATTTTTGCGAAAAAAATACATTCGCAGATAAAATAGTGTGTGTACGTGCTTAAATAGCACACAATTTTCAATTGCTGGAAGTTCAGTGACTAATTTAAGCAAAATATTGAAAACAAAATGAGTCGATTAGTTGATAAAATAAAAGGAATGGCAAGTCAGGTACGTCAATATAAGGTCAAGAAAATGAGAAAACATACATAATTGGTAATGAAAACAGACAAAAATGGAACTTACTTTTAAAAAAATTATTAATTATTAAGCATGTATATTATTTTCGTATTAACTTTAATGTTCACTTTTTTAAATATTATAATTTTTTAAATTTATATCAAATTGCTTACGTCTTTTCTTCCCGCTTTCTTTATTTTTAAAGGAGAACGCAAAAAATAAATAAATAAAATCTGCTATGATCATTTAAATATCATTTCTATTGATATTTAAGAATAGCTTATAGTTCAAAGTCGAATTAATTGTCGGACAAAAAAAAACAAAATAAATTGTTAACAATGTCTTTGTTTTGAGACTCGTAATACTTTACATTTCTTCGACAATTTTAAATTGAAAGTAAAAGTGTGTTACAACATTAATCAAAACACGATGGAATTCGAGATAATAAGCTAAAAAATATGTACATGTCAAATATTCTATTAATTAAATTATAGACTATACGATTCTTTTTGACCCAAAAATTTTCTCTTCTTAAAAGTATTTTTTTTTTCTTGTCAAAACACACACATTGATTCAATGACAAATAAAAAGAAATTTTTTTTACTTACACACGTGCCACTTTTTCGTTTTTCACTGAAAAGGTGGATATCAATGACATCAAAAGTCAAAGAATTTTCATCAAAAACGGTTCAAAAGTTAATTAACTGCGATCATTTAAGAATCCAATTGTGTCCTTCTCATTTTTGAGAAGGTTAAATATTAAATGAGTTATTCACTTATTATGTAATAGCAAAAAATTAAAGTTTTAGACCCCAAAACCTTTTTTTATAAAAATTATCCATAAAGAAATCAATGAACCTTTACGGTACTATAATTTAAGGAAGGCGAAAAAATTTTGTATGGAATAATTTAAGAGAGGGGGAGGATTTTCAGGATTTTTTCACGAATTTTAATGAAGAAATTTTTTTCGCCTGCGGTGCGTTTAAACCAATTCCTGGTTAAAAAAGAAACTAAAAGTTCTACATTAGGGTTTTCAATCCCGGGATTAAAATGTACTGAATCCCGGGTTTGATCCCGGGTTTACATACATTTCAAACTCGGGATTGAAAAGCATATTCTTCATCAAAAAGGGGTCAAGTTTAGTATGAAAAAACCAGTTGTTCTCAACCGCGACACTGAAAATCACTTAATGAGTGTCGAGGAGCTTAATTTGAGAATTACCCTGCCTCCACCCCTTTGCCTTGCGCCCTTTAAAAGTAAACAAAATAAATAATAGTTTTTAATTTTTTTGAAACATAAGTTATTAAATTTCTAACTTAGGAAATGAATTTTGTACACATCAAAATTTTATAAACACAGAAAAAAGGCATCAAGAATCGATTTCGTTTTCAGACAATTCGTCGTCAGAGGACTATTAGGAAGTATTTACAACATTACAACAACAATTCAAATATTATAGAAAAAAACACATTCCTTATTTAATTCCAAATTTTATTAACTGTACACAGCTGTGAAGAGTTTATTAATAATGCTTCTCAGGAGTTTGATTTAAATTAAGACATTTAATATATATGTTTATATATATTTTTAATTAACAAACAAAAAATCACCAATACTTCGATTTTTTCATAGTTTTCTAAAAATGCTGCTTTTTTCCAACCTCTTATCATTTTTTTTAATATTCATGAGGAATTTTTAAAAATAATTTGTCAATATTATTGTATAATTAACAAAAAGTTCCCAGTGATCAATAAAAACTCAATTTCCAAGAAAAAAATTGTTCCTTTCATTATTTCGAATGAATTTGAAGAATAAAAAACAAAAAAAAACAAAAAACCTGCAGAAATTTATTGAAAATTTTCATGTTTTGTGTTATTTTAATTGAATAAATATAATTTACACAAAAAAAAATCCTTAACATGTTTAATTTCAGAGTTTTTATCCTTTTAATATGAATTAACCTTGGAAAAACATTAAGATTATTTTGACCTTTCTAAGATATCAAATCTAATAACAATTAAAAATTATAAAAAAAAAACAATATGGATTAGTTTAGTCAAATCATTTCTTTTATTCTGGGAGTTTTTTTATTGATTTTTTATGTTATCAATTCTCAAAAAAAAAACGATTCTCAAATTAAAATAATGTCTGATTTCATTACCAAAATTTAGTAGTTGATTAAACTTTGAAATCGTTGGACTACCTAGTTAATTTATTTTTATTTTTTTGAAATAATTTGAAGGAGGATCCTTTACAACAAGGATATAGCAGAGTAAGCACCAATCCTGACGTGGGGATTGAGACACTTTCAAATTCAACAACATCAACAAGTCTAGACACAGTAGTTATTGATACATCTACTGATAATATATCAAATTCTCCAAAGTTATTGAAACAAAAGCCAAGAACTTTTAGTCCAATACTCGAATCAGAAGATACAACAAATCCTTTTGCCGAAGATATAAAAGAGTTGGCAATAAGAACAAAGCAGGGTATTAAATTTGACGAAGACGAAGAAGAAGAAGGTGATCGCTTTGATGAAGAAGAAGCATTCAGAAAAAAACGCGAACACTTTCAAAAAACAAAATCAAAATCAGAGCACAAAAGTATTTTGATAAGGGTAAATTCTTAATAGTAATGTGCAAAAAAAAAAGATACCAAGACATTTTTTGATTTATTTAGGATCTTCGTGCCTTTCTAGACGGAGGTGATAGAATAAATTATCAATCAAAAAAACATGTTTCACTTGATGTAAAATCTTCAAAACAGTTAGAAAATCTGTTGAAAGGTTCCGGATCGTCAGAGGATGAGTTTGAAAATCAACGGAAATCATTCCAAGCAAGAAAACACAAAAGTTTGGACCCTCGACATATTTCATTCAAACTAGATAAAGAACCATCGCCGGAATCTAGCAGCGAAGAAGATTACGATTGTGAAAGAACTAGTTTATTACAAATTGATCCTGATATAACAAAACCAGTCGTAATTGATTTGAAAGTAATTATTAACTTTGCTTTTTGTATTATTTCTTATAAGTGACATATTTAATTTCTAAAGGACTTAGATTCTTCCAGTGACGAGGAAGAAGAGTTGCAGAATAACCGAAGACAATTTCAACAAGCCAGATCAGTTAGTAGTGCCTCAAAAAAATCAATTAGTTTCTTTGATATGGAACTGAACAATAAGGATGACAATCTGCGTCACACTGTGCCATTTGTTCGACAAATCACAGAAGATGGAAAACCAAAGTTAGAAATTTATAGACCAACAACAAATCCCATTTACATTTACTCTCAGGTAAGTAAAACGATTGTAAAATGAATATAAAAATTGCTCTAATAATTTAGAAAATTAGATAGGCTCGTCGAGAGTAATATTTTGCTTTTGTCTTCTTAATATATACTTTAAAGGTCACAAAGAAACAAATTAATATAATTTTAAAACTTTAATGGCATTATCTTGAAAGAATAAAAAAATATATATTAACGTATTCAGCATATATATTAAATAAAAAATAAACAATGTTATCAATATAATTTTTCTTTAAATGAAGATTGCTTTCAATAAAATAATATTCAGCTTGTTGGGTCATGATCAAAGAATTACAAACTCCAGACAAATGTGATGAAAATTTTTAAATACAACAAATGACGTAAAAAAACAATTGCTAGCATGCTTCCACTTGATGAACTTGATAAGACATTCGATGTCAGAAACGATGATAGAAAAAGAATACAGGGGTTAGTTTTTTTTAATATTCGAGATATGAAAGTGCTTTTAAACAAAAATTTATATTATTTATTTTATCTATAAACAACCCTTAGTTAATTATTTAATTCACTTTCACTATTTTTATTTTTGCAACAACTCAATAACCAACCCATGAAAATGATATATTATTTCAATTCTTTGAACTACGATTATTTATTTATGCTTTGCGTCTATAATTGATTTAATGAATATTTTTTTTTTTATTCAAATCTTTTTTGAATTATTCTTTCAATTGTTGCTAATCTAGTAATACTGAAATTGAGTACGATTTCGAAATAAAAAATACTCTCATTAATTTTATAAATATAAACCGTATCAGTCTCCCTGAATAGTTCAGTTATTAAGGCGACTTTAGATTCAACGATTTAACATTTTTCAAATATTGTAATTTGCAAAGAAAATCTCTTAAAAATTGGTGCATCATATCCAAAAAAATATTATTTATATTAATATTTTTTTATATAAATATATACCTCTCAAAGTTGTATCCAGCACTAGACTGACGACCAAATAAGAGAATTAAATTGAAAATAATGATTTTTACAAGTGAAGGAAATGAAGTTAGAAGGAATAAGGAAACATTTAAAGAGTTAATAAAAAGTTTTATTTTTTAAAATTTTATGTAAATTGCTACAAAATTTGATTTGTAACAACGACCATTAAGTCTAATCATGAAAACGTGATGAACAGCCAAAGTGAAGATTCCGTTAAGTTATGTTTGCAAAAGTGCGTCCAAAATATTTAGGGCTTCAATTGACTATGATTGTATATTTATGAGTAATGAATTGCATAACACTAATGTCTTCCTAACTATACAAATATACTGTAAATTTGGTATTTAACATTACTACAAGTGTATCTAATAGAACTTTTCAGATGAGAAGCAAAATCATTTTTGAACAGATAAGATTATATAAAGTGTCACGTAATCAAAAATTTGCAACAATTCGTTAAAAGAAAATTATATGGAATATTACCTTATTTCCTCAAAATACAAAAAAAGTTATTTTGACAATAATACAAAAGTCTTTTATACATAATAAATCATTTGCTTTTTATCCTAATATTTAATATTGTTCTTTAAAATTAAGAAAAAAAAATGGTGAAAATTTTAATGAGAGCTGACACTCACGTGTCATTTTCAATACCAGCTGAGGAGCCAAAAGCAAAATGCACTAATTCACAGGCAAATTTCAAAGATTTAAAAAGATGATATTTGGATTAACGCAAATCGATGATAATTTTTTTTGTTTGTTTCAGATTTTGGCAGCCATTGCTGTTTCAATGGGCTCAATGGTAGTAGGATTTTCCTCAGCATATACTTCTCCTGCATTAGTATCTATGAGAGATCCGAATATCACATCTTTTGAAGTCACAGAACAAGAAGTAAGTGCTTGATTAGTAATAATTTCAATATATTTCGGAACATACAAATTAAAATTTAATATAAAATATATATTAATGGTGTTAAATTTGAACATAAATAGACTTTTAATAGTTCTATGGTCTAATTTCTAAGACAATTAAGCTCAATCCCTAGCAGAAATTTACTAGTAATTTCCTAGTAATTCACTTGATAACTTTCCATTTGCTACTTGCTATTTACTAGTCAAAATCCAAGTTCAAATCATCGCCAAAGACCCGCATTTTCACTTGCTCATTGACTAGTCAATTCGCTTACAATTTAACTAGTAATTTACTAGCAAATTTGTAAAAAATTTAAATGAATATAACCGTTGATTTCCACGTGTTCTTTTGATTTTTTTTGTGTAAATTATTGTAAAAGTATTAGTGTGTACTTAGTTTAAGTTAATTAAAGTACACTAACACTATGATAAAAAACAAAAGACTTAATTTAATAAAGTCGAACACTGATGAACGCCTCTGACTCGCACGCAAACCTGAGGAAGATAAATAATTAATTGAAGTCACATACAAATTTGGATCGACCTTATAAAGGTGATTTCTGCGCGCTCTTGTGAAGTATATGGCAAATGCCAAATTTAGAACAAAATTTTTTTGACGCAAAAAATTCTTTTTTTGGTGAATTTTCGTAGGATATGAACTTAAGAAGATTTGATCAAACATATTACATGGTAATTTGCTAGTAATTTGGTAGTAAATAGCGAGTGTAACTTTCTAATAGTAAGTTGTTTTAATAATTACTAGTAAATTGCAAGTAGTAAAATAGAAAGACTAGCAATTTGCTAGTTAGTCTCGCTAGGGAATTATGTTAAAATAATTTGAAAAATTAATGTGAATTTCAATATTTGATATCAATAGGCAAGTTGGGTTGGCGGATTGATGCCTCTAGCAGGTTTGGCAGGTGGTATAGCTGGTGGTCCTTTTATTGAGTATATAGGACGTAAGAATACAATTTTAGCAACTGCACTGCCATTTATTGTCGCATGGTTATTAATTGCATGTGCTAATTCTATATGGATGGTTTTAGCAGGTAAGATATGATTTAAAAAAAATATTTCCTATTATTTTAACGAACAAAGTTTTCTGTATTTAATGTTATCACAGTTTTTGTTTACGTTTCAAACAGTAAATTTTATTCTTAAATAAAGTACACATGTGCACTATAAAAATAATAAATTTATTTTCCTACTAGGTCGTGCTCTCTCAGGATTTTGTGTTGGAATAGCGTCACTTTCTTTACCCGTTTACTTAGGAGAAACCGTTCAACCGGAAGTAAGAGGAACCTTAGGACTCCTACCAACAGCTTTCGGTAATATTGGAATATTGCTGTGTTTTGTCGCTGGTAAATATGTTAATTGGTCGGGTTTGGCATTTTTGGGAAGTGTTCTTCCTGTACCCTTCCTAATATTAATGTTCTTGATTCCGGAAACACCAAGATGGTTTGTGTCTAGAGGAAAAGAAGATAGAGCGCGTAAAGCGTTGCAATGGTTACGTGGAAAACAAGCTGATGTTGAGCCAGAACTGAAAGGAATTGTTAAATCTCATTGTGATGCTGAACGTCATGCAACACAAAATGCAGTTTTTGATTTAATGAAAAGAAGTAACCTAAAACCTTTGATGATTTCACTTGGTTTGATGTTCTTTCAACAATTGTCAGGAATAAATGCTGTCATATTTTATACGGTTTCCATTTTTAAAGATGCTGGCAGTACAATTGATGAAAATTTATGCACAATCATTGTAGGTGTAGTTAATTTTGGAGCTGTATTTATGGCAACGATTCTAATCGACCGCTTAGGACGAAAAATTCTGCTTTATATATCAGAAGTTGCAATGATTATAACCCTGATGACATTAGGAACGTTTTTCTATTACAAAAATTCTGGAAATGACGTCTCTCATATTGGATGGCTCCCTCTTGTCAGTTTTGTTCTATATGTCATAGGATTTTCGAGCGGCATGGGCCCAATTCCATGTGAGTCGATTTAAGTTTTAAAGTTTAAACAAACATACAAAAGTTGTTTGGAGTCAACCAGTCATTTTTGGTATAATAACATTATTCAATAACATAATTTTTTCATTTGTATAATTAGGGTTGATGTTGGGTGAAATTTTGCCGGGAAAAATAAGAGGCTCTGCAGCATCAGTTGCAACCGCATTCAATTGGACATGTACTTTTATTGTTACAAAAACTTTTGCTGATATAATAGGTAATGAAAAAAAAAAAAAAAAACAAAAGAAATAAATTATTACTATATTTATTTATTTAATTATTTAAATGTATTATATATTGTTGTTTCAGCTGCCATTGGAAATCATGGTGCATTTTGGTTTTTCGGAGTAATTTGCATTGTTGGATTATTCTTCACTATATTTTATGTACCGGAAACTCAAGGAAAATCTTTAGAAGAAATCGAAAGAAAGATGATGGGTCGTTGTCGCAGAATGTCAAGTAAGAATAATACTGTCTAAAATAGATTTAAATTGAATTAATGATTAATTTTATTTATATATATTAATAGGTGTTGCCAACATGAAGCCACTTAGTTTTAATATGTAACAACCATAGGAAATAATTTTGTCTGTTATTTTAGTTTTAAAACTTTTGATAATTATGGCCTGATAATTCTTTAAAACAGCTTATTTCGAATTTAACTTCAGAATCTTTGAATTAATATCACTCCAAGCTAGAAGGAAAATATTTTTTCTCGACATCTCTGCGAATTGTAACGAAAATATTTTCTTACAATTACATTATTAATCTGAAGTCTCTTTTGAATTGTATTCATTTCTAAAAACCTTGATTCATCTTTTCTTATCATTATTAAGCGGACAAAAAAATGAGCTATTTGAATCTGATAAAATCAGATATAAAAAAATGTAAATGTGATAAGTTGTATGAGATTTATATCAAACAGCTATGAATTTTGATTGAAAGAGTTTACATAAAATATGAACAAAATTATATAAAATTAAAAATTGTAATCTACATGCTTAATTGAAAATATGTGAGCTTTAATTGCTTAATAGCAAAAAAATCATTAGCTGAGTTCCTAAAAAAGAGAATCTCAATATTTTTATTCTGACATAATAATGAAAATTGACTTTAAAATTTTTATGAAGAATTCTTTAAAAATCTTGAAGCCTTTAGTTGGAAATTGCAATAATTTTGAGGAAAAATTTACTTTGTTGATGTTAGTAAAAGTTGAAGTTTTTTTAAGAATTAATTAATTCACAGTAAAAAATATTTGAATATCAATATGTCCACTTCTTTAATATGAATATTATCTCAAAAATCATGACATGAAATATCATAATATTTTTTTATAATCTTATAATGTTGCCATCAGTAAATTGCAATATAAATGTAATACTAATCATAATCATTTAAATATTATCCTATGCTTATTTATAATTATATAGTTTGTAGCAGTTTGTAGATTAATTGTTTTATTGAATAAAGCAGTAATACATTTCAGTTATTAGATATTTTTCAGTTATTTTAATGTGTAAACGAAAAGTTTCAGGCTGTGCATTCCAATTTTTTTTTTTTGATTTGTGACACACTTTTGTGTCAAAATTTTTGTCATGACACACCAAAAAATTTTTGGTATAATTAAGTGCAAAAAATGTTTTAAAATTGGGACAAGAACTGTTTTTTTAAAGACGAATAGAAATATTTTTCATATTTGGTCCTTCCGAAAAAATCTCGCGAAACACCTGGAGATTCTCGCAACACACCAGCGACTCGCAACACATAGTATGGAATTCACTATTTATATTTCAAATTGTATATGTAAGACTATTTGCTATAAACTTTAAATTTTTTTTGCAAAACTTTTGCCAACAGTAAAAAAAAATATTAAGAAGTCTATTTTCTTTTAAAACATCTTTTATGAATAAATATATTACAACAAAAAATGTTTTCTAATAACATTGATTTGACTTTTTGTTATTTATTTATTTCAATCACGGATCTATTCCGAATAAAGTTTTTAATTCTTTTGTTAACACATTAATGGAATTGATACCATACAATTGATTTTTTTCAGCTCTAAACAGGCAAATTTTTCAGCTTGAATTTCGATCTTAAACCGGTGTACTCTACACATGCACTGTGTAAGTATTTGTTCACAATAATAATTTTTACAATTGGTCGTTAGTTGTCGTTCCCCTAATATGTAGAAGTTTGTCTAAGTTTGTAACCTACGAATTATTTTTTTTTGTAAAAACATTCTTTAAGCAAAATTAAATCATCAAATTTTTGCATTTAATATGTGGAATCAACTGTTTAGGAGCTCTAGAATTCTTGCATTAAGTGTTCTAAACAGTAAATTATGCAATACAGGCAAACAATTTTCTATTTGGTCTATGAAACATTATGAACAATCTGTTGGTTCATTTAATTTGTGCAAAACAACATTATTACAACCACCAATGATGACCATTACAGCTCAGAGAGGTATGAAGCAAGTTGGAAACTGTAAAAGAAGATGTAAAGATTGCTATTATGTTGTGCGGCAAGAGCGATTATTTGTTATGTGCAAGACACATCCGCGACACAAGCAAATGTCAATGAAGAAACGTCAAAAAAATACTTGGATTCTTACCGATGCAACTCAATCGATTCAAAGAGCTTGGTAAAGATTTAAAAAATAATTAAAAATATTTTGAAATAGTGTAACTAATTTAGATTTTCAAATAAAATTTTATTTCTAATTTTATGTATTTTAAATGCTCAACTAAATATACTTTTTTTAAAATTTAAAAGACACTTTTGTAAATTGCCAAAAAAATTAATTAATTATTCAGTGAAGTGTATAATTGCTCAAAGTCGACTATCTAAAATAGCTCCCGGGTTATTAAGTGCATTTTTTCTTTCTTGTATAGCAACTGCAAGTCTCCTATAAGGCCCAAGTGGAAGATTCAGATATTTAAGGTCTTCTTCAGTTAGTAGCATTAATGTGTCCAAATCGATTTGATGTTTGAGTAAAAGTTCTAAATGTTCTTCTAATGAGTATGCTGTTAAAAATCGTTTTAAAGCTTGATGTGGTTCTTCACATTCATCACTCGAATTTCGGCTTGTATCAGAATCCTCTGAATCAGAAATAATTAGTTGTCTTTGCCTTGTTTTTTTAGATGCTGTGTTTGTTTTAGAACTTGACGACTCACTTGAAGGATTTGAAATTTGATCAACTGATGAAAGAGCCGATGTTATTGATTGGGGTATGGAAAGTGTACCGATAACAGGTCTTTCAAAAAGTCCAGCAATCTTTTGATTTGAAATATCGTCAGTTAAATCAGAAGAAATTGATGAAAGTAAATTTGGTTGACTTAAACATCTTGACATAGATCGAGCCATTTTTTGATCTCCATCAATGGTTCCCGATTCAAAGTTGAAAATATCAGCTATTCTTCCTCGTCTGTCAATATTAGAGTTTTGTAAAGTACCGGCGTAGATTACATCTGAACCTTTACGATTAGACTCAACATTTTTACCAGTTTCTTTTATTTCTGAAGTGTTTGTCTGACGAACTTGCTTCAAAGCATGTATTTTGCGTTGTGCAGCACCACGTTGCACTATTGTTCCGTTCCCTACAAGAGCGCTAAACTTATTATCTTCATTAATTAAATTTAAATCCTTAATTCGACTTAAATTTCCAGAACTTCCACTAAAAAACTTATATTTCATTGCTTTAAGAACATTTGTTTTTTCAGATTCTTCTTCTTTTCTTTGTTGACGCTTCATAAACTCTTTTATTCTTTTCTCTGACTGTTTCTTGGCTTTTTCTTTAAGGCTTTTTACTTTTTTCGGATCACTAGTTTCCAAATGACCAGCAGCACTATCTAAATAATGTAAAATTTCATCTCGATTATTTATGGCTGCAAGCTGTTGAGGATTATGATTATCAATGTCAAGAGCGTAAATATTCGCTCCAAATTTAACTAGAAAGTCTACACATGAAAAGTGGCCCTTCGCACTAGCCAAATGCAGTGCTGAGTTCCCAAATTGATCTGTTTTATCTGGATCACCTCCTCTTCCAATCAATAGTCTAAGAGGGTCAATTTTCCCTTCAAATGCAGCCCATAAAACAGGAGTCATTCCGTCATTATCTTTAGAATTAATTTCCTTTTTGGTTGCTTCTTTTAGTACTTCACATAGACCATCTCGAGCAGCTCTAAAATAAAAGAAATATTTTATGTACTTTTATATAAGAACTAGGCTATCCGGAGGCGCCCGTGGCGTCTCTTATAAGGGTTAAAATTTGATTACTATTATGTAAACAACTGTAAGACGCAAATAACCATAATGTTTTTAAGGTCAGTCCTACCACAAAACTTCACATGGTCACAACCCCCTCAAACTCGGATTTCCTTAATCCCACAAAAATTATATAAATGGCTTCACAAAACTTCACATGGCTTCACAAACCCCCTCAAACTCGGACCCCCTTCATCCCTCAAAAATTTTATAAATGTCTTCACAAAACTTCACAGGGCTTCACAAACCCCCTCGAATTCGAACCCCCTTAATCCCACTAAAACTTTATAAATAGCTTCACAAAACTTCACATAGCTTCACAAACATCCTCAAACTCGGACTCAATCCCACAAAAATTTTATAAATGGCTTCACAAAACTTCACATGGCTTCACAAACCCCCTCAAACTCGGACCCCCTTCATCCCTCAAAAATTTTATAAATGTCTTCACAAAACTTCACAGGGCTTCACAAACCCCCTCAAACTAGGACCCCCTTAATCCCACTAAAACTTTAACTCTCCCGAAACCCACCATGTCTTTTCACAAAGCTTCGCATGGCTTCACAAAACTTCACATGGCTTCAAAAAATTTTATATGGCTTCACAAAATATTCCTGACACCAAACTTTTTCCACAAACCCCCTCAAATTCGGACAAATTCTTTGTCCCCCCCACCTGACATTCACCCCCCACCCTTCACCAGACACCCACACCCACCTGACATTCACCCCCCACCCTTCACCAGACACCCACACCCATCTGACAACCACCTTGTCAACACTCTTTAAATTTTTGTCTTCACACGGCTTCACAAATGTCTTCACATGGCTTCCGTTCCAGAGTCAGTGAATCAGTGAGTTGGGCTTTTATATATTAGATTTTTTTTTAAAATACATTATCAAACAGTTTTGGTGTAATAGCTTTATCAAAAAGAAATAAAGTCTGAACGTATTGTGTACAACAATAATGATATCATTCACTGATAATTAACGGTACTTACTTATGATACCGATCACTCATTTTATGAAGTTTTTTTACTTTTCTATCTATACTGAAATTTGTAATATAAATAACTTCGTGTACCTTAAATAAGTTTTAAATAGTAATGATACAAATTCAATTTTAAAACGATATTAAAAATTTAATAAAAAGCAAAAATTTACTTTAAATGTTAAAGAAAAAGAAATGAACTTAATATATGGTAAGAGGGGACTATAACTTAAAGTTTTGATGAAAAAATAACAGATACTCAACATTATTGTACGCTTTTAATTCACTTCCTTTTTTAAGTTGAATTATATTTTAGAATTTATTGTTCTTTTTAAGGAAAAGTTCAATTTTATCGTTTAATATACTCAAAATAGAATTTCCTTCTAACCACTGAGGGAAGTAGTTGTCAAATTTTGCAACTCTCTGACTGGATCTTTTAATTGTCTCTTATACATGATATCTATCTTGAATTGTAAACGGTCTTTTAAAAGCATATATGATGGACCATAATAAAACTAAGGGCGATTCCATGAGTGAAAAAAAAAATCAAGTTTTTTGTCAATATTCGTTTAATTGACTGCTTTTAATGCCATATTATGAATTCATAATAAAGATTATTATGCTCTTTGCTAATGAAAGTATTTGATTCTTTTATTAAACGTATCTAAAAAAAGATATCTCTGAAAACCCAATCTTAATCGGTTAACTTTGAAACTTTATAAAAATTTTTTATAGAAGAAAGAATACTCAAAATATAAAATTCAATATGTTCCAAAACATTTTTTAAATTTCTAATAAAGGACTGGAATTTTAAAAACAAAGTATTCGAAAAATTTATTTGATTTTAAATTTTTTTACTAATGAGATGTTTGAACAAAAGCGCTTAATTCTATTGATGCAAAAATAATAGAATGAATAATAAAAAACTCTAATATGAATTTTTTAAAATTTTCTACAATTTAACTAAGTTTTTAAAAAAATAATTACAACCTTCAAAATTTTAAAGCAAATTAAGTTCTTATTTTAAATAACTTTTGTTGAAACATCATATTTTAAACATGTTTAATACAATTCGAGTTCAAGAAATTGGTGAAATATAAATGAAAAAAATACAGCATTTATCTTATGTATTTTGAAGGAATATGGTTTGAACTGTTATGTAGTGACGAAAAAACTATAGCTTAATCATTACAATACCGAATAAAACATGGTGCCAACAAAACAAATAGGAAAATTTGAAATATAACAAAAATGAATGATTTCTAGATAAATAAATTATCAAAAATTATACAAACTTAGGAATATATTAGTTGGATCGTAAAATGGGGAATTGTTTAAAATGCTTTAACACGAATAATTCAAGTGACAATGCTGCAAGCGCTCAACGTATTCAAATATCAGAGAAAATTAGTCAAGATAGTCATTTTGGTAAAACAATATAAATACACATATTCTTGTAAAACCATATTGAAACTAACATTATAAAAAATATACATTTTTCTAGAAACAGAAGAGTTACTTCAGACAACAAATCTGAATCACAAATCAAACCATTACGATAGCAACAATTTAAACAAAATGTCATTAGTAATAAATGGAAACAGTAGCTTAATTGATGACAAGACAACAATTCAATCAGGTAAAGTTATTAAATTATCTTTATAAAAAAATCATAAATTGTTATTTTCTTAATTTTAGTAAAAGAATCACAACTGACTGACAATGCAATAAATAAATTATTTGAAGAATATAAAGATAAAGATGAGGATACAATTTTATCTGAAGGGATTGAAAGACTTTGCCAGGATTTACAATATTCTCCTGATGAATTTTCAATCTTAGTATTAGCTTTTTGTTTGGATGCAAAACAAATGTGTAAATTTTCGAAGCAGGAATTTATTTATGGACTGAAAAACCTCAATGCATCTACAGTAAATGAACTTCGCTTACGCATAATTCATATCGTCGAAAAACTTCAAGTTGATGATGATCTCTTTAAGCAACTATATCGTTTCACATTTCATTTTGGATTAGACGAAGGAGCTAGAATATTGAATCTTGATATGGCGATGAGTTTATGGAAATTAGTTTATTCTGTACATACTCCTGATAACAATCTACTGGAAAGATGGCTTGGTTTTCTCTCAAAAGAAAACATTAGAGGAATTCAAAGAGATACATGGCTTATGTTTCAAAACTTTGCAGAATGCTTTGATATAAATTCATATGATTCAGATGAAGCATGGTATAAATTTTTTTAATCAAAATAATATTTATTATGCCTTTTTTTGTTTTGTTATTATTTTAGGCCCAGTTTATTTGATGATTTCGTCGAGTATGAAATTACAAGACTAAAAGAAAAGGATCAAAACAATGACGATGAAGCTGAACAATAATTTTAAATTTTTATGAATTATAACAATTTTTGAACTAGACGAAGTTTAAAAAAAAATTATGTTTGATACAAAAACACTAATTATGTTGTTCAATAACTATATTGACATTTTTACTTTTTAAGTACCCACTCAAAATATTATGATTTCTTAAATTTTAATTTCGTTTTTTAATTGTGATTACCTTCAATTTAAATGTAAATTATTAATTTTTTTAAAATTATTAGAAAATATATTTCTTAATATTAGAAATATTAAAATAAAAACTTTCCATGGATATATATATAATTTTTAATTCTTTTTCGATCGAATGTAACGTATAAATAATATTTGTTTCCCTTGCAAATATTACAATTGAATCAGTGATGTTGGATTATTATTTTGTGTTATTCTTCGTCATTCAATAAATAAAAGAAAAAGACATCATAAAGAATTCTTATAAAATCTACTCTATTTTATGATTTATTTCAAAAGCAATTTTTGGAAAAAAAAAACTTATAGAATTCGAATATAAAAAAAATAAACTTTAAGAAAGAAATATTTATTATAAAACGAAATATATCAAAGTGCAATTTAGTGATTTATTCTTAGTTAAAGGATTTAAGAACAGTGGCAAATGTTTTAAAACCAAAAAAAGAAAAAATCTGCACTGCTTGGTAAATACAAAACTTTTAAAATAATTAACATTAATATTTGTTTTATATACAAAATCAGTTTTTTTGGATCTTATTTTTTAAAGATTTTTTTAAGTTTTACTTAAAAAAAATATAATGCAATGATCAAAACCCTCCACGTTAATTTGTGTCAGTTAAATTTTTTTTAATAAACATCAGATTTAAATGTGAAGTTTATTCCAAGTAATCCATTTTTAACCATTATAATATTGTAGTTGTAGGACGTTCAATTGTTATCACTAATTTTGACTTTTCGTGCTATTAACAATATTTTCACACTTTTGATCCTATAATAATCAGCTATTAATCATTTTAATTATTGAATATTAACCATTATAAAATATTTCAGAAATAATGGACAGCATGACAGGATCAGGTTTGATGGAAGAGTTTGAGCTTATGAAGCAAAGTAAATACCGTGTATATATGCAAAATATAGATAAAGCTCTTAAGAATTTTGAATATTCGAGCGAATGGGCAGATTTAATATCAGCTTTGGGAAAACTTAACAAGGTAAGAAAAGGAATTTGAATTTCTTTTTAATTTGTCCTAATAATATACATTCTTCATTATTAATAAAGGTTATTTCAAGCTATCCTCAATATCAAGTCATTCCAAGACGTATTAAAATTTCAAAAAGGCTTAGTCAGTGTATGCATCCAGCTCTTCCTTCCGGTGTACACTTGAAAGCTTTGGAAACATATGATGTCATTTTTAGTAACACTGGTATTGAAAGACTTGCATCTGATCTGTTTATTTATAGCTCTGGTTTATTTCCTTTGATGCAATACGCAGCAATGAATGTTAGACCATTTCTTTTAGAGATATATGAGAAATATTTTGTTCCTCTTGGTGAAAGGCTTCGTCCAGCATTAAGCGGCTTTCTAAGCGGCGTTTTACCAGGTTTGGAAGCAGGGTTGGATCATTTTGATCGAACCAATTTGCTGTTAAATCGAGTATGCAGTGCTGTAAATCCCATGCATTTTTATACTTGCCTTTGGGAAAGTGTGGCTACAAATTCATCTATACGACTCCCAGCCATCACATATGTAATTGATAATTTCAACAAACGTTTAGGAATTAATGAGCAAATATTTTTGATTGGAAAAAATATAGACTTAATGGTGAGTTATTATATTAGATTATTATGATGACCGTTCAAAACACCTAAAGTTTTTTACCTCTAAACATTTCAAATTTATAAAACCTAAATTTTCTGCATCTAGAGTTTTTAATCTCTAGATAAATTTGTATATAGGTTTTAAAAACTAATGGAAAAATCATTAGAAGTAAAAAACTGCACGTGTAGTTCATTTTTTTTTTTTCATTTTTAATTGCACTTTATTGCATTTATTGACGACATACTGTCCGGAAATAATTCACATTTTACACTTTTGTATTTGTATACATATGAATTAGTATTATGTAGGATCAAACTTCTAATCTTCATATCTAGGTTTCAAATAAACTAAGGCTCTCGTTTCGATCTTTTGTGGGCGTGACGTGATACTTTTCAGGTTCGTTCTAACAATATTCCATTCGTGGATAATCTTGTAGCTCTCGCTCCTATTTCTCCCGCTACACTTCAAGTTCCTGACCCATACCTTAATCCAACGTTGCCCAAATGCCCAATTATGGCTTGATCTCCTACATTAAGCAGTCGAAGTATCTAAATGGTTGGCAAACGGATCTTATTTTTAGAACTAAATCCGTTATAAATTTTAGCCAATCAGAAAATTTTGTGGATTTTAGCCAAAATCTTTCGGTTTTCTTACAGAAAACAATATTTAACACAAAATAAATGTGCATTCTTTGTTTTAAACTGTTTACGGATTCACTATTTTATCTAATTTTGAAAAAATTTCGTCTTTTCCTTTTCAAATATTTTTGTTCAAAATGTAAACAAACATGAGGAAGGAAAAAATTCTTTTTAGAAATCCCAGAATCAAGTACACTAAATGCTATTTTTATGAATATCAGAATGTTTTTTGACCAAAAAAGAGGGTGAAATTATTAAAGTATCACATTATTTAAAAGCAATATGACTTAAAAACAAATAACGTTAAATTTTCCCGCCTGAAATAAAAAAAAATTCAAATTCAAATCTTTTAAGTTTCAACTGATTTTATAAGCTCTTTGCCGACTACAGGATTTTTTTAATTTGATGATTTCTATCGTTATAAAATGTGTAGTGTTCGAAATCTCACTGAAAAACTCGTGAGAAAAATTTTCTCAGAGAAAACTTGATTTGAAATCTCGCGAGTCTTCAAATCTCGTGAGATTTTTTTCTTACTTTTCAATCTCAATTGAGATTAAAAATCTCAATTTGTGAAGTCACAAGGGAGAAATTTTTAAAAAAATTTGTTTGAAAATGGAATCAGAACCTAAAATTGAGAAAATAAAGATTTTTGAATTTTTGGGCACTGGATATGGCCAGTTCCGCAACTTTGAATGATAAATAAAGTTCATTTTAAATCATCCTTTACGATGGCATACCATTTGTTTTAAAATTCAAGCAATTTCAAGCTATAAACTGATATACATTCAAAAAGAGGAACACAGTCAATAACAGATCCATAACCTCTGTGTTTAAAAATGTCATACAAAACGAGTTTTTTGGTGAGATTTCGAACACTAAAAATTTGAATTTCAACTAGTGTTTCAGGTTGATACTTAAAGCGGATATATTCACACCGTACCATCGAAAGACTTGTGAAAAGACCAAGTTTTGTTCAGCATATGTTTGAAGGTAAAACACTTATCGTTCAAAATAAGAGATTTCAATTCCAATCAGGTGTATTAGTCATCCCTAACCCACAAAGAGCATGCTCAGAGCATGATAAATTGAGTTTGATCAGACTTTTTGAACGTGCTCACCTAGAGCCACCTACGGTACCTATTTGAGCATGATAATTAAGACTCTTTCGTGAGCATGATCAAGATCGATGTAACATGTTGCATGTGACATGCTCACAAGATCGCGATCTTGATCATGCTCACGAAAGAGTCTTAATTATCATGCTCAAATAGGTACCGTAGGCTTCTCTAGGTGAGCATGATAATTAAGCTCAGAAAATTGTACTGAAGAGCGTGCTCATGAGAGCTTGATTTTGAGCGTGCTCTAAAGAGCACGATTCATTATTTAAAATATTAAAAAATATTGATATGTTCTCTTGAGCATGTTCTTTTGAGTTAATTATTAGAGGTGCTCTTATGAGCATGATTTTGAGTATGCTGTCAAGAGTTTGATTTTTTTTTTTACTTTTTTGAGATTTGCCGAGATTCGAACCTGGAGCGCTGAGTCGTAATATGCCGTTCACTTATCCTCTGATCTATTGCTGTCTGAAATGATATATTTTTAAAATGGCAAAAACGCGTACTGTTTTTAGGGCCATATTTTTTTCATTTTTGGATTTCTTGCCCTAATATTTTCAAGGGCAAGATATGTTTAGGTCCATAATTTTATGTTTTTTGGACATCTTGCCCTAATATTTTCAAGGGCAAGATATGTTTAGGTCCATATTTTTATGTTTTTTGGACATCTTGCCCAATTTTTTTAGGGCAAGATCAAGATATTAAGCTCAGAGTAGGATCTTGAACGTGCTCGGTAAGATTCTTTTAAGAGCATGAAAATAATTTTGTCACACGAAAAGTGGAGATTCTCAGATCATGCTCAAGAGCAAGCTCAAAAAGTGTCTCACGTGAGAACCTTAAATTTTCAAGCTCAGAGCAGGATCTTGAACGTGCTCGGTAAGATTCTTTTAAGAGCATGAAAATAATTTTGTCACACGAAAAGTGGAGATTCTCAGATCATGCTCAAGAGCAAGCTCAAAAAGTGTCTCACGTGAGATCCTTAAATTTTCAAGCTCAGAGTAGGATCTTGAACGTGCTCGGTAAGATTCTTTTAAGAGCATGAAATAATTTTGTCACACGAAAAGTGGAGATTCTCAGATCATGCTCAAGAGCAAGCTCAAAAAGTGTCTCACGTGAGAACCTTAAATTTTCAAGCTCAGAGCAGGATCTTGAACGTGCTCGGTAAGATTCTTTTAAGAGCATGAAAATAATTTTGTCACACGAAAAGTGGAGATTCTCAGATCATGCTCAAGAGCAAGCTCAAAAAGTGTCTCACGTGAGAACCTTAATTTTTCAAGCTCAGAGCAGGATCTTGAACGTGCTCGGTAAGATTCTTTTAAGAGCATGAAAATAATTTTGTCACACGAAAAGTGGAGATTCTCAGATCATGCTCAAGAGCAAGCTCAAAAAGTGTCTCACGTGAGAACCTTAAATTTTCAAGCTCAGAGCACGATCTTCAGCATGCTCACTAAGGTTCTCTTGGGAGCACATTAAATAATCATTCTCTCATCAAGCTCATTTTTTGTGAGGTTCTCTTATGTTGTTAATGCATTAAAAAATTTTTTGAATTAAAAAATAAGCCAGAAAGACAAAGTTTTTCCAAATGTATCAATATTTCCTTTTATTGTCTTGCTGAACTTTTTAACTTTACAATTAAAGCTTTTGTAAATTTGTATAAAGATTATCTTTTAACCTTTCAAATCAAAAATGATTTAAAATTTTTCGTAAAAATTTGATTATTCTTTTGTAAAAATTTTTAAAACTTTTGTTTTATAAAATATCAAGAACTTTAATTTTTATTTTAAATAATAGATTTTATCGCAGCTTTATTAGAGATGCATTCGAATGATCATAAAATCTATTTTTAACTTAAGATTGAAGCTTTTCTAATCCCGGGATATTGGAAAATTGGTCCGGACCCCGGGATCCCGGTTTTCGGGATTCTGGGATTGAAATTCCTACTCAAAACCGTTTAAATAATCAAAATTGGTTAATCCAGCAAAAAGCTTAAATTTAAATCCGAGGATAAATTTTCTGCATCTAGAGTTTTTAATCTCTATTTACATTTGTATATAGGTTTTAAAAACTGCACGTGCAGTTTTTTACTTCTAATGATTTTTCCATTAGAAATTAAAAACTGCACATGCAGTTTATAATCTCTATATATAAATGTATATAGAAGTTATAAACTACACGTGCAGTTTTTAAAACCTATATACAAATGTATCTAGAGATTAAAAACTCTAGATGCAGAAAATTTAGGTTTTATAAATTTGAAATGTTTAGAGGTAAAAAACTTTAGGTGTTTTGAACGGTCATCATTATTATTATACAATTATTATCATTTTTATTTTGCAGATATCTGGACTATGTTCATGTTTAAACGATTCAGTGATTTTGGTACAGAGAAATACACTGGAATTTCTTTTATTAGGATTTCCGTTGCATACAACTATTCTTTCACAGATAGATCTTATTAAACTAGTAACGATCGGACTAAACACGATTTTAAGACGCGATATGTCTCTCAATCGACGAGTTTACTCCTGGCTTCTGGGAACCGAAGTTTCGAATTCTACAAAAAACTCAATTGAAAATGAAGTAGAGATTAAATGTTTAAAGTCATCAAAATCCAGCATTCAAAATGAAGTAAATCATAACACTTATTTCGAAAAATATTCGAAGAATATATTAATCAAAGCATTAAAAATAGCGTTGAAAAACAGTATATCAACAACTGATTTGAAGCCATACAAAATTTTATTGAGCTTGTTAGATAAAATTGAAATTGGTCCAGTTGTACTAGATTCAATCCTAATTGATGTGATTAGAACCGCTGTAGCTGTTGATAACTGCAGTGAAGTTAAGAAGTCAATTAATTCACTTTTTGGAAATTTTGATCCATCTTATATTTGGAAATTTCTTGGCATGGAACTGAAAAAGTCATGTCTCGGTGAAACGAAAGATGAATCTAAAAAACTTCCAGCAATGATGATACAACGTTCTGCTAATGAAGTTGACTCAGGAGATCCTTCAGTTATTGAATTGTGCTATTTAATTGAGTGTCTTTTAGATATGCTTTCACTTGAAATGTTTAATGAAACAACTCGTATTTATCTGCCAGAAATGTTATTTTCAATTACAAAAATCATAACTCAAAATGCAAGTAGATTAGAAAATGATGAAATAACTGCATCAATTAATTTGTGTGTAAAAATCATCAAACATACTCAACCAATGATTTTGTAAGATGTCTATTTTTACCTTAAACAATTAATACAATGTTTTTTGTAATTACTTTAGATGCACTTCAAATAGCTTTGACGAGTCAATTGATAAGAAAATCAATATAAAAAATGAAAGTAATAATGTAACATTCCAAGAGCAAGTCGGAGGATTAGAAAAAAGTAAATCTGATTCAAAAATAAATCAAGTAAGTAGCTTGTTTACAATCAATTTCGGTTTATAACATATTATGCATGTTTTATATATTACTAACAAAACACGAATTCTATAGACAGCAATGGATGAACCAATTAAAAGATCACGTTCAAACTATAGTGTGGTGGGAGCCAAGAAGAGTCCAAAGAAATCGAAAAAATCAAAGTCACATTCTAAGCTATTCGAGCTGGATAAAGAAGTAGTATTTTGTTTAACAATCGTTGCATGATATTTTTTGTCCATTTTTATATTAGGAACAATTCACTTATGACGTCCCTTTGTAAACACAATTTTTATACCCCTCTGTAAAAAAACTGTCACAAATGCTATTAACTCCCCCCCCCCCATCCACCACTCCCCGTTTGTGACGTCCATCAAAGGTTACAAGGTTAATAGTCAAATTTTGCAAACGTCTTGCAAATTTCACATTGTTTACTTTAATACAATACTTTATAGCAATGATGCAGGCAGGAAATGAGTGATTTTTAAAAAATTCGTTTTTTCACTGCGAAATTGGATGTCACAAATTTCCTGACCCCTCCTGCCAACCCCCTCCCTCTTTCCCCTAAATTTCAGACGTCATAAGTGAACGGTCCCTCATTTGTTTTTAAGCTTAATTCGGAAACTAAACTGCATTACAAAACTTAAATAGATTTGGTCACACGTGACCGACGGAAGTGCTTCTTTTCCTTCCTGAAAAATCTTGAATCGTAATCATTAGTTTATTATTGTTATCAGACCAATTTTAGAAAATCATTTAATGAATTGTTTTTCAATATATAAAGAAAAGCTTTACACAATTTTTGTATTTAGAACATTTCAAATGGCTTGTGTATGAAATTTAGATACAGCTCATGTCAATGGTTTTTAAAATCCAATTAAATTTTAATCATCCTTAAATTGTGTTTTTTTTAATGTCAGTATTGAAAATTTTGTTTCCATTTAAAAATATTACATTTTTCTACTTTACCAACTCTTTTTAAGTTTAAGTTTATTAATCCAAATATTTCATGAATTTTAACAATAATTTTTCATAATCTTTTAGATTTTTGTTGATTCTGAAAATGTTTTTGCTAAATCATCAAATGCAACATCAACACCAAATTTAGAAAATGAAAATGAAAGAATCAACGCTGGAAAAAAGCGAGAAAAAAAAAGTAAAAAAGTCTATCATACTGAAAAAATTGATGAAAATAAAGATTTGAGCGATACAAAGACAAAAACCAGTAATACAGTAGAATGTGAGTCAATTTCAAATACCAGTATTATAAATAGTTTGGAAAATAATTGTGACAATGAAGTTTTTAAGACTCAACTACAAAAATACACAATTTTGGAAAAATGTAGTAAGCAGTACGAAATATTCTTCCAAGTTTACCTATCAAATTGTGTCTTGAAGTTCGGAAATGATACAAACATTAAAGAAGTGACTAATAATAATGAAAGTGATTTCAACAATACAGGTTATTACTTTGATGATAATCTAATTGAAAATGTTAGCAATAATACACTTCAAAAAATTGATGAGCTATTTTTAACTTTGAAACTTAACAAAGTTTCACGAGAACACACGCTTCAGAATCTTTTGAATCAAACAATTGATGTAGAATCAGATAAAGATCTAGAGAAAGGCAAGAATAAATCAAAAACTAATGAAAATTTAAAAATTTTAAACAAAATGATTGCGTGTAAATTAGACCTTTCAACTAAAAGGGCAATAAAATATATCACGCAACTTTTGGTAACTTTTTCTACAATTCCAAATTATGATCAATCATGTTATCCTTTAGAACATGAAGAAGAAAAAGAGCTACCATACTGGTTGAAAGTTTTATCACTAATTGCAGCATTTTCAAAGGGGGACAAAGATTTGCAAATTCTTTGTATATCAACGCTTTTTGAGCTAATTGAGATAGTGAAATTTCAAAAAGAGAAGAAACCAAGTAGAGATGTTCAACATCTTGTGATGCTACCGTTATTAAAATACAGCCACGTTGTGTATATGGAAAATCAGACGAGAATATTTCAAGTTTTAGTTTCCACACTTTGGGATCATTTAGATATATTATCCGATTCAGATATGTCCCAAATATCTTTGCTTTTATATCGAATTCATGGCTGCCTGGACAGTGGAATTGTGGAAAAAATCATTAGTGAAAGGATTGGAAATTCTCATCTATTTTGGTCATTTTCAGAAATTAATGATTCTGATTTAGAGGAAAATAACGATGGATTAAGCAAATATAAATTAGAAAGGTTGAGTAACTTAAAAATCATGTTGAATTTACCTGATATGTCAGCAACAAATTGTAATAGTCAATTGACAGAAAAACAATATATTGGATTCAAAAAATTTGAGTTATTATGGCATCTTGGAAGAGAACAAAAGGAAAGTTTTGATAAAATCGCATTAAAGATGTATGATGATTTGGGATTATCACATAATTCATCAATTAGAACATTTATTATAAAGTGGTTAAAGGAAGCATTGTTACGAGGAGATTTGGAAAGGTTAATGAAACCATTATTAAGAATAATGTTGAATAAGAACACAAAGCGAATAAGTATATCAAATACACATTTGTTAAAAGTGAAAAATAATAAGAAAATGAATGAGCAAATTTTCGATGAGAATAAAAATATGGACGATGTACAGAAAAATAACAGTGACTCAAAGGAAAATGAAATGTATGTAATTAAAATGGAAGATGGTGTTGTAAGGAATCATTTAGAACTAACAAAAAAGAAAGGACATATTGGAATTCCAAAAAAAATTCTTAATATTGCTACTAAAAGTTCAAATATTGGAGATAAGATGCGTGAAAAAGGATTACTACCGGCAATGAACTCTAACAACCAAAATGATAATTCTGAAAATGAATTTGAAAATATGGAATTGTTTGTGAATCCTTTAGAACAACAACAAGACAAAAAGATTTTCGTTAATAAGAGCGGCCCTTCGTTTTTAGTCAATAAAGATGAAAAGAAATTTACTATTGAATCATCATCAGATTATTCTTCAACTTCGTCTGCTGAGTCTATTAGTGATCATGAAATATCAGATGATGAAATAAATATAAATGATAAATGCTTGAAACTAATAAAAAATGAAAAACATCAATTATGCTATGATGAATCTGGGACTGCAGCAGATGAATATTTCTCAATTAATTATCTTGAAAATAATGCAGAAGAATCAAAAAACGACCTTGAAAGTGAAATAAGAATATCAGAATGTACTTCAAAGAGAAAAGGCATTAATTCTCAACAAAACGAAAATAATTGTCAAAATTTTGAAAATGCTGACACAAAAGAAAAAGTCCATAAAGAAGATGGTGAAATACAAATAGATCAAACTATAAGTGATTCAAAGAAAAACATTACCGCAAAAAAAAAATTAAAAATCAACAAGAAAATGTCTAGCAAAGCATTGGAGAAGGGTAAAGCAAATGTCGAAATATTAAAAAAGAATTTTGACGAATTTGATGGATTTTTTCAAACAAAACTAGAGAAATTTCACCCATTTCATACACACTTGTTGTTATATTACTCATGTTACGATACTAAACAAATCTTGTATTGCATCGAAACGCTCAGAAATATTATAATGGCTGGGAATTCAAAACTTTTTATATGCTTATCAATCAACACATGTGTATCAGACAGTACAATAAAGCATTTGTTGATTCGTCATCGAAAAAGCATTTTTGGAAAAGGTTTTGATGGATCGTTAACTAATACTGAATTTAATAGTGCTTATAAAGGAGTCATGTATATAGAAGTTTTAATAACTATATGTTTGTATTATGCGAGAAGCTACTTTCAATGTGATGAGTCTTTAGGAGGAAATTCTGAAAGCGAGAAGGAAGATGAAGATGTTTATAATATTCGTAATAATGATAAACCTACGAGAGCCGAAATTTTAGCAAATTGTAAAATACAGTTGGCGGCAATTGAATTGCTCCACATAATATTTAACGAGTTAATACCAATAGTAAAAGAAATGGGAAAAGGATTAGCAAGCTATATTGCAGATTTAATGATAAAATGTAAAGTACAAAAAGTTGTGTTACACTGTGTGCTTACATCTATTCATTATTTGACTACAAAGGTCATAACAACATCATCTGAAAAAATTTTAAAATTCAATGATCCTGGCGATGAAAAAATGCACCTTGAAGCAATACAAATTCAGTTACTCAAATTGTTAGATGACGTTATAAAACTAGAATATGAGACAATAGTGCAAAAAGGAGATCAAGATGCAACAGGAAATCTAGTTTCAAAAGTAACTTCTTCAATATCTGCAATGTTATCTCAGTCACCTACTAGACCTCGACCAATTTCCAAAACATCAAACAATGTAAAATATATTCAAAACTTGACAATAACTCAACAGCCAATGTTTTTGACATCTATTCTTAACGCACTGGTTTCTGAAAATTTAAAACATCTCCATAAAAATTGGACAGAACTTGTTACATCAACATTAAACTATGTTTCGTATGAATCATTGTCAAATATTATAGTAAGCATAACACATCAGCTTTGTGAAAATATTGATAATATTATAAAATCTTCAAGTTGTAATCAAAATAATTCAGACTATTGTATATCTCAACTGGAAGCACTTACTGTAATTTGTCACTTCTGCTTGTTGGATAATAATCAGCAAGTCTCATTATCACATCTATTCAATCCTCAAAATATTGCGTTAACATTACAACCATCTGGCTATGGACAAATTTACAACAATATCCTGAATTTTTTTCTGTCAACATCTCCATTACAATTAGGTGAAGCGTATAGTAAGCACCAACTTCAACACAATGCTACAAGAATGTGCGTACTTAGTCATTTACCGAGAATCATATCTAGTATGGTTATTTTATGGGAAACTAAATTGGGTCAAGATAGATTAGTTAAACAGCAATTGATGGAATATATCACTCCAATAGCTTTACATCATGGCTGCAATTTTATTGCCAGTATTGCGGTAGTTTGGCATGAACGATCTGATAAGAAATTGGGTAAAAACCAATTCAAGTTTCAAGATCCTGCCAATCCTACGCAAGCATCATTAGTTGATATGATTTTACACATGAAAGTTATCCCATTTGATTCATTGGTACAAACAATAAATAGTGTAATTAAATCACCACCGCAAATTTATAGACCTCCAGATGATATTGTATTGAGTGTTAGTGTTCTCGAATTCTTTTATGCATTAATGAAAAACATTAAAAGTGAAAACTTGAATGACTCATGGATATCTCTTATGAATCTATTTAAAGATTCAATTAGTCTTTCCCCACGTGCACAATTTATGATTTTTTGTATTTTACATGAGCTTGTGAAAGTGTGCTCACCATATGAGAGAAAAGACAAAAAAGATATTCGTGAGTTACATGATATAACAACAAGATTAGTTGAGGCACTAAGTGCAATAGCAGGAGCATGTTTAGAACAGACAACATGGCTTCGGAGAAATTTAGCTGTAAAAGAGGAAATGACTGATGAGTTTAGAGATGGAAATTTAACTCCTACGAGTGGAAATCAGCAATATTCTGTGGAAGCACAATCATTGCTAGGGTATATATTAGTAAATGTTTTAGATTATGCTTTTGGCTCACAAGAAAAAGACAAGATCACGCAAATTGTCACTACGCTCATGTATAATATTATACCGTACCTGAAAAACCATACAACCAAAAATATACCATTCTTCTATGCATGTTCGAATTTACTATCTACATTAACACCTTATCAATATACCCGCAAAGCTTGGAGAAAAGATGTTTTTGATCTATTTCTTGATCCTGCTTTCTTTCAAATGGACGTATCTTGCTTACCATTTTGGAAACAAATTCTTGATAATCTTATGAGCTATGACAACATAACATTTAGAGAACTAATGAGTAAGTTTTTAATGTTTTTTTTATGATGGAAGTTATTGTATTATTATTAATCTGTTTATTCGATTACTTACTTTTAAAAAATAGGCCGGCTATCTGTTGCTCAAACAGGAAGTTTGAGTATTTTTACTTCTAAAGAACAAGAATATGAGCAAAAAGCTATTTTATTGAAAAAACTTGCATTTGTCATTTATTGTAGTGAGAAGGATCAATATCAAAAATACATGCCAGAGATTCAAGGTGAATAAATCACAATTTTTTTAATCAAGCAAAATCAATTTATTTTAAATTGTAATATTTGTTTTTTTTTTCCTCTCCTTAATAATAGAACAATTATCATCATGCTTAAGGCTACCACAAGTTATATCATGCGTTCAAGCTGCCGTTTTGCTGTGCTTTAGAGTAATATTGCTAAGAATGTCACCAGATCACGTGACTTCTTTATGGCCAACTATTATTGCTGAAATGGTACAAGTTTTCTTATCTATTGAGCAAGAACTAATGACAGATACGGAAGAATTTAGGTAATATAATATATTCATTCAATTCATTTAAAAAATTTTTTTACACTCAATATCATAAAACTATTTACTTTTCATCATATTACCGAAATCTTAGGACCCAATCGAGGTAATGATTCATATTCATTTTTTCATTACTTTAAAATCGTTAGAATTTAATAAATCGCATTTTAATTTTTGTAAGTTTTTGATTGATTAATATAAATAATGATGTTTTTACTATATCAGTCAACATATAAGAATGCTGAGTGGATTGGATACAGCTTGGATTACAAACACAAATAATGGATTAAATACACAAAACCATTCATCTTGGCGAATGGTGCAACTTGAAACTGCGAAGTTGCTTGAACTAGGATGTGTGCTTCCTGCATCATCACTACCCCATTTTCAAATGTATCGATGGGCATTTGTAGGAAGTCAGCATGACCAAATTGATGTAGTGTCAGAATTAGAAAAAGAACTTCCACAGTTTTATAAATTCATCCCACATATTACAAGAATTGCGCATTTAATGGATTTTCGATATGATTTTCAATCAAACGTAAGAAGTCTAATATTTAATTGCCTGATATTTTTTTTAAAAACTTATGCGTTTATTAAATCGATCGTTCGAATTTTTGGGTATTTCATAAAGTTTTTATTAATTTTATTTTAATTAGACAAACAATTTGGAAATCAATGGATCCCGATTGACTTTAACTTGTCAGTCCATCAATAGTCTTCAAGATCTTTATGGATTTTTTTCAACGCTTTGTATTAGATTACCAAGTTCACAAAATTTGTTTAATGACGAAAATGATTTAAAGACTATTCTGTCAGATATAGAAAATGTTTTATCATTAGATTTTCTAGAAAAAATGTCACAATCGTCAAAATGAGTCGCTAATGACACTTTTTAATATTTTATTTTATGCTTTTCTTATAGTTTTTAACAATTGAATACAGATCATGATATAAGTTTATTCTATGTGATTAGCTTAGAATAATTATAGAATTTATTATTTGAACACATTTAAAAAATTAAAATTTTACTTTGCATAATAGTTTATATAGAATTATGATAGAATTAATGTCAAATATGCTTAAAGCAGACAAAGACATAATGAAAATTATACAATAAATTTTTCTAAAATTATTTTTATTATTACAACTTAAAACATTATTGTTATTAAATATTTTATTTTCTGTTGATTTATAATTTATTAAAAAGAATCTGTTCACAAAAATAAACCTATGTATGTGAGAATGAAAATAAATGTGATCTAAAATCTTAAATTACGTTTATTTTAAGAAAGTTACACATAAATTATTATATTACAGATAAATCATTTCAGGATTAGATGAGATTTCGAGGTAGCTTCCTTCCGCACTGAAGATTTTTGAAAGTTTTATTTGGTTCAATTCTCTAGTTATTCGTGGATCAGTAGAATGCAATGAGCATAATAAAAAGTTTTAGTATCTTAACTTGATGCAATTTGAATTAAAATAACCATAAATGTTACTATAGAATTCATCAACTGGAGGAGAAAAAGACAAAAAGAACATCGTAAAAGTTATAAGATTTTTTTTTAACCGCGAAAGTGAATGATACATTTTTAAAAAGTTAAAATACATTTTGTGTCTCTGAAGTGTGGCAGAGAGATATCAAGTTGAGAGTTAAAAACTATTTCAAAACTAAAACATATTTATTTGATATTTTAGAAATTTTTTTTCCTGATTTAAGTCATCGTTTGATTTTCTGGTGATCGAGTCAAAAAGTTTTTAAAAAAATTGGCACAGAAAACTCTCAAAGTATGGCAAAAAATGTCTAAAATTTTAGTTTTTAGAAAATATGTCTAAAATCTGAAATAATTTTGAACTATTAACTCAAAACCTTTTTGCCACATTTCAGAGACATATACTTTTTTAAGTGATAAAAACAATACTCACTCCAAAAAATAATTTGAAATCTACAATGAAAAAGTCATTGGCAGAATATTCTATTTTCTCATTGTACATTTGAATTAAGAATTCTTTTGTTAAGGTTGTATATTCATTTTTATCAGATTGTTGCAATTTAAGAGCCAAATTAATTTGTTCCAGACTTTCAATTTCAGTTTTATATGATGAAAAAATTAAACATATCACATTTATAACAGAACCAAATATTTTTAATAAACAGTCAACTTTATTGACATTTTCATTTATTTTTAGAAATCCAACAAAAAACCAATAAAAGTTTGAAATAAGATCAATAAATGTGTATGATACCATAATAATAAGTGACCATCCAAAACACGCTTCTAAAATTTTCATAGATTCATATATTATACAATGAAGTTTTTTGAAAATTAAAATAGAGTTAACATCAAATAAATTTTTGGTAAATTTTTTACCTACTTCAATTTGATATTTCGACAATACAAGTTTAAAATTCTGTTTTCTTTGTCCAATAATATTTTGAATTATTTTTGTAATGGTTTCTATATTTTGTCTACAATAATCAAGCATTACAAAATTTTGAATGTATCTGACATTTACTAATAACTTAATGCAATGATAGTGCAATGAAATGATTAAGTTTGTGTTTTCATATTTAACCGAATAATATAAACTAAACAAATTACAAAAAGCAGAGAACCCTATACACAAAATCGCTATGATAATATATGAAGAATAATTATAGTCAGAATTCAAGACAAAGTTTAAATTTTCGTCAATAATTTCTCTTGCTGCTTTTAATTTTTGATAACATAAAATAGAATAGTTGATTGCTATTCTAGAAGTTAAAAGGATGACAAGATGTGTAAATACTACTAACACGTGGTTTGCTCCCTCAATTATCTTTGACATGCTTTTAAGATCTTCTGTCAATAAATATTTTGGAAAGATAATAAATAAAAATATGCATGAACAACCAATTATCCAAATTAAATTTATTATCCTTAGAGATTTGTTCTCTCTCATACTACAATCAATCAATGAAAATCCAAAAACTCTAAACATCATCATTATAAAAATTTCAAATTTTAGTTATTGTTATTCCACTTTTTAAAGAGAGATTACAATAAAACACAATACATATTTAATCTTATTTTATCACTATTTGAAATGATTTTTTTCACCATTTTCACATTGATAATTCGAATGTGTTATCGTAGTGCTTTATGAAACTGTAATTATTCGAAAACCTTTTCAGTTCTTAAGTGCTGATTGTACTGTAAATAATGCTCGTAATTACTGTGTAAACAGTTCGTACGATATTGATTAACTAATTTTAACAAATTTTAATCGTAACTTTCTATTGCCACTAATTTGTGAAGTGTAATTGATATTGAAATAATAGCTGTTTCAAGAATATATGTAGTATTTTAAGAAAATCGTATTTTACAAACACATTATAAAGCGTTTTGTTATTTTTTAAAATAAGAATACGCATCAAAACAACATAAAATTATGAATGTTGTTTAAGCAAAAGAAAAAAGCTTTTAACATAAATTTTTAAAAATTGCTTTCCTCATTTTAAAATTTGAATAATAAACTACAGTAAATGGCTAAATGGTTAACAACTAAAAGTAAATGCGAAATAAAAAACAGACGTAAAAAAGGATGCTGAATGCTACATAATGGATTTTCACAGAAACGATGTTTCAACGTTTCTATTATGCTCCTTGTGAATGCTTTGAATCATGAAAACATGGATGGAGTGAATTATTTTATGAAAATTTTCATCATATGTTTCAGTGTTATATTGACTCTACTTGAGTTCATTCATTCAAATTTTTGAGTTTTGCAAACTTTATAATTTGTTTGTTGGATACTTTTAAAGCTAAATTTATAGTTTATCATTAAATGCAAAGTTAATTTAAAGTCTTGTGATTCAAAAAATTATAATTTGTGAATGAAAGAAAGTAAAAGTTTATTGATTTTCATTTTTTTAAAAACCTCGCTTATTACTAATGATTTTATTTATTAAAGATAAATAAAAAAAAACACAACAACTAAATTACAATGAAATGTGAAAAAGTTGTCAAGCATATATTTTCAAACAAAAAATGAGAGTGAATGTTTGATTAAAAAAAAAAAAGAAAAGTTTATATTGAACCTAATCATTTAATACAAAAGCACGATTCACATATTCTCTTAACTCACGTCCACTTTAAGTATCAGATAAATTAATTCACATATCCGCAATTACGATACTCTATTGTGGGAGCTTGTTCAAACTTTAAACTAAACGTATAAGAGAGCGTTATTTCAAACAGATAATAAAAAAAATTTAAAAAGTGGTACTTTAGAACCCCTTTACTATTTAGCATTAAATTACAGCTGGAGATTACATATGATCTTACGTAGAAATAAATTGTAACAGTAAATTACAGCTGTAGTTTATTGGGCTTAAATGACATACAGCTGTAAATACAGATGGTGTTTATAGCTTAGATACATTAAAACAGCTGGATCAACTTTTCTTAAATTTTGACTATGATTTTTCTTTTTCCAAAACGACTGGAATATAGTTTGGGGAACCTGTTAACAGAAAACAGCTGTTTTTAGACAAAAATCTTTTAACGGAAAACAGGTTGCAAAAACAGATTTTTTTCTGTTTTTGATTTTCGCCCGAAATTAAATATTTTTTTCTTGAATTTTACCTGTCAGGGTTTGAATTTGATTACTATTTTGTAAATAACTGTAATGTTTTTAAGGTCAACCCTACCACAAAACTTCATGGCTTCTCAAAACCCATTAACCTCGGACCCCCTTAATCCCACAAAAATTTTATAAATTGTTTCACAAAACTTCACATGACTTCACAAAACCCCTTAAACGTGGCACCTGTGTGAGAGAAGTAAAAATGGATAGTGTCGATTGGACATCTGAAACTTTACCAGTTTTCGAGAGTATTCCGAGAGAAACCGAGATTAAGTTAAAATTTTTTGAGACCTCATTGTTTCTGAGATCTGGAGATGCCCAAACTCGTCTAATATCGATTTTTACTGCTGACGTGACTTTTTCAAAAATCATCCAAATTTTATAAATTATATATTAAAATATATCTGCTTTTTCCGAGAGAAATGGAGAGCAAAAAAATTTTCAATTAAACTTTTAGATTTTGAGATATGGCACTTCCAATTTTTTTAAACGAATTTAAATTGGATCTTCCATATCAAATTTCTGAGAATAATTTTAATAATAAAAATTATACATTAAATTACAACTACTTTTTCCGAGAGAAAACAAGATGCAATAATTATTTTAATTTGATCATTCTGTCTTGAGATATGGGCTTTCAAACTTCTCGACGAGTTTAGATTTTTCATACAAATGGTCAACTTTTTGATACACAAAGTAATTTAACATATTATATATCAAAATACATGTTCTTTTTCCGAGAAGATTTCCGACTTTTATGTCGTTTTACTGAAAATTTCAATACATTTTCAAAAACATGCAATACTTCATACTTAAAATGCTTCTTTAAGGAAATATAAGCAAAATAAAAAAGTTTTAGTCGGTTGTCTACCTACTTTAGATCTAGTTCAAGAATCATGCTTATGATTATTATTTTCTTAGATCGTGATTTTGAGTTTGCTTAATAAGAGTCTTACAAAAGTAAGTCGTATTTTCTAGATCTAAGTATAAGCAAGATCTAGATCAAAATCGTGCTCATAAGAGCTTTTTTTTTTGGTTTGTATTTCATTTTATTTGTAAGTAGGGATTTCAATACCGGGATCCCGGGGTCCGGACCTATTTTCCAATATCGCAATCCCGGGATTAGAAAAGCTCCAATTCCGGTATTACGGGATCAAGATATCTTTAGAGTTTCTCACAAATCTTGTTAATATTAAAGTGTAAAATATTAATAATCAGCATGTTTTTGCCTACGCTTCATAGTGGAGCAATAGGAACCCATCATCATCATGTTTTTGCCAAATAATTTAGGATTTCTTTTTAACTTAGTTTTCTTTTCAAAGTGTTGAAAAAAGCACTATGAGGCAAAATTGAAAAAAAGGGACTTTCACTTCGAAAAAGGCAATGTTTCGAATTACGATCTAAAGTGAATTTTTTCTTGTATAGGACATAAAAATAACACAGATTCGCAAAAAAAGCACCAAATGACCTGAAATTTGACATAGAAATCTATTTTTATGTGTTATACAAGAAAAAATTCACTTGAGATCGTAATTCGAAACATTGCCTTTTTCGAAGTGAAAGTCCCTTTTTTCAATTTTGCCCCATAGTGGCTCTCCTGAATCAACCAATTGTTTCACATAATGGTGTTTAGTATCAATGTGCTTGCTTCTGTTGCTGAATTTCTGATTTGATATCCGTTTCATACTACTCTGACTATCTGTATACAGTGTAGTTTTATCTGGAACGACAAACTTAGAAAAAGAATTGGTCAATATTTTAACCCATTTTAGCTCTTTGCAACTTTCTGAGCATGCGATGTATTCAGCTTCCATTGATGATAACGATACTACGTCTTGTTTTCTGCTGCACCATGAAACAACACCTCCATTAATTCCACAAAGAAAACCACTGATAGATTTTCGGTCCAACGAATCTTCAGCCCAGCTTGCATCAGAATAAACTTTCAATTCTCCAACTTTCTTATTATCACTTAACATCAAACTTAGATTCTTGGTACCATTCAAATAGCGAATAATTCTTTTCGCTTCTATGAAATCAGTCTTTGTTGGTTTTGAAATCTTTTGACTCAATATTCCAACAGATGCAGCGATATCAGGTCTTGTATTTGTGCTTACATACAACAGTTTACCAATGAGTTTTCTAAACTCATTATTTGATTCTAAATAATTCTCATCATGATGCCTAAAATAGCCAGTCATCAAAGGATATTTTGACAATCTTCTCAATGTATTGTTTCTGACTTATATGAAAATTTCCATTTTTATCACGTTTCACATCAATTCCTAAAAAGTGCTTTACACTTCCCATATTGTTCTACCAGTTTTTCATTATTCGATGCGACTAGAATGTCATCGACGTGAACAATCATATAGCAAGTATCATTTCCTTTCTTCATGCTATACAGACATTTATCAACTTCGCTTTGCTTAAATCCAAAACTAATCACTGCTTCATGATAAATTTTATTCCATGCTCTTACTGCTTGTTTCAAACCATAAAAGCTTTTTCTTAACTTACAAGCATCATTTACCTTCTCAAATCCAGGTGGTTGCTTTATATATATCTCCTCGTCGATATCACCATTCAAGAATGCAGTCTTAATATCAAACTGCTTCACATGATAATTATTAACACCAGCTATCGACATGAGAATCCTAAATGTTGCTGATCGAGCTACTGGTGCAAACATTTCATCACAATATTCACTATACTTCTGACAAAATCCTTGAGCAGCCAATCTTGCTTTATATGAACACACCTGGCCATTATCATCTCGCTTAAGCTTGTAAACCCATTTACAACCTATTGCACGTTTATTCTTTGGCAATTTCACAAGATCCTAGGTTTTATTTTGATTAATGGACTTAATCTCGTTTTCCATAGCTTTTTTCCACTTATCAGCATCAACACAACTCATAGCCTGTTTGAGTGTTTTAGGCTCAAAATCAACTCTTTATGAATAAGTAACAAAATCACCAAGAAGTTCTGGTTTTTGACCTTTATTTCTTCTACTTGATACTCTGATTTGATCACTTCTTCCGTTCTCCTCCTGAACCGAAACGTTCTGATCATTCATTAAATTATAATCAACAATGATTTCCTGACTTTGGTCATTCTCAAATTCTCCAAGTTAAATATGTACTTGATCTGTCTCTTCTTCATGCTCTTCTACCTCACTTTCATCTTGAGACTCTTCAGCATCATAAAACAATTCGGAATCATTGAATGTTTGAACATCAATTGTAGAACCATACGAAAACGGGAACGGCACCAAATCACCGCTACTTCTCTTCTTTTCATGAGATGAATTCTGATTTATCTTCATGAACTTTTCTTTTAGAAACACAACATCACGTGACACAACTCCGTTGTTTCACATTTCGATATGCTTTCGACCATCCGTCATATCCTACGAACGCTAACTTTTCTGCCTTGTGATCTAACTTCTTTCTCTTTTGATGAGGAATCATCATATAAGCACTAACTCCAAATTCTTTAAAATTTGAGAAATCTGGCTTCTTGTCAAAGAACTTCTCATACGGAGACTTTGAATCATCTTTGCTCAAAACACGATTCAATGAGTAATTCGCATTCATTATGGCTTCATCCCAGTACTCTCGTGACATCCCTGACTCAGTAAGCATCGTCCTACATGCCTCAACTAAAGTCCTATTCTTTCTCTCGGAAATACCGTTTTGCTCTGGTGAGTAAGCCACATTGAAATTAAGCCACATTGCAACATTGAAATCGAATTCCCTCTAAACGTAAATACTTCTGAACTTCCCTCGATCCGTACGGAACATTTTAATTTTTCGACCGAACGTATTTTTCAACAGTTCAAAATACTCTATGATTTTTGGCTGCACTTCGCTCTTTGCCTTCAAAAGATATACTGCCGTACATTTCGAATAAACATCCGTGAATGCTGCAAAATATCGAAATCCTACAACTTAGGTAGTTGGCATAGGGCCAAAAATATCACTGACTATACAGTCAAGTGTATTTTCAACAGGTGTTGCCTTCTTTGGAAATGTATTTCTAGAAATTTTCTCTACAATGCATGATTCACACACATTTGTGCAATCACAATCGGCAATCTTCAAACCTTTATCCCTCATCGCGAGTATATCATGCAAATTTCTATGAGCTAGTTTACGATGCCATTCATGTACACAGCATCTATCCACTCTGCCGTTAACCAAACATGATCTTTCGACTTCAGCTCTTCAACATACAAATCGCCTGATTTCTCAGCAATCTGCAATTGTTCCACACCTTCTACTTTAAAGTAACAACCAGCTGAATCAAAAACAGTTTTATAGCCATTATTACAGAGCTTTGAGACAGAAATCAAATTACTGTCAATGCATGGCACCAGAAGTACGTCAGTCAGATCTACACTAATGCTTTTGTTTTCTACAAATACATTCATACGAACATCCCCTCGTCCTATGTACTCAACCTTCTCGCCATTAGCAACCGTAACCGTACCCAAAAAATTTTCATCAAAATTAAGGAAAAACGACTTACTGTAGGTCATATGAGACGAAGCACCAGAGTCCATACACCACTGAGAGTCTTTAGGATCGTAACAATTTCTGCGCCCTCCACTGAAATTTGCCATTTTGACGGTTTCATTCTTCAACATTGGACAATTCCGCTTGATATGTCCTTCTCGTTTGCACTGATGACACTTGATGTGCTTCTTTGGATTAATTTCAGTTCTATTGATACAAAACACATAAGATCCTTTTCTTACATTTTTATACCGCCTTTCCCATTCATCGATGAGTTTCAGCTTGACATTTTGAACTGTTAAATGCTTCTTCAAGATGATCACCACATTCCTTGATGTTTTGCAAAATTTCAAACAATTTTTGCAAATGTTTCTGCATGTCACCACCCAATGATAATTCAGTCTTGAACAGTTGCTTATAAAGTTTAATCTCATGTCCAGCTGAATCGTTGTAATGAAAATTCTTCAATGAATCCCATTCTTCCTTTCCTCTTTTCGCATCCGAAATATGTACCAGTTGATCATTATCAACCATCAAAACAATATGTGCAAATGCTTTCAAGCTTCTAACTGCATCCTCTGGCTTTGAACTTTCTGGAACTATGATATCCCATAGATCTTCCTTGATCAAAATCATCTTCATTCGAAGTGCCCAGACACGACAATTCTTGCAGTTCAATCGCTCGCACATGGTAGATTCTTCTTCTTCAAACTTCATTGCGATAAAGCCCATAACCTCTTGGATAATTAAAATAATGTATTATTTATTTTAATCCTTACAGAATAGCAAAATGAAATTTTTTACTTTAAATAAACTTCTTTTCACGATAACAATATTTACAATAATAATCAGATTGCCACGATCAATATATATATATATATATATATATATATATATATATATATATATATATATATATATATATACATAACTTAATTATTCAACACAGCTAAGTTAAAATCTCAATCTTCAAGATTATTTTGAGATTGGAATTGTTTTAAAGTTTATTTATTTATTACTTGAAAAAGCAAGGAAAAGCCATGTGAAAAGTATCTAAACTATTTCAGATTCAACTTTACTTCTCGTATCTTCTCGGAAAAAGAACATGTATTTTGATATATAATATGTTTAATTCCTTTATGTATCAAAAAGTTGACCATTTGTGTAAAGAATCTCAACTCGTCAAGAAGTTTGAAAGCCCATATCTCAAGACAGAATGATCAAATTAAAATAATTATTGCATCTTGTTTTCTCTCGGAAAAAGGAGTTGTAATTTAATGTATAATTTTTATTATTAAAATTATTCTCAGAAAGTTTGATGGAAGATCCAAAGCGAAGTTGCAACCATTTTTTTTATAACGGTAGAAAAATTCCAATTTTTTTAAACGCACTCATCACGTGTTTTTCGAATGAAAATAATCATTAATTATAGTACAAAAACACTGTTTCAAGAATTTTAGCCATCCGGGAGGCAAATAACTCAATGGAATTGAGCTATTAAATAAACACGAACTCTCTACGATGTGTGGTTGATGAGATCTCAAATCTAAATGTTTGCCCAATAAAAGCTCAATTCCTTGACTGACTCTAGAAAGGAAGCCATGTGATGCCATTAATGAAGTCGTGTGAAGCTAATAATTTGGGGGTGGTAACAAGGTGCGTGTCAGGTGGAGCTGATGTGTGAAGTAAGGTGGGTCCGAGTTTGAGGAGGTTTGTAATATATCGTAACAACAGTTAATGAGCCTTCAAGATACATACATACAGTATCAAGCGTACATGCTGTATCAACGAATTCAAAATACATACATACAGCATATAAACGCAGACAATAAAGAACTTTTAAATATCTATGGAAACGTGGAGATCTGCAACAGTTTTCAAAGTTGCTTTTATAATCAACGTCTTTGAATTTCTTTATTGATTTTGTTGGATAAAATAATGGAAGAGACAAAAGAGTTAGAACATAGACACTACGAATATACAATGGATTCGTTCATACCAAATAGCAAATCATCTGATCTAATGAAACCAGAGACTGATGATAATAATGATGATGAGGCTAGAAAACCATTAGGTTTGCAATTTGAATTAGGAAAAAATTATTTTAATTCAATTGAATATCTGTTTTAGGAGATTTCGTTGTGTACAGTCGGCGTTGGGCTATATTAATCCTCTTTGTTTTTTACTCAGCATCAAATTCTATGCAATGGATACAATTTTCCATTATTGCAAATATTATTCAGAAGCAAGTATACTTTTCATTATCTGATTGACTTTTTAAAGAACTCCTACCTTTAAGATGGTCCAAGTTCGATTTAAATTTTTTTAAAAAATTCTTTCTAGGTATTATAATGTTTCTTCAACATGGGTTTCATGGACATCAATGATTTATATGTTTTTATATATATTACTTGTTTTTCCTGGCAGCTGGGTCCTAGATAAATTGGTAAAATATAACTTACCTAAATTTTACATATTTGTATGATAATATATATAATACATAGGGGTTACGTACGGCTGCAATTTTCGGTTGTTTGGGTACCTGCTTGGGCGCTTGGATTAAAATTTTAGGCGTAAATCCAGATCTGTTCTATGTAGCATTTATTGGTCAGTCAATTGTTGCTGCATCACAAGTTTTTATTCTTTCTTTACCTGCTAAATTGGCTGCTGTGTGGTTTGGTCCTAATCAAGTTTCATCTGCTTGCAGTATTGGTGTTTTTGGAAATCAGGTATTTACATTTTTATTAAAAAAAAAACAAAAAGCAATTTAAAATTTTGAAACTAAGTCAAAGATTTATGTCTTTTAAAATTAAAAATATTACAAATTAGAATATTTATTTATTTTTCTTATTAGCTTGGTATCGCAATAGGTTTTCTTTTTCCATCTATTATAGTCAAAAATAGTGATGACATGAATCAAATTGGAAATGATTTGCAGTTTATGTTTTATTTAGTAGCTGCTTTTACAACAGTTCTTGCTGTCCTAATTTGCATATGTAAGTAATAGAATTAAATTACATAATTACTAATGATCATGCTGGGGACGTTTATTAAGAAATTAATTCTTTTTTTGCACAACCTAATTGGTCTCGTTAGTTTTTCAAAAAGCACCTCCTACTCCTCCGTCAGCAAGTGCATTGTTATCTGAGAGGCCAAAAAACAATCACTCGTCTCCATTTTTTCATTCAATAAAAAATTTATCGTTTAATTTGAACTATATATTACTTTTAATCTCTTATGGTATAAACGGTAAGTTTTAATTAAATACATCTAATTTTCCTTCATCTAATTCCTTAATTGGGTTTATTCCTTGAAAAAAGAACAGTTGGTGTATTCTATGCAATTTCCACTTTGTTAAATCAAATCGTATTAACTCATTACGACGGTGCTGAAAAAGATGCAGGACGAATTGGTTTATGCATTATTGTTGCTGGCATGCTTGGAAGCGTTTGTTGTGGAATTGTCTTAGATAAAACTCATAAATTCAAGTAAGTTTTTATTATTTCATAAAGTGAAATTCAATATCAACACACTCATAAAAAAAAATTAACAATGCATTGTTACTTTGTATGAAAATTTTAACAATGTCATGATTAAAATAGCGTTGACCATGAAATTGTTAAATTTAACAATGACCATTGTAAAATTTTTTGTCAACAACAAAATTTTAAAATTTAACAATAATAAGCACTATGTGGCAGAATAAAAAAAAATCGGACATTCACCAATTTTTTGAAAAGTTTTGAATTATGACTTCAGGGTATTTTTTTTCTTATAGTAGACGTAAAAATAGACTTTTGCGCCAAATTCGAAGTCATTTGGTGCTGTTTCTACGATTCTGTAACTATTTAGAGTTGAAAAAGAGTGAAAATTCTGATTTTAGCTTCCGCGTGGAACACGGAAGGTGTTTCTTTATGTCAGTCAAATTTTGTCACCCAACCTACAGGTCCACCGTATTATCCAAAAGTAATGATTTATATGTCAAAATTTAGCCCTTGTCGTCTAGTAGGGCCGAAATTATGGAAGATTCTCGCGAAATTTCCATGCAAACACTACATTTGCTTTAACTTTTTTTTAAAGCCTTAAAACAAAAAATAGCTGATGGTTTAAATAATCTACATCTTCTTAGGAATCGATTGATACCAAAATCATAATTTTTAAATTAAAATTGTTCTGGTGCACTTGTTTTACCCGATACACTAGTTTTCGTTTTATGATATATATATTTCTATATATTTGTGATATGTATATAAGAACTGTAATTTAACATAAGTCAAACGCGGAAGCTAGTGACTTTCTACGTAAGTCGTGTTTTTTACTTTTTGATCCACTCAAATGACTAGAACTTTTTTGAGATTAAAATTTTTTAATTCTGTTTGGTTTACAACGAAATAACAATGAAAAACACGACTTACGCAGAAAGCCACGAACTTCTACGCTTGACTAACGTTAGATAACAAAAAAGTTGCCAAATAAGAATATTATCTGGGCCTCGTCACAAAAAAATTGTACGTGAGTGACGCTTTGTTATTCTTGATTATCTCCTTATCCTTAAAAGTGACAAATTAAAGTTACTTTTTTGAAAAGGGAATTAAAATCCCCATCTATTGTTGTACAATTCACTTCATGAAAATTTACAGTTACTCGAAAAAATCACTTTAACTGAGCGTCACTCACGTAAAATTTTTGGGAATTTTGCTATATCTTCAATATAGTTTATTGATATTTCTCCAAATGTATTTTTTTACGTCCTAAATTTAATTCTGTTCTTTTTGAGTTTATAAAAAATTTAAAATTGCTACATTAACATACCAAAATGGACAAAATTGAGTTAAATTTTTTTAACGGTTTTGACTTTTTTGAATTTTTTCGGTTGTAATTAGTTTGTTTACAAACAAAATCGAAATGAAATTTGAAAAGTCACGAAAACATCACTCATTAATGATTTAAAAGCTCTTAAAATAGTCGAAATAGCTAATGCATAATCTCCTTTTCCTATTCAAATCATAATATTTAAGATTAATGATTGAATAATTAAGAATTTTGAGAATTTAATTTTTGATGTTTTGTATGATAGTGTTAGTGAAAAATTCAAATTATTTTTTTTCCGTTAAGCTAAAATCCTTAAAAAACGTCGAGGCCCATCTTATAGTACTATGTGTTTCGTCAAATTTTTTTAAGATGAGAAATCTAATAAAATATCAAATCTTTAAGTCGTTGACAGATGCTTTCAATGTCTGTGAAAGGATACTTTTTATGGAAGTCTTAGCTGTAGGAAGGGGAGTGGACGAGCTGTCCAGCTAGTGTTTTATTTTTGATTTTTCAATTAAACACGTCTTTATGTTTTTGTTCGAGATATTCAACTGATTTATTGTTTTTCTCGGATTACTGAGATCATTATTTTACATCTCCCTTCTCTTATCAATTCCCATATCTTTGTACTGGTTTAGGAATTCTTGATGATCGTCGGAACGGTTGTTGGTTCGAATTACTCTCTGTTGAGGTTGCAGTTGGTTGGTGATGAACGGGAGATGCGGCATTTGCATTAGAATTCAGAGGAGGTTCATGCAGTGAGTTGTCAGCGAAGAAATTATCGAGATTGATTCTGTATCGACTAGACTCATTGCATTTCTTTTGATCAATTTGATTGGATACTGTTGACCTATCAGCTCGAATGAATTTAGAATTTCGTCTAATAACCCTATTATTATCCATACAAATCTCATATGAACTAGGCTCCGAACATTTCTTAACGATTGATCCTTTAGACCAAGTGTTATCAGGCAATTGTACCCACACCTTCTGATTTAAATCGAACTCATTACGTTTATATGAATTTCGATTGTAATATACTTTGGTTTTAGTTTGCTTCTTTTCGAATTTTTCACCTAATTTGTGATTTAACTTTGGTTCAAGCAAGCTATCTTTCATAATAATTTTAGTTCTCATTCTTCTATTCAATGTATTTAGAAATTACAGCGTTCGAATTCTTCGAACTTAAATATTTACACGAAATCCATTTTGAAAAGTAATCAATAACAACGAGATAACTCTTTCCACTGTATTCAAGGATGTCACATCCGACTTTCTCAAATGGTCGAAGAGTAATCTCGTGTTGAATTATTGGTTCCTTTCTATTCGATTTCTGAAACTTGTTGCACTCTTCGCAACTCTTAATTAAATTCTCTATACTAACATTTAGTGAAGGCCAATAAACTGATTCTTTGGCGAAACGTAAGGTTTTAGTAATTCCCATGTGACCTTCATGAAGCTCTTTAAGAACATTTTCTCTCAATGATTTGGGAACTATTATTCTATCCTGATAAAATACTAAATCATCCGAAACATAAATTTCATTTCGCAAATTATCTAAGAATTTTATTTCATCAGGTACTTTTGATTTGTCTGACGGCCAACCTTCAGCAAAGTATTTCTTTAACAACGAGCATTCTTTATCTTTATCTGTCTCAGCTTGATAGATTTTTAGTTTATCATCACTAATATTCACTGAATGAATCATTTGTTTCATGAAATTCTCTTCAAAATCTACAGCTATCAAATTATTTGAAACGTATCGAGATAAGTAATCTGCTACTGGAATGCTTTTGCCGGGCTTGTACTTCAAATCTAAATCATATTTGTGTAACTTTAATCGAATACGCTGCAAGCGTTTTGATCCTATCTTACTAATATCTTTATTAATTTTACTTTCTAAAGGACGATGGTCAGATATTATAGTAACTTTCCTTCCATAAATATAATTGTGAAACTTTTTGCACGCAAAGAAAACGGCTAAAAATTCTTTTTCAATCTGACCGTACTTCTTTTCTGTTTCAGAAAGACAACGTGAAGCAAAGCTAATAATTTTATCTCCTTGTTTTAAACATGCACCTAAACCGTATGACGAGGCATCGGTTTCTAAAATTATTGGCATATTTTCATCAAATGTAGTACATGATGAAAATGTTGATGATTATCAAGCCATAAAAATTCATTGTCCTTCTTTAACAAATTACGTGTATTGACTGTTAAAGAAGGTAAATTGGGAATGAAGTCCCTTATATAATTAACTATTCCTAAAAACTTTTGTACGTCTTCCAGATTTTTAGGATTTTTAATACTATTAATTGCTGAAATCCTTTCTCGATCAACATCTACTTTATTCTTAGAAAAGATATGGCCAAAGAATTTTACTGAACTTTGTGTGAATTGTAATTTCTTCTGATTGAATTTCACACCAGACTTTAATGCCCTGACCATTAATCTTCCTAAATTCTCATCATGTTTTCTGAGCGTTTTACCAGTAACAATAATATCGTCAATATAAAATTTGACTCCAGGTAAATCGCCAAAAGTATCCGTCATGTACTTTTGAAAGATTTCTGATGCAATGTTTATACCAAAAGGCATTCTATTAAATTGCCACAAGCCAAAAGGAGAACTAAACGTGCACAATTTTTTGGATTCTTCGTCAAACTCTATGTGCCAAAAAGTTTTGAGAATCTTACAAATCTTGCGTTAATTCATCAAGGGATGGAATCGGAAAATGAAACTTATTTAATGCTTGATTCAAATGTTTTGGATCAATACAAATTCTAATTTTGTCTCCTTTTTCAACAATTACTATACTATTAATCCATTCACGTTGTTCATTGACACGTGAAATAATTCCTATCTTTTCCATTTCATTTAATTTATTCTGAAGCTTATTCTTCAACTTGAATGGAATTCGACGATTCTGATTCGCTACCGGAATTGCATTATCCTTTAATTTCAATTTAAGAGGTCTATTAAACTTGCCTAAACCTGTAAAAGCTTTTTTATAAAAATCTAAAAACTTATTCTTTTGCTGTTCTGAACACAACATTTGATTTAATTGCAAGGAATCTATACGAGATATAAGTTTTAGATTTACACATGTCTCTAAACCTAATAAAGGTACCGTATGTTTATCAATGATTATGAATTCTTCAAGGTAAACATTATTATTGATATTAATTGGAAGAATCGTCTTCCCTAAAGGGTGATTGATTTCACCAAAATATCCTTGTAATTTTAAATTACTTTTCTCAATCTTAAATTTCTTTCCTAAACTTTTGAACATATCTATGCTTAAAGTATTAACCTGCGATCCAGTATCCAACTTAAAATTGATCATTTCATCATGCACGAGTAATTTTTTACTCCAAACATTGCCTATTGCATGTTCTTTTAGTTCATCACAATTGATTACTACATTAGACTCACTGCTTTTGCGTTCATCATCTGCACAGACCTTCTCCTTCTTCTTTTTGCTTATTGAATTCTCAAATTTTTTGCTCTTAATTTGAGAATTTTCACGTTTATATGACGTCGGTTTGTGAAGAACACGTTGGTCAAATGCTGGTATTTGATTCGCTTTAACACTGTCTGATGCTAGTTGATTCAATTATTGTTGATTGTAGTAGAAAATTTTGATTTTGCTAATCAACGCACGTAATGACTTTTCTTCAGATAAAATGAGCTTTTCTCGCAAATTGTTGTTATGCAGACCGAAAATTATTTGATCACGAATGGCTTCTTCTTTGAACTCATTAAATGCACAGCTATCGGCTTCGGCTTGAACGTCACTAATGAACTTGTCGACAGATTCGCCTTCTTGTTGAATTCGACCACGTAATTTCATTCGTTCAATTAAAAAATTTGATAACAGTGAAAAATGATTCTCGAGAGCCTCAAACACTTTTTCATAGTTCTGCTTCTCTGGATCTGTTAACGGCAGATTATTGATGATATCCACTGACTTATATCCTATCAATAGTGTCAATAAATTGAGTTTGATGTTGTCAGATTTCTCATCAAGTTGGTTGATTACCAAATAATAGTTGAATTCTTTTGAAAATCGTTTCCATTCAATTCCAACAACTTTTCAATACTTAAATACGACTGCGCCATGTTTTATTTTTAATTTTTCAATGAAACACGTCTTTATGTTTTTGTTCGAGATATTCAACTGATTTATTGTTTTTCTCGGATTACTGAGATCATTATTTTACAGCTAGAACTCCCATGAAAAGTATTCTTTCACAGACATTGAAAAGTTACAAACATCTCAAACTGAATTTTAAGTAAAGTAGTCAGGAAAATATAATTAAATATTAAAACTCTAATTTCTTTAGATTTTTTTTTTATTCGCGAAAGCTATGTTATCATCTCGAGAACTTCAAAAAAATTAAACCTTCAGATATTTTAAGCTTATTTTGAAAATTTGTTCAAAATCATCAAATAAAAAATTTTCAAAATTCAAAAAGACGTTTTTTTGGCGTTTTGAAGGCATATAAGATGTCCAATTGTAAAAGTTTATGTACAGAAAAATCCGGCCTCTTAATACACACATTTTGGTACCCTTTGAGATTTTTGAAAATGAGTCCTTCAGGCTCACACATTTACGTGTGTTTTTCGTGAACTAATCACTTACACGATTTTGCGTGGAAGTTAAAATGTTAATTTTTTTATGAGTGCATTGATAAATATACAAAATTCTTTTCTTTTTTTTTTAGAGAAACAACTTTAGCAGTTTATATTTTATCATTAATTGGAATGATTATTTACTCTGCAACTTTGAGTACTGGAATCATCATCGTATATATAACTTCATCATTACTTGGTTTTGCTATGACAGGTTTTTAAAATTCAAATAAGATCTAATTTTTAACGATAGTATACGTTTATTTGTTTCAAAAGGATATCTCCCAGTTGGGTTTGAATTTGCTGCCGAGATAACATACCCAGAATCTGAAGGTACAAGTAGTGGATTGTTAAATGCAGGTGCTCAAGTATTTGGTATTTTATTAACAATCCTTTATGGGGACATCCTAGAATCATTTGGAGACATAACTGCTAATATTGTGATGGTTGGATTTTTATTAGCTGGTTGCATAATAACTGCATTTATCAAATCTGATTTAAGACGCCAAAATGCTTATATGAGCTCAATAAGTGAATCATAGATTTAGGAAATCAATTCGGTTAAGGGTAATTCCATAGAAACATTTCATTGTTTACAAACTTGTCATTTAGAAAGAAAATTAAAAATTCTTAATTTCACTATTTATCTATAAATATCTTTAGTTTAAATGATTTAATAATGATTTCCAGACAATATTGTACAAGTTTAGATGCTTAGAAATACATGGCAAAATTCAACAAGAAAATTTTAAAATTCTGCATTTTTCTGTGGAAAATCTCTCCGCGTTACTTGGTAACATATTTGTAACAACCATAGAATTCAAATTTTGGCTTAATTATAGACTTTTGAGCTTACTAAGAGATTATGGACGGATTATGATAGAATGTTCAATAATCTATCATTCTGTATACTTTTTTGATCATAAAAAGCAGCCGAAGTATAAGAAAATTGAACTAATCCGAATAGATAAATAGCACGCTATGAGCGCGCTCAAATTTAGTGCTGAGCATACTCGCGTGAGCGTGCTCTTTCATACGAAAAGTGATGCCACTACTTTACGCTAATGAGCACGCTTTATAAGCATGCTCTGAGCACGTTATTTTAACAAATTTTGAGCATGTTGTGTGACATGCAACATTTTTTATGTCATATGATGTGACATTTGAGTATACTCAGTGAGTGTGCTCGTGAGTGTACTCTGAGCATGCTCACTGAGTGTACTCACATTATTTTATAATTTTCAAAAAAATTAAATTTTGAAATTATTTTTTTGATATATTTTACTGTTGTAGAGTTTTTTAATGTTCTAGAATAAATTTTGTTCATTAATAATCTGAAAAAGACACTTAACAAAATTTTGGATTTTACCTGGATTCGCATATTCACAATGTGCTCACGAGTATGCTTAAGAGTGTACTCAAGTGAGCATGCTTAGATTTAGGAATTGAGTATGCTCTCGAGCATGCTCAATAAAATAAAAAATTTCAAAAAATTTGTTTTTTGTGAGCATATTCACAATGTGCTCACAAGCATGTTCAACTGAGTGTGCTCAGGTGAGCACGTTAAATGATGATTTTGAGCATGCTCATTAACGTGCTCACAAAAGTGAGCACGTTCTTTGTCTATTCGGGTAAGTGTTTGTAGAATTGATCTTTTTTTGTTGAGCGTTACCAAGTAACGACAAAGAAATTGAAATAATTTACTAATTAACTTGTATACTTGTATAAAATTACGTAGCTTACGACTTTCTACATATCTTTTAAAAAAGCTTACTTTCTGAAATTCGGTCTAAATATGTAAAATCAATTTGGAGACAAATTTGTAGAAAAATTGTTCCTTGGAATTACCCTTAAAGTAAATATTTAAGATGAAGTTTCAATTCAATTGGAAATTTATAGAAAATCAGAATATTCAAGTAATTGTATTTTACTGAATAATCTAATATTGTAGTAGAGAAATGTAGTGACAATAAAAACGTTAACAATATATTAAATAAATATATCACTATTTGTGTATAAATCTAATTAAAGAAAATTAATACATATTTTGGCAAATCCATGAATAAAGGGTACTGTAAAATTTTCTTTTTATATGAAGATTTTTTTAAAAAGACATTAACTAATTGTATATAAGAGTTCTTAAATATTGTATTAAGTTTTAATTTGAGATTAAGAAGTATAAATTCAATTAAATTTATATTGTGTATTGATAAATTTTAATGTAAATTTCAGTTTCAAATCAATTTGTGTGTTTGCAATAAAAATTTGAAAAGTTGACAGAGCACACTATTAAAAGTGGAAAAACACATTAATTAAGCAATGATAAGAGCTCTTAGTTTCTTTAAATAATCATGTTTAGGATACTTTACCAAGAAAAGTTTAAGATAAAAGTTAAAAGTTTAACTTTAAACATCCATTCAAAGGAAGGAGTTTTGAAAAAACTACAGAAGTCCTCGTGTTATTGATCGAGGGACATAAGCGCATTTTTGTGTTAGCGATCAGTATTTGATTATCTAATTATTTTGCGTTCAATTACAGATCATGAGAAGATTAGAAGATCATTAATTTTAGTGCTTTAACAAATAATTACAATAAATGTCTATATAGAAAGTCTTCATCATTTAACGGTTTTTTGAAATTCAAATTTTACAACGGCTAGAAAAAATTTGAAATTATAGAGGTAACATAAAATTTGAGCAGGTTACACTGAAAACAAAAAGAAATCATTAATTGTAGCATAAATACATGGTTTAAAGACTTTTAACCATTCGTTGGGCCAATAAATCGATAGTAACGGAGCCAATAAAACAAACGCGAGCTCTCTACGATGTCTGGTTAAAAAGTTTTTTTCAAACAGCCGAACAAAGTGTATTATTAAGCTACCTTTTAGAAACAAGTTTAAAACAAGTTAAGAAAAACGTGGTAAAATGCGCTAAAAATTTACTGAATTGTTTTTTGGGCAATTCTACGAAAAGGTTTCATGAAAATAATCCGTGTCAATTGCATGAAATTTTTTATTTTTGAGAAATTCATGGTTTGAATTTTAATATTTGGTAGTTTTTTTTGGAATTGTCTCTAAATTACTCTGTTTCACTTATGAAATTTTTCGTAGAATCCAAATTGCAGCTTAATTAAGGCTTCTACAAATATGATTTCGACATCGTTTTGAAGCTTTTACTTTGAGCTATAATTTTGTATACTTAGTGTTACTGGAAATTTTACCACCTTAAAGATATTAATGCAAACATTTTGGAAATTTGGGCGAAAAAATTCATGTGAAACAGAGTAATTTTTCGTAGAAGGGCGATTCCATGGGTAAATGGAACTGAAAATTTTTGGTTCAAAAACTTTTTTAGCTTTTTCTGCTTAAATATACATATTTCAACGGGTGCGGTTTAAAGACCGACAAAAAATTTGGCCAAATTTGGCCAAAATTTTTGACCAAATTTTCACCCAAATTTACCCAAATTGCACCCAAATTTGGCCGCATTTTTATTAAAGAATTGTTCGAATAACATTTTTTTGAAAATGTTCTCCCAAATTTTTGGCCAAATTTGAGTGAAATTTGGGTGCAATTTGGGTAAATTTTGAACCAAATTTTCATCCAAATTTGGTTAAATTTTTAACCAAATATTAGGGTCTAATTTTTATGAAAATACAGGACACAAAGGAAAATTTAAAATTAACGGAAATTTTCGTGAAAAAAATACAGGACCTGGAACAAAATTTTCAAATTAATACAGGACAGGGTTTTGAAATACAGGACTGTCCGTTGTAAAACTAGGCAGATGGTCACCTTACCAAATATCGACCAAATTTTTGTTCAAGTTTTAAAAAAATACGATTAATTTTTTCATAATATTTAAACCAATTGCTTTTAGCGCTACGCTTTGTTTGTATATGAACTTTTGCAACTTATGCAGGGTTTTAAAATAACTATAGTTTTAAAAATCTAATAAAATATATCTAAATTACGTTTGAATATTTTTAAGGTCATGTATGCATCCAAATTATCTAGATCTTCTAGAGCAGCATTCCACAGTGATTCAGATACGGAAAAATTTTTTAAAAATTTAGAAATATCATATTAATTAAACTTCAATTTTTGAATGAGATTAAAGATCTTAACTTAAGGCATATTCAGTGAACATATCTTGTCCCAATTGAATGTCTAATTCCACAAAATCTTTAATTTATTCTCACCAAAAATTTGTTTACAATTTGTTTATGAAAAAAATCTTTGGTTTCTCTACTTTAGGTTGTTATTTCGATATCCTACTAGCTGTTGTTAGCTAAGTTAAGCTTAGATTTGCATATTTAAACTACCAAATCAACAGAAAACTGCTTATTAAGTCTTAAAAATCCAATTGAAATCTGAATTTTTCAATTTAATATTATTGATGATTTTTCTTTCTTTTAAGAGATATTTAATTCAATAAAGATGCAAAGTTTTAGGTTTGACCATTTTTCAAAAAATATCTTGTCACCCTCTTTATAGGGAATAAGATTGCAAATTAAGTATTTTTTCCGAATCTCATATGAAACGTTTTAAGTTTTGATTTTCAAGTATGAATCTATTGGTTTTCATTCGCATCCTTGAAGAAAAGCTTGTGCCTGAAATTTTACATCTTCTGGAAAAACAGATTTCAAATTGGTTGAGGCATTGCTGAGAAAATCGTAAAATACGCTTTCTGTAAGCAAACAAGCAAGCAAGTTAATCAGCAAGAAATCTCAATAACGAGACATCGTTGAGACTACTAGTTTTTTGCATTTGATCCGTGCTGCTCTATAGAAGAGTAGTATTGTTTTTGGGCAAGGTAGGAACAGCCGTTGCTTCAGAAAAAGCAAAAAACTTTCCTTTCTAACGAATTTTTTAAAAAAAAAGTTCACTGTGATTTTTATAAAATTAAACTTTGGATGAAAAATGTTTTTAAAAAACTTTAAAAATACTCGTTAAGCTTTAAACCTCCAAACATATGCTGAGCACAGCTCAGCTGACTCGCTAGCTTTATACCTTCAAACTTATGCTAAGCAAATCTTGGTCAATCCATAAGACTTTTGATGACACGGTGTGAATATATCCGCATTGGGTTTCTACCCGATATACTTGGTTTTACATTTTGGTTGAGAGAAAGCTGGGTCTATAAATAATTTTTATTAAATTTTTAATCTCAAAAGATATAAGTTGTTTTTGTATTTGACGTCTTAATCTTTTTTTGTCACTTAAACTTTTACATAGCGAAATAATTTTGCATTCAGGTTTTTTGTTTTTGGAAATTTATTATAATTATTTTTTGAAACTGAAAACAAAATGTATCTGAATCTGAAATTTTTTTTTAATTTTTTAAGAAGTTTTACAAATCTCGTAAAGATTTTAAAACAGAAAATATTCACGATGTTTAATTTTCAACAAAATAAATTTAAAGTATAATTTTTCAAAATATTTTTAAAAATATTTGAAAAGATAAATAAGTAGTTTAAAACATTTGAGTAAAATGGATCCATGGGCCACCATCAGACTCTTCAAACTTCCTTTAATTAAATCATTGGAGTGAAACTTATGCGTTTCAACAAGCAGTAAAATATTTTGAAGATTTTTGAATTATATTAAGGAATTTCTTTAAGATATAAATAATTTTGGAGAAATAAGCATCAATAAATCATTAAATCAGTTTTAAAGAACTGAAAAGCGTTGATCCGATTAAAATTTGTGAAACACAACAATTTGCAATAATACTATGAATTTAAATTTTATGAAAATTGTCGTTTCACTTAACGACAAAGAACGAAATTTGTTTCTTCCTGAATCTTTGTAAGGTGCACTTAGAAGTTCCTTGGATCCAGTCTGCTTTTCCAGACTAAATTTGAATCCAAACGAATAAGACTAGAAACTGCATTTAATTTGTGAACGTAATTTATATTATATTAGATCTTTATTTTACTAAGGATTATAAATACGTTAAAGTCGACAAGAATCTAAAAAACTGTCTCAATTTTTTCAAAAAAAAGCAAAATTTGAACAAAAATTTGGTCGATATTTGGTTAAAATTTTGACCAAATTTTGGATGAAAATTTGGGTAAAAATTTGACCAAATTCGGATGAAAGTTTGGTTCAAAATTTACCCAAATTGCACCCAAATTTGGCCAAAAATTTGGGAGAACATTTTCAAAAAATATTATTCAAACAATTTCTAATAAAAATGCGGCAAAATTTGGGTGAAATTTGGGTGCAATTCGGGTAAATTTGGGTGAAAATTTGGTCAAAAATTTTGGCCAAATTTGGCCAAATTTTTTGTCGGTCCTATGAACCACAATCTATTTCAACATATCTTTTCACTAAATAAGACTTATTATTCATCAATTCATGTATTATTAGCATTTAATCGTCTTAATTATGCTGCATTTTGACAAAAATATGTAATATGTTTTGCAATAATCGGTTGAAAGTTGACCGATTAAGTGGTGTTTTCCCCAATTTTCTCCTTTATTACAGTAGTAAGAAATACAAATAAGATATTGTTATAAAGCACAGGCGATTTCACGTGTGTTTATCATAGATTTGTAACACAACAATGGATATTCAAAGAAATATTGATAAAAATTTAAAAATCAATTTTCTGTAAAGTTGACCGATTAAGTTTGGTTTTTTTAAAATATCTTTTGTCAGACAGATTTAACTAAAAGATTATGCACTAAAATACATAAATAGCATAAAAATAAATAAAATAAATCTTAAATATGGCGTTAAATGAAGTTAATTAAGGAAATATTTACAAAAAATTGAGTTGAGAAAAAAAAATTCACTCATGGAATCGCCCAGAATGTAAATAATTCTTTAATTAACCATTTTTAATATGTTTGGGTGAGAACAATATGTAGATCTCGGTAAAATCTACTATTAAATACATGAAACATGGGGAGTAATGCAACTGATAAAGAGAAATATAGATTTGGAGACAAATTTGTATAAAAAATCATTCGTAGAATCGCCCTTTTAGCAAAAAGTACTTTCGTGGATTTGTCCGTTTTTAAAATGAAAAATAACCCATTAAAAAAATTAGTTACTATAAAAATTCGTCAAAATTTATCGAAAGCTGATTAACATCCTTTTATCAATCCATTTTCATGCACTCATCAAAATGAAAGAACATTATCAAAGAACACTTTTAAGAGATTTCTTTGATTTTAACCAATTAAAAGTTCTTAACAAGTTTTCTTTATATTTTTCAGTAAATGTTATTAGGTGCCATTCACTTATTACGTTACGCAAAAAAACGATTTTTTCACCCCATCCCCCCTTGTTACAATATGTTACAACTCACAACCCCCCCCCCCCCCTGAACGTTCATAATTTATTTTATCATTAAAAAGGTGAAAAATTTGAAAAAAAAGTTTTTGGTATCAAATTCTAAATAAATTTTTTTCGTGAACTTTTTTTTAAAGACAGACGACATTTAGAACGTTACATACTTCTTGACCCCCCCCCCCCCTATGTTACATTTTGTTACAATTTTTCAAACCTCCCCTCCCCCCTAAAATGCGAACGTAATAAGTGAACGGCCCCTTACGAAATGGTTTTAAAATAATTTTTTTTTTTCAAAAATAAGTTTTCTTGGAACATTGGTGAAATAAATATAAAGAAGCTTTTGTATTCATGAAAAGAAATAATATATTTTACAAAAAGATTTTAGAATCATTAAGCACTTGTTAAAAATGCAATGTTAAAAAAAATTATGCATATTAAAACGTTTTTAATACGCATAAAGTAAAATAAAAGAATTAAATGTTGATGAAAATTTTCGCAATTTTTATTATATTCACATCGTATTCACGTGTATTGTTTTTGTTCAGATTGAAAAAAAATTTCTCATTTTACATTTTATATAATATACATAAAACTTTGAAGAAGTTGATTTGTATTTTCATCTTTATTTACTATTTATTCGGTTTTGTGAACAAATTATTACTTATAGTGTATATTGTTCGGTTTCACCTAGTGCTGCTACACGAAAAATGTCAGGATAAGCTTGTATATCCTCTTTTTAGTGATTTTAAGAGTTATTTTTTAATAACCTTACATGAAATAAAAATTTCTGTTAAATTTGCTGTTTTACAAATAAAACTGTTGAATAATTAAGTCTTAGGAATCTAATAGTTATTATTGAAATGTTGTTATCGTGAAAAAAGAACATTTAAGTTAAAAATTACATTTTGCATTTCAGCAAAGATAAAGAATCAATTATTTTAAATATCCAAGAGGGGTTGTTCCTTAACGCAATGAAGTTTGAAGAAAAAGGATCCGCCATGTGTGAACGATTGAACTGCGGGAATTATCGTGTCTGGGTACTTAAAATGAAGATGATTTTGATCAAGGAAGATCTATGGGATGTCATCGATCCGGGAAGTTCAAAGCCAGAGGATGCAGTTAAAAGCTTGAAAGCATTGGCGCATATTGTTTTGATGGTTGATAATGATCGACTGAAACATGTATCCGATGCTAAAGATGGCAAAGATGCATGAGATTTGATGAAGAATTTTCATCACAACGATTCAGTTGGACATAAGCAGATAAGTGCCTTGCTGGTCGTATAGGTAAGGCGCTTGGCTCAAATTTAGGATGGTAACTCAAAGGTCGTCGGTTCGAATCCAGCCATTTCCAAATTTGTTCTTTTTCGGAAGTTTAGATACTTCGACTGCTTAATGTACGAGATCAAGCCATAATTGGGCATTTGTGTCGCGGGAGAAACAGGAATGAGAGCTACAAGATTACCCACGAATGGAATATTGTTAAAACGGACCTGAAAAGTATCACGTCACGCCTACAGAAGATCGAAACGAGAGAGCCTTAGTTTATTTGAAACCTAGATTTGAAGATTAGAAGTTTTGATCCTACATAATATTAATTCATATGTATACAAATACAAAAGTGTAAAATGTGAATTATTTCCGGACAGTATGTCGTCAATAAATGCAATAAAGTGCAATTAAAAATGAAAAAAAAAAAACTTTGTCCACTCGGGGCTATTTTCAAAAAAAATATCGATTTTATATCTATATTAGCATTCTTTATCATTTATAATAACCAGATATGTTTTAAAATGCAATTTAAAGCATTTTTGGTTTCGATCATAGTAGGCTATTTTCAAAAAAAATATCGATTTTATATCTATATTAGCATTTTTTATCATTTATAATACCTAGATATGTTTTAAAATGCAATTTAAAGCATTTTTGGTTTCGATCATAGTAGGATATTTTCAAAAAAAATATATCGATTTTATATCTATATTAGCATTCTTTATCATTTATAATACCTAGATATGTTTTAAAATGCAATTTAAAGCATTTTTGGTTTCGATCATAGTAGGATATTTTCAAAAAAAATATCGATATTATATCTATATTAGCATTCTTCATCATTTATAATACCTAGATATGTTTTAAAATGCAATTTAAAGCATTTTTGGTTTAGATCATAGTAGGCTATTTTCAAAAAAAAATATCGATTTTATATCTTTATTAGCATTCTCCATCATATATAATACCTAGATATGTTTTAAAACGCAATTTAAAGCATTTTTGTTTTCGATCATAGTTGGCTATTTTCAAAAAAAATATATCGATTTTATATCTATATTAGCATTCTTCATCATTTATAATACCTAGATATGTTTTAAAATGCAATTTAAAGCATTTTTGGTTTCGATCATAGTAGGATATTTTCAAAAAAAATATCGATATTATATCTATATTAGCATTCTTCATCATTTATAATACCTAGATATGTTTTAAAATGCAATTTAAAGCATTTTTGGTTTAGATCATAGTAGGCTATTTTCAAAAAAAAATATCGATTTTATATCTTTATTAGCATTCTCCATCATATATAATACCTAGATATGTTTTAAAACGCAATTTAAAGCATTTTTGTTTTCGATCATAGTTGGCTATTTTCAAAAAAAATATATCGATTTTATATCTATATTAGCATTCTTCATCATTTATAATACCTAGATATGTTTTAAAATGCAATTTAAAGCATTTTCGGTTTCGATCATAGTAGGATATTTTCAAAAAAAATATCGATTTTATATCTATATTAGCATTCTTCATCATTTATAATACCTAGATATGTTTTAAAATGCAATTTAAAGCATTTTTGGTTTCGATCATAGTAGGCTATTTTCAAAAAAAAAATATCGATTTTATATCGATATTAACATTCTTTATCATTTATAATACCAAGATAGGTTTTTAAATGCAATTTAAAGCATTTTTGGTTTCGATCATAGTTGGCTACTTTCAAAAAAAATATCGATTTTATATCGATATTAACATTCTTTATCATTTATAATACCTAGATATGTTTTAAAATGCAATTTAAAGCATTTTTGGTTTCGATCATAGTAGGCTATTTTCAAGAAAAATATCGATTTTATTTCTATTTTAGCATTCTTCATCATTTATAATACCTAGATATGTTTTAAAATGCAATTTAAAGCATTTTTGGTTTCGATCATAGTTGGCTACTTTCAAAAAAAATATCGATTTTATATCGATATTAACATTCTTTATCATTTATAATACCAAGATAGGTTTTTAAATGCAATTTAAAGCATTTTTGGTTTCGATCATAGTTGGCTAATTTCAAAAAAAATATCGATTTTATATCGATATTAACATTCTTTATCATTTATAATACCTAGATATGTTTTTAAATGCAATTTAAAGCATTTTTGGTTTCGATCATAGTAGGCTATTTTCAAGAAAAATATCGATTTTATATCGATATTAACATTCTTTATCATTTATAATACCTAGATATGTTTTAAAATGCAATTTAAAGCATTTTTGGTTTCGATCATAGTTGGCTGTTTTCAAAAAAAATATCGATTTTATATTGATATTAGCATTCTTTATCATTAATAATGCCTAGATATGTTTTAAAATGCAATTTAAAGCATTTTTGGTTTCGATCATAGTAGGCTATTTTCAAAAAAAAAATATCGATTTTATATCTATATTAGCATTCTTCATCATTTATAATACCTAAAAATGTTTTAAAATGCAATTTAAAGCATTTTTGGTTTCGATCATAGTAGGCTATTTTCAAAAAAAATATCGATTTTATATCTATATTAGCATTCTTCATCATTTATAATACCTAGATATGTTTTAAAATGCAATTTAAAGCATTTTTGGTTTCGATCATAGTAGGCTATTTTCAAAAAAAAATATCGATTATATATCTATATTAGCATTCTTCATCATTTATAATACCTAAAAATGTTTTAAAATGCAATTTAAAGCATTTTTGGTTTCGATCATAGTAGGCTATTTTCAAAAAAAATATCGATTTTATATCTATATTAGCATTCTTCATCATTTATAATACCTAAAAATGTTTTAAAATGCAATTTAAAGCATTTTTGGTTTCGATCATAGTAGGCTATTTTCAAAAAAAATATCGATTTTATATCTATATTAGCATTCTTCATCATTTATAATACCTAAAAATGTTTTAAAATGCAATTTAAAGCATTTTTGGTTTCGATCATAGTAGGCTATTTTCAAAAAAAATATCGATTTTATATCTATATTAGCATTCTTTATCATTTATAATACCTAGATATGTTTTAAAATGCAATTTAAAGCATTTTTGGTTTCGATCATAGTAGGCTATTTTCAAAAAAAATATCGATTTTATATCTATATTAGCATTCTTCATCATTTAAAATACCTAGATATGTTTTAAAATGCAATTTAAAGCATTTTTGGTTTCGATCATAGTAGGCTATTTTCAAAAAAAATATCGATTTTATATCTATATTAGCATTCTTCATCATTTATAATGCCTAGACATGTTTTAAAATGCAATTTAAAGCATTTTTGGTTTAGATCATAGTAGGCTATTTTCAAAAAAAATATCGATTTTATATCTATATTAGCATTCTTCATCATTTATAATACCTAGATATGTTTTAAAATGCAATTTAAAGCATTTTCGATCATAGTAGGCTATTTTCAAAAAAAAATATCGATTTTATATCTATATTAGCATTCTTCATCATTTATAATACCTAGATATGTTTTAAAATGCAATTTAAAGCATTTTTGGTTTCGATCATAGTTGGCTATTTTCAAAAAAAATATCGATTTTATATCGATATTAACATTCTTTATCATTTATAATACCTAGATATGTTTTAAAATGCAATTTAAAGCATTTTTGGTTTCGATCATAGTTGGCTGTTTTCAAAAAAAATATCGATTTTATATTGATATTAGCATTCTTTATCATTTATAATGCCTAGATATGTTTTAAAATGCAATTTAAAGCATTTTTGGTTTCGATCATAGTAGGCTATTTTCAAAAAAAAAATATCGATTTTATATCTATATTAGCATTCCTCATCATTTATAATACCTAAAAATGTTTTAAAATGCAATTTAAAGCATTTTTGGTTTCGATCATAGTAGGCTATTTTCAAAAAAAATATCGATTTTATATCTATATTAGCATTCTTCATCATTTATAATACCTAGATATGTTTTAAAATGCAATTTAAAGCATTTTTAGTTTCGATCATAGTAGGCTATTTTCAAAAAAAAATATCGATTTTATATCTATATTAGCATTCTTCATCATTTAAAATACCTAGATATGTTTAAAAATGCAATTTAAAGCATTTTTGGTTTCGATCATAGTTGGCTATTTTCAAAAAAAAATATCGATTTTATATCTATATTAGCATTATTCATCATTTATAATACCTAGATATGTTTTAAAATGCAATTTAAAGCATTTTTAGTTTCGATCATAGTAGGCTATTTTCAAAAAAAATATCGATTTTATATCTATATTAGCATTCTTCATCATTTAAAATACCTAGATATGTTTTAAAATGCAATTTAAAGCATTTTTGGTTTCGATCATAGTTGGCTATTTTCAAAAAAATATCGATTTTATATCTATATTAGCATTCTTTATCATTTATAATACCTAGATATGTTTTAAAATGCAATTTAAAGCATTTTCGATCATAGTAGGCTATTTTCAAAAAAAAAAATATCGATTTTATATCTATATTAGCATTCTTTATCATTTATAATACCTAGATATGTTTTAAAATGCAATTTAAAGCATTTTTGGTTTCGATCATAGTAGGATATTTTCAAAAAAAAACATCGATTTTATATCGATATTAACATTCTTTATCATTTATAATACCTACATATGTTTTAAAATGCAATTTAAAGCATTTTTGGTTTCGATCATAGTAGGCTATTTTCAAAAAAAATATCGATTTTATATCGATATTAACATTCTTTATCATTTATAATACCTAGATATGTTTTAAAATGCAATTTAAAGCATTTTTGGTTTCGATCATAGTAGGCTATTTTCAAAAAAAAATATCGATTTTATATCTATATTAGCATTCTTCATCATTTATAATACCTAGATATGTTTTAAAATGCAATTTAAAGCATTTTTGGTTTCGATCATGGTAGGCTATTTTCAAGAAAAATATCGATTTTATTTCTATTTTAGCATTCTTTATCATTTATAATACCTAGATATGTTTTAAAATGCAATTTAAAGCATTTTTGGTTTCGATCATAGTTGGCTATTTTCAAAAAAAATATCGATTTTATATCGATATTAACATTCTTTATCATTTATAATACCTAGATATGTTTTAAAATGCAATTTAAAGCATTTTTGGTTTCGATCATAGTAGGCTATTTTCAAAAAAAATATCGATTTTATATCGATATTAACATTCTTTATCATTTATAATACCTAGATATGTTTTAAAATGCAATTTAAAGCATTTTTGGTTTCGATCAAAGCAGGATATTTTCAAAAAAAATATCGATTTTATATCGATATTAACATTCTTTATCATTTATAATACCTAGATATGTTTTAAAATGCAATTTAAGCATTTTTGTTTTCGATCATAGTTGGCTATTTAAAAAAAAAATATCGATTTTATATTGATATTAACATTTTTATCATTTATAATACCTAGATATGTTTTAAAATGCAATTTAAAGCATTTTTGGTTTCGATTATAGTAGGATATTTTCAAAAAAAAATATCGATTTTATATCTATATTAGCATTCTTTATCATTTATAATACCTAGATATGTTTAAAAATGCAATTTAAAGCATTATTGGTTTCGATCTTAGTAGGCTATTTTCAAAAAAAATATCGATTTTATATCCATATTAGCATTCTTTATCATTTATAATACCTAGATATGTTTTAAAATGCAATTTAAAGCATTTTTGATTTCGATCATAGTAGGCCATTTTCAAAAAAAATATCGATTTTATATCTTATTAGCATTCTTTATCATTTATAATACCTAGATATGTTTTAAAGTGCAATTTAAAGCATTTTTGGTTTCAATCATAGTAGGCTATTTTCTAGAAAAAAATATCGATTTTACATCTATATTAGCATTCTTTATCATTTATAATACCTAGATATGTTTTAAAATGCAATTTAAAGCATTTTTGGTTTCGATCATAGTAGGCTATTTTCAAAAAAAATATCGATTTTATATCTATATTAGCATTCTTTATCATTTATAATACCTAGATATGTTTTAAAATGCAATTCAAAGCATTTTTGGTTTCGATCATAGTAGGCTATTTTCAAAAAAAAAATATCGATTTTATATCTATATTAGCATTCTTCATCATTTATAATACCTAAAAATGTTTTAAAATGCAATTTAAAGCATTTTTGGTTTCAATCATAGTAGGCTATTTTCAAAAAAAATATCGATTTTATATCTATATTAGCATTCTTCATCATTTAAAATACCTAGATATGTTTTAAAATGCAATTTAAAGCATTTTTGGTTTCGATCATAGTTGGCTATTTTCAAAAAAAATATCGATTTTATATCTATATTAGCATTCTTTATCATTTATAATACCTAATTATGTTTTAAAATGCAATTTAAAGCATTTTTGGTTTCGATCATAGTAGGCTATTTTCAAGAAAAATATCGATTTTATTTCTATTTTAGCATTCTTTATCATTTATAATACCTAGATATGTTTTAAAATGCAATTTAAAGCATTTTTGGTTTCGATCATAGTTGGCTATTTTCAAAAAAAATATCGATTTTATATCGATATTAACATTCTTTATCATTTATAATACCTAGATATGTTTTAAAATGCAATTTAAAGCATTTTTGGTTTCGATCATAGTAGGTTTTTTTCAAAAAAAAATAACGATTTTATATCTATATTAGCATTCTTTATCATTTATAATACCTAGATATGTTTTAAAATGCAATTTAAAGCATTTTCGGTTTCGATCATAGTTGGCTATTTTCAAAAAAAATATCGATTTTATATTCTTTTTTAAAATGCAATTTAAAGCATTTTTGGTTTCGATCATAGTAGGCTATTTTCAAAAAAAATATCGATTTTATATCTATATTAGCATTCTTTATCATTTATAATACCTAGATATGTTTTAAAATGCAATTTAAAGCATTTTTGGTTCCGATCATAGTTGGCTATTTTCAAAAAAAATATCGATTTTATATCGATATTAGCATTCTTTATCATTTATAATACCTAGATATGTTTTAAAATGCAATTTAAAGCATTTTTGGTTCGATCATAGAAGGCTATTTTCAAAAAAAAAATATCGATTTTATATCTATTTTAGCATTCCTAATCATTTATATTACCTAGATATGTTTTAAAATGCAATTTAAAGCATTTTTGGTTTCGATCATAGTTGGCTGTTTTCAAAAAAAATATCGATTTTATATCTATATTAGCATTCTTCATCATTTATAATACCAAGATATGTTTTAAAATGCAATTTAAATGATTTTGGGTTTCGATCATAGTAGGCTTTTTTCAAAAAAAAAAAACAATTTCTTATCTATATTAGCATTCTTTATCATTTATAATACCTAGATATGTTTTAAAATGCAATTTAAAGCATTTTTGGTTTCGATCATAGTAGGCTTTTTCAAAAAAAATATCGATTTTATATCTATATTAGCATTCTTTATCATTTATAATACCTAGATATGTTTTAAAATGCAATTTAAAGCATTTTTGGTTTCGATCATAGTTGGCTTTTTTCAAAAAAAATATCGATTTTATATCTATATTAGCATTCTTTATCATTTATAATACCAAGATTTGTTTTAAAATGCAATTTAAAGCATTTTTGGTTTCGATCATAGTTGGCTAATTTCAAAAAAAATATCGATTTTATATCAATATTAACATTCTTTATCATTGATAATACCTAGATATGTTTTAAAATGCAATTTAAAGCATTTTTGGTTTCAATCATAGTAGGCTATTTTCAAAAAAAATATCGATTTTATATCTATATTAGCATTCTTCATCATTTAAAATACCTAGATATGTTTTAAAATGCAATTTAAAGCATTTTTGGTTTCGATCATAGTTGGCTATTTTCAAAAAAAATATCGATTTTATATCTATATTAGCATTCTTCATCATTTATAATACCTAAAAATGTTTTAAAATGCAATTTAAAGCATTTTTGGTTTCAATCATAGTAGGCTATTTTCAAAAAAAATATCGATTTTATATCTATATTAGCATTCTTCATCATTTAAAATACCTAGATATGTTTTAAAATGCAATTTAAAGCATTTTTGGTTTCGATCATAGTTGGCTATTTTCAAAAAAAATATCGATTTTATATCTATATTAGCATTCTTCATCATTTATAATACCTAAAAATGTTTTAAAATGCAATTTAAAGCATTTTTGGTTTCAATCATAGTAGGCTATTTTCAAAAAAAATATCGATTTTATATCTATATTAGCATTCTTTATCATTTATAATACCTAATTATGTTTTAAAATGCAATTTAAAGCATTTTTGGTTTCGATCATAGTAGGCTATTTTCAAGAAAAATATCGATTTTATTTCTATTTTAGCATTCTTTATCATTTATAATACCTAGATATGTTTTAAAATGCAATTTAAAGCATTTTTGGTTTCGATCATAGTTGGCTATTTTCAAAAAAAATATCGATTTTATATCGATATTAACATTCTTTATCATTTATAATACCTAGATATGTTTTAAAATGCAATTTAAAGCATTTTTGGTTTCGATCATAGTAGGTTTTTTTCAAAAAAAAATAACGATTTTATATCTATATTAGCATTCTTTATCATTTATAATACCTAGATATGTTTTAAAATGCAATTTAAAGCATTTTCGGTTTCGATCATAGTTGGCTATTTTCAAAAAAAATATCGATTTTATATTCTTTTTTAAAATGCAATTTAAAGCATTTTTGGTTTCGATCATAGTAGGCTATTTTCAAAAAAAATATCGATTTTATATCTATATTAGCATTCTTTATCATTTATAATACCTAGATATGTTTTAAAATGCAATTTAAAGCATTTTTGGTTCCGATCATAGTTGGCTATTTTCAAAAAAAATATCGATTTTATATCGATATTAGCATTCTTTATCATTTATAATACCTAGATATGTTTTAAAATGCAATTTAAAGCATTTTTGGTTTCGATCATAGAAGGCTATTTTCAAAAAAAAAATATCGATTTTATATCTATTTTAGCATTCCTAATCATTTATATTACCTAGATATGTTTTAAAATGCAATTTAAAGCATTTTTGGTTTCGATCATAGTTGGCTGTTTTCAAAAAAAATATCGATTTTATATCTATATTAGCATTCTTCATCATTTATAATACCAAGATATGTTTTAAAATGCAATTTAAATGATTTTGGGTTTCGATCATAGTAGGCTTTTTTCAAAAAAAAAAACAATTTCTTATCTATATTAGCATTCTTTATCATTTATAATACCTAGATATGTTTTAAAATGCAATTTAAAGCATTTTTGGTTTCGATCATAGTAGGCTTTTTCAAAAAAAATATCGATTTTATATCTATATTAGCATTCTTTATCATTTATAATACCTAGATATGTTTTAAAATGCAATTTAAAGCATTTTTGGTTTCGATCATAGTTGGCTTTTTTCAAAAAAAATATCGATTTTATATCAATATTAACATTCTTTATCATTGATAATACCTAGATATGTTTTAAAATGCAATTTAAAGCATTTTTGGTTTCGATCATAGTAGGCTATTTTCAAAAAAAATATCGATTTTATTTCTATATTAGCATTCTTCATCATTTATAATACCTAGATATGTTTTAAAATGCAATTTAAAGCATTTTTGGTTTCGATCATAGTTGGCTATTTTCAAAAAAAATATCGATTTTATATCTATATTAGCATTCTTCATCATTTATAATACCTAGATATGTTTTAAAATGCAATTTAAAGCATTTTTGGTTTCGATCATAGTAGGCTATTTTAAGAAAAATATATCGATTTTATATCTATATTAGCATTCTTCATCATTTATAATACCAAGATATGTTTTAAAATGCAATTTAAAGGATTTTGGGTTTCGATCATAGTAGGCTATTTTCAAAAAAAAAAACGATTTCTTATCTATATTAGCATTCTTTATCATTTATAATACCTAGATATGTTTTAAAATGCAATTTAAAGCATTTTTGGTTTCGATCATAGTAGGCTATTTTCAAAAAAAATATCGATTTTATATCTATATTAGCATTCTTTATCATTTATAATACCTAGATATGTTTTAAAATGCAATTTAAAGCATTTTCGGTTTCGATCATAGTTGGCTTTTTTCAAAAAAAATATCGATTTTATATCTATATTAGCATTCTTTATCATTTATAATACCTAGATTTGTTTTAAAATGCAATTTAAAGCATTTTTGGTTTCGATCATAGTTGGCTAATTTCAAAAAAAATATCGATTTTATATCAATATTAACATTCTTTATCATTTATAATACCTAGATATGTTTTAAAATGCAATTTAAAGCATTTTTGGTTTCGATCATAGTAGGCTATTTTCAAAAAAAATATCGATTTTATATCTATATTAGCATTCTTTATCATTTATAATACCTAGATATGTTTTAAAATGCAATTCAAAGCATTTTTGGTTTCGATCATAGTAGGCTATTTTCAAAAAAAATATCGATTTTATATCTATATTAGCATTCTTCATCATTTATAATACCTAGATATGTTTTAAAATGCAATTTAAAGCATTTTTGGTTTCGATCATAGTAGGCTATTTTCAAAAAAAATATCGATTTTATATCTATATTAGCATTCTTCATCATTTATAATACCTAGATATGTTTTAAAATGCAATTTAAAGCATTTTTGGTTTCGATCATAGTTGGCTGTTTTCAAAAAAAATATCGATTTTATATTGATATTAGCATTCTTTATCATTAATAATGCCTAGATATGTTTTAAAATGCAATTTAAAGCATTTTTGGTTTCGATCATAGTAGGCTTTTTCAAAAAAAATATCGATTTTATATCTATATTAGCATTCTTTATCATTTATAATACCTAGATATGTTTTAAAATGCAATTTAAAGCATTTTTGGTTTCGATCATAGTTGGCTTTTTTCAAAAAAAATATCGATTTTATATCTATATTAGCATTCTTTATCATTTATAATACCAAGATTTGTTTTAAAATGCAATTTAAAGCATTTTTGGTTTCGATCATAGTTGGCTAATTTCAAAAAAAATATCGATTTTATATCAATATTAACATTCTTTATCATTGATAATACCTAGATATGTTTTAAAATGCAATTTAAAGCATTTTTGGTTTCGATCATAGTAGGCTATTTTCAAAAAAAATATCGATTTTATTTCTATATTAGCATTCTTCATCATTTATAATACCTAGATATGTTTTAAAATGCAATTTAAAGCATTTTTGGTTTCGATCATAGTTGGCTATTTTCAAAAAAAATATCGATTTTATATCTATATTAGCATTCTTCATCATTTATAATACCTAGATATGTTTTAAAATGCAATTTAAAGCATTTTTGGTTTCGATCATAGTAGGCTATTTTAAGAAAAATATATCGATTTTATATCTATATTAGCATTCTTCATCATTTATAATACCAAGATATGTTTTAAAATGCAATTTAAAGGATTTTGGGTTTCGATCATAGTAGGCTATTTTCAAAAAAAAAACGATTTCTTATCTATATTAGCATTCTTTATCATTTATAATACCTAGATATGTTTTAAAATGCAATTTAAAGCATTTTTGGTTTCGATCATAGTAGGCTATTTTCAAAAAAAATATCGATTTTATATCTATATTAGCATTCTTTATCATTTATAATACCTAGATATGTTTTAAAATGCAATTTAAAGCATTTTCGGTTTCGATCATAGTTTGCTTTTTTCAAAAAAAATATCGATTTTATATCTATATTAGCATTCTTTATCATTTATAATACCTAGATTTGTTTTAAAATGCAATTTAAAGCATTTTTGGTTTCGATCATAGTTGGCTAATTTCAAAAAAAATATCGATTTTATATCAATATTAACATTCTTTATCATTTATAATACCTAGATATGTTTTAAAATGCAATTTAAAGCATTTTTGGTTTCGATCATAGTAGGCTATTTTCAAAAAAAATATCGATTTTATATCTATATTAGCATTCTTTATCATTTATAATACCTAGATATGTTTTAAAATGCAATTCAAAGCATTTTTGGTTTCGATCATAGTAGGCTATTTTCAAAAAAAATATCGATTTTATATCTATATTAGCATTCTTCATCATTTATAATACCTAGATATGTTTTAAAATGCAATTTAAAGCATTTTTGGTTTCGATCATAGTAGGCTATTTTCAAAAAAAATATCGATTTTATATCTATATTAGCATTCTTCATCATTTATAATACCTAGATATGTTTTAAAATGCAATTTAAAGGATTTTTGGTTTTGATCATAGTAGGCTATTTTCAAAAAAAATATCGTTTTTATATCTATATTACCATTTTTTATCATTTATAATACCTAGATATGTTTTAAAATGCAATTTAAAGCATTTTTGGTTTCGATCATAGTTGGCTGTTTTCAAAAAAAATATCGATTTTATATTGATATTAGCATTCTTTATCATTAATAATGCCTAGATATGTTTTAAAATGCAATTTAAAGCATTTTTGGTTTCGATCATAGTAGGCTATTTTCAAAAAAAAAATATCGATTTTATATCTATATTAGCATTCTTCATCATTTATAATACCTAAAAATGTTTTAAAATGCAATTTAAAGCATTTTTGGTTTCGATCATAGTAGGCTATTTTCAAAAAAAATATCGATTTTATATCTATATTAGCATTCTTCATCATTTATAATACCTAGATATGTTTTAAAATGCAATTTAAAGCATTTTTGGTTTCGATCATAGTAGGCTATTTTCAAAAAAAAATATCGATTATATATCTATATTAGCATTCTTCATCATTTATAATACCTAAAAATGTTTTAAAATGCAATTTAAAGCATTTTTGGTTTCGATCATAGTAGGCTATTTTCAAAAAAAATATCGATTTTATATCTATATTAGCATTCTTCATCATTTATAATACCTAAAAATGTTTTAAAATGCAATTTAAAGCATTTTTGGTTTCGATCATAGTAGGCTATTTTCAAAAAAAATATCGATTTTATATCTATATTAGCATTCTTCATCATTTATAATACCTAAAAATGTTTTAAAATGCAATTTAAAGCATTTTTGGTTTCGATCATAGTAGGCTATTTTCAAAAAAAATATCGATTTTATATCTATATTAGCATTCTTTATCATTTATAATACCTAGATATGTTTTAAAATGCAATTTAAAGCATTTTTGGTTTCGATCATAGTAGGCTATTTTCAAAAAAAATATCGATTTTATATCTATATTAGCATTCTTCATCATTTAAAATACCTAGATATGTTTTAAAATGCAATTTAAAGCATTTTTGGTTTCGATCATAGTTGGCTATTTTCAAAAAAAATATCGATTTTGTATCTATATTAGCATTCTTCATCATTTATAATACCTAGATATGTTTTAAAATGCAATTTAAAGCATTTTTGGTTTCGATCATAGTTGGCTATTTTCAAAAAAAATATCGATTTTATATCGATATTAACATTCTTTATCATTTATAATACCTAGATATGTTTTAAAATGCAATTTAAAGCATTTTTGGTTTCGATCATAGTTGGCTATTTTCAAAAAAAATATCGATTTTGTATCTATATTAGCATTCTTTATCATTTATAATACCTAGATATGTTTTAAAATGCAATTTAAAGCATTTTTGGTTTCGATCATAGTTGGCTATTTTCAAAAAAAAATATCGATTTTATATCGATATTAACATTCTTTATCATTTATAATACCTAGATATGTTTTAAAATGCAATTTAAAGCATTTTTGGTTTCGATCATAGTTGGCTATTTTCAAAAAAAATATCGATTTTGTATCTATATTAGCATTCTTCATCATTTATAATACCTAGATATGTTTTAAAATGCAATTTAAAGCATTTTTGGTTTCGATCATAGTAGGCTATTTTCAAAAAAAATATCGATTTTATATCTATATTAGCATTCTTCATCATTTAAAATACCTAGATATGTTTTAAAATGCAATTTAAAGCATTTTTGGTTTCGATCATAGTTGGCTATTTTCAAAAAAAATATCGATTTTGTATCTATATTAGCATTCTTCATCATTTATAATACCTAGATATGTTTTAAAATGCAATTTAAAGCATTTTTGGTTTCGATCATAGTAGGCTATTTTCAAAAAAAAAATATCGATTTTATATCTATATTAGCATTCTTCATCATTTATAATACCTAGATATGTTTTAAAATGCAATTTAAAGCATTTTTAGTTTCGATCATAGTAGGCTATTTTCAAAAAAAAATATCGATTTTATATCTATATTAGCATTCTTCATCATTTATAATACCTAGATATGTTTTAAAATGCAATTTAAAGCATTTTTAGTTTCGATCATAGTAGGCTATTTTCAAAAAAAAATATCGATTTTATATCTATATTAGCATTCTTCATCATTTAAAATACCTAGATATGTTTAAAAATGCAATTTAAAGCATTTTTGGTTTCGATCATAGTTGGCTATTTTCAAAAAAAATATCGATTTTATATCTATATTAGCATTATTCATCATTTATAATACCTAGATATGTTTTAAAATGCAATTTAAAGCATTTTTGGTTTCGATCATAGTAGGCTATTTTCAAAAAAAATATCGATTTTATATCTATATTAGCATTCTTCATCATTTATAATACCTAGATATGTTTTAAAATGCAATTTAAAGCATTTTTGGTTTCGATCATAGTTGGCTATTTTCAAAAAAAATATCGATTTTATATCTATATTAGCATTCCTCATCATTTATAATACCTAAAAATGTTTTAAAATGCAATTTAAAGCATTTTTGGTTTCGATCATAGTAGGCTATTTTCAAAAAAAATATCGATTTTATATCTATATTAGCATTCTTCATCATTTATAATACCTAGATATGTTTTAAAATGCAATTTAAAGCATTTTTAGTTTCGATCATAGTAGGCTATTTTCAAAAAAAATATCGATTTTATATCTTTATTAGCATTCTTCATCATTTAAAATACCTAGATATGTTTTAAAATGCAATTTAAAGCATTTTTGGTTTCGATCATAGTTGGCTATTTTCAAAAAAAATATCGATTTTATATCTATATTAGCATTATTCATCATTTATAATACCTAGATATGTTTTAAAATGCAATTTAAAGCATTTTTGGTTTCGATCATAGTAGGCTATTTTCAAAAAAAATATCGATTTTATATCTATATTAGCATTATTCATCATTTATAATACCTAGATATGTTTTAAAATGCAATTTAAAGCATTTTTGGTTTCGATCATAGTAGGCTATTTTCAAAAAAAATATCGATTTTATATCTATATTAGCATTCTTCATCATTTATAATACCTAGATATGTTTTAAAATGCAATTTAAAGCATTTTTGGTTTCGATCATAGTTGGCTTTTTTCAAAAAAAATATCGATTTTATATCTATATTAGCATTATTCATCATTTATAATACCTAGATATGTTTTAAAATGCAATTTAAAGCATTTTTGGTTTCGATCATAGTAGGCTATTTTCAAAAAAAATATCGATTTTATATCTATATTAGCATTCTTCATCATTTATAATACCTAGATATGTTTTAAAATGCAATTTAAAGCATTTTTGGTTTCGATCATAGTTGGCTTTTTTCAAAAAAAATATCGATTTTATATCGATATTAACATTCTTTATCATTTATAATACCTACATATGTTTTAAAATGCAATTCAAAGCATTTTTGGTTTCGATCATAGTAGGATATTTTCAAAAAAAACATCGATTTTATATCGATATTAACATTCTTTATCATTTATAATATCTAGATATGTTTTAAAATGCAATTTAAAGCATTTTTGGTTTCGATCATAGTAGGCTATTTTCAAAAAAAAAATAGAGATTTTATATCTATATTAGCATTCTTTATCATTTATAATACCTAGATATGTTTTAAAATGCAATTTAAAGCATTTTTGGTTTCGATCATGGTAGGCTATTTTCAAGAAAAATATCGATTTTATTTCTATTTTAGCATTCTTTATCATTTATAATACCTAGATATGTTTTAAAATGCAATTTAAAGCATTTTTGGTTTCGATCATAGTTGGCTATTTTCAAAAAAAATATCGATTTTATATCGATATTAACATTCTTTATCATTTATAATACCTAGATATGTTTTAAAATGCAATTTAAAGCATTTTTGGTTTCGATCATAGTAGGCTATTTTCAAAAAAAATATCGATTTTATATCGATATTAACATTCTTTATCATTTATAATACCTAGATATGTTTTAAAATGCAATTTAAAGCATTTTTGGTTTCGATCAAAGTAGGATATTTTCAAAAAAAATATCGATTTTATATCGATATTAACATTCTTTATCATTTATAATACCTAGATATGTTTTAAAATGCAATTTAAAGCATTTTTGTTTTCGATCATAGTTGGCTATTTAAAAAAAAAATATCGATTTTATATTGATATTAACATTTTTATCATTTATAATACCTAGATATGTTTTAAAATGCAATTTAAAGCATTTTTGGTTTCGATCATGGTAGGCTATTTTCAAGAAAAATATCGATTTTATTTCTATTTTAGCATTCTTTATCATTTATAATACCTAGATATGTTTTAAAATGCAATTTAAAGCATTTTTGGTTTCGATCATAGTTGGCTATTTTCAAAAAAAATATCGATTTTATATCGATATTAACATTCTTTATCATTTATAATACCTAGATATGTTTTAAAATGCAATTTAAAGCATTTTTGGTTTCGATCATAGTAGGCTATTTTCAAAAAAAATATCGATTTTATATCGATATTAACATTCTTTATCATTTATAATACCTAGATATGTTTTAAAATGCAATTTAAAGCATTTTTGGTTTCGATCAAAGTAGGATATTTTCAAAAAAAATATCGATTTTATATCTATATTAACATTCTTTATCATTTAAAATACCTAGATATGTTTTAAAATGCAATTTAAAGCATTTTTGGTTTCGATCATAGTTGGCTATTTTCAAAAAAAATATCGATTTTATATCTATATTAGCATTATTCATCATTTATAATACCTAGATATGTTTTAAAATGCAATTTAAAGCATTTTTGGTTTCGATCATAGTAGGCTATTTTCAAAAAAAATATCGATTTTATATCTATATTAGCATTATTCATCATTTATAATACCTAGATATGTTTTAAAATGCAATTTAAAGCATTTTTGGTTTCGATCATAGTAGGCTATTTTCAAAAAAAATATCGATTTTATATCTATATTAGCATTCTTCATCATTTATAATACCTAGATATGTTTTAAAATGCAATTTAAAGCATTTTTGGTTTCGATCATAGTTGGCTTTTTTCAAAAAAAATATCGATTTTATATCTATATTAGCATTATTCATCATTTATAATACCTAGATATGTTTTAAAATGCAATTTAAAGCATTTTTGGTTTCGATCATAGTAGGCTATTTTCAAAAAAAATATCGATTTTATATCTATATTAGCATTCTTCATCATTTATAATACCTAGATATGTTTTAAAATGCAATTTAAAGCATTTTTGGTTTCGATCATAGTTGGCTTTTTTCAAAAAAAATATCGATTTTATATCGATATTAACATTCTTTATCATTTATAATACCTACATATGTTTTAAAATGCAATTTAAAGCATTTTTGGTTTCGATCATAGTAGGCTATTTTCAAAAAAAAAATAGAGATTTTATATCTATATTAGCATTCTTTATCATTTATAATACCTAGATATGTTTTAAAATGCAATTTAAAGCATTTTTGGTTTCGATCATGGTAGGCTATTTTCAAGAAAAATATCGATTTTATTTCTATTTTAGCATTCTTTATCATTTATAATACCTAGATATGTTTTAAAATGCAATTTAAAGCATTTTTGGTTTCGATCATAGTTGGCTATTTTCAAAAAAAATATCGATTTTATATCGATATTAACATTCTTTATCATTTATAATACCTAGATATGTTTTAAAATGCAATTTAAAGCATTTTTGGTTTCGATCATAGTAGGCTATTTTCAAAAAAAATATCGATTTTATATCGATATTAACATTCTTTATCATTTATAATACCTAGATATGTTTTAAAATGCAATTTAAAGCATTTTTGGTTTCGATCAAAGTAGGATATTTTCAAAAAAAATATCGATTTTATATCGATTTTAACATTCTTTATCATTTATAATACCTAGATATGTTTTAAAATGCAATTTAAAGCATTTTTGTTTTCGATCATAGTTGGCTATTTAAAAAAAAAATATCGATTTTATATTGATATTAACATTTTTATCATTTATAATACCTAGATATGTTTTAAAATGCAATTTAAAGCATTTTTGGTTTCGATCATGGTAGGCTATTTTCAAGAAAAATATCGATTTTATTTCTATTTTAGCATTCTTTATCATTTATAATACCTAGATATGTTTTAAAATGCAATTTAAAGCATTTTTGGTTTCGATCATAGTTGGCTATTTTCAAAAAAAATATCGATTTTATATCGATATTAACATTCTTTATCATTTATAATACCTAGATATGTTTTAAAATGCAATTTAAAGCATTTTTGGTTTCGATCATAGTAGGCTATTTTCAAAAAAAATATCGATTTTATATCGATATTAACATTCTTTATCATTTATAATACCTAGATATGTTTTAAAATGCAATTTAAAGCATTTTTGGTTTCGATCAAAGTAGGATATTTTCAAAAAAAATATCGATTTTATATCGATATTAACATTCTTTATCATTTATAATACCTAGATATGTTTTAAAATGCAATTTAAAGCATTTTTGTTTTCGATCATAGTTGGCTATTTAAAAAAAAAATATCGATTTTATATTGATATTAACATTTTTATCATTTATAATACCTAGATATGTTTTAAAATGCAATTTAAAGCATTTTTGGTTTCGATTATAGTAGGATATTTTCAAAAAAAAATATCGATTTTATATCTATATTAGCATTCTTTATCATTTATAATACCTAGATATGTTTAAAAATGCAATTTAAAGCATTATTGGTTTCGATCTTAGTAGGCTATTTTCAAAAAAAATATCGATTTTATATCCATATTAGCATTCTTTATCATTTATAATACCTAGATATGTTTTAACATGCAATTTAAAGCATTTTTGATTTCGATCATAGTAGGCCATTTTCAAAAAAAATATCGATTTTATATCTTATTAGCATTCTTTATCATTTATAATACCTAGATATGTTTTAAAGTGCAATTTAAAGCATTTTTGGTTTCAATCATAGTAGGCTATTTTCTAGAAAAAAATATCGATTTTACATCTATATTAGCATTCTTTATCATTTATAATACCTAGATATGTTTTAAAATGCAATTTAAAGCATTTTTGGTTTCGATCATAGTAGGCTATTTTCAAAAAAAATATCGATTTTATATCTATATTAGCATTCTTTATCATTTATAATACCTAGATATGTTTTAAAATGCAATTCAAAGCATTTTTGGTTTCGATCATAGTAGGCTATTTTCAAAAAAAAAATATCGATTTTATATCTATATTAGCATTCTTCATCATTTATAATACCTAAAAATGTTTTAAAATGCAATTTAAAGCATTTTTGGTTTCAATCATAGTAGGCTATTTTCAAAAAAAATATCGATTTTATATCTATATTAGCATTCTTCATCATTTAAAATACCTAGATATGTTTTAAAATGCAATTTAAAGCATTTTTGGTTTCAATCATAGTTGGCTATTTTCAAAAAAAATATCGATTTTATATCTATATTAGCATTCTTCATCATTTATAATACCTAAAAATGTTTTAAAATGCAATTTAAAGCATTTTTGGTTTCAATCATAGTAGGCTATTTTCAAAAAAAATATCGATTTTATATCTATATTAGCATTCTTTATCATTTATAATACCTAATTATGTTTTAAAATGCAATTTAAAGCATTTTTGGTTTCGATCATAGTAGGCTATTTTCAAGAAAAATATCGATTTTATTTCTATTTTAGCATTCTTTATCATTTATAATACCTAGATATGTTTTAAAATGCAATTTAAAGCATTTTTGGTTTCGATCATAGTTGGCTATTTTCAAAAAAAAATATCGATTTTATATTCTTTTTTAAAATGCAATTTAAAGCATTTTTGGTTTCGATCATAGTAGGCTATTTTCAAAAAAAATATCGATTTTATATCTATATTAGCATTCTTTATCATTTATAATACCTAGATATGTTTTAAAATGCAATTTAAAGCATTTTTGGTTCCGATCATAGTTGGCTATTTTCAAAAAAAATATCGATTTTATATCGATATTAGCATTCTTTATCATTTATAATACCTAGATATGTTTTAAAATGCAATTTAAAGCATTTTTGGTTTCGATCATAGAAGGCTATTTTCAAAAAAAAAATATCGATTTTATATCTATTTTAGCATTCCTAATCATTTATATTACCTAGATATGTTTTAAAATGCAATTTAAAGCATTTTTGGTTTCGATCATAGTTGGCTGTTTTCAAAAAAAATATCGATTTTATATCTATATTAGCATTCTTCATCATTTATAATACCAAGATATGTTTTAAAATGCAATTTAAATGATTTTGGGTTTCGATCATAGTAGGCTTTTTTCAAAAAAAAAACAATTTCTTATCTATATTAGCATTCTTTATCATTTATAATACCTAGATATGTTTTAAAATGCAATTTAAAGCATTTTTGGTTTCGATCATAGTTGGCTTTTTTCAAAAAAAATATCGATTTTATATCTTTATTAGCATTCTTTATCATTTATAATACCAAGATTTGTTTTAAAATGCAATTTAAAGCATTTTTGGTTTCGATCATAGTTGGCTAATTTCAAAAAAAATATCGATTTTATTTCTATATTAGCATTCTTCATCATTTATAATACCTAGATATGTTTTAAAATGCAATTTAAAGCATTTTTGGTTTCGATCATAGTTGGCTATTTTCAAAAAAAATATCGATTTTATATCTATATTAGCATTCTTCATCATTTATAATACCTAGATATGTTTTAAAATGCAATTTAAAGCATTTTTGGTTTCGATCATAGTAGGCTATTTTAAAAAAAATATATCGATTTTATATCTATATTAGCATTCTTCATCATTTATAATACCAAGATATGTTTTAAAATGCAATTTAAAGGATTTTGGGTTTCGATCATAGTAGGCTATTTTCAAAAAAAAAAACGATTTCTTATCTATATTAGCATTCTTTATCATTTATAATACCTAGATATGTTTTAAAATGCAATTTAAAGCATTTTTGGTTTCGATCATAGTAGGCTATTTTCAAAAAAAATATCGATTTTATATCTATATTAGCATTCTTTATCATTTATAATACCTAGATATGTTTTAAAATGCAATTTAAAGCATTTTCGGTTTCGATCATAGTTGGCTTTTTTCAAAAAAAATATCGATTTTATATCTATATTAGCATTCTTTATCATTTATAATACCTAGATTTGTTTTAAAATGCAATTTAAAGCATTTTTGGTTTCGATCATAGTTGGCTAATTTCAAAAAAAATATCGATTTTATATCAATATTAACATTCTTTATCATTTATAATACCTAGATATGTTTTAAAATGCAATTTAAAGCATTTTTGGTTTCGATCATAGTAGGCTATTTTCAAAAAAAAATATCGATTTTATATCTATATTAGCATTCTTTATCATTTATAATACCTAGATATGTTTTAAAATGCAATTTAAAGCATTTTTGGTTTCGATCATAGTAGGCTATTTTCAAAAAAAATATCGATTTTATATCTATATTAGCATTCTTCATCATTTATAATACCTAGATATGTTTTAAAATGCAATTTAAAGCATTTTTGGTTTCGATCATAGTAGGCTATTTTCAAAAAAAATATCGATTTTATATCTATATTAGCATTCTTCATCATTTATAATACCTAGATATGTTTTAAAATGCAATTTAAAGCATTTTTGGTTTCGATCATAGTAGGCTATTTTCAAAAAAAATATCGATTTTATATCTATATTAGCATTCTTCATCATTTATAATACCTAGATATGTTTTAAAATGCAATTTTGGGTTTCGATCATAGTAGGCTATTTTCAAAAAAAAAACGATTTTTTATCGATATTAGCATTCTTTATCATTTATAATACCTAGATATGTTTTAAAATGCAATTTAAAGGATTTTTGGTTTCGATCATAGTAGGCTATTTTCAAAAAAAATATCGTTTTTATATCTATATTACCATTTTTTATCATTTATAATACCTAGATATGTTTTAAAATGCAATTTAAAGCATTTTTGGTTTCGATCATAGTAGGCTATTTTCAAAAAAAAAACGATTTCTTATCTATATTAGCATTCTTTATCATTTATAATACCTAGATATGTTTTAAAATGCAATTTAAAGCATTTTTGGTTTCGATCATAGTAGGCTATTTTCAAAAAAAATATCGATTTTATATCTATATTAGCATTCTTTATCATTTATAATACCTAGATATGTTTTAAAATGCAATTTAAAGCATTTTCGGTTTCGATCATAGTTGGCTTTTTTCAAAAAAAATATCGATTTTATATCTATATTAGCATTCTTTATCATTTATAATACCTAGATTTGTTTTAAAATGCAATTTAAAGCATTTTTGGTTTCGATCATAGTTGGCTAATTTCAAAAAAATTATCGATTTTATATCAATATTAACATTCTTTATCATTTATAATACCTAGATATGTTTTAAAATGCAATTTAAAGCATTTTTGGTTTCGATCATAGTAGGCTATTTTCAAAAAAAATATCGATTTTATATCTATATTAGCATTCTTCATCATTTATAATACCTAGATATGTTTTAAAATGCAATTTAAAGCATTTTTGGTTTCGATCATAGTAGGCTTTTTTCAAAAAAAATATTGATTTTATATCTATATTAGCATTCTTCATCATTTATAATACCTAGATATGTTTTAAAATGCAATTTAAAGCATTTTTGGTTTCGATCATAGTAGGCTATTTTCAAAAAAAATATCGATTTTATATCTATATTAGCATTCTTCATCATTTATAATACCTAGATATGTTTTAAAATGCAATTTAAAGCATTTTTGGTTTCGATCATAGTTGGCTATTTTCAATAAAAATATCGATTTTATATCTATATTAGCATTCTTCATCATTTATAATACCTAGATATGTTTTAAAATGCAATTTAAAGCATTTTTGGTTTCGATCATAGTAGGCTATTTTCAAAAAAAAAATATCGATTTTATATCTATATTAGCATTCTTTATCATTTATAATACCTAGATATGTTTTAAAATGCAATTTAAAGCATTTTTGGTTTCGATCATAGTAGGCTATTTTCAAAAAAAATATCGATTTTATATCTATATTAGCATTCTTCATCATTTATAATACCTAGATATGTTTTAAAATGCAATTTAAAGCATTTTTGGTTTCGATCATAGTAGGCTATTTTCAAAAAAAAAATATCGATTTTATATCGATATTAACATTCTTTATCATTTATAATACCTAGATATGTTTTAAAATGCAATTTAAAGGATTTTGGGTTTCGATCATAGTAGGCTATTTTCAAAAAAAAAACGATTTCTTATCTATATTAGCATTCTTTATCATTTATAATACCTAGATATGTTTTAAAATGCAATTTAAAGGATTTTTGGTTTCGATCATAGTAGGCTATTTTCAAAAAAAATATCGATTTTATATCTATATTACCATTTTTTATCATTTATAATACCTAGATATGTTTTAAAATGCAATTTAAAGCATTTTTGGTTTCGATCATAGTAGGCTTTTTTCAAAAAAAATATCGATTTTATATCTTTATTAGCATTCTTTATCATTTATAATATCTAGATATGTTTTAAAATGCAATTTAAAGCATTTTTGGTTTCGATCATAGTAGGCTATTTTCAAAAAAAATATCGATTTTATATCATTATTAGCATTCTTTATCATTTATAATACCTAGATATGTTTTAAAATGCAATTTAAAGCATTTTTTGGTTTCGAACATAGTAGGCTATTTTCAAAAATTATCGATGCTAAGAATCGTCCGTTTTATCCTTACCGGTATAAATTTAAAACAAACAGGACCTTTTCTTTCCTATAGTCGATCAAGGTCAAATTTTACAAAATAGAATTGAATTAGTCCTTATTATTTATGCTATAAATCTTGCAACGTATAAAAATATTTCAAATTTCTATTGAAATAGGAATGCTAAAGTTTAGCACGCTAAAAAGAAGAAAAAAAATAAAGTTGTTGATAATACAAATAATGAATAGTCTAAATATCAATATATCTAAAGTATGCCGAACATGTTTAGAGCAAAAGGATGAGCTAATTTCCTTGTATTCTGTTGATAATATCACAGGAATACAGCTTTGTGAAATGATATTGCAGATAACATCACAAGTTCAAGTAATTTAAGTGGGACATTTTATTTTATTAAATGCTTAAAAATATCTGTTTTTTTTTATCAGGTTTTTACTAAGGAAAATGCACCATCATCAATATGCTCAGAGTGTCATTACAAACTTAATATCACATTTCAATTTATTGAGCAATGTAAACATTCAGAAATTAAATTACAAGAGTTTTTGCGTAGCTGTCCTCAAGAAAATGATGTAAATGTAAATGACAGAGAAATAGAGGCAGCTGTACAGGAACTCTTTGGAAATGAAGAGAGCGAACAAGACATAAATCTTGTTGAAAATGTTGTTCTACCATCGGATTTAGATTCGAATTTAAAATCAACTGATCTTTTGAATATGGATATGATCCTTGGTGAAAAGACTATAAAAAAATGCAAAAAATTTCCAAAGAGTAGGACAGACAAGAAAAATTCACATCTTGATCAATTGCTCAAAACTCATAAAGAAAGAATGAAATTGGAAAATTCTTCCAAACTACAAATTTTTAAACAAAAAAGAAAGAAGAAAATTACTGCACTATCTGAGCCTGAGCAATGCTTTCAGTGTGGAAAAGTTTTTCATTACAAGGGATATATGGAACTTCACTTAAGGACACACTCTGGATATAAACAATTCGAATGTGGTGTTTGTGCAAAAAAATTTACTCAATTATCAAATCTCAATCTTCATTTAAGAATTCATTCTAAAGAGCGTAATTTTTGTTGCGATAAATGTCCAAAAATGTTTTCAACATCATCTAATTTGAAGGCACATTTAAGAACACACATTAGTATCAAATCATTTCCATGTCCCCAATGTACAAAAGCTTTTAAATCATCAACTGAGCTTAAATCTCACGAAGGAACACATTCTCAAATTAAAAGCAAAATTTGCAAATTTTGTGGTAAATCGTTTTACAAAACATCGTATTTAAATGTTCATATTAAAAACATCCATTATGGACTGAAAAAATATCATTGTGATAGCTGTAATAAGTCATTTTCCAATAGTAGCAATCTTATAGCTCATAAAAGAATTCATACCGGAGATAAACCTTATCAGTGCAATATTGATGGCTGTAGTGCTAAATTTAATCAAAGCTCATCTTTGGTTAGACATATTAAATCACACAATAAAATGGGAAAAAGTAAAGGTGGAGCTATTCAACAAAAACACCAAGTTCAAAACCCAAAACAAAAAAGTCAAGATAAGGAAATTTTAACACAAGAAATTATTCAGCAAAATCTTCAAACTATTCAACACTTAGATAATATTGGAAGTCCTAATCAACAGATTATTCATCAACCATCATCTTTTCATTTCTCTAAACAATTAAAAAAGACTCCGTACATAATTCCAGAACTATTAAAAGACATTAAGTTATCAGAAAATTCGACTCATATAAATGAATCTATGAATAGTATTCGATCGAAAAATTTGCCTTACTGTCAGCAAACCCAGCTAAATCAAAACAACCATGACAATCAACATAGTTACATACCACCCTCTCAAAATTTACTACCGGAAATTTTGAACCCAATTAATCTAATTAGCAACTCTTCGACTTCCAGTTACAATCCAATATCTACACATTCAACACCATCATTACTTCTTCCTCCTTTACCTCCAAATCATGATCAACAAATAAATGATCACCAAATTCATCACTATCCAAGTTTCGAAAATTCTTCTACAACAACTTACTTTCCTACTACACCAAATATTTTACCCAACAGTTTCAATTTCATTATGAGTGGTTTAGATTTTTCAAAAAACTCATTAAATGGAGAGCCAACGTACATTGATTATTAATGCTTGAATAAAAATTAGAATTAAGATAAATGAAACTTTTTTTACATTTTAAAATTACAAATGCAATTTATTTATTTGTATGTTTTTATTGATTTATTTACTTTTCAATTACTTACTTTAAATTACATTAATTTATCGGAAAGATTTGTACACATTATTAAGATCGTATATCAAGAGACTATGAGGAAAATTCTATCCAAATTTAAAAAAAAAAATTAAATATAAAAAAAAAATTCTCTCATATTCTCAAATGACGAGTGTTTACATAAACATTCAATAAAACATTGAACCTTTTTTGGTGGTTAATTTTTTTATTTATTAAGTAAAGAATTTATTAAAATTAAATATATTTTTTTTGCATTAACATTAAACACATGTTGATACGTAAGTACTTTAAAATCATTGAAGTCTTAAAAAATAATGAGCCATATCTGACGAAGATGCAGGATTATGTAAAGATGATATTAAACCTATGGATGAATTGATGAATAACATTTATTTAATGTTCTTGTTTTTAAATTTACAATTGTTTATATCCCAAACAGCACAAGTCGGATAATCGAGACGAAATCATAATAATATTAATAAATCCTACACTGTCCTACATCAGGACGACGTTACGACGAAAAATTTGCCCTTCAGTAGTCCTAACGTAGGATTTCGTCTCAATTAACCGACTTGTGCTATTCGGTTATATTTTGAAAAAGTTTACCTGAGCTTCCATTTGAATTAATATAAGGAGCTCCATTAAGCTGATAATTTTCATTCGAACTGCATGGGGATAATCTTGATGGATATCCACCAATATTGATTGAATCATAATAAATCATTGAACTTGGTGGAGCTATTGATGATGGTGGAGTTATGCTTGTTGGCGGCATTGTGTGAGAACCATCTAATGGTGTACTTTGAGGAGATGATGACGTTGAAGAGTATGAATGATGATTTTGCAAAGATGATAAACTTGAGTGTTGTACTTGATGTAATGATTGTAAAGATGGAGAAGGAATATTTAATCGTGACATATGACATTGATATGTAGATGGTGGAGTCATATCATCGTTTCTTTGATGATATTGCTGATGTGGCTCATACTTGTGCTGTATATGTTGTTGTTGCTGGAGACCTAGGGGATTTGTTGATAAAGTTGCCATTGAGCTGATTGGTCCATGTGAAAATGGCATTGAACTAATTAAAATTAAAATAAATTTCATCTCATTTTTATATAATTTTTTTTTTTAAAAAAAAATATGTACCTATAAGAATCAGCAATAGACATCTGCGGCGTATACATTGGGCTCATTGTGCTACAAAATCCATGATTAAAATTAAATCTTGGCGGTGATAATGACGGAGCTGATGATGTAGGAGTAATCAAGCTCGAAGGAGTGGGCAAATGATGATTTCCATTTAATAAAGGATTATGCATTTCTCCAATAATATTTGTATTGTGACTCTCTGCTATGCTACTGATGGCGTGTGAATCGTGTAACATATTGTTAACATTTATTTGGCCATTTGTATTCACTTTAGAAGCAGTTTCTGTTGAAGAACTAGTATCATTTGCACAGTTGATTTCATGATTGTTGTTGGTATTCAATGAGCTACTGTTATTGTTGATGTTACTATTTGTGTTTGGTGTTGACAATCGCTGAGTCCGTAGCTTTTCTTCTCGCCTCCACTTTGCTCTAATTTTCGTTAAATACATTTATTATAGTTTATTATGTTATTTAAAAATTAACCTAATATTAAATATTACCTTCGATTTGAGAACCATACTTGAATGCGGGCTTCTGGTAATCCGATTTTTACGGCAAGACGTTCTCTAGCAAACACACTAGTATAAGGATGACAACAAGTAAATTTACAAATCTATTGATCTATATTGATTGATCGATAAACTTACTCTGGGTAATGTGTTCGTTCAAATTCCTTTTCCAGGCTGTCAATTTGATCATTTGAAAATGAAGTACGATTACGTTGCAATTTTCTTTTTAGCCTCAGCCTTGCTTGATCGTCATCGGTGTCAATTGTTGAATCAGTATTTGAGTTTTCACCCTCACCGGAAATATTTCCATCCGATTGCGTTTCTGCAGACATTTTTATTTCACAAGAAAACAGATCAGTAATAGAAAATATAAAGTTTACCTAATTTAACTTATTGTAAAGTTTTTAAAATTTCTTTACTACATAATTCTAAGATGTAAACAAAAAGGAGAAATAATATTTTGCAGATTCATTACTTATTGGAGATTTGTGAAAAATTCATTTTAAAAACCAATTAGGTCTTAAAAGTGTTTGATTTTTAAAGAGTTAAGGTATAAAATTTAGAAAGGAACTATGTCTTTACAAATATAATCACATTATATAAAAGAATGAAAACTTTGCACAGAGCATGTTTTCTTTTGTACTCATACTATGTGTCACATTTATGTTTTTATTGTATATATGCTCGATGTGTACGTGTAGAGTACGTATAAAGTGGGGAGGAGCATAAAATGTAAACCCCTCTTGCTTTTCGATCGCATACGTTGAAACGAGCATAATTCCATTATATATTTAATAAATCAGATCTCTTTATAGAATCGTTTTCGGGTGTACATATTTTTCGTTGTATGTTTTAATATTACAACAGAGTAAAACAAACAGGCAGCGTTCAGAAGGCAACTGGCAATAACAAAAGAACTCTGAAATGCATTTTACAGTCACTCAGGCAGAAAGTTGTGATAAGGTAAAAATTATTATTATTATTTTTTTAATAACATTTTCCTCTTCTTTTTAGCTTTGTTTCTCTATATATACTTCTTTTTCTTTATTCATTGCTTTTAATTCCCGTTATTCTTTATTGTTATGATTTTTTTTTTCACAGCAAAAGTATATATTCAAAAACTTATTAGACGATTTGCAATTAAAATAAAACATGTTGATTTTCAAAACTTTTTAACATTGAAAAACTAGACGAGAAATTAAAAGTTATTATTATGATTATTTATTTATTAATAAGTTATTATTAATATGAATAAGCTTCTACTATAATCAATTCGTTAAAAACTAGATTAGTATAATGTTTTAATAACTTGAAATTATATTTTTAAATTGCAAATTTAAAAAAAATCTAGAAGGGCACTAGTTTAGTGCTTCAAAACATAATTACTACAACACCGACATTACTAAGAGTTTTGCAATATTTCGTTTTTTTTTATGAAAGTTTTGATTCCATCATTAAATTGCTGTGGTTCTTAGCATATTCCCTCATGAAATTATCTTTAGTGGACAGCCTTTGCTAAGCTTAGAATAACGCACAGCTGATCAGTTTGAACAACCGTTAACTGAAGTTCTTAAGAAATGAGTTTAAACTTCAAAAAAAGCACAATAATTTCTTGTGCCGTCGGAAATGCTTTGTTCTTAATATTTATATTTTTGTTTATTCAGTGTGTCAAGCACAATATTTTTAACATTTTTAATGTTATTCTGTTATGAATTGTTTAAAAGATTGAATAAAAATATACTTCTCAAAGTATCTGATGTTGACGGAATTCAAAGTTTAACTTATTCTTCATATCAGATTTAATAAAAATAAACCTAAAGAAGACTGTATATACAAATTAAAAATTAAATAAACATATTTTTCTCATTTTCTTTTTAAAGCATCAAGCTTCAACAACAGGACCTACAGAAGCAACAAATTGTGTTATGATCATATAATCCTTTTTAAATATCAGCAAAGATTACTGTTGCTTACGAAGTATGCTCAACCTTTTGTTGTTTGAACATCATGTTTGTTTTTAGTTCGTTTGTATCTCGTCATGTCTTTATGTATTTGATTTTTTAATTTAATTTCTTCCGCTTTTTAATTGCACGAATGAAAAAGTGAAAAAAATTGTTGCTTATGATGTTAAATTTCTGAGGGTTGCAATGTGAAATTGTTTCGGGCATATAATGACAATGGCAAACAAATAGATTAAACAACCACAAAGAAATGATACGGTTGTAAAAAATGGATACATTTTATGTGTCTTCGGGCTAATTATTTCTAATCTAATGAATGCATTTTTAATGTTTAAATCTAAATCGCTTTATACAAGGTTAACATAACGTGGCTGGTACTTAGGAACGTATTTCACCCTTAGAACTTCAATATTATGAAGAAAATGTCTTTTTTTTATTTAATCTTTACTTTTTTAAGTGTAATACTTTGCAATATTTCACATTCAGAATTTTCATTATTTAAAAAAAAAATCTTTTAAAATCATTATACAATAATTAAAAAAATTCGTTCATTAGACAAAAGAGTAAGTAGAAATACAATAAAAACGCACTATTTTAATATATTTGAGAAATTAATTTAAAAATACTAAATCAGAGAAAAATAAAAATAAAACTGAGAAAAATTCTTAGGCTAATTAATATGACTGCATGCTGGTTTTAACAAAAGTAAAAAAATTGTTAAGAAAAATGCTGATATCAATGCGCTGCATAAAAGAAATTATATAAAAGATTTGCGCTGCTTGTTGTCCTTGCTCTGATTGTTTCACTTCTTTTCAGTCACTTTTGTTTGATTTTTTTCTTTTGTTTGACAATTTTTCAATATGTTAGTTGTTTGAGAATAAAAGTAATTAAGAGGCAAATAATCGATGAAAACCCGTTTCTTACATTTAAGAATCATGATTTGCAGACTTTTGTTCAGCATGTTTCGATAAAAATCACTCAAAAGGATACCATTTATTTTTTGAATTGATTTTATATTTCTTTAGTTCTACCATGAGAATTATTTTAAAATAAATCTCCCAAAGAATTTCAGTATTTCAATATTGAAGACATTTTTCAAGGAACATTTTCTCCATTCTTTGATGTTTTTAATTTTAATCGATGCTTTGATTTGTAATACAGAGGGAATATAAATATGTAAAAAACGTCTTATGAAATTCTTTCAATTTGCTTTTTATTGAAAAACATCTAACAGATAAGTAAGAATGAACTTTCTGTGTATTTATTCATTTAAAAAAGTACTTAGTTTTTAAAAAGAAATATACAATTGCAAAATTAAATGAAGTTAATAAGTTTTGATATGTTCAATTATTAATTTTGTAAAATACAATAATCCTCTTACAAGGATTAAATGTATATATGGACTTTGGAAAATTAAATTAAATCATTCAACTCGATTAATTTTATTTCATACTACGTGGCAATAATACTTTTATTTAAATCAGTGCAAAAAAGATAATCATTTTTGTTTAACGCAGTTGTTAATTAAAATTTTTACTCCTAATATTAACCTTAAATTTTGATCAAAATAAGTAGTAAAACAGCACCATTGATTCGCAGCATGAATTTTTATTTAAAATAAAAAACAAATATACTAAAAACAAAAGAAATTCAAAGAGAATCAAATCACCGGGAATAATAATTTTGCTGTTCATTTTTGATGCTTTGAACATTTTAATAATAAATCTCATACATTCAATGTCTCCAGAAGTCAAGATTTTTCATCATTCAATCATTTTTTTAAATTTTTACTTACCTTTTTTGGAATTAGTTTTTATCAAGTCTTCATTAATTGATGATGCTTTACATGAATTAGGACTTAATGACGAGTATTCTTTAATAGGTGTGGTAGATTGTGGTGACATGATATTTGTAACTGACAATGAGTTTGTTGTTACATCATTTACATTAATACTAGTTTCTTGTTGATGATGTGAATTATTTATATGTGGATACCATGAAGTTGGACTACGAGGTGGCCAACACGAATCTCTGATGGATTGATGACGGTGATTATTATTCAATAAGCGTAATTTATCGTAAATTGTATCATTAACAATTGTTGGTTGATAGGAATTTATTTGTGCACTATTTGTTGATGGTTGATGACCTTGATGCTGTTGTTGTTGTTCTTTTTGTGCTGCCAAGTTTCTTAATACACGATTTATTGAAGACACCTTTAAATAAATAATTATTTTATTTTTGATAATTGTATAGTTACTGAATTAAAAAAGTTAAGTACAGGAAGGCACAAGTGTGTAAATATGTTTGGGTGAAATCGCTTAATTGTTTACGGTAATTTAATATTTTCAAATTATATGTATACATTAAAGCGACAAATAATTCTTTCAATTTTCCATGCCCATTGAGTCGATGAGAAGTACTTTAGATTATTATTTCTTTATGCTTCATTTATGGAACGCAAGGCAGGGAATATAAAGAATCTCAAATGGGAAGTCACCCTTGATGTTATACATAGGAGAAAAAATTGTAACAAAGAAAAAATTACAACAAAAGCCCATGTTGCTTTGTATATCTTATATGTACGTGCGTTAATTCTTCTCATTCCATTTATGAGTTGACTTCTGTTAAAAACTGTGTGAAATGAAACATTGTCAAGTCTATAATTATTGTAAAGAGTTAGGTAGTTATGATATATTTAATACATATCAGTACTAATGCAAACAATGATATACATTTCAATTTGGGCTTTACAATGCTTGTTGAATTTTTACATCGAAAAATATTTTTTTTATAAAAAAATTTAAATTTAATGGTTCATTAATTAAGTAAGGTTGTTTTTTCAGTCTAAAGCTTTTATTCTACTTAAAAAGTTAAAAAAAGAAACAATCAATTTTAAAATGCTAGTATTAGAAAGAACAATAAATACTGCACATTATTGAAATTTCATGGCAGCAAAAATTCATAATTTAAACAAATGAAACGAGCAGCTCCCTATCTTTTTTGTCTCCTTTTTATGTATGAAAAATTCATTGGAGTGTTAATAATTTTTCCGCAACTTCAGTTTCATAAAAGACTTTAATCGGTATGAAAGCGGGATTGAATTTTTCCTCCTATTTACTAGAATTCAAAGATTTTAGGGGTTGCCAGGTGTTAACAATGTACTTTGCAAAATATATTGTATTTTACTTTGGAAATTCTATTATAAATGATTATTACTATTTTTCGGTATCTTTTTAAGCGAAAAATTAAAGTACTCAAAAATTTAAGACATAAGGTAAGGTATTTAAATGTTCAAAAATGATTTAAAGTCAGTAAATTAGTTGCGTACCATTGAAATTTTTTAAAAAGAACTTCAGATATCAGGTAGAACTTATAAAATAGGCGTGCCTTAAGACGAAAAGTCACCGTACAGACAAACATACAAACAAATAATATAATATAACTATTAGATAACGCATTCATTCAAATATTTCATTTCAGTCTATTTAACAATTTTCATCGAGAAGATAACACACCGGCCCAAATAAATTTCTGAGCCGGTGGAAATTTTTTTTTCACCACACCAAAAAATTGTCGTATCTGTCATTTTTTGCTGAATGGTTACAGAATTTTTTCTAAGTTAGAGTATTATCATTCCTTGAGAATTTTTTGAATAAAAAGATGCAAGATGACAAAAAAGATCCACCATTATAATATTTGTTATCTACCGTTTTAAAAATCGCCCTATACCAAGAAAATTGTCTATTCTAGATATGCGCAGAAGTTTTGTCAAGTCATTTTCTTAGAAAACACGAATATGGGAAGAAGAAAGTAATAACTTGTTGGAATTAAACCAAATTGAATTTACTATAGTAGGCTCAATTCCGTTGTATTATAATAAAATTTCATGGATATTTTGGCACCAAATCACTGCTTGACCCTTTTCTTTCTTTTATCTTTTTTTTTTCATTTCTGCTGACATGTTACTAAAAAAATGTTACAATTGTTTCAAAGCGATCAAAAGCAAATTATTGTCGATTCATTTGACATAAATAAAAAAGCGGATTGGTAGCATGTGTATGTCACGTGCTTAGTTCTTCCGCTTTTGCATTCAAAAAGGATTTCTTATTTTATATGGATCTAACGCTTAAAAATCTACTTGAAATTCTTTTTTTGGGTGCTTTTATTTTTTTATCTTCTATATATTTTTTTTTAAATATAACAAAGACAGTTGACTCTTAAGAATAATATTTTTCATTTCAGTGAATTTTTACAATATGCGTGTTTCATCTTAATCCATGAGAAATCTGGACAAATAATCATCACAAAAATATTTGAAAAAGAGGAAAATAAAAAAAAAATTGTTGAAAAAAATGTCTTCTTTTTAATAGTTTTTCCAACCTTTGACTAATTTTAAAGTCTTAGAATAAAAATATGAATTCAAATTAATAATTTGTTTCCAACAAATTCAAAACCATGTATTGTTTAAGAAAAAAAAATATATAACTTATTTTAAACCTAAGTTTTGGGTTTCTTTTCATTTGATCGATCATTATCACCTTAACATGCAAACTAAATTTTAGTGTGTGGTTAAAACCAATTATTATTTAGTAATACCCAAGAGTCTTAAAAAGGAATGCTCAAATCGATGGTTGTCATAAAAATTAAAGTTTTATTGTTTTGTTTTAGCGAAAATGGCTATGCTGATGTGCTGGGATCGCTGCTTGAAAAGTTGGTACTAATTTAAAACTGCGTGAATCAATTGAGGGTCTGGTTTTTGTTAAGAAATGCTACTAAACTTCAACATTATTCCATTTTAATAGCCATATCTCGACTACATAAACCACTTTTAAGGTATTTGAATTTTGAACCAAACTATGATTTATTTAGTCGATGGGATAATGCCCAGTTAGGACATGTCAGTTTTTTCAAAAACATTAATAAAAAACAAAACATTCACAGGTCAATACGGTGTGTATATAATAATGGAGTGTAAAAATTGGCACAAAAACAGGAATGAAAAACTTAAATAAAATTGTTACAAATTTAAATACAGATCGAGCGAAACTTGACTTGTTTTTTTTTAAATAAATAAATAAAGAAAAAAGTTTGAGAAAAATGCAATTACATGAATTTATTCACTTGACATCCCTTCCAAATTATTCTTCCATAAATAAATGAAATTTTAATATTCTTGTAATAATAACTGTAACTATCTCGATTGGAAATTGAGATAGTGATAAGATCTTTAATATAAAAATCATTTTCCTAATGCTTCCTCTCTCATACATGCCTGTCTGCATGAAATGTTATGATATATTTCACCACCATCTCATTTTTAAGCATTTTACTGTCACATGCGTCATGTGTCTATGCTGAGCTGTTACTGATATGAATCTCTTCTCAATATGCTACGTTTGCAAAGCTAGTGTTGTTATATGTACAGATCCAACAAATCACATATTTTCAAATTTTATAAATATTTTAGAATTACATTAATTTTATCTGGCAACTCCGATAAATTGTAAAAGATTTCGAACCCTATTTTTAACAAAAGCGTAAGTATGAGTATACTAAGAGTCTTATTGAGTTATTAAAATATTATAATTTGTTTTTAATATGCTCAGTTTCTATTTATTTTACAAGCAGTATTAGAAAATTATTATGATTTTGAATTTTTCATTTGAAAATATTTATAATCTGATTATAATGTTTCGTAAATGCTCAAATAAAAAGATTCATAATCGTTTTCAATCTTAATTGGAATTTTGCCACTTGAGATACGACGCTTTTTCTTTGCACAACTTGCTTCCTGATTAATGTAATGGAAGAGTGTCTTTTGATGAATTCTTTCGCTTTTATTTTCTTTTATGTTAATTCTTAAAAAAGTCGATAAAAACATCTAGTTGGATCTATATTTTAAAAAAAATTTAATTCATGTATTCGAATACTTTACAAAATTTAATAAATAGTGATCCTAATTCATAGTTAAATAAATTTTATGATATGATAACATAATATTTATTGGTTTCATAGGTTTTTCTTACAGATAAGTAAGTTCAGAGTGAAAACAGTAGTTTTTTCACCATCGACAGTTTTTCATCAATAGCAGTCGTATAACGCTTAGTACGGTTAAACAATATTGTGTCGCAGTGCTTTTTTTTTTATAAAATGTAGCTTTTTAAAAACTTTAAAATTATATTTAATTTAAAAACATTAAATCAATTTAATTCATTAAACAACAGTTTCCCTAAAATGTTAGATTAAAAATCAAAAATTTGTTTGCTTTCCTATTTTAGAATTTCCCACAAAAATGTTTGTTTATATCATTAAGTTCCCACATATTTAATACTATGAGGAAGGAAAAGAGAAGCTTAAATAAGGAGGAAAAGTCAAAGACAAATGATATTAGCAAAAAAAAAGAATTTGTTTCCTTGATCCAAAAATGAATAACAACACTAATAACATCTTTTTAGAAATGTGATTAAACTTTTAATAACACAGAAAAGAAAACCTCTCGACCCCTTAACGAAGTGTTTGTTGCTGTGTACATTTGATAAATTTTCTATTGTATATGCATTTACCGCTTGCCGAAGTGATGAAAGAAAACTTAATAGCTGTGACAATAAGCAAGAGAGGAGGGTGGCTGAATACTACAAACGACGACAAGGGTGATAATATCCTTTAACAAGAATGCCGTTTTATTGCCATTTACAATTGTTATATCATTAAATAACGGTTCCAGAATGTTTACTGCCTCAGTTCATTTTGCTATGTGTCATTTTATGATAATGATTGTGTGAAAATAGAATAAATATAAAGAGAAATCGGTGCATTTTAGTCGAAGAGGAATTTTATTTACTAAATAAATATATAAAGTATATAAGAAAAAACTGAAGAAAATGCTAATAGTTTCACATAAAAATTATGCTCGCCGGCTTCGTTTTATAAATAAACTTCTTCAAAAACATTGATTTTTCTTGTGTCATATGATCACATAGGTTTAAAAATGTTTTTAAAATACGCATTTCTAAGTTTTATGAGCCAAAAAACATGAATGTATCTTTGGGATCGTTCACTTCGGAGCCGTCCACTTATGACGTCCAGGGGTTCAGCAAGAAAAGAACAATAGAAATTCCTTATGACGTCCAAGATTTTCGGGTGGTGGGGAGGGTTGGGGGTTCAAAATTTTTGTGACAGCTTAAGCAAAGGAAATTTTTTCCATACAAGTTTTGTGACAGTGAACGTCATAAGTGAATGACCCTTTTGCAAAAATGGTCTTTAAAATATGAAATCATTTTTAAATTTTTTAAAAAATAAAACTTCTGGAAAAAGTGTTAATATTTTGAAATTCAGTAAAATAATGCTAACATCTTTAAAGTGTGGAATAATTCTAGATATAAGACACCAAGGGTGAATAAATTACCTAAACATTAACAAATTTTTCTTGCACAATTTATTTTCACACTTTTAGATTCGGAAATCATTTTGATTTTTTTATGTGTATATCGGTTGAATTTAGAAAAATTTTGTGAAGGAATTTAATTCAGTGGTTATATTAATCAATATATTAAAAATATTTTAACATTGTTTAATTTTTTATATTATTCAAATTTTAAAAAAATTAGCTAGTCCCGACCAAACCCGACTTTTTTTACATTTAGTGTATACAGTTATACAGTTATATGGAGATCTACAATGTCCTCGAAAATTACTTATTTGGATTGTTTTTTGAATGTTAGCTTTCAATTTCATAATGAGGTTTTTGAACATTTTAGAATTTAACTTACACTTGGTATGTTATCATTAGTGCACACTCCTTCTTGTAACAGTCTATCACGAATTTCCCATGCAAATATCTAAGTAAATAAAATTGAAACAAAATTTTTTTTATCAAATTACGGAACAAGAAAAACAAAGCAAATATTTACCGAAGGACATTCCCTTTTGTACAATGAAATTTTATTAACAACTTCTGTTGTAGCTACACGAGGTTTTGAACCACCTATTGCTCGAGGTCTAATACTACCAGTTTCATAATACCTAATAAAAATTAAAAATTATTTGAATTAGAAATTCGTCTTTATACCTTAAATCAATATAATATACCTTCCTAAAATTTTACTAACGCAGCCATTTGAGACTTGCAAAATTCTTGATATATCACAGGGCCTTAAATGTTATAAAGAATTGCGTTTATTGACTCATCCAAGTAGCTTAAGCTAGAAGTTCCATAGAATTTCTGTAAATTTTAACATACCTTGCTCCCGAATGTGCCAGCTCTACAATCTTTTGCCTCGTTGAATCCGGCAATGGTCTCCCCCCTACAAAAACACCGCCAAGTTGATTAACTCCACTATGACCTTTTTTTTGATATTTATCATTTTTTAATCAAGAGGTTTATTTGGGGAAATATAATGTGTGTGTATAGTGCGACAGACGTAGTAAATGTTTTGATATATTTTTAATAAAAGTTTCAGATTTTTTTTGATTTTTTAGAATAACAAAAATATGAAAATAAACAAAAAAAGAAAATATAGAAAAATTAATTTTTCAGTTTTTGTTGTAATACTAATTTAGATTTTGAAAAAATTAAAATTTAAACTAATATAATAATTTCTTCATGTAATTTAAGTAAAATCACTTTCAAAAAGTTCTTAACTACTTAAATAGCAAATAATCTTTTTTTTAAATTTAACTATTCAAGCGTGAAGAAGATGTGACAAAAATAATAATTGTAATAAATATATATTATTCGAAAAAAATCGATATAATTAAAGGGATAGAAAGAGATAAAAGTCATAATCAGCATAAAGTGTTTAGGAATAAAGGAAAAGAGAAGAATTATGTTTGTCTGTCTATTTTGGTGATGAAATTTTTGAAAATACATGTAAAAATTAGCCAGGTGATTAGTTTTCATTTGGGTGAATTATTAATTTCATTTTCAAATAAAACTTTTTTCACAAAAACTATTAGAAAATTAAAAAAATAATTTTAGATGCACACCGCTTTTTAACGTGTGAATTGTAACTGTGCAAATATATTCTTAAATTTAAACTTAAAAAATTATAATTTTCTTCATTTGACTCTATTGCCTTCGCACCTTTTTGAGAACTTTTCAAGAAATGAAAGGAGAGAACCTGGAGTTAGGATGGTTTTATTCAATATAATTTTGTCAGATAAGAGAGCTTTATAACTTCAGTAAACGAACGATAAATTGCGTCGGATAAATGTTTATGAAAATATTTCAGTGCGTGATAGGCCCACTTCTTCAGTTTTACAATTTTTAAACATTAAAATAAATTAAAAACTAGAATTGTTTAAGCATTGGCTTAGTTATTAAATATATTCTTATTGCTCATATTTTCTCTATTTTTCAAATAATATACTTTATCGCCGGGAAGTATTTAATATTGAGTTTATTCTTTCATGGAGGTATTCATCATAAACAGGCTTTCAAAGACTTTAATAAACGTATGAAGCAACAAATTAGTTGATCACAGAAAACAAGAAAATATATATATAAAAATATTAAGATATACACAGATTATTCTTTTTCAATGTTTCATTATCGAAGCGTTAACAAATTCATGTGGACATTTTAGAACAATGCCACTCTCGATTAAACACTTGATTGAGTTCATTCATGGTATATTACACATCGTTATTATTTTTTTGTTGTTATCCTATGATTCACATCTTATCTCATTTTCTTATGTGTATCGATAGTATAATGAAATTTACTCAACTCTCAGAAAAAAAAGATATAAAATATCTTATTTTATTAAATATATGCCAGAATATATGGCTTCATGATCACATATAAAGATGTAAAATAATTTAAATTTTATATTTTGAAGAATAAAGTGAATATATATCGATTGTAATATAAATTTCCTCAATTTTTACAATATTTTATTTCTAAAATCAGCAAATTTGTACGGTTTATCGATTTTGTGTATTTTTCTGCTTGTTATTCGAAATATATTTTAGAACGACAAAACAAGATGCATTAAAGCAATCAAATTACATGACAGAATCGATATGATTTCGCTCTTATGTTGTTGTCATTTCAATGATTTTTCTCAACATTTTAGTTTCATTCCTTAAGTAGTAATGACCACCCAGTAAAAACGCATGAAAAATATAATTAAAAATCAAAATAACTCTAAGATTTAATTTTTTTTTACAAAAAAAAAAAACATAAAAATGGTAAAAAAATTTCGATCAATTTTCAATAACATGATTTTTTAAAATAATATTTTCAATGTCTGTTTCATTTAAAAACCAAAAAAAAATTAAAGAATAAAATATGATTGAGTTTTTTTCACATAATTTCATATCATAAAGTTAACAGTTTGTGTGGCAAAAATGCATCGCAAGGCAAAAATACATTAAAGTAATTCAATCTGTTTAATTATTCGCTGGGGTGTTTCTTTTGTAACGTAATTCTTTTAGGCTATGTTAGGCCGTTAGTTTGGTGGTCTGTCTCGTTTGAATTGAAGTTAATGTTCAATCATGCGAAAAAATTCTCTTACATCATCTTAATGTCACAATTAATTGAGGTTTATGCTACATATGTAGACTCTTGATGACAGAGGTAGTAAACTATGTTCTGGGAAACTTATAAAAGTTATGTATACTTTAAACTTTTTCTCATAAATAGACAGACAACGTAATCGATAAAAACTGCTTTTTTCGTTTTAAATCACTAAAAGAAAATATTGAATAACCTTTATTTTCCTTTTTTACAGACATTAAAACTTATCGAAACTTCTGGTCGGAGTATTAAGATCTTGAACAATTTTTTTTGCAATTTTGATTTTAAACAGTTTTCTTTATATCCTTAATAGAAAAAAAATATTAACATTATACAAAGGATATCAAATATTTTAAAAGCAAAAAGTAAATATATGTAAACAATGTTTTGTAGCATTTAAATTTAACAAATTATTGAGACTATTATTATTTCATTATTTTGAACAATAATCGTGGTAAAATATTGTCAAAAGAATTTTAAAAAGGCAACCCGTAGTGAACAAAAAGAACGGCAAAAGCATTACAAATCATTACATGATGGAATTTGTTTTGTTAAGTAATTGTTACACCATAAATGGACCTCATACTGACTTCTTTCTTCTTAAACATTTCCTTTTCATGAGAACTATTTACTCTTAATTTCTTACATGTTGATGTTAAAAATAATAACAAAGGTATTTAAAAGAAAATGCATCAAAATTTGAATGATGATATCAAAGGGAATTGATTTATACTAAATTGCACTAATCGTACAATTTTACATGAATTATAAAGAAACTTTCTTATTCTCTTATTTTTGTTGGGCCGTGACGTTTTTTTAACGATTTTTGCTTAACGGAAAAAAAATGATTTGAATTTTCACTAACACTATCGTACAAAATATCAAAAATCTTAATTATTCTATCAATAATTTCAAATATTATGATTTGAATACAAAAGTAGGTGATAGCTGTTCTGACTATTTTAAGAGCTCTTACTTCATTATTTATTGATATTTTCGTGACTTTTTAAATTTAATTTTCGATTTTGTAAATTTGAACAGCAAAAATTTAAAACATTAGCTGTTAAAAATTTTAACTTTATTTTGTTCATTTAAGTATGATTCCAGTACAATTTATTAAGAATTTTTGAAGCTACAAAAATAGATGGGAAACTTAATTCTCTTTTCAAAAAACCAAATCTTAAATTTGTAATTTATAAGAATAAGAAAATAATCAAGAAAAACAAAGCGTCACTCATGTAAAATTTGTTTATTACGAGGCCCTGTTAATTTTATTTAAATCAACAGTATTTAGATTTCCCAAATACTTTTTATAACAATTTTTTTTTATTAAATTAATTTTATTTTTTTTATTCCATTTATAAATTTTCTTTTAAAAATGGTTATTCAAGTGGAAATTTTTTCTCTATTCAAATATTACTTTTTCAAAAAATTCATTTGAAGTTAGTCATTCGAAAATTTTAGTGGATTAAATTTAACAGTAATGTATGACCCAATAGTTTGATTGCAAATTTATATCATGCACTTAGATACTGTTGTTGATGCTTAGAAAAAATGTTATAATACTTAAAACAACGCTAAAGAAATATTATAAACCAGGAAAATTCGTTTTATTATTTATTATTTCTCATGAATGTTTATGAATCCAGAATGAAGTAATAATTTATAATTTCAAAATATTTGCTACGAAATGTAAATGTTTTAAATGATTTTAATTTGGTTCTTAATACCATTATGTAATACAATGTAAAAAAATCTATTGAACAATGCAACTTTTCAAACAGGGAATATGTATTTAAAAAATCACAAATATAATTTTTGGAAAGGTAGTATAACTTAATTTTACAATATAGGATTTAATATTTCTATCTTTATTTCCTTTCCCTTGGTACAAGAGAGAATAATAAGAAGTCTGGATTACTCTATAAAATTTCTTTTATTTTATGGATTTTTTTTTATTTTGAATTGACCAAAATGTTTTGTTGAATTCATGCTGCGCGCTATTTTAAAATTTTCTTTAAATTTATCACCTTTTCATTTTACCGACATTAGAGTTTTTTTTTCAAATAATAGATGGAAAATAATGAAATTGTAAAACATAACATTCTTAATACTTTAAAATTGCCATTGAAACATTTAAGTAGCACAATATAAAGGCCAACAAACAAGCAATAAGGATTGAATGATTTATGGATGCTCAAATGTTTTACTCAATGAATTTTTTCTCTTTTAGTTTTTGCTTTCTTGTTTGTTCTTGCACTTGGATTCTTAACACTCAATACTAGACAATTTAACAATAACAACAAAAACGTCAAGCATCATAAAGCGATGACAAGAAAATTTGTTAAAGTTTCTTTTTGATGTTTCGAGTGTGTAATATACTGTTGTCATTTTTGATTTACAAAAGAACATTTTTCTTAACATGCAATAATTTATAGTAATTTTTGCTTTCATATGATGTGACAAAAATGGGAGTTTCGAATTATCTGAGTTTTTTGTATTCGAAAACGCATAGAATATAAATCACCTGGCTATTTCTAAATGAAATTTTTCACAAAAAATAAAATATTGTAAAACCCTAACCCCAGTAAATTTCACAAAAAAAAAACATTGACAATCGTCTGTTAACAAGATAGTTAATTGAAAAAATGCAACTATTGGTTAAATCATATTTAAAAATTTTAATTGCATTTTTCTTTAATATTAAGTTTGAAAATTACCTCTACCTTTATGCGGCATATCGTCGATTGATATTCTGTCCATCATCATTGTTGACGACCATGGAGTAACCGCTGCCCCCATGGTCGAAGAGTTCTGTAGCGCGAATATTTTGGTATCTGTTCGCTCCTTTATTAACACTTATTTCAACTCAAGTTTGTTCAATCCTTTTTTTTAATTTGTTTTAGAAGTTTTATATTTAATCAATTCCATTCACAATTTTATTAATTTTCTGCACAATTTTTATTTTAAATTTCACTAATTCTCAATAAATAGTTTTTATTTGCACTCGAGTATATATATATATTTTTTGTGGTTCTATAAAATTTACATCTAAAGATTGCAATAAAGAAAAGAAAAAATATGAATAAATTCAAATACATAATTAAAAAATGCATCTATATAGTTCAGTACTCTAAAAAGAAAAATTCATACAGTAGTACGTTATTGTTGTTATCTTGGATGAAGCATGAATCATAAAACAAATGGTTGTATATAGCCGATTCCTTACAAACCATTAACTTTGTCATATTTCAACTCATGCTCGTTATTGCTTTACACATTGAATTGTAATAAATTATCGCAAGAGTATGAACGCGTATACAGAATAAAGAGTGAAAATGATGAAAAGAAGTATGATCGGGGGAGAGAATCGTATTTTTTTTATGATGAGTTTGCCAAGTGGTTGAAAGCGATATGAACAATATTTATTATAATACGTTATAGGTTGTCATTTTTTTACAGTTTGTTACGGAATTTGTTTTTTTAAGTTGACAAAATTGAATCATAATTTAAAAAAAACTACTTTGCTTTAATTTTTAATAGAATAAGTTTACATATTTGATGATGTAAAATTTCACATTATGTCACTTAATTATTTTTTTTTATTTTAATAAGAATAACTTCGTTTTTTACCATTCGTTAAAAAAATAAACTTTCATTTTAAATTGCACAATAATATCCACATAGGTTTTTAAACAATACTTTTTCATACTAGAAAATGATTTTTTTAATGAATGTAAATTAAAATGAAATTGAAAACTTTGTTATACACACTTAATTCAAGTATGCTCCAACTACAACTGAGAATGTTACATTCGACAGTACACTCTGCGAACGAATGCATTGCACAATGTAATGTACCTTCATTAAGGAGATAAACATAAATATTTATTTTCGACTGTCTCATTTTATACGTCCTTTAATTGGATAAATCTTTATAGAAGGCGGGCCAAAACACAACCAATCGTATACCCTTCTTAATAACAAGCTATATACATTTTTTTCTCTTCAAATTTCTTTTTTGTTCTCTTTTATTTATTTTTTGCTCTGTTTTCATGCATGCTCTTGTTTGTTTTAGTAATTTATTCTTACTTACTATCTGCACATTTTTCTTTTTTTGAGCTTTAAGTTTTCTCTTTCTTGTATTCATTAAAATTGTTCATAATGTATACTAGAAATAAAAAAAAAGTATCATTTGATTTACTTTATAAAAAGGATGCTGAAAAACTAGATAAAACATATATTTATCTTACCTGCATATTTTGAAATTATTAAAATGAAAGAAAATAAATTTATTATTGGAATTCCTTTACTGATTATGTAAATATTGTATATGCGAAAAAAAATTAATTGTGTTGACCAAATTATGAATGGTTTTAAAATGATAAAGAAAGAAAGAAGAGAAAATGCACAAGATATATGTCTTATTATTTTTCTTTTTATTGTTATTACAACAAGCATTTGCTAAATACGATAACGAACACACTTATAAAGTTTGATATTTTTTTCCATAAAAAATTATTGTAAAGGATTTTTACGCAATTTTGACTTTCTTCAGTTTATGAGCAAATCCTCTTATCGACAATTGAGTTTTAATAGGATTTTATGGTACTTTATACGTGAAAAACATCATACAATTTGATTGATTGAATATTTTTTTTATTATAATAATAATGACAATAGTAGCAATCTTATTGAATAGTTCAAAAATCATTGTCTATGAAAAAACTTACATTTTCTATTAATTTATTCTAAAATTCAGTAGATTAACATTGTTTGAATTGATAAAATATAATAACGACTTTTAAAAATTCGAAATTCCTTTTTTTTCGTAGTAATCACAACCCTGATTATTACAGTCTCAAATTCATTTTATTTTTGAGTGAAAAGTCTAAAAATAAATTTGTTGCATTTATCCACAGAAAACTAATAACATGAAAATTTGGTGAAGACCTTGTTAATTAAAGATATATTTGTTTGAAATCATTAGAGAATTGTTCAAGTAAGTGGACATATTTAAATGCAAGCTCATTGAAATTATTTTAATTTTTATATTCGTTTTTTTTTTTATTTTTGAGATCACTTTATTGATCTCAAATTTTTTATAGTATTGATTTTATAAACAATTTAATAAAAATATTTTCAAAAAAAGCATCACATCTTGTGATAGTTTTTAAAGAAAACAATAACACTTTTTAGATCATTATTATTCAGTAACCTTCACTTATATTATTGTTTCTTGTAGAATTCAATAATTCAATGTCATCAATCTTAAGATATTTGCAACGGGCAAAATTAACTAATATTCCAAATCCCAGAATATCCCTTATTTTACCTGGTATCTTGAAATGTAGAAATATTTTTAATTCAAATTATTATCAACAACACCAACAACGTACTTACAAGAATTTTGGACACAAACCAACGCCTGTACCTCGCGTTACAAAATGGTACCACTTATTTACTGGAGGAATCATCTTTCTATGCTGCTTGAATTATCGACTGTATGTATATTTTTCAAAACAAAAAAGATAAATTATCTCATTAGCATTTCCTCATTTATTTTATTTTAGACTCTTTGATCTGGACAAACGTGAACTTTTTCCGACTCCAAAAGTAGATGCTGAAGCAAAAATTAAAACTAATGAAAAGACTTTTGAGCCTAAAACGGAAGAAACATTAAAAGAAAAATCAGATGAAGATGATGATGAGAGCAGTGAGTCAGACGAAGAAGACAGCGAAGAGAAAAAGAAAAGGCGTAAGGAAAAAATTGGATTTCGGGATAGAAAGGTAAATCATGTTTTTAACACTTATTATGATATCAAAAGTTAGTGAATTGAAATTATCAATATAAATATATATTGAAGAGTTTAATTTGATATTTATAAATTATGAATTCGCCATTTAACTCCTATTTCTTTATTAATTCGAGATTATTGATTACGAGAACCGTCTGAGAGCGTTTTCAACGCCCGATAAAATCTTTAGGTATTTTGCCACAGTAAAAGTAGTACGTCAAGATTTTACATATATCTTCATGACGCCTGACGATTTTCTTAGGTAAAAATGATGAATAAAATTAACAACACGATTCAAATTTGACAAAGATAATTGTCTTCTTAAAATTTAATTTAAAAAAAACCATGAAGTTACAGATTTTATTATTTCTGTTGTAGAGCTATAACTCCAAATTTAAAACAACCAGAAGTTAAGTATATTCAAATACTCATAAGGAATATAATGGTTCACTAACTTTTATTGCTAGATGAAAAATAATAGTTATAATACCCAATTGAAAACTGTAACATCTACCTTTATGATTTTCTGTATAAACCCATTAATACCTTTAGATTATTGAATATGAAAATCGAATAAGACAATATTCAACTCCTGACAAAGTTTTCCGATATTTCGCAACAATTCAAGTTCCCGTTGTACATCATGGAGGTGAAAGTTATGAAGTTTTTATGACACCTACTGACTTTTTGACTAGTTTAACTCCTGGGATCAAACAAATTGAGGGTAGATTGAAAATATTGTCTCCTTTTTTTTCCATAAAATTTTTGATTTAACCAACTCAGTTATGCACTAATTCACAATTCAGTTATTCAGTTATGCAAATTAAACTATTATTTTTCGTTTTTTATTTCGCTAATCAAACCAGTTTTATAAATTATCATGTGGTGATATTATTACATATGTTAATTCTTTCATTTATGCTTTAAATTACTTTTTTAATGAGTATCTTTTTTATTACACGCTTTTGTTTTTATGTTTTAATATTTTAAGATAATAATTTCTTATTAAGAGTTTATATTAAAAATAATAATTTACATTTTTGCAGGCTTGGGACTCGATCAGTATAAAAAATATGACCCTAAGGTATGTAGTATTAACATTTTAAGGAATTAATATGTTAAAGTTTGATCATTTCTTATTTATAAGTATTGAAAAAAAAAATTAAAATATATTTATTGGTTTATGATTTTTACAACAAAAAAAGATAAATTTAACAGAATTACGATGACCGTTCAAAACACCTAGAGTTTTTTACCTCTAAACATTTCAAATTTATAAAACCTAAATTTTCTGCAGTAGGAATTTCAATCCCAGAATCCATAAAAAAACCGGGATCCCGGGGTCCGGACCAATTTTCCAATATCCCGGGATTAGAAAAGCTTCAATCTTAAGTTAAAAATAGATTTTATGATCATTCGAATGCATCTCTAATAAAGCTGCGATAAAATCTATTATTTGAAATAAAAATTAAAGTTCTTGATATTTTATAAAACAAAAGTTTTAAAAATTTTTACAAAATAATAATCAAATTTTTACGAAAAATTTTAAATCATTTTTGATTTGAAAGGTTAAAAGATAATCTTTATGAAAATTTACAAAAGCTTCAATTGTAAAGTTAAAAAGTTAAGCAAGACAATAAAAGGAAATATTGATACATTTGGAAAAACTTTGTCTTTCTGGCTTAGTTTTCAATTCAAAAATTTTTTTAATGACTAATACACCTGATTGGAATTGAAATCTCTTATTTTAAACACAAACGCAATTTTATACCGTAGTTTTTGAACTGAATCTAATCTAAAGTAATCCCGGGATTGAAATTTTGGGCCGGTATTGAAATCTCTAGTTTTGAGTATGTTTTTTACAAGACTACTAATATAAATTCTTCATTTTTTCTTTAAGTTTAAGTTTATGAATTTTAAGCTGTGGTTATTTTAGTCAAACGTTATTTCAATTCCAGTTGTTTATACGATGAAAAAAGTGAAAAAAAAAGGCTTAATAAGGGATAGTGGCTTGTTAAAAAATTGCAACCAACAAGAAAAATTAATAATTTTCATTAAAATCTGAAATTTTTCAAGTCAAAACCACCTTGAAACTATTCTAGCTATTAATATCTATCATTTAATCAATTTTAATTTTACTCGTTAAGTGTTTTACCTTCAAACATATGCTGAACAAAACTTGGTCTTTTCACAAGCCTTTCGATGGTACGGTGTGAATATATCCGCTTTAAGTATCTACCTGAAACACTAGTTGAAATTCAAATTTTTAGTGTTCGAAATCTCGCCAAAAAACTCGTGAAAAAAAATTTATGACATTTTTAAACACAGAGGTTATGGATCTGTTATTGACTGTGTTCCTCTTTTTGAATGTATATCAGTTTATAGCTTCAATGCATCTCGATGCTTTTTTGATCTCTTTAAGCATTGCTGAATTTGCTTGAATTTTAAAACAAATGCTATGTTATCGTAAGGATAATTTAAAATGAACTTTATTTATCATTCAAAGTTGCGGAACTGACCATATCCAGTGCCCAAAAATTCAAAAATCTTTATTTTCTCAATTTTAGATTCTGATTCCATTTTCAAACAAATTTTTTGAAAACTTCCCTTGTGACTTCACAAATTGAGATTGAGAAGTGAGAAAAAAAAATCTCACGAGATTTGAAAACTCGCGAGATTTCAAATCAAGTTTTCTCTGAGAAAATTTTTCTCACGAGTTTTTCGGTGAGATTTCGAACACTACAAATTTTATAACGATAGAAATAAATTCGAATTTCTGAACTCACTCATCACGTGTTTTTCATTCGAAATTAAAAAATCTTGTGGTCGGCAAAGAGCTTATAAAATCAGTTGAAACTTAAAAGATTTGAATTTGAATTTTTTTTTATTTCAGGCGGGAAAATTTAAATTTAGGAAAAACGTTATTTGTTTTTAAGTCATATTGCTTTTAAATAATGTGATACTTTAATAATTTCTGAATTTGTGAGCTGAAGTGGCTCGGTGGCGGAATGGTTTAGTACTTCGGTACCTAATTATTGCAATACCGACACAGCGATCATGGGTTCGAGACTGGACATGAGAAATTTTTCACTTGTCCTTTTTTGAATCATATGTACTGGAAATGAGGCTCACAGCCTCATATATAGGCTACAGGCAGTAATGTCATCAAAGGAGTGGTTCGGATCCCACTATAAATTGTAGGTCTAGGTTTGAGTGCAGTGATTTGGCGCATCCTCACTCGTTAAACTCCCATTAGCTGCGAAACGCCCTAGCGCACCTCTGGATCACTATTGATCTGAATAGGTAAAATTTTTTTTTTTTTTTAATAATTTCACCCTCTTTTTTGGCCAGAAAACATTCTAATATTCATAAAAATAGCATTTAGTGTACTTGTTTCTGGGATTTCTAAAAAGAATTTTTTCGGATCCTCGAAAAATAAGATCCGTTTGCCAACCACAGATTTGAAAGTTTCATTATAGAGTCATGCGCATTCATAAATATGTCGCAATATTTGAGAGCTTCAATTTCATTTAAAATATGAATATTGTATTGGAGCAGTAGAAGTGGTCGAAAACTCGATCGCAAGATATGACCTCGACATATAGACAGATAAACAGACAGAAAAGAAAGCAAGTTAAGAAAAACGTGGTAAAAATGAGTTATAATTCTTATCGAACTTGAAATTATAAAATTTTTGAATACTTTAATTTCACTAAACTTACGCTTTACGAAAACCAGCTTAACATATTTATTTACCACTTTATTTTCATGAACAACATTCTAATCAAAATACTTTATAAAAAAAAAACTTTTTAAAAAACTACGTTTTTCGCGTAGACTAAAAAGTAGAAAATAACTTTTATTCTTGGTTGTAAAGAATTTGGTTTTAAATTTTCAGATTATATTTAATAAATTTTTATATCCTAGTCAATATTGTTCACAAAGTTTCGAATAAGTGCACTTTGATCTTATCGTATAACTCAACAACTTAAAAACGTGGGCGCATTAATTTAAGTTTATCATAAAGTATTGATTTCACATAAACTTATTTCTCCTCTTATAATGCGCCCACGTTTTTAAGTTGTTGAGTTATACGATAAGATCAAAGTGCACTTATTCGAAACTTTGTGAACAATATTGACTAGGATATAAAAATTTATTAAATATAATCTGAAAATTTAAAACCAAATTCTTTACAACCAAGAATAAAAGTTATTTTCTACTTTTTAGTCTACGCGAAAAACGTAGTTTTTTAAAAAGTTTTTTTTTTATAAAGTATTTTATTTTCAACTTTTTAGTCTTATTCTAATGAAATAGAGAAATAAAGATTATAGGGGGTTCATAGGTTACAGGTGTGTTGAACTTCACTTCGTTGCACTTCGTTACGTTCAACTGTTTATAGATTACAGTAGGTTCATAGGTTACAGGTGTGTTGAACTTCACTTCGTTACGTTCAACTGTTTATAGATTACAGTAGGTTTATAGGTTACAGGTGTGTTGAACTTCACTTCGTTACGTTCAACTGTTTATAGATTACAGTAGGTTTATAGGTTACAGGTGTGTTGAACTTCACTTCGTTGCACTTCGTTACGTTCAACTGTTTATAGATTACAGTAGGTTTATAGGTTACAGGTGTGTTGAACTTCACTTCGTTGCACTTCGTTACGTTCAACTGTTTATAGATTACAGTAGGTTCATAGGTTACAGGTGTGTTGAACTCCACTTCGTTGCACTTCGTTACGTTCAACTGTTTATAGATTACAGTAGGTTCATAGGTTACAGGTGTGTTGAACTTCACTTCGTTGCACTTCGTTACGTTCAACTGTTTATAGATTACAGTAGGTTCATAGGTTACAGGTGCGTTGAACTCCACTTCGTTGCACTTCGTTACGTTCAACTGTTTATAGATTACAGTAGGTTTATAGGTTACAGGTGTGTTGAACTTCACTTCGTTGCACTTCGTTACGTTCAACTGTTTATAGATTACAGTAGGTTCATAGGTTACAGGTGTGTTGAACTTCACTTCGTTGCACTTCGTTACGTTCAACTGTTTATAGATTACAGTAGGTTCATAGGTTACAGGTGCGTTGAACTCCACTTCGTTGCACTTCGTTACGTTCAACTGTTTATAGATTACAGTAGGTTTATAGGTTACAGGTGTGTTGAACTTCACTTCGTTACGTTCAACTGTTTATAGATTACAGTAGGTTTATAGGTTACTGGTGTGTTGAACTCCACTTCGTTTCACTCCGTTACGTTCAACTGTTTATAAATTACCAGTTTTCAATGGGAAATTAGTAACGACTTTCAAAATTTTTCATTCGTTTTATAAAATTTAATTTTTTTAAAGCATTCATTAGTAAAGTACATTAAAAATCACTCGTAAAGATTTTGTGTTTATCTGTACCATTTCTACTTCATAACGTGTGGATTCTTACTATAAAGATGCAAATCACATATGTAACGTATTTATAACGGATTTTCAAATTTAAATTCAATGAATATCATTTATATGTTATGCAAAAATACGCCAAGCCGTTAATAAAAAGAAAAGTCAATTTAATTAAGTTGGTGAAGTGTTATAAATAATGCAATACATTTAAAACAGCATAAATTTATGCTCAAACTATGTGTGTTAAATGCACATCGCATATTAATAGTTATTTTGCATTAATTCGTAACGGACTTGTGCTTAACGGTTTTTTTGAAAATTCAAATTTTCACTTACGAATATTCATGAAAAAATTACATGTCAATTTTTTTGTCTTACCAGAATATCTTTAGCTGCTCAAATTTATGGTATAATTAATAATTAGTAATATTAATTAAACTATAATGAATCATATAAATGACTTTAGAGCATCACATGTATAATATTTAATACAAATCAAAATTTTATATCATTGACATTGGATTTTTTCCCATATAAAAAACTTTTACATAAATTGTACTATAATTAAGCATTTTTGTGTTTCCAAAGTGTTAAAATATTGTATTGTCACCGGGAATACGTGTGCATTAAAAATTTTAGCTCGATTGGAGCAGTAGAAGTGGTCGAAAAATCGATTACAAGATTTGCCCTCGACAAACATATAAACAGATAAACAGATAAACAGATAAACAGATAAGAAAGCAAGTTAAGAAAAACGTAGTAAAAAAATATGTTGTTAATTTAAGGAAAATTTTATTTTTTTAAAATCATTTTTTAACGGATTAGGAAAATAAACGCTTTTGCGTTGCACTTGTACAGAAATTGAATTAAAGTTCTTCATTTTTGTACTCGATAAGTGCTTTATGTGGTAAATTAAGTATGCACAATAATAAAACAACATATATGTAACGAAATGTAAATCAATAGTTTGAAGTTGTCTAGACGTTTAGAAAGTAGAAAAGCATGTAGAAGGAACCAACTGCAACAAAAGGATATAATTTATCGCCATACATAAGTATATTTGGTGCTAAGAACGACTAGATAGCTTAATAAAGATAAATAATGTTTCATTGACGAATTTTTTGAAAACGTCAATCGATAGAAATGTCCATTTATGTTATTAGTCTTGTCAATAACATACTCAAAACCGTTTAAATAATCAAAATTGGTTAATCCAGCAAAAAGCTAAAATTTAAATCCGAGGATTAATTTTCTGCAATTCGAGTTTTTAATCTCTATATACATTAGTATATAAGTTTTAAAAACTGCACGTGCAGTTTTTTACTTCTAATGATTTTTTCATTAGAAATTAAAAACTGCACATGCAGTTTATAATCTCTATATATAAATGTATATAGAATTTATAAACAACAAGTGTAGTTTTTAACTTCTAATGGAAAAATCATTAGAAGTAAAAACCTTTATACAAATGTATCTAGAGATAAAAAACTCTAGATGCAGAAAATTTAGGTTTTATAAATTTGAAATGTTTAGAGGTAAAAAACTTTAGGTGTTTTGAACGGTCATCAGAATTACTTATCATTTCAAGCGTTTCCCAAAATATTCTGATCACATTAATTGATATAATCAGATCTTAAGTTTTAAGAGTTTTTGTTTTTTTTTTAACTTAAGGTGGACAGTTTCGGAAAATTTATATTTCACTTAAATTTTTCTTTAAATGCAAATAAAAAGTCTGTCGAAGAACTATTTTTATTTCTATCTATACGCTATATACACAATTAATGTTCTGATTGTCTATCTATTTCTTACAGAATGCCGAGGTACATTTAAAAATTTCTTTATTTTGATTATCAACTATTAGAATCTGATAAAATTAAAAATTCGTAAATAGTAAACAATGTCGCAGCGATAGATAATTTTAAAACAACAAAAATTATTTTTAATCAATATCAATTAATACACTCAAAAGTACTCTAAAACTATACTTTTTTGGTCTACAGTTTTACCATTTATTTCTAATTTGTTGTTTAAAAATTTCCTTTCGCCTCTTAAAAATTTTCCAAACTATTTTATTGTTATTGTTTATAGTTGTATAAATTGTCGTTCAAAGCTTTTAATATGTTTTTAAACATTTCAAATAATTGTATAATATCCATTGCTGTTGACTTATGATTTTTAATTTACTAACCTTTGGATTCAACATTTCTGCTATTTCTTCCTGTCTCTAAACTTTAAGATACACAATTCGGTAAATAATAATGAAGTAAAACTGAAAATATAAAACTTTTTATTACATTATTTCTTTCTTCTTGATTTTTTCTTACTATATTTCGATTTGTTACATTTTTTTATTCGTCTTTTCAATTTCATCACATTCATAAAAAAAATTTAACAACGCATTTTAACTTTGTATGAAAATTTTAACAATGCCATGATTAAAATAGTGTTGACCATGAAATTGTTAAATTTTAACGATGATTATTGTAACATTTTTTGTCAACAACAAAATTGTAAAATTTAACAATCACATTGTAAAAACAAATTTCGAGGAAAAAAATGGTCACCCATCCAAAAAGGAAACAAAACTTTGTTGCTTAACTTTCAATGTCGTTTGTAAACTAGAAATCGTATTCCTTAATTTTTTATATGGGTTTTGAGTGTCAAAATAATTATTTGAATGAAAAAGTAAATTTATAAAATAATGAAAATAAATATGATTTTAATTACACTTTTTGTCAAACATCAATAGAAAGTATTGAAAAATAATTTTAAGTATTGAAAGAAACAAAGCTCACCTTTCATAATGATTTTTTGTTTAATTTAGAGTATTCATAACTTAACTATAGTTAAGTTATTTAAAGTTAAATATTAAGGATGACCACAGTAAAATTAACAATCACCATCGTTACGTTACAATCTTATCGTTAATTGATTGTAAAAATAATTTTAACGATGAATTTGTTAACTTTTATTTTTCGTCATAGAAATTTAACAATGTCATTGTTAAATCTGGTTTACAAAGAAATAACAATGAAAAATGTTAACTTTTTTTTATGAGTGCTGTATTAAATTGATTATATTATTTATTGCACAATTATGCACGTTGTTTTAACAATTTTTCAACATTTAAGCTATTTTTGGCGCATTTTCCGACTTCATTCAAAAAGTGTTATTGTGGCCACATTGTCTTGTTATTCCGTCTGATCTCAATACAACTTTTAAAATTAAAAGTGTGTGCATAAAGTATGACCGAGTATCAAATTTGGCATGAAATAGCTGGTAAAAAAATTAGCGAAAATGCTCGTGTTATATATCGAGGGACTTCATCACATTTTTGTGTTAGCGATCAGTAATTGATTATCTAATTATTTTGCGTCCGATCATTAGAAGATTAGAAGGTCATTAATTTTAGTTTAATTAACAAATAATTACAATGAATGCTTACATAGAAAGGATTTATCATTTAACAGTTTTTTAAATTTTCAATTTTCTAACAATCAATAAATATTTGAAATTATAGAGATAACGTTGAAATTATAGAGGAAGTCAAAAAAAATTTGAACAGGTTACACTCGTATGAAGGAAATTTTTGACAGGTTGCACTGTATTGAAATTAAAGAAAACAATAATTATAGTATTTAACGATGGTTTTGAGCTTTCAAACTGATCGATGCGCCAATAACTCGATAGTACCGAGCTAACGCAAAAAACTAGAACTCTACGATGTCGAGATCAAAAGTTTTTGCAAGCAGCCGAACAGCCAGCCAGCCGAAAAAATCGTATTATTAAGCTACCTTTTCGAAATAAGTTTCAAATAAATACTTTATAAAAAAAACTTTTTAAAAAACCACGTTTTTACCCGTAGACTAAAAAGTAGAAAATAACTTTTATATTGGGTTCAAAGGATATTGGTTGGAAAATTTGAGATTGATTTGAAAGTTTCATACTTAAATCATGACCATACATGAATTGCAAATTTGTTCACTTCGACCATATCGTATAGTTCTACATCTTAAAACGTGGGCGCATTCATTAATATTGTATATTAGGAAAGCTTAAATTTTATATAAATGCGCCCACGTTTTAAGATGTAGAACTATACAATATGGTCGAAGTGAACAAATTTGCAATTCATGTATGGTCATGACTTTAGTATAAAACTTTAATATCAATCTCAAATTTTCAAACCAATATCCTTTGAACCCAATATAAAAGTTATTTTCTACTTTTTAGTCTACGGGTAAAAACGGATGCCCGGTAATAACACCGACGCGGAATAACTTCACTTGTAGAGAAAATCGTGAGTTCGGAATAATGTCGAAAATTTAAAATGCATAGAGCGGTAATAACTTCACCTATATAGCCTGAGTGAACTTATTCCGGAGTGGCGCAGGAATAACTTCACCTAGAAAATGAAGGTGAAGTTATTCTTGCACGCTGTAGGAATAACTTCACTTATATGTGCCAAGTGAAATTATTCCTGCGCCACGTCGTAATAATTTCACAAATTTTTGTTCATCGACATTATTCCGTCATGATGCAGGAATAACTTCACTTATAATTTCTATGTGAAGTTATTCCTGTTTTGTGTAATTACTTTTATGTTATTTTTTAAGGGTTTTTTATGATATTTAATTAATAAAGTTCTTCAGTAATATGTTTTGAAGTTTGTTGCGGATTTTATTCTAATTTGATGTAAGACAAGATAGTTTCTTATATCTTCGAAATTAATTTGGAATATATAGAAAGTTCACTACTAATTCGTAATTACTTTGAATATCAATTAAAACTTTAATTAATTTTTCTGGAGTTATAGGCTCTTTTGCTGAAATATCTCTATTAGATATCAATCTTGTGATATTAACACATGTTTTTGTGTCAAAAAGGCAGGCTTTAGATGAGAATTTAATAGCTAAAATTAACAAAACTTTTGTCAACAGTGTCAATTGGTAACATAAGAGCGCTTCCATACAAAATTAAAATTCAAAAAGTTGCACAATTAGCTAATTTTACCTTGTTTAATTAAACTAGAAGCAAGTGAAATGATAAAATATACATTTTTTCAATCCATTAGAAGGATAGCTTGCCACAAAAGAAGTAAAATCTAGTGTTCAAAATCTTACCAAAAAACTCGTGAGAAAAATTTTCTCAGAGAAAACTTGATTTGAAATCTCGCGAGTTTTCAAATCTCGTGAAATTTTTTTCTCACGTCTTAATCTCAATTGAGATTTTTAATCTCAATTTGTGACGTCACAAGGGAAATTTTTCAAAAAATTTGAATGAAATTTTTGAACACAGAGGTTAATGGAAGTTTTTCTGATATTGACTGTGTTCCTGTTTTTGAATGTACATCAGTTTACAGCTTCAATGCCTCTGGATGCTTTTTTGATCTCTTTAAGCATTTCTGAGTGTGAGAACTAGCCGTTGAGAACCTTTTCGTTTAAATTTTAATACAAATGCTATGCCATCGTAAAGGTTGGTTAAAAATGAACTTTATTTATCCAGTCCCCAAAAGTTCGAAAAACTTTATTTTCTAAGATTTCGAACACTAGATTTTACTTCTTTTGTTGCAAGCTATCCTTCTAATGGATTGAAAAAATGTATATTTTATCATTTCACTTGCTTCTAGTTTAATTAAACAAGGTAAAATTAGCTAATTGTGCAACTTTTTGAATTTTAATTTTGTATGGAAGCGCTCTTATGTTACCAATTGACACTGTTGACAAAAGTTTTGTTAATTTTAGCTATTAAATTCTCATCTAAAGCCTGCCTTTTAGATACAAAAACATGTGTTAATATCACAAGATTGATATCTAATAGAGATATTTCAGCTAAAGAGCCTATAACTCCAGAAAAATTAATTAAAGTTTTAATTGATATTCAAAGTAATTACGAATTAGTAGTGAACTTTCTATATATTCCAAATTAATTTCGAAGATATAAGAAACTATCTTGTCTTACATCAAATTAGAATAAAATCCGCAACAAACTTCAAAACATATTACTGAAGAACTTTATTAATTAAATATCATAAAAACCCTTAAAAAATAACATAAAAGTAATTACACAAAACAGGAATAACTTCACATAGAAATTATAAGTGAAGTTATTCCTGCATCATGACGGAATAATGTCGATGAACAAAAATTTGTGAAATTATTACGACGTGGCGCAGGAATAATTTCACTTGGCACATATAAGTGAAGTTATTCCTACAGCGTGCAAGAATAACTTCACCTTCATTTTCTAGGTGAAGTTATTCCTGCGCCACGCCGGAATAAGTTCACTCAGGCTATATAGGTGAAGTTATTACCGCTCTATGCATTTTAAATTTTCGACATTATTCCGGAGCTGCGTTGTGAAGTTATTCCGCGTCGGTGTTATTACCGGGCATCTAAAAACGTGGTTTTTTAAAAAGTTTTTTTTATAAAGTATTTATTTTCTACTTTTTAGTTTTAAAAAATTATTTAAAGTATCCATCGAACAGCATTAGTTTGTAAACTAGAATTTAACCATTGAAAGTCATTTAACGTAGTTTTTGTGATTCAAACTCATAACGGCTTTTTGAAATTTAAAATTATTGAAAGTTGATCATATGTTATGTAAAAATAAGCTAAGCATTAAAGAACAAAAAATTCAATTTAATTGTACTATAATTAAGCAGTTTTAAGTTTCCGAAATGCTTGAATATTGTATTGTCACCGGAAAGATAAGTGCATGCAAAATTTCAGCTCGATTGGAGCAGTAGAAGTGGTCGAAGAATTGATCGCAAGAGTTGAAATTTTTTGCAACCAAACAAACAAACAAGAAAGCAAGTTAAGAAAAACGTGGTAAAATGCGCTAAAAAAGAAAGTAAACCTTAGCATTCAGACCTTAAGATCCATAGCTGCGAGTTATATGCGTTACAAGGCTAATGATAGTTAAACGAGAGAGGGTTCGCCCGCTTAAACCTAGACCTACATTTTATAGTAGGATCCGAAACACTTCTCTGATGACATAGAATATGCCTCCTTTGCTAGGTATACAAGGATATACTAGCATCAGGATGACTTCCTTACGGCATCTTGCGCACGCGAATCGTGACTAGGTACATTGCAGGGTACATCAGGTCTTATGACGTATTTGTGTCTTTGCAATGAGCAGAGCTTGCAAGTGGTTCGGATCCCACTGTAAACTGTATGTCTAAAGGGTATGGTACAATAGATTCTTTACAAACTGAATCGCAGTGCCTGCAGCTTCACACATTATTATTATTTTTAAACTTAGTTAAAGTAAGCTTTTAGACACTTAGAGTTTATTTATTGACTTATTTAAGCTACCTATTTTTGATATTCCATAGTGGTCTTGGAAGTTGTTAATTAACTATAACAACTATTTAACTATACCCTATTTTTACGTTAGAAGCCACTACTCGTTACTAAGCCAGTAGCTTAGTAAAGAAAATTGGCTCTGAAAATTTTTCTTTTCCGTTATTAAGCCACTACCAATTTCCCATTGTTTAAACTGAAATAATTTAAAACTTATTTAAAGGTAGGAATCAATAGCTTGCATGCACTATGGGATAAAATCGAAATTTTTTTCCAAAAATTATTTTATTGGCTTATTTGAAAAGTCTTTATCCAAAAAATCAGAATCTATTTTAATTTTGGCCCAAAAAGCAGCAGTGCTGGAGATATAGCCCGAAATCTTTTTTTATGACCTTCTATAGTTAATATTTTTTTTTCTTCTAATATTTTCAATTTATCAGAACTTTTTTTTGTCTCAACCAATTTTCATGAAATTTTTTTTAAATGACAGATATAAGCTGAAACTTTAATATAAATATCAGTCACATAAGTTTTACTTCATGGAAAGTGCTTAAAAATTGACGAAACTTCAAATGTCAGTAGTACGACACACTTTATTTGAGTATGTGGATTTCTGATGCATTTATATGTTTTTCTTTAGTCATTAAAATATAGCCCTTTACCAGATCTGCAAGAAAAATATTCCTTTCAAGGTTTAAAATTATATTTATGCATCAAAAAATTGAGATTTTTTCAAAAAATATACGGTTTTTTACTATGTTTTGACTTCAATTGACTATAACTGCATATTTCAAGTGAGTGGAGAGACAAATTTTAACTGTTTTATATAGCACTCACTTGTATCTTTCTAAAACGATGAAAACCTGTAAAAAAGTTCTGCCAAATTTTCAACTTTGAACCATTTGAAGCATGTCATCTGCATGCACCTCAAAATTCTTTTTCAACTTTTTTCAACAAAATCATGTCCAAACTTAATAAATCTTTCAGGAATGTTAGAAAATTAAATGTCATCATTTTCCATTTTCAATGAGATGCAAATGACTTTAAATACACTTTATGCTTAACAAAAAGTATTTGTTGAAAAAATCTCAATTTTTTGATGCATAAATATAATTTTAAATCTTGAAAGGGATATTTTTCTTGTAGATCTGGTAAAGGGCTATATTTTAATGACAAAAGATAAACATTTAAATGCATCAGAAATCCACATACTCAAAAAAAGTGTGTCGTACTACTAACATTTGAAGTTTCGTCAATTTTTAAGCACTTTTCATGAAGTAAAACTTATGTGACTGATATTTACATTAAGTTTCAGCTTATATCTGTCATTAAAAAAGTTTCAAGAAAATTGGTTGAGACAAGAAAAAGTTCTGATAAATTGAAAATATTAACTATCGAAGGTCATCAAAATACATTTCGGACTATATCTCCAGCACTGCTGCACTTTGGGCCAACATTAAAATAGATTCTGATTTTTTGGATAAAGACCTTTCAAATAAGCCAATAAAATAATTTTTGGAAAAAAATTTCGATTTTATCCCATATTGGCATGTTTTCAAAATGAAAACTTTTTTCATCCCATTAGCCACTGGCTAATAATAATAATAATGTGTGAAGGGCCCAACCTTTCAGCTGGAGGCACTGCGATTCAAATTAGAACAGAATCTACTGTACCACACCCTTTAGACCAACAGTTTATAGTGGGATCCGAACCACTTGCAAGCTCTGCACATTGCAAAGACACGAGTACGTCATAAGACCTGATGTACCCTGCAATGTACCTAGTCACAATTCGTGTGCGCAAGATGCCGTAAGGAAGTCATCCAGATGCTAGTATATCCTTGTATACCTAGCAAAGGAGGCAGATTCTGTGCCAAAGACATCAATGCTACACCCAACACACGAACCGAGCTTCGTAACTAGAACGGTGAAATGGAAAAAGAGCTTCGAAAATTAGACATGGCCTGGGATTGAACCCAGGACCTTTTGGCACATAAGGCCAACGCTCTACCATTTAGGCCACTGATGCCATTTCACCGCTTATAGCCACTGGCTAGTAACATAAAAATAGGGTAGTTGAAGTCAACAACATACTCATCAAAAATCTTCCTGAAAAAGGTTTCGAATACTTAAAATTCATCATTAATTCGTGTCTCAAACTCGATCACTTCCCCAAAGTTTGGAAACACGCAACATTTATTCCAATACTAAAACCTGGAAGACAAGCAAATGGCCCTCGATTTGAGTAAATTCGATTTGAGTTACGAAAACTAATAAATAGAAAATTTAAATTTATTTTTGTAACGGAGAGACAACCAACAATATCAGGCTTTTCGCAGATTATACAGCACAAAACACCTACTGAAATCGAGGACCCCCAATAATTTTTTAAATACAAAATATAATTGGACGAACTATTTTTCATTTTCACAAAGTGCTTAAAAAGTAAAAGTGCAAATTTTCATTAGTTCAGACTAATCTTTGTATTATTGTCTTGTACCAGAATTTCGATTCTTACTAAATGTGCATTTGCATGATTTTGTGTTGTAGAAATCATCAACTGAAAATGAAATTTTTATTCTTTTTTTGTAAAATATTTTCATTGGTTTTGATATTTAATTTTTTTCTATGTTGCTTTATAGTAAAAAGGTTTTGTAGGTGTAAAAAAATATCCTAATTTAATATTAATTTTATTTGATCTTACAGAGTGTTACCCAGCGACTGGATTTAAAGCTTGAAGAAGATAGCATTTTTTACAAACTTGGAAGCTATGGGCTAATATCTTTTTCGGATTACATATTTTTACTAACAGTTTTATCGAGTAAGTACCATTTTCTAATTTTTGAAACAGTATACAAAATCATCTTGATTTAAAATTTTTTCCACAAAACATAATTGGTTATAAATATCCATAATATCCCTCAAAACGAATTTTTTTTTTGGTTAGCTCTCTTTTTCAAATTTTTATTTTTAAAAAAACAAAAGCCCTCTTCTTATTGATCGAGGGATCAATCTTCATTTCTATGCATGGCTTCAGAATCTTGCGGATTTTAAAATACCAGTCAGTGCTGATAGTTAATTTTTTGTGATGCAATTAATTACTTCGAGAAGCGACTTATTATTTTTGGAATAAGAATGTTTCATGAGGATGTTAAGCCGTATCCAGCTTTACATTTTTTGATTGAATATTCCCTGTATCGTATGTTCTAATTATAGAGGTCGTGTGTCTTTATATATAGAGGTTGTTGGTTCGACAGTTTTTCTACTGTACTTTTTAACCGTCAACTATTAAATATATCCGAATAAAGTTTTAGTAGTTTTCTTACTTTAACTCTAATTTAACATTGCGTATTTATTTCTGTACCAATATTGCAGCATTATCTTTATATCAATTTCGTTCTTTTGTAGTAGTGTACTGTATTCAGCTGCGATAATTTTTGCTTCGGTTATGATTGAATTAAGCTCATCCAGTGATCTTTATTCGATATTTATGCACTTTGAAGTGCTTGATATGCCTTTTGTGTCAAATTTATTATGGTTGCTGCATTCGGGACATCTCGATTTCTGATATGGCATATTTGACTGCTTTCCCTAACACACAAAGAGCATGCTCTTGTTTAAGAGGACGGTTGAGAAGACGCTTTTTTAACATCCTCTCAAGATCGCAGTAAAGAGCATGTTCAATAGCGGAATCAATCGTACTCTAATTATAAATAACTTGCATGCAAGTTTTTATTTCATAATCTTTTATATACTCTCAAGAGCATGATCAGAAGAGTATATTAAAAGCACGATCATTGACATCCTCATGAGAGTATGCTAAAATTTTTCTTGCTTTATACTTCACAAGCGCTAGCAGAAATCACTAGTATAGGTCCTATATACTTCACAAGAGAAAGCAGAAATCACTTTTATAAGTAATTATTTTGGACTTTATATAGTTTAAATATGTCTTCGCCTTTTGAAAGTTATTCAATTTCAGAAGGCATTAGACAAGATGAACAGTTATCAGGACAAACTACAACACAGCGTACTCGGGTTTGAATCACGGCAATCACCATAAAAAGAAGAAAAAAAAAATATCAATTTCCCAAAAACATGATCAAGAGCATAATCACAAGCTCATAAAATTTTTTAAATAGTAAAATTAAAGCATGGTCAGGAGAACATGTTTTTGATCATGATTTCAAGTTTAACTTGCATTTGAAATTTGCAAGTAAAAAAGCGTACTCTTGAGAGCGTGATTTCTGTGGTACCCTGCTGCGATCTCCAGTTGTATGGGAGAGTACGCTAATTCAGCGTCATCAATTGACAAAATTAATATTTAAAAATCATGCTCAGATCGTGCTCTTTGTCTGTTAGGATTTGATGAATTTTTTGGTGACAATTTCTTTGACATTTCAATATTTTGGATGTTCTGACCCTTATGTGATTAGTTTCTTAATAAGACGTTAATATGTCTGTACAGCTATCTCCTCTTCCAGTTTAAGCTTTTTTGATGCGTTTTTTGGCTTATAATATGTGTATTACGTATTTTTTGCGAGGCCCTATTATATGAAATTTAAGCTCTATTATACAATATTAATGAATGCGCCCACGTTTTAAGATGTAGAACTATACGATATGGTCAAAGTGAACAAATTTGCAATTCATGTATGGTTATGACTTTAGTGTGAAACTTTCAAATCAATCTCAAATTTTCAAACCAATATTCTTTGAACCCAATAAAACAGTTGTTTTCTACTTTTTAGTCCACGGGTAAAAACGTGGTTTTTTAAAAAGTTTTTTTAAAAAAGTATTTTTTGATAGATATTGATGTTTTATGGTGAAATTCTCCATTTTCAAATTTTTCCATTTATTTCCCGAGTTTTTCACGGAGTTTTATTATTTTTCTATACAAATTTAAAACTTGGCATGTAGGATCAATAGCTGTTCCTGATAATGGGCTTCGAAACAAGTTTCAAAAATGCGGGTTAAAAAGTTTCTAACTTCCTAGGAATTCCGTCTGCCAGATAATCTTCATCCAGAAATTAAATTTTCTTTAATTTTTGAAAAATTCAAAATATAAACCGTTATTTTTACTCGAGTTTTACTTTACTTGATTATTAAGTAAATGTAATCCCATTACTTGTTACTCGATACTTAATTCCTGCCTTACTCGTTCACTTGTGACGTTCGAAATAAACAGCTTTTTTTTTTCAAAAAAGAACAATGGATTTCCTGGAATTTCTATAGTTCTTTTGTTGCTCGGACTTTTTAAAAGTTTTTAAAATCCTACAGCGTTGTAAAACTGTTGTAGGTTTCCATAAAAATTACAAAATTGTAGGGTTTTCATATATTTTATATACTTCACAAGCGTTCCCAGAAATGACTTATAAAAAGAATGTCTTAGTTCTCATACAAAGTCATATAAAATTATTAATCACTTATGAGGCACATTAAGTGCCACAAATTATACAAGAAAACTTTTTAGTTAAGACTTGAGAAAGCTTCATACTTTAAATTAATTATAGTATAAAGCTGCTTTTGTAAAAAAATAATCCAATAAATTTTAAGAACTTTTTACTAAAATCCATGAACAAATTTAATAAAAGTTATTGAAAATACATCTTAATAACTTTTTTTTTATCCGTATACGGATTTATTAACTTTTTGTGAAGACAAAAATCGCACATACAAATGTAGGTGAATATTTTGTTCCCATTACTAGCTTAGTAAATATATTTTGAACTTCAAATTTTTTAAATTCTTCACTAAGCTACTACCAAAAATAAAGTTTTAATAATCTATTTCTGAACTGCAAGAATCAATTAAAATGTAACATGACATTTTAAGTGGTAAAGGAAATCAAAAACAAAGCACAACTTCTTCAATTAAGTTAAAAATTGAAAAAAATCATTGAAGTTCAATTTTTATATTCACACCGTTTTCACGTGTGAATCTATTGGTTTTGTTCAGATTGAAAAATCAGTTTTTCGCATTTTGTGAGAAAACAAAGCAAAATTGGTTATAAAAAGGCAAGAAGAAAAGTTTGTGCCTAAAATTTTACATCATTTTCAAAAAACAGATTTCAAATTGGTTGTGGCATTGCTGAGAAAATCGCAAAATACGCTTTCTGTAAGCAAACAAGCAAGCAAGCAAGCAAGTTAATCAGCAAGAAATCTCAATAACGAGACATCGTAGAGACTTCTAGTTTTTTACATTTGATCCGTGCTGCTCTATAGAAGAGCTGTATTGTTTTTGGGCAAGGTAGGAACAGCCGTTGCTTCAGAAATGGCAAAAAACTTTCCTTTCTTACGAATTTTTTAAAACAAAAGTTGACTGTGATTTTTATAAAATTCAACCTTGGATGAAAATTTTTTTTAAAAAACTTTTAAAGAATATTTGGCATATTCGTCAAGCTTTATACCTTCAAACTTATGCTGAGTGTAGCTCAGCTGACTCGATAGCTTTATATCTTCAAACTTATGCTGAGCGTAGCTCAGCTTACGCGATAGCTTTATAACTTCAAACTTATGCTGAGCGTAGCTCAGCTGACACTCTAGCTTTATATCTTCAAACTTATGCTGAGCGTAGCTCAGCTTACGCGATAGCTTTATAACTTCAAACTTATGCTGAGCGAAGCTCAGCTGCCTCTCTAGCTTCATATCTTCAAACTTATGCTGAGCGTAGCTCAGCTTACGCGATAGCTTTATAACTTCAAACTTATGCTGAGCGAAGCTCAGCTGCCTTTCTAGCTTCATATCTTCAAACTTATGCTGAGCGTAGCTCAGCTTACGCGATAGCTTTATAACTTCAAACTTATGCTGAGCATAGCTCAGCTGACACTCTAGCTTTATATCTTCAAACTTATGCTGAGCGTAGCTCAGCTTACGCGATAGCTTTATAACTTCAAACTTATGCTGAGCGAAGCTCAGCTGCCTCTCTAGCTTCATATCTTCGAACTTATGCTGAGCGTAGCTCAGCTTACGCGATAGCTTTATAACTTCAAACTTATGCTGAGCGAAGCTTAGTTGACTTATCAAGCTTCATACCTCCATACTACTGATGGGCAAATCTTGGTCTATCCATAAGACTTATGATAGTACGGTGTGAATATAATCCGCATTGGGTTTCTACCCGATACACTAGTTTACTAAGCTCTTGCTCGTTACCAAAAAATTCAATTTTTTATTCACCTAAGCTACCAGCTTATAACGAAAAACGGGGTAGGCAAATTCTTTGAATAAATAGAATTTTTGAAAATTGAGCTTTTACAATCCACTTAAGGTGCAAAAATGGGTTCTCAAATATCTCTTTAGTATTTACATTTTGAATGCTTAGTTCAATTTTTATGGAGCTTCTATAATTAATTGCTCTTTAATCAATAATAGTTTAATACTAATTTTTTCTCATGAATTAGGAAAATAAAAGCATATTTATAACTTGTTGACATGAAAAAAATGTCAAAGAATCGAAAAATCTCCTTACTTAATGCATAACGGCAAGAATAATTGCAGTATGTTGATAGATATGTAAGGTTCACTATTATTATCTAGTTCCTGTTATTTAGGCACAGACACAATAGTTTATTTTATTTAATTTTTGATTCTTTGGATGGAGGTTTCATTTTTTTACGAAAATTTTATTAAAAAATCGATTATTTGATGAAAAGTTTCAAAAATCCATTCAAAAAAATTCCTATAATTACACATTAAAAAGTGGCTTATTACGTTCTTTTATTAAAAGTTTGTAGCAAGGGATGTGGGGTTGAAAGTCATTTTTCCCCTTAGAGGTAAGCCATGACCAAAGTCGCACATAGAATGTGGTTCGTGTTATTTTCAAACAAAATCTTGTGTCGTTTGGTCTTTAATTGTCAGAAATCAGATGTTTGGTGTCGTTTTCTCATTTTCTAGGCGTTTTTCATGATATTTCAATATTTTACCTTGTAAGACTTCCAAAAATGAATAGTTTGAACTACAGATAAAAATTTGAAAAAACGTTAGAATTTTAGAGGAACTTATTTTTTGACCGAGCCCATTAATTAAAAAAATCCTTTTTCCTTTTAAAAATATTTTATTGAAATTCAGTGCTTTTTTTGTAAAATATGCAATTTACATCATTTTATGAAATAAAGTTTTAAAGTTTTTATATTTTTATTAATAATTCGAAGAATGAACATTGCATTTTTAACTCAAATTTACCTCTATTACTAGTGGTTTTTGATCATAAAAAAATGTAAATATATAAATTTTCTGAATGCACAAAAAATAAATTAACGGAAAATAAACTAATTTATATTTTAAGTTTGTTTTGTGAACTTAAAAGTCTTAACCTAGGTGCAAAAGTAAAAAATCTATTTTATTAATGATTGCTTTGGAAAAAAAAATAAATGGGCTTTTTCAAATTAAACAAACGATACTTTGATTCAATGTGTGGTGTTACCAATTAATTATTTCTATATTATTATTTTAACCAACATTAAATTGATTACCTTTTACAAATATTAGATTCCGGATTCAAAATCTAAACGATTATTAATATCTTTATCACTTTTTTGTTGTACAATTTTCCAATACTTTGAACTATTGTAATTAAATAAATCAAAATCTAACTGATATATTTCAAGAATGTCCTCAAGCAGATGCCTATCGATTTGTGAAAAATATCTATAATGAAAAAAAGTTTAAAAAATAACCAATTCTATTTTTTATTTGAACTAACCTGGAAATTAATGATGCTGTGTTATTTTTTGAGCGGTTTGAAATTTTCGAAACTTTAGTGTTGGGTACTTTATTTAAGAGTAATGTTTCTAGTCCTGCTTGACGGATTATATATTCGCTATCACGATCAAAAGTTTCCATTTTTGCAATTAAAGTAAAATTGATACTACAAGGAGTACAGAATTGATATATAGGACTCCAATGTTCATCAAATCTTCCACCAGATTTGTAATGCTGAACTACAAATTGAAGGAATTCTTTAAAAGTGGGTCCTGATGGATCCTAATATGGATAAAATGAGAAATATTGTTTTAATGACTATTTTAAATTTTGGAATTTGCTCACATTTTTTAACGGTTGTTGACCTCTAAATCTCTTCACTATTTGATCGCCAAGTAATTTGTAATAGTTGTTTCTGCCTTCTTCCATTTTATTACGATATGCAGAAAGTAATCTTTCAAATGGCTCTCTTACTATAAGAAATGATATTGAATTTTCCAAAGATTCATATAAATCCTCTAAACTTGGACGTGGAAAACGCTTTCGTGCAAGTTCCAATGGGGTCGCAACTGTTCTTTGTAGATATTTTAAATCATATCCAGCGAGAATATTCAAATAATACATCCACGTTGTACTTGCCGCTTTAAATACGTTACACCAAGCTATTCCATGCCCTGCTGAAATAAAAAATTCCCAAGCATTTGGTGTCAATTTCCCAATAATATTATTTTTTGCACACACTTTCCACAAATGCTCTTTTCGTCCATTAAAATCATTTTCGGCTTTTGCGTTAATTTCTTCAGAGTACTCGTAAATAGAATTAGTTATCGAAGAGTTATCTAATTCAGTTTTTGAGTTTTCCAGGGAAGACTTGAATTCTGCAACATTATGAAATTTTTGATTTGGTTTTAAATATGATGAAGGTGGTTTAAATTTTCTTTTGGTATCAGAGTTTTGCTTGTGATCATAGCGTGGGTGATTAGAATTTTCTTTAAACTAAAATTATAATGTTAACTATACATCATCATTTTGTCAAATAAATCACAATTTACTTACTTTATCTACTTTCAATACAGTCTTGTATTTTGCATTATTGTTCATTGCATTCATTGATTCTCTTACAAGTACAATGAGATATATACTTATCACGAATATTAATACTGCCGCTTTTACAAGTGTAAGACCTTTTTTGTTTAGTAACATTTTTATTTTTCTTGGAAACATTAACATTTCTATAAATATTTATCATTTTTTTTCTGGTTTTATACAAATTAGTGATTGTTGTTAAACTGTACGGTACATGTTTACTCTTTTTAATAGAATATATTAATAAATATATTAATATTATCTTTATGCACTTCTTATTTTTATACAATGATGATAAATATGCCTAATTCTTAATACGAATAAGTATGAAAAAAGATTTTGTTTTAATATTGAAAAAAATATCCTTTTCTAAGTAATTTATTTTTATTTTAAAACATTACTTTTCGTCTTGTTGTATGCACAGTTTAGCTCTTAATGAAATCAAAACCTATGGTTTGATTCATTTATCTAAATAAACTCAAAATATTGCAGTTTATTTTAAACTAAAGAAAAAAGATTTTTTAACTCATCAATTTCACATTTATTACATATAATTTTCATCCACACCTCCAAAATCAGTCATAATGGTTTTCGGGACTGAATGTTAATAAAATTTTATTGTGTTTTTTTTTTTTTATATTTCCGTTTGATTGTAAATTAATACTTTAAAGATATAATTGAAAATGATGATGATAGTAATAATAATGTAATATGTGAAAATTTTCTATCATGAATGAAATTTTTTTTGTGTAAAGTGCAAATGTTGGCGCGATGAAATGTGAAGTAAAACTGTTAATTTTTTTACTAGAACATACAACTGAAACGTTATCGATTGTTCATGCGCAGTAACTAATTACGAAAAAAGAGAAGCTAACTTAGAAAAATTGAGAAAGGACAAGCTGATAATTTCTCGAGCTATATTTCTGACATAAAACAAATATTTTTTTTGTTTTCTGGAATGCTTTTGCTTAAATTGTTGTGGTTGCAATTAATCCCCATTATAAATTAAACATAGGGATTTCAATCTCGGGATTACGGGATTGAAAACTTTCGAATATTTGCATAAAATTTCTTAGCAAAATGCAATGTATAGAAAAATCAAGATGCGTCAACTAATTTCTGGTCATTTCTTGTAAACAATAACAATTTAAATTTTAACGAACAATTTCTACTTTTTTTTGACATTTTTAGCTTCTCGACGACATTTTGAAATTGCATTTAAAATGTTTGATTTAAATGGAGACGGCGATGTTGACAGTAGTGAATTTGAAGAAGTGGCCAACTTAATCCGTCAACAAACTTCTATAGGCTCAAGACATCGAGATCATGCAAATACTGGAAACACTTTTAAAGTAATGAAACTGAGAAGTATTAATTTTTAAATTTTAAATATAAAATTATAATTTTTGTACCTAATAATTGCTACATTCTGCATTGTTTTGTATTTTTATTTAAACGACGGTGTGTAATCTTGTAATTTCAAGTCAGGAAATGTAATGTAAAATTTTTCAATCCTATTTTTAAAGCTATAGATTAAAATTTATATTTACTGTTGCACTATAAATCTGCTTGAAAAATTTAAATAGTATAGAATTCTAGCTAGAATTTTTCATTAATTTTTTACTTAAAAAATCTGCTTTTGTTAGAATGTATATCAGTGCTCTTCAAATTATGCTCTGAAATAATTTGAGAACCACAGATTTTTAAATGAAATTTTTTTATAATTATTTTAAAAGTAATCCTAGCTCATTATTTTCCTTTTTTGTCTTTAACAGAAATTCAAAATTGCTTCTTTTTATTTCGCTTTTGAAAAATGTATGATTCGAAAGCATATTCTTAAATTGCAATGCAGAAATCAATTGAATATTTTTTAAATACCTACCTATATAATTTTTGCATGAAAAATCTTATTTTCGCTCTTATCATGAACTTAAATATTGTTATTTTATTCATAAAAACTTATTTTTAATTAAAAATATTTAAAATACTTAATGTTTTATTCTTTATTTAGGGAGTCAACTCTGCTCTTAGCTGTTACTTTTTCGGACAAAAGTTAGACCAAAAGTTGACAATTGAAAAATTTCTTGAGTTTCAACAACAACTACAAAGAGAAATTTTGACTCTTGAATTTTTAAGAAAAAATCCGGAAAATGGACACATTTCAGAAGCAGAGTAAGTTTAATTTTTAAAATGATTGAAACTTTCTTATTTATAAGCTGTAAGAATTAAAAAACCAGATCCATTATTCAATATGTTTCATATTTTTCAAATTATGAAGTTTGCTGCATTTTTATATGAATTCATTATAATTAATCAAATTATTTTTGTTGTTTATTGTTTTTAAATAGCTTCACCGAATTGCTACTTGCTTATGCTGGCTATCCTCAAAAAAAGAAGATAAAAAAAATTAAACGAGTCAAAAAAAGGTAAATCTGAAAATTAGAATGCTTTTCATTTTAAAACATGCAACATAAAAATTTTTCTTTTTACCAGAGATCGAAGCCGATTTTTTCGAAGAAAAAAGCCATTTAACACCCATTTTAAGTATTTAAATTGAACTTTACATGCTTTACTATGATTCTGTGAAATATTTTTTGAGCATGTAGCTATAGTGAGCTCAGAATTTCAAGTTAAAGAATGTTAAGCCGAAATTTAAGCCGATCGGCTTAAAATCGGCTAAATTGAAATTCAGAGCTTACTATAGCTACATGCTGAAAAAATATTTCACAGAATCATAGTAAAGCATGTAAAGTTAAATTTAAATACTTAAAATGGGTGTTAAATGGCTTTTTTCTATCAAAAAAATCAAAAATTGAGTTAAGCCGAAAAAATCGGCTTCGATCTCTGCTTTTTACTTTTACTTAAAATTCGAATTGTAAAATTTGATATTATATTATATTCTGCTGTAACTGGGAGCTAATTGTATATTTTCAAAATAGATTTAGAGATCATGGTAAAGGTGTTTCCAAAGAGGATTATCTAAGCTTTTTTCACTTTTTGAATAACATAAATGATGTTGACACCGCACTTACTTTCTATCACATTGCAGGTATGAATTTAAATATTTAATTTTATATTATTTTTTTAAACTGAAAAAAACTCCTAATCATTCCAAAATAATTTCATTAATAGGTGCTAGCATTGATCAATTAACGCTTAAACACGTAGCCAAAACTGTTGCATTTGTTGATTTATCCGATCATATTATAGACGTTGTATTCACAATATTCGACGAAAACATGGATGGACAACTGAGTAATAGAGAGTTTGTTGCTGTAATGAAGAATCGATTAATGAGAGGCTTAGAACGTCCGAAAGACACTGGCTTTGTTAAATTTATGCATTCTATCTTAAAATGCGCGAAGGAAACAAAACCAGTTTTACTTGACGTTCTTTAATTTTTATGCGTTAAAAGTGCTTAAAGCTTAAAAGCAAAAAAAATTATTTTAAAAAAATAGTTATCATTCATAAATTTTTATCAAGTAAATATGCATTTTGAAACATTTATTTATTAAAGTTAAACTTTTTGTTAAAAATGTATTGAAAATTCCTTAAATAAAAATTTTAATCAAAAACTTGTATACTATTAAAAAAACCTTTACCTATTCAGATCAATTGTTATCCAGAGGTGTGCTAGGGCGTTTTGTTTGTTTACTTTTTAAAGCAAAAAGCTAATTAAATCTTGGGATATAAGAGTGCTAAGCAAATAGAAAACATCAAGTTTATTATCTTCAGTATTGTGATAGAGTTTTTGCAGTGCTTTAGTGTATAATAAAAAATGGTTAAAAAATTAGCTGATAAAATTAGTAATTTAGTGATCTGGAAGTTTTGATAAGTACATGAAGTCCATTAATTGCGCAGGGATTATTGTTCAGTGATCAATTTGTATGCGAATCAGTTAAAAGCTAGTAAAAATCAGGAAAAAAAATGCGATTTATGTATCTTTTTTGCGATTAGTGAAACTTTCCATTGTAGGCTCAATTTTTAAGAGAAATTAAGGGAATTTGAAGATCTAGTGCTAGATGGTTTCTAAAATTTAATTGGAAAGCCAAATTGATTAGTTTAAATAGTGTTTGAAGTGTTAATTGCATTTACTTCAGTGTTATGTGTTTTATAAAAATTTCTGCATTATTGTGGTAAATACATCACAATATTGTTTTTCGTTGGCTTTCAAGCTAACTTTATATAATACTTTGTAACGTTCAGTTCAAATTTTAGGATGTGTATCGGGCGGCAAATATGCCAAAACCGATTATGTTAGAATCAAGAACGATTGCAGTTTATCATATGAATGCAATTTTGGAATTGATTCAGTTTTCTAAGGCGGCTCAGCCAATACCTAGTTTAACTGTAATTAGCAAGGAACTTTTTGTGTATTCTAGGGGTTTTATTGAGCTAGCATGAAAGTCTGTCAGGCTAATTTGCAGCACTCAAAAGCTGCAGCCTTAGAAATTGCTAAAAACTTTGATAAGGGTTTATTTGATATAGTTCTTATTCAAGAACCTTATATGAAGAATAATATAGTGTACATCAACACTCAAAATAGAATTATTTTGAATCAACAAAACAATGGTAAGGTAAGATCTTGTATTTTAGTAAATCAGAGTTTAGAGTATTTTGTACAGCCTCAATTCACCGACACCGATGAAGTCACGGTTAAGGTTTCATTAAAAGATGAGAACGGCAATTTTGTTGACATTATTTTCTGTAGTGGGTATTTTCCTTATGATGCGGTATATGACCCACCAAGTCATAACATCATAAATTTGGTTGATTATTGTAACAAAAGTGGCTTGAATCTAATTGTTGGTTGCGATGCTAATGCACACAATGTGGTGTGGGGTAGCAGCGATACCAACAAAAGAGGTGAAAGCCTATGGAATTTCTGCTTATTAAGGAATTGATTGTTTTGAATGAAGGTAATGAACCTACTTTCAGCAACAGCATTAGACAGGATGTGATTGACCTTGTGTCCTTTGTCTAAGTACCAGTTTGCTTATCAATCTAGTAAATCGACAGATGCTGCCTTATATAGTATTGTTTCTAGAATTGAAAAGGGTTTCTTCGACAAGAAATTTATGGTGGGAGGCCTCATTGATATTGAAGGTGCTTTCGACAACACTGGTTTCGATGTTATCACAAATGCCTTATATCGTAGAGGAGTTCCACAAAGAATGATACAGTGGATCAGCAACATGCTTAGATCGAGAATCGTTCACGCATCATTAAACGGTGAAGTTGTGTTCATCATAGTGAAACGTGGTACAACACAAGGCGGCAACTTGTCTTGCCTGTTGTGGTCATTGGTTATTGATGATTTATTAGTAGATCTAAATGGTTCAGGGGGCATCTTTGCTCAAGGTTATGCTGATGATATTTTTATTTTAGTAAAAGGTAAATTTACTAACACAGTGTTAGATGTTTTTCAGAGGTCTTTAAACATTGTGGAAGGTTTTTGTGATAAAGTTGGTTTATCAGTAAATCCAGCCAAAACAATTGTAATTCCTTTCACTACGAAGTATAAATTAGGTGAGCTACGTCCTCCAGTTATGTATCGTCAAAGAAAAGAATTCAGTTATGAAGCAAAGTATCTTGTCTACTTAGACAGGAAATTGAACTGGAATTTGCATGTAGATTTCGTTGTAAGTAAGATGATTAAGTCATTTTGGACTTGTAGATCTATTGTTTGTAAAAACTGGGGATTAAAACCCAATATGATGTATTGGTTGTATGAGCAAGTCATTCTACCAAGAAATATGTATGGATGTGTTGTTTGGTGGAATAAAATGAAACAAGTTTTTGCCTCTCAGAAAATTGAGAAACTGCAAAGAATAGCAGAATTGTCAATTTGCTGTGCTTGGAAAACTACTCCAAAACTGGCTTTGGATAGATTTCTTGAGCTTCCTCCACTTCGAGTGAGAATCAAAGCTGCAGCTCAAACAAGTGTATCCAAGTTGAAGGTAAATAAATTATGGGTTGATGACTGGATTTCTACAGGTCATATGGAATTAAATCGATTTCTAAGGAGTGTAAGTTTATTTACCTTCGAATCGGATCATATAGTGTCAATGTAAGTTTTGAGTAACAAATTTTAAAGACGTGTGAAAAATCTGCATTAAGAAGGTTGATTTTTGCACTAAGCTCACACGGCTTGAGAGTAATATAAATTAAGATTCAAAAATTCAAAATTATCATATTAATTAAACTTCATCTTTTGAATGCCAAATTAAAGATCTTAACTTATCCGACGAATATCCTGAATATGCCCTGATTTTACTGTTTTTGAATCCACGCACCACTCATTTGGATGGTAGTCAATTGCACCGAAAAATAATAAGTCCACAACACTAGAAGATAGAAAACCCGAAAAATGAAAAATCAAGGAGGGACAATAACGCCACTTAAAAATTTTTAATTTAAAGATCACTTGAAATCACATTTTTTTTTGTCAAGTATCATAAAAATAACGTTTGATTTTTTCAAATAAGCATTTATGTATCTTTCTTTAATTTAAGTTTTATCTGCCCGATAGTGCCAATAAATAAATTCAATTCAATTCAATTGCTTTTAAAATCTTAAATGTGTTTTATTACAGTACCAAAGTAATCTACGTATGTTAAATGAGTCATAAGCAAGAAAAGGCACTTGAACTGCCTAGTTCCTTTACATCCACAAAAATTTGTTTTGTTGCTTTTTCATCAAGAAATCAGTTCCGGTCAGTTCCGCAAAAATTTTTTTGACTTCAAAAATAAACTCTGAGATTTAGATTTAAATCGCAAAAAATCTCCCCACCCTGTTTATAATACCTAGATGTGTTTAAAAATGCAATTTAAAGCATTTTTGGTTTCGATCATAGTAGTCTATTTTCAAATTTATGTCAATATTAGCATTTATTATCATTTAAATTGCCTAGATGAGATTTAAAATGCAATTTAAAGCATTTTTGGTTTCGATCATAGTAGGCTATTTTCAAAAATTATCGATTTGATGTCAATATTAGCATTCTTTATCATTTATAATACCTAGATATGTTTTAAAATGCAATTTTAAGCATTTTTGGTTTTAATCATAGTAGGCTTTTTTCAAAAATTATCGATTTTATGTCAATATTAGCATTCTTTATCATTTATAATACCTAGATGTGTTTAAAAATGCAATTTTAAGCATTTTTGGTTTTGATCATAGTAGGCTTTTTTCAAAAATTATCGGTTTTATATCTATATTAGCATTCTTTATCATTTATAATACCTATTTATGTTTTAAAATGCAATTTTAAGCATTTTTGGTTTCGATCATAGCAGGCTATTTTCAAAAAAATATTGATTTTTTATCAATATTAGCATTCTTTATCATTTATAATACCTAGATGTGTTTAAAAATGCAATTGAAAGCATTTTTAGTTTCAATCATAGTAGGCTATTTTTGAAAAAATTATATCGATTTTATATCTATATTAGCATTCTTTATCATTTATAATACCTAGATGTGTTTGAAAATGCAATAGAAAGCATTTTTGGTTTCAATCATAGTAGGCTATTTTTAAAAAAATTATATCGATTTTATATCTATATTAGCATTCTATATCATTTATAATACCTAGATGTGTTTAAAAATGCAATTGAAAGCATTTTTGGTTTCAATCATAGTAGGCTTTTTTTAAAAAAATTATATCGATTTTATGTCTATATTAGCATTCTTTATCATTTATAATACCTAGATGTGTTTAAAAATGCAATTCAAAGCATTTTTGGTTTCAATCATAGTAGGCTATTTTTAAAAAAATTATATCGATTTTATATCTATATTAGCATTCTTTATCATTTATAATACCTAGATGTGTTTAAAAATGCAATTGAAAGCATTTTTGGTTTCAATCATAGTAGGCTATTTTTAAAAAAATTATATCGATTTTATATCTATATTAGCATTCTTTATCATTTATAATACCTAGATGTGTTTGAAAATGCAATAGAAAGCATTTTTGGTTTCAATCATAGTAGGCTATTTTTAAAAAAATTATATCGATTTTATATCTATATTAGCATTCCTTATCATTTATAATACCTAGATGTGTTTAAAAATGCAATTGAAAGCATTTTTGGTTTCAATCATAGTAGGCTATTTTTAAAAAAATTATATCGATTTTATATCTATATTAGCATTCTTTATCATTTATAATACCTAGATGTATTTGAAAATGCAATAGAAAGCATTTTTGGTTTCAATCATAGTAGGCTATTTTTAAAAAAATTATATCGATTTTATATCTATATTAGCATTCTATATCATTTATAATACCTAGATGTGTTTAAAAATGCAATTGAAAGCATTTTTGGTTTCAATCATAGTAGGCTTTTTTAATTTAATTATATCGATTTTATGTCTATATTAGCATTCTTTATCATTTATAATACCTAGATGTGTTTAAAAATGCAATTGAAAGCATTTTTGGTTTCAATCATAGTAGGCTATTTTTAAAAAAATTATATCGATTTTATATCTATATTAGCATTCTATATCATTTATAATACCTAGATGTGTTTAAAAATGCAATTGAAAGCATTTTTGGTTTCAATCATAGTAGGCTATTTTAAAAAAAATTATATCGATTTTATATCTATATTAGCATTCTTTATCATTTATATTACCTAGATGTGTTTAAAAATGCAATTGAAAGCATTTTTGGTTTCAATCATAGTAGGCTATTTTTAAAAAATTATATCGATTTTATATCTATATTAGCATTCTTTATCATTTATAATACCTAGATGTGATTAAAAATGAAATTGAAAGCATTTTTGGTTTCAATTATAGTAGGCTATTTTTAGCCTACTATTTTATATTAGCATTCTTTATCATTTATAATACCTAGATTTGTTTAAAAATGCAATTGAAAGCATTTTTGGTTTCAATCATAGTAGGCTATTTTTAAAAAAAATTATATCGATTTTATATCTATGTTAGCATTCTTTATCATTTATAATACCTAGATGTGTTTAAAAATGCAATTGAAAGCATTTTTGGTTTCAATCATAGTAGGCTATTTTTAAAAAAATTATATCAATTTTATATCTATATTAGCATTCTTTATCATTTATATTACCTAGATGTGTTTAAAAATGCAATTGAAAGCATTTTTGGTTTCAATCAAAGTAGGTTTTTTTTAAAAAAAATTATATCAATTTTATATCTATATTAGCATTCTTTATCATTTATAATACCTAGATGTGTTTAAAAATGCAATTGAAAGCATTTTTGGTTTCAATCATAGTAGGCTATTTTTAAAAAAAATTATATCGATTTTATATCTATATTAGCATTCTTTATCATTTATAATACCTAGATGTGTTTAAAAATGCAATTGAAAGCATTTTTGGTTTCAATCATAGTAGGCTATTTTTAAAAAAATTATATCGATTTTATATCTATATTAGCATTCTTTATCATTTATAATACCTAGATGTGTTTAAAAATGCAATTGAAAGCATTTTTGGTTTCAATCAAAGTAGGCTATTTTTAAAAAAATTATATCGATTTTATATCTATATTAGCATTCTTTATCATTTATAATACCTAGATGTGTTTAAAAATGCAATTGAAAGCATTTTTGGTTTCAATCATAAGAGGCTATTTTTAAAAAAATTATATCGATTTTATATCTATATTAGCATTCTTTATCATTTATAATACCTAGATGTGTTTAAAAATGCAATTGAAAGCATTTTTGGTTTCAATCATAGTAGGCTATTTTTAAAAAAATTATATCGATTTTATATCTATATTAGCATTCTTTATCATTTGTAATGCATTGATGTGTTAAAAGATGAAATTAAAAGCATTTTTGGTTTCAATCATAGTAGGCTATTTTTAAAAAAATTATATCGATTTTGTATCTATATTAGCATTCTTTATCATTTATAATACCTAGATGTGTTTAAAAATGCAATTGAAAGCATTTTTGGTTTCAAACATAGTAGGCTATTTTTAAAAAAATTGTATCGATTTTATATCTATATTAGCATTCTTTATCATTTATAATACCTAGATGTGTTTAAAAATGCAATTGAAAGCATTTTTGGTTTCAATCATAGTAGGCTATTTTTAAAAAAATTATATCGATTTTATATCTATATTAGCATTCTATATCATTTATAATACTTAGATGTGTTTAAAAATGCAATTGAAAGCATTTTTGGTTTCAAACATTGGAGGCTATTTTTAAAAAAATTATATCGATTTTATATCTATATTAGCATTCTTTATCATTTATAATACCTAGATGTGTTTAAAAATGCAATTGAAAGCATTTTTGGTTTCAATCATAGTAGGCTATTTTTAAAAAAATTATATCGATTTTATATCTATATTAGCATTCTTTATCATTTATAATACCTAGATGTGTTTAAAAATGCAATTGAAAGCATTTTTGGTTTCAATCATAGTAGGCTATTTTTAAAAAAATTATATCGATTTTATATCTATATTAGCATTCTTTAGCATTTATAATACCTAGATGTGTTTAAAAATGCAACTGAAAGCATTTTTGGTTTCAATCATAGTAGGCTATTTTTAAAAAAATTATATCGATTTTATATCTATATTAGCATTCTTTATCATTTATAATACCTAGATGTGTTTAAAAATGCAATTGAAAGCATTTTTGGTTTCAATCATAAGAGGCTATTTTTAAAAAAATTATATCGATTTTATATCTATATTAGCATTCTTTATCATTTATAATACCTAGATGTGTTTAAAAATGCAACGAAGTGAAGTTCAACACACCTGTAACCTATAAACCTACTGTAATCTATAAACAGTTGAACGTAACGAAGTGCAGCGAAGTGAAGTTCAACACACCTGTAACCTATAAACCTAATGTAATCTATAAACAGTTGAACGTAACGAAGTGCAACGAAGTGAAGTTCAACACACCTGTAACCTATAAACCTACTGTGATCTATAAACAGTTGAACGTAACGAAGTGCAACGAAGTGAAGTTCAACACACCTGTAACCTATAAACCTACTCTAATCTATAAACAGTTGAACGTAACGAAGTGCAACGAAGTGGAGTTCAACACACCTGTAACCTATGAAACTACTGTAATCTATAAACAGTTGAACGTAACGAAGTGCAACGAAGTGAAGTTCAACACACCTGTAACCTATAAACCTACTGTAATCTATAAACAGTTGAACGTAACGAAGTGCAACGAAGTGAAGTTCAACACACCTGTAACCTATAAACCTACTGTAATCTATAAACAGTTGAACGTAACGAAGTGCAGCGAAGTGAAGTTCAACACACCTGTAACCTATAAACCTAATGTAATCTATAAACAGTTGAACGTAACGAAGTGCAACGAAGTGAAGTTCAACACACCTGTAACCTATAAACCTCCTGTGATCTATAAACAGTTGAACGTAACGAAGTGCAACGAAGTGAAGTTCAACACACCTGTAACCTATAAACCTACTCTAATCTATAAACAGTTGAACGTAACGAAGCGCAACGAAGTGGAGTTCAACACACCTGTAACCTATGAACCTACTGTAATCTATAAACAGTTGAACGTAACGAAGTGCAACGAAGTGAAGTTCAACACACCTGTAACCTATAAACCTAATGTAATCTATAAACAGTTGAACGTAACGAAGTGCAACGAAGTGAAGTTCAACACACCTGTAACCTATAAACCTCCTGTGATCTATAAACAGTTGAACGTAACGAAGTGCAACGAAGTGAAGTTCAACACACCTGTAACCTATAAACCTACTCTAATCTATAAACAGTTGAACGTAACGAAGTGCAACGAAGTGGAGTTCAACACACCTGTAACCTATAAACCCCCTATAATTTTTATTTCTCTATTTCATTAGAATAAGACTAAAAAGTAGAAAATAAAATACTTTATAAAAAAAAACTTTTTAAAAAACTACGTTTTTCGCGTAGACTAAAAAGTAGAAAATAACTTTTATTCTTGGTTGTAAAGAATTTGGTTTTAAATTTTCAGATTATATTTAATAAATTTTTATATCCTAGTCAATATTGTTCACAAAGTTTCGAATAAGTGCACTTTGATCTTATCGTATAACTCAACAACTTAAAAACGTGGGCGCATTAATTTAAGTTTATCATAAAGTATTGATTTCACATAAACTTATTTCTCCTCTTATAATGCGCCCACGTTTTTAAGTTGTTGAGTTATACGATAAGATCAAAGTGCACTTATTCGAAACTTTGTGAACAATATTGACTAGGATATAAAAATTTATTAAATATAATCTGAAAATTTAAAACCAAATTCTTTACAACCAAGAATAAAAGTTATTTTCTACTTTTTAGTCTACGCGAAAAACGTAGTTTTTTAAAAAGTTTTTTTTTATAAAGTATTTTTATCATCTATAATACCTAGATGTGTTTAAAAATGCAATTGAAAGCATTTTTGGTTTCAATCATAGTAGGCTATTTTTAAAAAAATTATATCGATTTTATATCTATATTAGCATTCTTTATCATTTGTAATGCATTGATGTGTTAAAAGATGAAATTAAAAGCATTTTTGGTTTCAATCATAGTAGGCTATTTTTAAAAAAATTATATCGATTTTGTATCTATATTAGCATTCTTTATCATTTATAATACCTAGATGTGTTTAAAAATGCAATTGAAAGCATTTTTGGTTTCAAACATAGTAGGCTATTTTTAAAAAAATTGTATCGATTTTATATCTATATTAGCATTCTTTATCATTTATAATACCTAGATGTGTTTAAAAATGCAATTGAAAGCATTTTTGGTTTCAATCATAGTAGGCTATTTTTAAAAAAATTATATCGATTTTATATCTATATTAGCATTCTATATCATTTATAATACTTAGATGTGTTTAAAAATGCAATTGAAAGCATTTTTGGTTTCAAACATTGTAGGCTATTTTTAAAAAAATTATATCGATTTTATATCTATATTAGCATTCTTTATCATTTATAATACCTAGATGTGTTTAAAAATGCAATTGAAAGCATTTTTGGTTTCAATCATAGTAGGCTATTTTTAAAAAAATTATATCGATTTTATATCTATATTAGCATTCTTTATCATTTATAATACCTAGATGTGTTTAAAAATGCAATTGAAAGCATTTTTGGTTTCAATCATAGTAGGCTATTTTTAAAAAAATTATATCGATTTTATATCTATATTAGCATTCTTTAGCATTTATAATACCTAGATGTGTTTAAAAATGCAACTGAAAGCATTTTTGGTTTCAATCATAGTAGGCTATTTTTAAAAAAATTATATCGATTTTATATCTATATTAGCATTCTTTATCATTTATAATACCTAGATGTGTTTAAAAATGCAATTGAAAGCATTTTTGGTTTCAATCATAAGAGGCTATTTTTAAAAAAATTATATCGATTTTATATCTATATTAGCATTCTTTATCATTTATAATACCTAGATGTGTTTAAAAATGCAACGAAGTGAAGTTCAACACACCTGTAACCTATAAACCTACTGTAATCTATAAACAGTTAAACGTAACGAAGTGCAGCGAAGTGAAGTTCAACACACCTGTAACCTATAAACCTAATGTAATCTATAAACAGTTGAACGTAACGAAGTGCAACGAAGTGAAGTTCAACACACCTGTAACCTATAAACCTACTGTGATCTATAAACAGTTGAACGTAACGAAGTGCAACGAAGTGAAGTTCAACACACCTGTAACCTATAAACCTACTCTAATCTATAAACAGTTGAACGTAACGAAGTGCAACGAAGTGGAGTTCAACACACCTGTAACCTATGAAACTACTGTAATCTATAAACAGTTGAACGTAACGAAGTGCAACGAAGTGAAGTTCAACACACCTGTAACCTATAAACCTACTGTAATCTATAAACAGTTGAACGTAACGAAGTGCAACGAAGTGAAGTTCAACACACCTGTAACCTATAAACCTACTGTAATCTATAAACAGTTGAACGTAACGAAGTGCAGCGAAGTGAAGTTCAACACACCTGTAACCTATAAACCTAATGTAATCTATAAACAGTTGAACGTAACGAAGTGCAACGAAGTGAAGTTCAACACACCTGTAACCTATAAACCTCCTGTGATCTATAAACAGTTGAACGTAACGAAGTGCAACGAAGTGAAGTTCAACACACCTGTAACCTATAAACCTACTCTAATCTATAAACAGTTGAACGTAACGAAGCGCAACGAAGTGGAGTTCAACACACCTGTAACCTATGAACCTACTGTAATCTATAAACAGTTGAACGTAACGAAGTGCAACGAAGTGAAGTTCAACACACCTGTAACCTATAAACCTAATGTAATCTATAAACAGTTGAACGTAACGAAGTGCAACGAAGTGAAGTTCAACACACCTGTAACCTATAAACCTCCTGTGATCTATAAACAGTTGAACGTAACGAAGTGCAACGAAGTGAAGTTCAACACACCTGTAACCTATAAACCTACTCTAATCTATAAACAGTTGAACGTAACGAAGTGCAACGAAGTGGAGTTCAACACACCTGTAACCTATAAACCCCCTATAATTTTTATTTCTCTATTTCATTAGAATAAGACTAAAAAGTAGAAAATAAAATACTTTATAAAAAAAAACTTTTTAAAAAACTACGTTTTTCGCGTAGACTAAAAAGTAGAAAATAACTTTTATTCTTGGTTGTAAAGAATTTGGTTTTAAATTTTCAGATTATATTTAATAAATTTTTATATCCTAGTCAATATTGTTCACAAAGTTTCGAATAAGTGCACTTTGATCTTATCGTATAACTCAACAACTTAAAAACGTGGGCGCATTAATTTAAGTTTATCATAAAGTATTGATTTCACATAAACTTATTTCTCCTCTTATAATGCGCCCACGTTTTTAAGTTGTTGAGTTATACGATAAGATCAAAGTGCACTTATTCGAAACTTTGTGAACAATATTGACTAGGATATAAAAATTTATTAAATATAATCTGAAAATTTAAAACCAAATTCTTTACAACCAAGAATAAAAGTTATTTTCTACTTTTTAGTCTACGCGAAAAACGTAGTTTTTTAAAAAGTTTTTTTTTATAAAGTATTTTTATCATCTATAATACCTAGATGTGTTTAAAAATGCAATTGAAAGCATTTTTGGTTTCAATCATAGTAGGCTATTTTTAAAAAAATTATATCGATTTTATATCTATATTAGCATTCTTTATCATTTATAATACCTAGATGTGTTTGAAAATTCAATTGAAATCATTTTTGGTTTCAATCATAGTAGGCTATTTTTAAAAAAGTTATATCGATTTTATATCTATATTAGCATTTTTTATCATTTATAATTCCTAGATGTGTTTAAAAATGCAATTGAAAGCATTTTTGGTTTCAATCATAGTAGGCTATTTTTAAAAAAATTATATCGATTTTATATCTATATTAGCATTCTTTATCATTTATAATACCTAGATGTGTTTAAAAATGCAATTGAAAGCATTTTTGGTTTCAATCATAGTAGGCTATTTTTAAATAAATTATATCGATTTTATATCTATATTAGCATTCTTTATCATTTATAATACCTAGATGTGTTTAAAAATGCAATTGAAAGCATTTTTGGTTTCAATCATAGTAGGCTATTTTTAAAAAAAATTATATCGATTTTATATCTATATTAGCATTCTTTATCATTTATAATACCTAGATGTGTTTAAAAATGCAATTGAAAGCATTTTTGGTTTCAATCAATCGATTTTATATCTATATTAGCATTTTTTATCATTTATAATACCTAGATGTAATTAAAAATGCAATTGAAAGCATTTTTGGTTTCAATCATAGTAGGCTATTTTTAAAAAAATTATATCGATTTTATATCTTTATTAGCATTCTTTATCATTTATAATACCTAGATGTGTTAAAAAATGCAATTGAAAGCATTTTTGGTTTCAATCATAGTAGGCTATTTTTAAAAAAATGATATCGATTTTATATCTGTATTAGCATTCTTTATCATTTATAATACAAAGATGAGTTTAAAAATGCAATTGAAAGCATTTTTGGTTTCAATCATTGTAGGCTATTTTTAAAAAAATTATATCGATTTTATATCTATATTAGTATTCTTTATCATTTATAAAACCTAGATGTGTTTAAAAATGCAATTGAAAGCATTTTTGGTTTCAATCATAGTAGGCTATTTTTAAATAAATTATATCGATTTTATATCTATATTAGCATTCTTTATCATTTATAATCCCTAGATGTGTTTAAAAATGCAATTGAAAGCATTTTTGGTTTCAATCATAGTAGGCTATTTTTAAATAAATTATATCGATTTTATATCTATATTAGCATTCTTTATCATTTATAATCCCTAGATGTGTTTAAAAATGCAATTGAAAGCATTTTTGGTTTCAGTCATAGTAGGCTATTTTTAAAAAAATTATATCGATTTTATATCTATATTAGCATTCTTTATCATTTATAATACCTAGATATGTTTTAAAATGCAATTCAAAGCATTTTTGGTTTTGATCATAGTAGGCTATTTTTAAAAAAATTATATCGATTTTATATCTATATTAGCATTCTTTATCATTTATAATACCTAGATGTGTTTAAAAATGTAATTGAAAGCATTTTTGGTTTCAATCATAGTAGGCTATTTTTAAAAAAATTATATCGATTTTATATCTATATTAGCATTCTTTATCATTTATAATTCCTAGATGTGTTTGAAAATGCAATTGAAAGCATTTTTGGTTTCAATCATAGTAGGTTTTTTTTTTAAAAAAAATTATATCGATTTTATATCTATATTAGCATTCTTTATCATTTATAATACCTAGATGTGTTTAAAAATGCAATTGAAAGCATTTTTGGTTTCAATCATAGTAGGCTATTTTTAAAAAAATTATATCGATTTTTTATCTATATTAGCATTCTTTATCATTTATAATACCTAGATGTGTTTAAAAATGTAATTGAAAGCATTTTTGGTTTCAATCAAAGTAGGCTATTTTTAAAAAAATTATATCGATTTTATATCTATATTAGCATTCTTTATCATTTATAATACCTAGATATGTTTTAAAATGCAATTCAAAGCATTTTTGGTTTCAATCATAGTAGGCTATTTTTAAAAAAATTATATCGATTTTATATCTATATTAGCATTCTTTATCATTTATAATACCTAGATATGTTTTAAAATGCAATTCAAAGCATTTTTTGGTTTTGATCATAGTAGGCTATTTTTAAAAAAATTATTTCGATTTTATATCTCTATTAGCATTCTTTATCATTTATAATACCTAGATATGTTTTAAAATGCAATTCAAAGCATTTTTGGTTTCAATCATAGTAGGCTATTTTTAAAAAAATTATATCGATTTTATATCTATATTAGCATTCTATATCATTTATAATACCTAGATGTGTTTAAAAATGCAATTTTAAACATTTTTGGTTTCAATCATAGTAGGCTATTTTTAAAAAAATGATATCGATTTTATATCTATATTAGCATTCTTTATCATTTATAATACCTAGATGTGTTTAAAAATGCAATTGAAAGCATTTTTGGTTTCAATCATAGTAGGCTATTTTTAAAAAAATGATATCGATTTTATATCTATATTAGCATTCTTTATCATTTATAATACCTAGATGTGTTTAAAAATGCAATTGAAAGCATTTTTGGTTTCAATCATAGTAGGCTATTTTTAAAAAAATGATATCGATTTTATATCTATATTAGCATTCTTTATCATTTATAATACCTAGATGTGTTTAAAAATGCAATTGAAAGCATTTTTGGTTTCAATCATAGTAGGCTATTTTTAAAATAATTATATCGATTTTATATCTATATTAGCATTCTTTATCATTTATAATACCTAGATGTGTTTAAAAATGCAATTGAAAGCATTTTTGGTTTCAATCATAGTAGGCTATTTTTAAAAAAAATTATATCGATTTTATATCTATATTAGCATTCTTTATCATTTATAATACCTAGATGTGTTTAAAAATGCAATTGAAAGCATTTTTGGTTTCAATCAATCGATTTTATATCTATATTAGCATTTTTTATCATTTATAATACCTAGATGTAATTAAAAGTGCAATTGAAAGCATTTTTGGTTTCAATCATAGTAGGCTATTTTTAAAAAAATTATATCGATTTTATATCTTTATTAGCATTCTTTATCATTTATAATACCTAGATGTGTTAAAAAATGCAATTGAAAGCATTTTTGGTTTCAATCATAGTAGGCTATTTTTAAAAAAATGATATCGATTTTATATCTATATTAGCATTCTTTATCATTTATAATACCTAGATGTGTTTAAAAATGCAATTGAAAGCATTTTTGGTTTCAATCATAGTAGGCTATTTTTAAAATAATTATATCGATTTTATATCTATATTAGCATTCTTTATCATTTATAATACCTAGATATGTTTTAAAATGCAATTCAAAGCATTTTTTGGTTTTGATCATAGTAGGCTATTTTTAAAAAAATTATTTCGATTTTATATCTGTATTAGCATTCTTTATCACTTATAATACCTAGATGTGTTTAAAAATGCAATTCAAAGCATTTTTGGTTTTGATCATAGTAGGCTATTTTTAAAAAAATTATATCGATTTTATATCTATATTAGCATTCTATATCATTTATAATACCTAGATGTGTTTAAAAATGCAATTTTAAACATTTTTGGTTTCAATCATAGTAGGCTATTTTTAAAAAAATGATATCGATTTTATATCTATATTAGCATTCTTTATCATTTATAATACCTAGATGTGTTTAAAAATGCAATTGAAAGCATTTTTGGTTTCAATCATAGTAGGCTATTTTTAAAAAAATGATATCGATTTTATATCTATATTAGCATTCTTTATCATTTATAATACCTAGATGTGTTTAAAAATGCAATTGAAAGCATTTTTGGTTTCAATCATAGTAGGCTATTTTTAAAATAATTATATCGATTTTATATCTATATTAGCATTCTTTATCATTTATAATACCTAGATGTGTTTAAAAATGCAATTGAAAGCATTTTTGGTTTCAATCATAGTAGGCTATTTTTAAAAAAAATTATATCGATTTTATATCTATATTAGCATTCTTTATCATTTATAATACCTAGATGTGTTTAAAAATGCAATTGAAAGCATTTTTGGTTTCAATCAATCGATTTTATATCTATATTAGCATTTTTTATCATTTATAATACCTAGATGTAATTAAAAGTGCAATTGAAAGCATTTTTGGTTTCAATCATAGTAGGCTATTTTTAAAAAAATTATATCGATTTTATATCTTTATTAGCATTCTTTATCATTTATAATACCTAGATGTGTTAAAAAATGCAATTGAAAGCATTTTTGGTTTCAATCATAGTAGGCTATTTTTAAAAAAATGATATCGATTTTATATCTGTATTAGCATTCTTTATCATTTATAATACAAAGATGAGTTTAAAAATGCAATTGAAAGCATTTTTGGTTTCAATCATTGTAGGCTATTTTTAAAAAAATTATATCGATTTTATATCTATATTAGTATTCTTTATCATTTATAAAACCTAGATGTGTTTAAAAATGCAATTGAAAGCATTTTTGGTTTCAATCATAGTAGGCTATTTTTAAATAAATTATATCGATTTTATATCTATATTAGCATTCTTTATCATTTATAATACCTAGATGTGTTTAAAAATGCAATTGAAAGCATTTTTGGTTTCAATCATAGTAGGCTATTTTTAAATAAATTATATCGATTTTATATCTATATTAGCATTCTTTATCATTTATAATCCCTAGATGTGTTTAAAAATGCAATTGAAAGCATTTTTGGTTTCAGTCATAGTAGGCTATTTTTAAAAAAATTATATCGATTTTATATCTATATTAGCATTCTTTATCATTTATAATACCTAGATATGTTTTAAAATGCAATTCAAAGCATTTTTGGTTTCAATCATAGTAGGCTATTTTTAAAAAAATTATATCGATTTTATATCTATATTAGCATTCTTTATCATTTATAATACCTAGATATGTTTTAAAATGCAATTCAAAGCATTTTTGGTTTTGATCATAGTAGGCTATTTTTAAAAAAATTATATCGATTTTATATCTATATTAGCATTCTTTATCATTTATAATTCCTAGATGTGTTTGAAAATGCAATTGAAAGCATTTTTGGTTTCAATCATAGTAGGTTTTTTTTTTAAAAAAAATTATATCGATTTTATATCTATATTAGCATTCTTTATCATTTATAATACCTAGATGTGTTTAAAAATGCAATTGAAAGCATTTTTGGTTTCAATCATAGTAGGCTATTTTTAAAAAAATTATATCGATTTTTTATCTATATTAGCATTCTTTATCATTTATAATACCTAGATGTGTTTAAAGATGTAATTGAAAGCATTTTTGGTTTCAATCAAAGTAGGCTATTTTTAAAAAAATTATATCGATTTTATATCTATATTAGCATTCTTTATCATTTATAATACCTAGATATGTTTTAAAATGCAATTCAAAGCATTTTTGGTTTCAATCATAGTAGGCTATTTTTAAAAAAATTATATCGATTTTATATCTATATTAGCATTCTTTATCATTTATAATACCTAGATATGTTTTAAAATGCAATTCAAAGCATTTTTTGGTTTTGATCATAGTAGGCTATTTTTAAAAAAATTATTTCGATTTTATATCTCTATTAGCATTCTTTATCATTTATAATACCTAGATATGTTTTAAAATGCAATTCAAAGCATTTTTGGTTTCAATCATAGTAGGCTATTTTCACCAAAAAATATCGATTTTATATCTATATTAGCATTCTTTATTATTTATAATTCCTAGATATGTTTTAAAATGCAATTTAAAGCATTTTTGGTTTTGTTCATAGTAGGCTATTTTTAAAAAAATTATATCGATTTTATATCTGTATTAGCATTCTTTATCACTTATAATACCTAGATGTGTTTAAAAATGCAATTCAAAGCATTTTTGGTTTTGATCATAGTAGGCTATTTTTAAAAAAATTATATCGATTTTATATCTATATTAGCATTCTATATCATTTATAATACCTAGATGTGTTTAAAAATGCAATTTTAAACATTTTTGGTTTCAATCATAGTAGGCTATTTTTAAAAAAATGATATCGATTTTATATCTATATTAGCATTCTTTATCATTTATAATACCTAGATGTGTTTAAAAATGCAATTGAAAGCATTTTTGGTTTCAATCATAGTAGGCTATTTTTAAAAAAATTATATCGATTTTATATCTATATTAGCATTCTTTATCATTTATAATACCTAGATGTGTTTAAAAATGCAATTGAAAGCATTTTTGGTTTCAATCATAGTAGGCTATATTTAAAATAATTATATCGATTTTATATCTATATTAGCATTTTTTATCATTTATAATACCTAGATGTGTTTAAAAATGGAAATTGAAAGCATTTTTGGTTTCAATCATAGTAGGCTATTTTTAAAAAAATTATATCGATTTTATATTTATATTAGCATTCTTTATCATTTATAATACCTATATGTGTTTAAAAATGCAATTGAAAGCATTTTTGGTTTCAATCATAGTAGGCTATTTTTAAAAAAAATTATATCGATTTTATATCTATATTAGCATTCTTTATCATTTATAATACCTAGATGTGTTTAAAAATGCAATTGAAAGCATTTTTGGTTTCAATCATAATAGGCTATTTTTAAAAAAATTATATCGATTTTATATCTATATTAGCATTCTATATCATTTATAATACCTAGATGTGTTTAAAAATGCAATTGAAAGCATTTTTGGTTTCAATCATAGTAGGCTATTTTTAAAAAAATTATATCGATTTTATATCTATATTAGCATTCTTTATCATTTATAATACCTAGATGTGTTTAAAAATGCAATTGAAAGCATTTTTGGTTTCAATCATAGTAGGCTATTTTTAAAAAAAATATATCGATTTTATATCTATATTAGCATTCTTTATTATTTATAATACCTAGATGTGTTTAAAAATGCAATTGAAAGCATTTTTGGTTTCAATCATAGTAGGCTATTTTTAAAAAAAATTTATCGATTTTATATCTATATTAGCATTCTTTAACATTTATAATACCTAGATGTGTTTAAAAATGCAATTGAAAGCATTTTTAGTTTCAATCATAGTAGGCTATTTTTAAAAAAATTATATCGATTTTATATCTATATTAGCATTCTTTATCATTTATAATACCTAGATGTGTTTAAAAATGCAATTGAAAGCATTTTTGGTTTTAATCATAGTAGGCTATTTTTAAAAAAATTATATCGATTTTTTATTTATATTAGCATTCTTTATCATTTATAATACCTAGATGTGTTTAAAAATGCAATTGAAAGCATTTTTGGTTTCAATCATAGTAGGCTATTTTAAAAAAAAAATATCGATTTTATATCTATATTAGCATTCTTTATCATTTATAATACCTAGATATGTTTTAAAATGCAATTCAAAGCATTTTTGGGTTTTGATCATAGTAGGCTATTTTTAAAAAAATTATATCGATTTTATATCTATATTAGCATTCTTTATCATTTATAATACCTAGATGTGTTTAAAAATGCAATTGAAAGCATTTTTGGTTTCAATCATAGGAGGCTATTTTTAAAAAAATTATATCGATTTTATATCTATATTAGCATTCTTTATCATTTATAATACCTAGATGTGTTTTAAAATGCAATTGAAATCATTTTTGGTTTCAATCATAGTAGGCTATTTTTAAAAAAGTTATATCGATTTTATATCTATATTAGCATTCTTTATCATTTATAATTCCTAGATGTGTTTGAAAATGCAATTGAAAGCATTTTTGGTTTCAATCATAGTAGGCTATTTTCACCAAAAAATATCGATTTTATATCTATATTAGCATTCTTTATTATTTATAATTCCAAGATATGTTTTAAAATGCAATTTAAAGCATTTTTGGTTTTGTTCATAGTAGGCTATTTTTAAAAAAATTATATCGATTTTATATCTGTATTAGCATTCTTTATCACTTATAATACCTAGATGTGTTTAAAAATGCAATTCAAAGCATTTTTGGTTTTGATCATAGTAGGCTATTTTTAAAAAAATTATATCGATTTTATATCTATATTAGCATTCTATATCATTTATAATACCTAGATGTGTTTAAAAATGCAATTTTAAACATTTTTGGTTTCAATCATAGTAGGCTATTTTTAAAAAAATGATATCGATTTTATATCTATATTAGCATTCTTTATCATTTATAATACCTAGATGTGTTTAAAAATGCAATTGAAAGCATTTTTGGTTTCAATCATAGTAGGCTATTTTTAAAAAAATTATATCGATTTTATATCTATATTAGCATTCTTTATCATTTATAATACCTAGATGTGTTTAAAAATGCAATTGAAAGCATTTTTGGTTTCAATCATAGTAGGCTATATTTAAAATAATTATATCGATTTTATATCTATATTAGCATTTTTTATCATTTATAATACCTAGATGTGTTTAAAAATGGAAATTGAAAGCATTTTTGGTTTCAATCATAGTAGGCTATTTTTAAAAAAATTATATCGATTTTATATTTATATTAGCATTCTTTATCATTTATAATACCTATATGTGTTTAAAAATGCAATTGAAAGCATTTTTGGTTTCAATCATAGTAGGCTATTTTTAAAAAAAATTATATCGATTTTATATCTATATTAGCATTCTTTATCATTTATAATACCTAGATGTGTTTAAAAATGCAATTGAAAGCATTTTTGGTTTCAATCATAATAGGCTATTTTTAAAAAAATTATATCGATTTTATATCTATATTAGCATTCTATATCATTTATAATACCTAGATGTGTTTAAAAATGCAATTGAAAGCATTTTTGGTTTCAATCATAGTAGGCTATTTTTAAAAAAATTATATCGATTTTATATCTATATTAGCATTCTTTATCATTTATAATACCTAGATGTGTTTAAAAATGCAATTGAAAGCATTTTTGGTTTCAATCATAGTAGGCTATTTTTAAAAAAAATATATCGATTTTATATCTATATTAGCATTCTTTATTATTTATAATACCTAGATGTGTTTAAAAATGCAATTGAAAGCATTTTTGGTTTCAATCATAGTAGGCTATTTTTAAAAAAAATTTATCGATTTTATATCTATATTAGCATTCTTTAACATTTATAATACCTAGATGTGTTTAAAAATGCAATTGAAAGCATTTTTAGTTTCAATCATAGTAGGCTATTTTTAAAAAAATTATATCGATTTTATATCTATATTAGCATTCTTTATCATTTATAATACCTAGATGTGTTTAAAAATGCAATTGAAAGCATTTTTGGTTTTAATCATAGTAGGCTATTTTTAAAAAAATTATATCGATTTTTTATTTATATTAGCATTCTTTATCATTTATAATACCTAGATGTGTTTAAAAATGCAATTGAAAGCATTTTTGGTTTCAATCATAGTAGGCTATTTTTAAAAAAATTATATCGATTTTATATCTATATTAGCATTTTTTATCATCTATAATACCTAGATGTGTTTAAAAATGCAATTGAAAGCATTTTTGGTTTCAATCATAGGAGGCTATTTTTAAAAAAATTATATCGATTTTATATCTATATTAGCATTCTTTATCATTTATAATACCTAGATGTGTTTTAAAATGCAATTGAAATCATTTTTGGTTTCAATCATAGTAGGCTATTTTTAAAAAAGTTATATCGATTTTATATCTATATTAGCATTCTTTATCATTTATAATTCCTAGATGTGTTTAAAAATGCAATTGAAAGCATTTTTGGTTTCAATCATAGTAGGCTATTTTTAAAAAAATTATATCGATTTTTACTACGTTTTTCTTAACTTGCTTTCTTTGTTTGTTTGTTTGTTTGTTTGTTTGTTTTTACTACGTTTTTCTTAACTTGCTTTCTTGTTTGTTTGTTTGTTTGTTTGTTTGTTTGTTTGTTTGTTTGTTTGTTTGCAAAAAATTTCAAATCTTGCGATCAATTTTTCGACCACTTCTACTGCTCCAATCGAGCTCAAATTTTTAATGCACATGTATTCCCGGTGACAATACAATATTTTAACACTTTGGAAACACAAAAATGCTTAATTATAGTACAATTTATGTAAAACTTTTTTATATGGGAAAAAATCCAATGTCAATGATATAAAATTTTGATTTGTATTAAATATTATACTTGTGATGCTCTAAAGTCATTTATATGATTCATTATAGTTTAATTAATATTACTAATTATTAATTATACCATAAATTTGAGCAGCTAAAGATATTCTGGTAAGACAAAAAAATTGACATGTAATTTTTTCATGAATATTCGTAAGTGAAAATTTGAATTTTCAAAAAAACCGTTAAGCACAAGTCCGTTACGAATTAATGCAAAATAACTATTAATATGCGATGTGCATTTAGCACACATAGTTTGAGCATAAATTTATGCTGTTTTAAATGTATTGCATTATTTATAACACTTCACCAACTTAATTAAATTGACTTTTCTTTTTATTAACGGTTTGACGTATTTTTGCATAACATATAAATGATATTCATTGAATTTAAATTTGAAAATCCGTTATAAATACGTTACATATGTGATTTGCATCTTTATGTTAAGAATCCACACGTTATGAAGTAGAAATGGTACAGATAAACACAAAATCTTTACGAGTGATTTTCAATGTACTTTACTAATGAATGCTTTAAAAAAATTAAATTTTATAAAACGAATGAAAAATTTTGAAAGTCGTTACTAATTTCCCATTGAAAACTGGGAATTTATAAACAGTTGAACGCAACGAAGTGAAGTTCAACACACCTGTAACCTATAAACCTACTCTAATCTATAAACAGTTGAACGTAACGAAGCGCAACGAAGTGGAGTTCAACACACCTGTAACCTATGAACCTACTGTAATCTATAAACAGTTGAACGTAACGAAGTGCAAAGAAGTGAAGTTCAACACACCTGTAACCTATAAACCTCCTGTGATCTATAAACAGTTGAACGTAACGAAGTGCAACGAAGTGAAGTTCAACACACCTGTAACCTATAAACCTACTGTAATCTATAAACAGTTGAACGTAACGAAGTGCAACGAAGTGAAGTTCAACACACCTGTAACCTATAAACCTACTGTAATCTATAAACAGTTGAACGTAACGAAGTGCAGCGAAGTGAAGTTCAACACACCTGTAACCTATAAACCTAATGTAATCTATAAACAGTTGAACGTAACGAAGTGCAACGAAGTGAAGTTCAACACACCTGTAACCTATAAACCTACTGTGATCTATAAACAGTTGAACGTAACGAAGTGCAACGAAGTGGAGTTCAACACACCTGTAACCTATGAACCTACTGTAATCTATAAACAGTTGAACGTAACGAAGTGCAACGAAGTGAAGTTCAACACACCTGTAACCTATAAACCTACTGTAATCTATAAACAGTTGAACGTAACGAAGTGCAACGAAGTGAAGTTCAACACACCTGTAACCTATAAACCTACTGTAATCTATAAACAGTTGAACGTAACGAAGTGCAGCGAAGTGAAGTTCAACACACCTGTAACCTATAAACCTAATGTAATCTATAAACAGTTGAACGTAACGAAGTGCAACGAAGTGAAGTTCAACACACCTGTAACCTATAAACCTCCTGTGATCTATAAACAGTTGAACGTAACGAAGTGCAACGAAGTGAAGTTCAACACACCTGTAACCTATAAACCTACTCTAATCTATAAACAGTTGAACGTAACGAAGCGCAACGAAGTGGAGTTCAACACACCTGTAACCTATGAACCTACTGTAATCTATAAACAGTTGAACGTAACGAAGTGCAACGAAGTGAAGTTCAACACACCTGTAACCTATAAACCTACTGTAATCTATAAACAGTTGAACGTAACGAAGTGCAACGAAGTGAAGTTCAACACACCTGTAACCTATAAACCTACTGTAATCTATAAACAGTTGAACGTAACGAAGTGCAACGAAGTGAAGTTCAACACACCTGTAACCTATAAACCTACTGTAATCTATAAACAGTTGAACGTAACGAAGTGCAGCGAAGTGAAGTTCAACACACCTGTAACCTATAAACCTAATGTAATCTATAAACAGTTGAACGTAACGAAGTGCAACGAAGTGAAGTTCAACACACCTGTAACCTATAAACCTACTGTGATCTATAAACAGTTGAACGTAACGAAGTGCAACGAAGTGAAGTTCAACACACCTGTAACCTATAAACCTACTCTAATCTATAAACAGTTGAACGTAACGAAGTGCAACGAAGTGGAGTTCAACACACCTATAACCTATGAACCTACTGTAATCTATAAACAGTTGAACGTAACGAAGTGCAACGAAGTGAAGTTCAACACACCTGTAACCTATAAACCTACTGTAATCTATAAACAGTTGAACGTAACGAAGTGCAACGAAGTGAAGTTCAACACACCTGTAACCTATAAACCTACTGTAATCTATAAACAGTTGAACGTAACGAAGTGCAGCGAAGTGAAGTTCAACACACCTGTAACCTATAAACCTAATGTAATCTATAAACAGTTGAACGTAACGAAGTGCAACGAAGTGAAGTTCAACACACCTGTAACCTATAAACCTCCTGTGATCTATAAACAGTTGAACGTAACGAAGTGCAACGAAGTGAAGTTCAACACACCTGTAACCTATAAACCTACTCTAATCTATAAACAGTTGAACGTAACGAAGCGCAACGAAGTGGAGTTCAACACACCTGTAACCTATGAACCTACTGTAATCTATAAACAGTTGAACGTAACGAAGTGCAACGAAGTGAAGTTCAACACACCTGTAACCTATAAACCTACTGTGATCTATAAACAGTTGAACGTAACGAAGTGCAACGAAGTGAAGTTCAACACACCTGTAACCTATAAACCTACTCTAATCTATAAACAGTTGAACGTAACGAAGTGCAACGAAGTGGAGTTCAACACACCTGTAACCTATGAAACTACTGTAATCTATAAACAGTTGAACGTAACGAAGTGCAACGAAGTGAAGTTCAACACACCTGTAACCTATAAACCTACTGTAATCTATAAACAGTTGAACGTAACGAAGTGCAACGAAGTGAAGTTCAACACACCTGTAACCTATAAACCTACTGTAATCTATAAACAGTTGAACGTAACGAAGTGCAGCGAAGTGAAGTTCAACACACCTGTAACCTATAAACCTAATGTAATCTATAAACAGTTGAACGTAACGAAGTGCAACGAAGTGAAGTTCAACACACCTGTAACCTATAAACCTCCTGTGATCTATAAACAGTTGAACGTAACGAAGTGCAACGAAGTGAAGTTCAACACACCTGTAACCTATAAACCTACTCTAATCTATAAACAGTTGAACGTAACGAAGCGCAACGAAGTGGAGTTCAACACACCTGTAACCTATGAACCTACTGTAATCTATAAACAGTTGAACGTAACGAAGTGCAACGAAGTGAAGTTCAACACACCTGTAACCTATAAACCTACTGTAATCTATAAACAGTTGAACGTAACGAAGTGCAACGAAGTGAAGTTCAACACACCTGTAACCTATAAACCTACTGTAATCTATAAACAGTTGAACGTAACGAAGTGCAACGAAGTGGAGTTCAACACACCTGTAACCTATAAACCCCCTATAATCTTTATTTCTCTATTTCATTAGAATAAGACTAAAAAGTAGAAAATAAAATACTTTATAAAAAAAACTTTTTAAAAAACTACGTTTTTCGCGTAGACTAAAAAGTAGAAAATAACTTTTATTCTTGGTTGTAAAGAATTTGGTTTTAAATTTTCAGATTATATTTAATAAATTTTTATATCCTAGTCAATATTGTTCACAAAGTTTCGAATAAGTGCACTTTGATCTTATCGTATAACTCAACAACTTAAAAACGTGGGCGCATTATAAGAGGAGAAATAAGTTTATGTGAAATCAATACTTTATGATAAACTTAAATTAATGCGCCCACGTTTTTAAGTTGTTGAGTTATACGATAAGATCAAAGTGCACTTATTCGAAACTTTGTGAACAATATTGACTAGGATATAAAAATTTATTAAATATAATCTGAAAATTTAAAACCAAATTCTTTACAACCAAGAATAAAAGTTATTTTCTACTTTTTAGTCTACGCGAAAAACGTAGTTTTTTAAAAAGTTTTTTTTATAAAGTATTTATTATTACACGCTTTTATTTAACTCACACTGTTTGTCTGAGTCAAATCTTGTAATCGATTTTACGACCACTTTCACTGCTCCAATAGAGCTCAAATTTTAAATGCACACGTGTTCTTCATGACAATACAATATTTTAACACTTTGGAAACACAAAAATGCTTAATTATAATACAATTTTAGTAAAAAATTTTTATATGGGAAAAAAATCCAATGTCAATGATATAAAATTTTGATTTGTTTAAAATATTACACTTGAAATACTCAACAGCCATTTATAAGATTCATTATAGTTTAATTAATATTACTAATTATTAATTATACTATAATTTTGAGCAGCTAAAGATTTTCTGGGAGGATGAAAAAATTGACAAGTGATTTTTTCATGAATATTCGTAAGTGAAAATTTGAATTTTCAAAAAAACCGTTAAGCATAAGTCCGTTTCGGATTAATGCAAAATAACTATTAATATGAGATGTGCATTTAGCACACATAGTTTGAGCATAAATTTATGCTGTTTTAAATGTATTACATTATTTATAACACTTCACCAATTTAATTAAATTGACTTCTCTTTTAACTGCATGACGTATTTTTGCATAACATATAAATGACATTCATTGAATTTAAATTTGAAAATCGGTTATATGCAAATTACATAAAGATGGGATTTGCATCTTTATGTAAAGAATCCACACGTTATGTAGTAGGAATGGTCCGGATAAACACAAAATCTTTATTTGAAGTTAGGACATTTTTAAATAGTTTTATGTGTTTTCAGGTATGACTTAAATAATTTAAAACGAATGAAGAATTTTGACATTCTTTACTAATTATCCATTAAAAAAAACGTTAAAAAAAACTTTTTAAAAAACACGCTTTTTCCCGAAGACTAAAAAACAAATAACATTTTTTTTCTTGAAGTTAAGTCTGTTGTTAAGAATAAAAACCAAGCGACCAAAAAAGGAGCAAATAAAAAAATGTTAAAAAAAACTTTTTAAAAAACACGCTTTTATCAAAAAGATTAAAAACCAAAAACTTGAAAATAAAATAAGATCACACTTTTAGCGAATCAGGATTTTAAAAGTTTTCTTGTGACATCTAGAAATGTAACATAATTTTTTTCAAAATATTGTGATTAAGTCCAAGAACACAATGACTCTAAAAGCGTGGGGCGTAATTTAAGGATGAATTTCTTAGTTCAGCTATATTCTTAAGTAAGAGAACGTCAAGTCTCAAAGCCCCACGCTTTTCGAGTCATTGTGTTCTTGGACTTAATCACAATATTTTGAAAAAAATTATGTTACATTTCTAGATGTCACAAGAAAACTTTTAAAATCCTGATTCGCTAAAAGTGTGATCTTATTTTATTTTCAAGTTTTTGGTTTTTAATCTTTTTGATAAAAGCGTGTTTTTTAAAAAGTTTTTTTTAACATTTTTTTATTTGCTCCTTTTTTGGTCGCTTGGTTTTTATTCTTAACAACAGACTTAACTTCAAGAAAAAAAATGTTATTTGTTTTTTAGTCTTCGGGAAAAAGCGTGTTTTTTAAAAAGTTTTTTTTAACGTTTTTTTATTTGCTACTTTTTAGTCTCAATCTTTTAATCGAATTTCGACCACAACAATTCAAATTCAACTCCACTTCGTTGCACTTCGTTACGTTCAACTGTTTATAGATTACAGTAGGTTCATAGGTTACAGGTGTGTTGAACTTCACTTCGTTGCACTTCGTTACGTTCAACTGTTTATAGATTACAGTAGGTTCATAGGTTACAGGTGTGTTGAACTCCACTTCGTTGCACTTCGTTACGTTCAACTGTTTATAGATTACAGTAGGTTTATAGGTTACAGGTGTGTTGAACTCCACTTCGTTTCACTTCGTTACGTTCAACTGTTTATAGATTACAGTAGGTTCATAGGTTACAGGTGTGTTGAACTTCACTTCGTTGCACTTCGTTACGTTCAACTGTTTATAGATTACAGTAGGTTCATAGGTTACAGGTGTGTTGAACTCCACTTCGTTGCACTTCGTTACGTTCAACTGTTTATAGATTACAGTAGGTTCATAGGTTACAGGTGTGTTGAACTTCACTTCGTTGCACTTTGTTACGTTCAACTGTTTATAGATTACAGTAGGTTCATAGGTTACAGGTGTGTTGAACTTCACTTCGTTGCACTTTGTTACGTTCAACTGTTTATAGATTACAGTAGGTTCATAGGTTACAGGTGTGTTGAACTTCACTTCGTTGCACTTCGTTACGTTCAACTGTTTATAGATTACAGTAGGTTTAAAGGTTACAGGTGTGTTGAACTCCACTTCGTTGCACTTCGTTACGTTCAACTGTTTATAGATTACAGTAGGTTTATAGGTTACAGGTGTGTTGAACTCCACTTCGTTGCACTTCGTTACGTTCAACTGTTTATAGATTACAGTAGGTTTATAGGTTACAGGTGTGTTGAACTCCACTTCGTTGCACTTCGTTACGTTCAACTGTTTATAGATTACAGTAGGTTCATAGGTTACAGGTGTGTTGAACTCCACTTCGTTGCACTCCGTTACGTTCAACTGTTTATAAATTACCAGTTTTCAAAATTTTTCATTCGTTTTATAAAATTTAATTTTTTCAAAGCATTCATTAGTAATGTACATTAAAAATCAATCGTAAAGATTTTGTGTTTATCTGTACCATTTCTACTTCATAACGTGTGGATTCTTAGCATAAAGATGCATCTCACATATGTAACGTATTTATAACGGATTTTTCAAATTTAAATTCAATGAATATCATTTATATGTTATGCAAAAATACGTCAAGCCGTTAATAAAAAGAAAAGTCAATTTAATTAAATTGGTGAAGTGTTATAAATAATGCAATACATTAAAAACAGCATAAATTTATGCTCAAACTATGTGTGCTAAATGTACATCGCATATTAATAGTTATTTTGTATTAATTCGTAACGGATTTGTGCTTAACGGTTTTTTTGAAAATTTAAATTTTCACTTACGAAAATTCATGAAAAAATTACTTGTCAATTTTTTTTGTCCTACCAGAATATCTTTAGCTGCTCAAATTTATAGTATAATTAATAATTAGTAATATTAATTAAACTATAATAAATCATATAAATGACTTTTGAGCATTTCAAGTATAATATTTTAAACAAATCAAAATTTTATATCATTGACATTGGATTTTTTTCCCATATAAAAAAGTTTTACTTAAATTGTACTATAATTAAGCCTTTTTGTGGTTCCAAAGTGTGAAAATATTGTATTGTCACCGGGAATACGTATGTAATAAAAATTTGAGCTCGATTGGAGCAATAGAAGTGGTCGAAAAATCGATTGCAAGATTTGAACGTGACAAAGAAACCAACAGAGCAACTCAATAAAAAGCGTGTAAAAATGGTAATCTATGAACAGTTGAACGGATTGAAGTGAAAGGAAGTGGATTCTAAAACTTCCTGTAATCTAAAAACTGTAACCTACTCATTAAGTCTGATAAATTCAGTGTTGAAATAAAACAAAAACTCCAAATTTTGGAAGTAATATCGATTCATACATTTAACACGACTAAAAAGTAGAAAATAAAATACTATAAAAAAAACTTTTTTTTAAAAAAGCACGCTTTTATTTCCGATTACAGTGCACTAAAAAGGAGAAAATAATTTTTTTCTAAGCACTCAAATATGATACAAAATTTTATGACTAAACATAAAAGCGTGGGGCGTTCTTGCATATGTCACTAAATCTTGAATTTGTGAACGATCTCAAAATGTTAAAAGGTCTTTCGTTTACAGAAGTTGCATCAAAAAATGAAAAATTACAATATAGTGTGAATAAATTATAGAAAATCTAGAGCAGGTTTAAATTGAACGCCCCACGCTTTTATTTTTAGTCATAAAATTTTGTATCATATTTGAGTGCTTAGAAAAAAATTATTTTCTCCTTTTTAGTGCACTGTAATCGGAAATAAAAGCGTGCTTTTTTAAAAAAAAGTTTTTTTTTATAGTATTTTTATATCTTTATTAGCATTCTTTATCATTTATAATACCTAGATGTGTTAAAAAGTGCAATTGAAAGCATTTTTGGTTTCAATCATAGTAGGCTATTTTTAAAAAAATTATATCGATTTTATATCTGTATTAGCATTCTTTATCATTTATAATACATAGACGAGTTTAAAAATGCAATTGAAAGCATTTTTGGTTTCAATCATAGTAGGCTATTTTTAAAAAAATTATATCGATTTTATATCTATATTAGTATTCTTTATCATTTATAAAACCTAGATGTGTTTAAAAATGCAATTGAAAGCATTTTTGGTTTCAATCATAGTAGGCTATTTTTAAAAAAATTATATCGATTTTATATCTATATTAGCATTCTTTATCATTTATAATACCTAGATGTGTTTAAAAATGCAATTGAAAGCATTTTTGGTTTCAATCATAGTAGGCTATTTTTAAATAAATTATATCGATTTTATATCTATATTAGCATTCTTTATCATTTATAATACCTAGATGTGTTTAAAAATGCAATTGAAAGCATTTTTGGTTTCAATCATAGTAGGTTTTTTTTAAAAAAATTATATCGATTTTATATCTATATTAGCATTCTTTATCATTTATAATACCTAGATGTGTTTAAAAATGCAATTGAAAGCATTTTTGGTTTCAATCATAGTAGGCTATTTTTAAAAAAATTATATCGATTTTATATCTATATTAGCATTCTTTATCATTTATAATACCCAGATGTGTTTAAAAATGCAATTGAAAGCATTTTTGGTTTCAATCATAGTAGGCTATTTTTAAAAAAATTATATCGATTTTATATCTATATTAGCATTCTTTATCATTTATAATACCTAGATGTGTTTAAAAATGTAATTGAAAGCATTTTAGGTTTCAATCATAGTAGGCTATTTTTAAAAAAATTATATAGATTTTATATCTATATTAGCATTCTTTATCATTTATAATACCTAGATATGTTTTAAAATGCAATTCAAAGCATTTTTGGTTTCAATCATAGTAGGCTATTTTCACCAAAAAATATCGATTTTATATCTATATTAGCATTCTTTATCATTTATAATACCTAGATATGTTAAAATGCAATTTTAAGCATTTTTGGTTTTGATCATAGTAGGCTATTTTCAAAAAAATATCGATTTTATATCTTTATTAGCATTCTTTAACATTTATAATACCTAGATATGTTTTAAAATGTAATTTTAAGCATTTTTTGTTTCGATCATAGTAGGTTTTTTTCAAAAATTATCGATTTTATGTGAATATTAGCATTCTTTAACATTTATAATAGCTAGATATGTTAAAATGCAATTTTAAGCATTTTTGGTTTTGATCATAGGAGGCTATTTTCAAAAAAATATCGATTTTGTATCAATATTAGCATTCTTTATCATTTATAATACCTATTATGCTTTAAATTTCATTTTAAAACATATCTTGGTATTATTGATGATAAAGAATGCTAATATAGATTTAAAATCGATAGTTTTTTGAAAATAGGCTACTATGATCGAAACCAAAAATGCTTAACATTGCATTTTAAAACATATTAAGGTATTATAAATGATAAAGAATGCTAATTTTGACATAATATCGATAATTTTTGAAAATAGGCTAATATTATCGAAACCAAAAATGCTTAAAATTGCATTTTAAAACATCTAAGTATTATAAATGATAAAGAATACTAATATTGACATAGAATCGATAATTTTTGAAAAAAGCCTACTATGATCAAAACCAAAAATGCTTAAAATTGCATTTTAAAACATATCTAGGTGTGAAAGATCGTCAATCGACAATGATTATATCGATTGTTTCACGTGAAGAAATAATAATCGCAAATAAACTTGTAAAATGTATTTATTTGATGTATGTGAAACTATATAGGCGATTTTATCGCTGTAATGAATATAAATGTATATTATAATTGTGAATTTAATTAATATTATTTCTTACAATTGTCGGGACTAACATGTCGCTCGAAGGATGAAATAAAAGTGGGAAAAAAGGTCGAATTTGGAATCAGTTCGATAATTCGGAAATCAAGCAAGAAATATAAAAGCTAAAAGACCGTTACTTCACATCGTCCCCTCTCAGGACTCTACGATGACCTGAAAAACTGACGGTCTTACGAATCCTTCTTGTATCACGATTTTTGCTGACCTTGACTACCAAACTTTTACTCTTTCGGGTTTCGGCTAATGTGTGAATGAATTGATTTGACGGTATATGTCCAAGATGCTCACGCGTATCGCCTAAGTCCCTGCCAGACATATCGTCGGTACTTGGATTAATTTCATTCATATCATCTACGAAATGTTCGACGTCGTTATCCAAAACGATTGAATGATGTGCGATAGTAGCGAGATCAAATGTTTCGTCGTCATTGAATTCTCGATTCGCTTTTGCATGAAATGGAAGGACTGTTTTGGCTAATGCTGTTGGATCGTCTGTGTCTGCACGATGATAAACAAAATTGTACATTAACTCGCTGTTGATTTGTCTTCTTATGACTGGAAGACTGCATGAGACGGGGATCTTTTGCTTATTAAGATCACCTTGCCTGGTACGAACAATAAGCAGCTTTGAATTGATGTCATCATGTTGGAATGACATGAATGTGCCTTGCAAATCCTTGTTTTGTCTGCGATTTAAAGGGTTTATGTGTCTAATGGGCTTTTTCATCACGGCACGGTGAAAAGTATTCTTAAATCCGATTGCGAATGAACGCGAGTGTTTAATGGAATTTTTTGCTGCCTCTTCACGACAGAATAGTATGAATGCATAAAATGGCACATGAATATTCCAAATTGGAACCATATTTGTTGCAATTTCGCCAAATTAGCGTAACGACTGCCATAACTCAACAATTCCAACACCATGCGGGATGTTTGTTACGTAAACAATCCTTCTTTGTTCAGGATCGATAAATTTGATGTAATCTTCGGCTGAAAGTACACCAATTTGCGAGCCAGCAATTCGAAGCTCCTTCTTCATGTTAATTAAACGTTCGATGTTTGTTTGTGGGCAAAATTTCAAAGCAGATATTGACAATTTTGGATTTTTGTTGCACGAAGAATAATTTTCTTCTTTGGTTAGAGCTTTTGAACTTGTCTTAGGTTCAAAATTTGAATTATTTGCGACCGTTAGAACTTTTGAACTTTCAGGTGCAGTCACAAGGTTTGAATTATCGACACTACCGTGGGTATTTGAATTTTCAATGACCGTTAAATTTTTTGAATTCGTTTTGGACGTTACAGCGTCATACTTTTGCTGTTCTGCAGATTTATGATCGAAACGAAAATCTAGTTTTGCTAGTCGTGCTACTGACCTTCTACTCAATACTTGTCCATTACTGAATCTGACATCCACTACTCGAACCTTTTTATCCTTTCCTTTATAGACATGACACACAATCCCGCGTTTCCATTCACTTGGTAGTTTTGTTGGGTCAATATAAATGACATAATCGTCCAACTTAATGGAATATGCAGGTAGGTTTTCTTTGCTGCTTATGTTTTGCAATTTCAGGAAGTGCTTCTTGAACCCAGCGTTTCATGTATGCTTGCACGATTGCTTTTGCGCAACGCACGTATTTTGTGCTTGTTAAGTCATCAATTGTGATGTCATGATTGCTCAAAAAAAGATAATTATTTTGACCAGACATTAACAGATTTGGAGTCAACGGTTCCAGGTCTTCTGGTGATATTGGGACCAGTACTTCCAAATAGACTGCACGCGTTATTAGACAAGTTAAAATTACCATCCATACTGACTTTTTGCGATGAGAATTTCCGCAATATACTTCAAAGGGGCCAAAACAATCGACTCCCGTGTAAAAGAATGGTTTCTTTGTGGCATCTAGACGAAATTCTAGCAGTTCTGCTGGTTCAGGTACTACTGTTTTGGCTGCTTTCACGATACAGAAAGGACACCTTACTCTCGAACGTTTGACTGCACGACGAGCATGAATAATCCATACACGTGAACGAATTGAGCCAATAATTGCGTTATCACCTACATGCTTGTGTTTTTTGTGGTAATGTCGAACTATTGCATCTGATGTCTCGTGCAAGTTTGGCATTATAGGTGGATATCGTGTGTCTAATTTTAACGATTCTAATAATCTAGTTTTAGCTCTTATCAAACCAGTTGTTGGACATTTAAATAGTAACAAGTTTTTTTAAGTACTTGATGATGATACGTTCCCGGGTGGACACAGCCAGTTAAAGTCCATTATTGGACAATCATTTAACAGTCTTTTAACTTGTCGAAATATATACGATATAGAGAACTATACGTTAACTAGACTTTAACTGGACATTCATGCTAATCAATCAAGTGTTCGAAACTCAAAAATAATTTTCCTTACTTTTTTGACCATATACTTCACAAGCGCTTACAGAAATCACTTATATAAGGTCCACCAAAATTTGTATGAAACTTTTAAGTAAATATAAATGTTTCACGCGCAAGTGTTCGAGACTCAATTTTTACTAGAGATTTTTCATAAGTGATAGTGTACTTTAATTAATTAATTACACTAATACAATACTAAAATTTTACAAAAGAAAAAAATATGGAGAAAAAGACACGTGTTATTTATTTTATTTCGATTTTTTTGTAACTGGACATTAACTAGACATATTTGCAATTCCTATGTCCAGTTAAATGGAAAGCGCAAAATATGTCATTAGTCGTCCCTAAGTCTAGTTGCAAAGGCACGTCAATGGTTACTTACTCGCCGTGAAAAGGCAAGTCAATGGCAAGCTTTTAACTAGTACTTTGTCCACTCGGGGTTCTTCCCTTTTGATAAACTTTTGTACTCGCTTTCAAAGGCTTTCAATTGAACTTGTTTGATGATGAGGTTTTCGGCTCTGTAACGTTCTTCTGCAGTTATTGGATCTTCGCACGTTTGCTGATTCGATGACTTATTAATGCGAGATTTGAGCTTATCGTAGAATCGCAATGCAAGTGCAACTATACGAGAATATCTGTCCCATTTAGCTCTAATTGATGCGTCAACATTATGAAATATTCCTGCTTGCCATGGATTTACTTTATCTAATGGCTTTAAGATCATTACTCTTTCAATGGTTTTTTCACTCTTTTCAGCATCTTCATCAGTGATATACTGACTGAAGTCTGATGGTAATTGAGGCCATTGATCTGGTGGTCTATAAAGGAAGTCAGGACCATTGTACCAGCGATGATGTTTATCGCTGTAGTCAATGTCGCACCATTTTGTTGCTAAATCTGCTACGTTTAAGTCCGTTGGTACATAGCGCCATGCTTTGACTGCTGTGAGTTCCTGTATTTCTGCTATGCGAGGTGCTACAAATTGTTTATGCTTAATGTGTCCAGCGTAAAGCCATCTCAGTAAGTCTGCTGCTGATGGTGAACACGTAGGTCCGAAAATAACACGTGTCTGCCTAAATATTTCAGGTTCTCGAGATTTATCGCAATCTCGCCACAGACATAGTTGACAGTACTGATCCTCTTTTTTCATCAAGACTTGATTAAACATTTTCTTAACATCAGCGAGTAGCGCAATTTCTCCTTCACGTAATGCACAAAGTGCTTGTGGAAGTGGCACTAAATTGTCAGGACCTTTCAACAACTTCGAATTGAGGGAAACTCCTTTGAATTGTGCTGTTGTGTCGTTGACCCATCTCGCTTTCGGTGGAATCTTATTGTAATTGAATGTGACAAACCCTGGTACAAAATTGACACGTTTGAACTGATTTAGTTCCTCCCGTGTAACTTTGACTAGTTGTCCACTTGCTTTTTCGGCATTAAATTGATCTATTATGGTCTTTTCCAGGCCCAGATTCTTGAGACGACTTTCAGCTGCTTGTAGGCGATTAAATGCTAATTTATAATTGTCAGGCATGATGCAATTATCATTTCGCCATAATAGCCCTATTTTATATCGTCCTTCTTCTGGTACGAACTTCAAAGAAATTTCGATCAGACTTAATGCTTTCCTATCGTCGGCACTCATGCAAGTTGTCTGCTGCCCACGAATACCTAAAATGTCCATGCTGAATTGTTGCTTCAATAGCTCAATTAAAATGTCTACATTATCGGCATTTTGTGTGTTTGAGTGGATAAGAGTATATCCAACGACTTCTGGATCCCGCATTGATTCAATGCCAAGATTTGGTCGTGTTCCACTTACTGTCCAGCCTAATTCGGATAATTCAGCTATTGGTCCTTGACCATTTGGATCTTTGATGGTTTGAATTGCTGCCATGAATTTAGCATGAGGCAAGCCTAACAATATTTGTGGACGTTGCTTGGTAAACTTGGGGATTGGAATTTTGCCTAAATATGGAAACTGTCCCTTTATTTCTGCTGGATCTTGTATTTGTTCTGGTAATACTAAATTGTCAATGGCTGTTACTCCTTTGAAAACGACTGGCTGTTTTCTGTTGTAAGGAATAAAGACGACGTCGTGTAAACGAGCATTTGATTCCGTTCGAATTACGTCAGATGTCCATTTCATTGCTAGCTCATATTCACGGCCAGCCTGCACGTGAGAGCAATGACATGTCCTCTTTACAATTAAAACATCTGTGAGACTTTGGAGCTAACGATTGATTGCTTCGCTTCCTCTTCTGTTCAAACCCTGTGTTTCTTCGTTCTTCCTGTCCCCCCGTAGAATGAGATACCAAAACGTGATCTTGTGTTGACTTGATTTTGTTTGCAATAGGTTTTTGCTGAATAATTCTCAGTTGTTCCTCTAGAAATATTATGATAGTGTCGACTGATAATGGCATGTTGTTGGTTGCTGCATAATTACGCCAGGAGACGACATGGTCTTGGTGCATTCTGTTCTCGATGAGCAAGAGCGAGCTTTCGGCTGTAAGTTCCGCGGTTTGACTATATTGCCGACAAAGCAAAGTATATTGCTTGACTGTAGCGAACAGATTGAGCAACAACTCTCGATCATTAACTTTATCTACACGTTTTTCCAAGTTTTACACAAGTTCCAAATTGAATCAAGATGATGACGGACTGCATTGCCTTTAATGCCATAAAAATTGTCCAGTTTTCTTAATACTGTTACTGGATGTGCGAATGCATCAACTATTTCAGTTCCATACATTCGATATGCATCACCAGTGATCGATTTGCGAAGACGTTCCATGTCCTCAACTGCTCTATAATGACCACGACGACTTGAGCCTACGAATAATGTCCTAAAAGTCGCCCATGTTGCTACGTCACCACTAAATGGTTGTGGATCTGTTATATGTGCGCGTAATAAAGCTATTTGCTCTGTCCCGTGACTGATTTGAGCTTCGTAGTCAGGATACGCAGTTGCAGACTCAGCAATAAATGTAGCGTACAGATTATTTGGATCATCAGAGCCCATTGTAGCGTCGTTTGGAGCGTGTGGAAACGGTGTTGAATACCGGTAACTTTGATGTGTGCTAGGGAGCTTGAAACCGACAGCGTTTGGCTGCTCACGTTTGAAAAGCTCACTGCTTTCTCGTCGACGACGCGCTCTTTGTACAACTTCATCCAATGTTAATGCATTGGATTCACTTCCGGATTCTGCTTGAGTTGTAACTGACGGAATTTGCGACGATGTGGAAGCTTTTTGTTCCTCTAGCTGTTTTGAAAGAGCTTCAATTTGCTGCTGTGCATCTAATAATTTTGATTCTTTGTCATCAATTTCGTCCAGTGCTTTGGACAGCTCAACAGCAGCTCTTTGTGTGTTTTCTTTTTCTTTCATGATTCCTGGAAGTTCAGACGGTTTGATTTGACGAGTAGTGACGAGCTGATGTAAGGTGCTCAATGAAATAGCGCCTGTAAGTTCTTCTCCGTAGACATTAAATAGTTCCGGTTCATGTTCAATGCATGCTGTGCAGTACCAGAATGATAAGAATTTTATCACTTCCGGATTTAAATTTGAACATGCGGCATGAGCGATATTTGGGCAGTTTCCATTTGTATTACAGCATTTTACCATACATCCAGTTGCCACTTTACATTTAAACATACACAAACGATGATTTTCAGGTAAAATGTCAGCATATTCACAAAAGTCAGGAAAAATTTTCTGGTTATTCATGATAAAATACTCTTCGATGCGACGTAGTGAGGAAAAATCTAATTTTCGTGGAAAGTTCTAAGCGATATCGGCAGATCGACACTCGCTTTCATTAATTTGATGAAATGCGCGAAAAAATTCGATAAATTGATGTGAAAGATCGTCAATCGACAATGATTATATCGATTGTTTCACGTGAAGAAATAATAATCGCAAATAAACTTGTAAAATGTATTTATTTGATGTATGTGAAACTATATAGGCGAATTTATCGCTGTAATGAATATAAATGTATATTATAAAAAATGTATGTATGTTATCTTACAATTGTCGGGACTAACATGTCGCTCGAAGGATGAAATAAAAGTGGGAAAAATGGTCGAATTTCGAATCAGTTCGATAATTCGGAAATCAAGCAAGAAATATAAAAGCTAAAAGACCGTTACTTCACATCTAGGTATTATAAATGATAAAGAATGCTAATATAGATATAAAATCGATATTTCTTTTTTTTTTTGAAAATAGCCTGATCGAAACCAAAAATGCTTTAAATTGCATTTTAAAACATATCTAGGCATTGTAAATGATAAAGAATGCTAATATAGATATAAAATCGATTTTTTTTTGAAAATAGCCTGCTATGATTGAAACCAAAAATGCTTTAAATTGCATTTTAAACATATCTAGGCATTATAAATGATAAAGAATGCTAATATAGACCTAAAATCAATAGTTTTTTGAAACTAGCCTACTATGATCGAAACCAAGGCGTATACACTCGAAAAAAAAGTTGGGATTTTTTGGGATTTTTCGGGATTTTTGGGATTTTTGTAGAAAACCTGGGATTTTTTGGGATTTTTGGGATTTTTCTGGGATTTTTGGGATTTTTCTGGGATTTTTGGGATTTTTCTGGGATTTTTGGGATTTTTCTGGGATTTTTGGGATTTTTCTGGGATTTTTGGGATTTTTCTGGGATTTTTGGGATTTTTAATATTTTAAAAAAATTGAATTCCTTTTATGGAAGTATTTGCTCTAAAATTTTTAAGAGAGTTATTTCATGGTATAAAAACTTATTCATCATCAATATAAATTAATAGTTTTTACATATTCTGTTGGTAAATCTTGTTCTGGTTCACTTGTGTAACAGAATAACTGCTAACGCTGTAAAACACATTTTTGTGTAGTTCCACAATTTGTTCATTAACAACATAATAAGCTGTCAACCTTTAGCTCTTAAACTGTAAATTGTTACAAAATCTCATAAAATTTTTTTATCCTTTTTTGCCTTTTTATTAGAGTAATTCATATTTAAAACTCTTTCTGTTCCCAATATTCCATTTTCATGTATAATACTATGATCACCACGTCCTATTTCCTTTTCTTCCCAAATCAGTTCCTTTTCTGATACTTGTCAAATTTATACATCTTTTTTCTATATATCGTTTTTAGTAATCATGATTTGTTTGCCTTGATAAGTTCCTATTAATTAAGAATTTGCTTTGGAATTATTCCTTCAAAAATTTATATTTGTTATTATTAAGCCATTTGGGAATTGATGAACATCTATATCAATTTCTTGATCAACGCCAATATTTGATGTCTTGAATGTAACATTCTTACCTTCTTAATAATCTTTCAAAAGAAATTCAGAATCAATATCATCTCGTATGTTGATTGCATTTTGCGAATCTTCAGTAAGTAAACTCATATTAATACGTTCGATTACCATGCCTAATTCACGTACTTTGTTCTCCGTAAAACAAACTGCAAGCTTTAATGCATTATGGGGCAAAATTTAAATTTTTTTGTAATTCTGTGGCTGTTTGAAGTTGAACAAGTGAAAATTTTAATTTTTTTCATTAAAACTGAAAAATCTCTTCAGTAGATAAAGATATCAAAAAAAAGTTTTGAATTCTTCAAAAGTATCAAATAAGAGCTTTATGATGATGTATTATAAAGATACACTTATGCTAGCAAATGTATGAAAATCCAAGGAAAAATATCTTTAAACGTGCCGCAACCATCATAAATGCCCAACTTCTATCCTAAAAACCATATATCACCGTGTAGCTCTTGACTTTTAAATCCAAAACTGTATTCAACTTTGGCTTAATCAGGTGCAAAATAAATTTATTGTGATTTTAAACGTTATTTAAAGATGAACTTTGAAGAAATTTTTTCAAAAAAGTCAAAATTGGTCGAGATATAGGATACTTTTGATATCTGACGACTTGTATGTTTTTTTCTTCACTCAAACCACCAGTACTCTTACAAAAAAATAAATATTTTTTAATTCAGTTTTTATTTTATTATAGCTTAAATCAGTACCTTTCAAATGATGTATAAAACTTGATAGTTTGATCTTAGTCATGAAAATAAGCCTGGTTTGTGACCGACCCAAAACGAAGAAAAATTTCAAAAACGTCATTTCTAGAAATATCACTTAGAATAGAAACAAGTTTAAGTATTGATTTGTAGTTTTTTATGATGATTTATGATAGTTATGACTATTTTAACTCAAAAATTTACATTTCATAAACTTTTTGCTATCTCAGGTAAAAGGTAGCTTTTAAGGTATGACCCTAGTAGACATTGATATTTCATATTAAAACACATCTGAGACAAAACACATTCGGCCTGTTTCACTAAAGTGTATTATCCTCGATTTCGGATTATCTACTTCAGTTTTGTGGAAATTTCTCCAGACGCTCAAGGTTATTAAGAGATCTAATGTGTGATCTAGTTAGAGTACTTTTCTCCTTAAATCAACATCTACTTAGAATTTTTATATCTTCATTAGTTTGAGAATTATAACAAAAATCGAAGTTAATCTACTCGATTTGGCTAGAAAATTGAATGATTAATACTTCTTACCGAAAATCAAAAGTTTAAAGTACATATACAGAAATGAATGTGAAACAGGCCGATTACTTTTATATGGTTACCTATCAAAAATTTTTCATTTTCGCTATTTTGTTAAATTTCAGCTTGCGTCGGTCACATTAAAAACTTTTCGATAAGAAGTATAAGTTTCATACAAATTTTATACACCATTTTAAAGGTACTGATTTAATCTAGCAATAACCGAAAACGGATTGCAAAATATTGATTCTGAATAAAGTTATAGATATTTGAGTGGATCAAAATGCATACAGAACTGCAACCAGCATAGATAAAAATACAAAAGTTGAAAATTTCATGCTTTTTTGGCAATTTTTTTTTTGTAATTAGGATAGTATTTTAAGATTTTTCCAATTCTTTTTTGTAAGATTTTAAGCTATCAAGGACACAAAACACTTATGTAAAATGGTAAACTGTATCGTTGCGTTGATATTGGTTTCTTCTACATGCTTTAATTAAGAAAATATTTGACTTTTTGTAAGCGTTGTACTTGTACAGAATGTTGAATTCTGAAATTTTATCCAAAAATTAACTTAATAATTATTAACAAATTAAAATTTTATCATTGTGCATGCTTAATATACCTTAAAAGCACTTATTAAGTACCATTTAGTAGAAAAATGAGGAATTTTAATCCAATTTCTGTACAAGTGCAACGCAAAAACGTTTATTTTCCTAATCCGCGAACAAAATATTTCAAATTTTCCTTTAATTAACAACTTATTTTTTGATTAGTCCCAAAAATCCCGAGTGTATACGCCTTGATCGAAACCAAAAATGCTTAAAATTGCATTTTAAAACATATCTAGGTATTATAAATGGTAAAGAATGCTAATTTTGATATAAAATCAATTTTTTTTTTGAAAATAGCCTGCTATGATGGAAACCAAAAATGCTTTAAATTGCATTTTAAAACAAATCTAGGTATTATAAATGATAAAGAATGCTAATAGTGATATAAAATAGATATTTTTTTGAAAATAGCCTACTATGATCGAAACCAAAAATGCTTTAAATTGCATTTTAAAACACATCTAGGTATTAAAAATGATAAAGAATGCTAATATAAATATAAAATCGATAATTTTTTGAAAATAGCCTACTATGATCAAAACCAAAAATGCTTTAAATTGCATTTTAAAACATATCTCGGTATTATAAATGATAAAGAATGCTAATATAGATATAAAATCGATATTTTTTGAAAATAGCCTGCTATGATCGAAACCAAAAATGCTTAAAATTGCATTTTAAAACATATCTAGGTATTATAAATGATAAAGAATGCTAATATTGATATAAAATTGATATTTTTTTGAAAATAGCCTACTATGATCGAAACCAAAAATGCTTTAAAAATGCTTTAAATTGCATTTTAAAACAAATCTAGGTATTATAAATGATAAAGAAATCTAATATTGATATAAAATCGATATTTTTTTGAAATTTGTTTACTATGATCAAAACCAAAAATGCTTAAAATTGCATTTTAAAACAATTCTGGGTATTATAAATGATAAAGAATGCTAATATTGACATAAAATCGATATTTTTTGAAAATAGCCTACTATGATCGAAACCAAAAATGCTTAAAATTGCATTTTAAAACATATCTAGGTATTATAAATGATAAAGAATGCTAATATTGATATAAAATTGATATTTTTTTGAAAATAGCCTACTATGATCGAAACCAAAAATGCTTTAAAAATGCTTTAAATTGCATTTTAAAACAAATCTTGGTATTATAAATGATAAAGAAATCTAATATTGATATTTTTTTGAAATTTGTTTACTATGATCAAAACCAAAAATGCTTAAAATTGCATTTTAAAACATATTTAGGTATTGTAAATGATAAAAAATGCTAATATTGACATAAAATCGATATTTTTTGAAAACAGCCTACTATGATCGAAACCAAAAATGCTTTAAAAATGCTTTAAATTGCATTTTAAAACAAATCTAGGTATTATAAATGATAAAGAAATCTAATATTGATATAAAATCGATATTTTTTTGAAATTTGTTTACTATGATCAAAACCAAAAATGCTTAAAATTGCATTTTAAAACATATCTATTTATTATAAATGATAAAGAATGCTAATATTGACATAAAATCGATATTTTTTGAAAACAGCCTACTATGATCGAAACCAAAAATGCTTTAAATTGCATTTTGAAACATATCTAGGTATTATAAATTTTGTGTTTCATTGTCATTTTGACAATTTTCACTGGTGTGATTTTCACGCTTTGAAGTTCCTTCTCCAACTCACTGATTTCCATATCTGGGAGTCCGTAGAGTACGTACTTCTTCAGTGGTTCTTGGCTGGAGTATGTGTGGAAGTGATGGTTTTTGTCTTTGAGTAGTTGGATGAATTTCTCGTAGTCATCCCAACTCTCCATTGTTACCGTTTTTGTTCCTTGTTTGCCCTTTTTGGTCTCAATTAAGAAACTTTCAGGTTGATTGTTTATTTCATTCGTCAACCTCTTGATTTCACCAGCTCCACCTGTGCTGATGACAATTGGAGGTGTTTTTGATTTTTGTTGAGATTTGTTGTTGTTGCTTTCCGTGTTTACGGAAATTGTCTTTTGTTGCTCTGATGTTTTGCTGTTTTCTCCCCAGTACGATGAAGTTGTCGATCTTTTTGTCTCCTGTTCTGGTGAACCAAATAGATACGGTTTTCCAGAAGACAAAGCTTTTTTCATTGGAGGGAGTTCGAACAGTGGTTTGTTCCCATCTTTTGGTTTGCTTACGCTTGCTACTCTTTTGGAAGGCGTGCTGAGAACTATCACTTCTCGAGGGTGTTTTTCTGCTTTACTCGCTTGATTGAGAAAATTCTCCATTGTTTGTTTGGTTTGAGATTTGCCATCTCAAGGTCGGCTGGTTGTGAAACATTTTCACTGATAATTCCCTCAATATTGAGAATTGTCACTAAAGATGAATCTTGTTGTTGAGAACTACTTACCTGATTTTCAGAAAGATTTTGAAAACTTTTTTCGTTGTCTGTAGTTTTTCGTGATTCTATCATTTTGATGTTTTGAGAATCGAACTGGGATTTTAAAAATTTCTGCAAACAACATGTTTCACATGTACTCTCTGTTTTGTTTCTCTTGAGATTTTTTTGAATAAGTTGCGGAGCGATTTGTAAACGCGTCTGTTCACGTTGAGATCTAGTTTGCAACTGAATTCTTTATAATAAGTTTAGTCTAAATTAAGTCGAGTGCGGAATCTTTTCTACGTTAGTCGGGTTTTTAAAGTCTTAATTTTAACAATTATTTGAATGGGATAGATAACTTTTGTCTGAAAAAAAAAATAATATAAATCAAGAATTAATGAACGACTTATTAACTTTTATTTTAATAAAACAAGGATGACACAGATATGGCAAAAATATTATAGAACTTGCAAAACTTATTCATTAAGATTCATCATTTAATTTTATTAAGTAGTAGCAAATTTGACGACTAGTTCTCACATGATATTTGGATATTTGACATACAGAATAGTTTATTTTAATTTTAACGACGAGATTTAAAAACAATAGAAATTCTGAAATGGAATCATTGGATGGGGGGTAAAATCCCCGAAAGATATGAATTCCACGATCCTGCGGGATAATAACCCCGAAAATCGCAAATTTTTAAATGTTCCCTGCGGGATAATATTCCCACTTAGAAATACACGTGAAATTATTATCCTTCCCGAAAGATAATAATCCCACCTATAATTACAAGTGGGATTATTATCTCCCAGGTAGATAATAATTTCACTTACATTTCTAAGTGGGATTATTATCTTTATGGAACACGATTAAAATTATGGATTAAATCAAATTTGTCATAGTGGATAATAATTCCACTTGTATTAATAAGTAGATTTATTATCTAATAGGATTTTCATCCAAAAAAAAATCCCACTTATTAATTTGTCAATTTCATTATTCCAAAAACTTAAATATGAAGAAAACATAAATATTGGTTGAATGTTTAAGTTGAAAACTTGGTTTTTTATGCCTTTTGTAAATTTTCTAAAAGCCTAGAGCCTAGATGTTTAATGTATCAAAGATCTTTTCACTCAAGAAATCATATTCACACAAAATTTTCAATTTTTTGTTTTTGCAAATAGTTTTGAAATGAAGTCTTTCAAAATTTAAAACGTGCGCAACTAATAAATCACGTTTTTATCATTTTTGTCATTGGCAAAATTTGAGTTCACGTGATGCAGGATAGAGGATGCAGGGTTTTTTGCTTTTTTGGAAGCAATGGTTGTTTCTACCTTACCCAATAAAAAAATAAAGCCTTATCCTTTTTAACGCAGCAAGAATCAAAATGCAATAATTAGAAGTCTCTAAGATGCCTCGTTATTGAGATTTTACTGATTTACTTGCCTTGATGCTTGTTTGCTAACGTATCATGCGATTTTCTCATCAATGCTACAGCCAATTTAAATTCTGTTTTTGACCATTTGCTTTTTTTCCTCAAATTGCGAAAAACTGTTTTTCAAGCTAAACAAAAATAAAGTGAATACAGTGTGAATATAAAATCTATTTTAGGATATAAAATTTTTTTATATTCACATCGTTTTCACGTGTGAATCTATTGGTTTTGTTCAGATTGAAAAATCAGTTTTTCGCATTTTTTGAGAAAACGAAATTGGTTCTAAAAGGTCCGGTAAGAAAAGTTTGTGCCTGAAATTTTCAAAAAACGAATTTCAAATTGGTTGTGGCATTGCTGAGAAAATCGCAAAATACGCTTTCTGTAAGCAAATAAGCAAACAAGCAAGCAAGCAAGTTAATCAGCAAGAAATCTCAATAACGAGACATCGTAGGGACTTCTAGTTTTTTACATTTGATCCGTTTGCTTCAGAAAAAGCAAAAAACTTTCCTTTCTCACGAATTTTTTAAAACAAAAGTTCATTGTGATTTTTATAAAATTCAACTTTGGATGAAAATTTTTTTTTAAAAACTTTTAAAGAATGTTCGTTAAGCTTCATACCTTCATACTTATGCTGGGATAATCTTGGTCTATCCATTAGACTTTTGATGGTACGGTGTGAATATAATTCCCGCATTGGGTTTCTGCCCGATACACTAGTTCTGACAGGTTTTATTTTAAGCTTTTCTTTAAAAGAGCTCAAGTTTGAAAGAACTTACAAAATATTACGTTTGAATTTTGTACGAATCACTTTAATTATTTGCTGAACATTTTCAATAAATTTGTGGCCATCAGTTTGTTTAAGTAACCCTGTATACCTGAATAATCAGAATAACTTCGAAATTTTGAGATTATAAACAATCAAATCTCTTAAATGGTCTAAAACCATTGGAAACCTTCTTGGGGCTTGTAGACACGGTTAAAAAGCATCAGAACTGCCATCATTTTAAAATTCTAGTTAATTTAATAAGAATTTGAGCAACAGAATTTTAATTTTGCGTTCTTTTTATGTTTAAATCTTTACATTTTTCTTAGCAAAATGTGTAAACAAATATTATCATTAGATTTACAAATCTAATTTTGTTAAGGGCAATTTACAATTATTTGAATGACGTTTGGAAAATTTCAGGAAAGAATCAAAAATTTATTATTTTGCCCATTAGAGGTTAACATATCTACTTCTAAACATTTGAACAAAACTGTGATTTTTAAACAGTTGAATGAATGAAGCCACAATGATTCAGAATCGGAAAAAATGTTCAAAAATTCAAAAATAACATATTAATTAAACTTCATCTTTTAAATGCCAGATTAAAGATCTTAACTTAAGGCATATCCTATGAAAATATCTCGTCCCAATTTGATGTCTAACTCCAGAAATCATTAATTTAATCTCACCCAAAATTTGTTTACAATTTGTGTATGAAAAAAAAATATGATTTTTTCTACTTTAAGTTGTTATTTGGATGTCTTGAAAGCAGTTGCTAGCTAATTTAAGCTTAGCTTTACATATTAAAACAACAAACTCAATAGAAATCTGCTTATTAAGCCTTAAAAATGAATTGAAATCTGAGTATTTTTACAAAACTTAAACTATTCATAAGTTAAAAAGTCTTCCAAAGACCTCTCTGAAACCTATACAAATCAATTAATTAAGCTTAAATCTATCTCCCATACAACTGGGGACATGCCGTTTGATGCCGTTTTCGAGATATTTGCGATCAAAGTTTACATCAATTTTCATACAAAATTTGATCATGCACAATATTTTTTGATAAACTTTTACAAAGTTTTGGTAAAAAATCATGTTTATCCTTTATATTAAGGACTGATTTTTTGAGCAATGAACGAAAACATTATCTAGAAGATGCTAAAAGATTCAAATCAAGAGAAATTAACAAAAACTTTCAATTTTCTAATGTGTCGGAAAAGTATTGTGCACAAGGAATTTTTGAACATTTTTTCCGAATCTGAATCATTGTGGAAGCGAAACAAAATGGAATTACGGCTACATTTTCTTTAAACATTCGAGCGAATCTCGAACATAATTTTATATGGCATAGCTAACATCTTTAGATCAGTTAAACCCACCTTGATTTTATTTTTAAACAATTTGGAATAATATATTTTTAAAAAGCAAACATTCAACCAATATTTATGTTTTCTTCATATTTAAGTTTTTGGAATAATGAAATTGACAAATTAATAAGTGGGATTTTTTTTGGATGAAAATCCTATTAGATAATAAATCTACTTATTACTACAAGTGGAATTATTATCCACTATGACAAATAAGTTTTTGGATTTGATTTAATCCATAATTTTAATCGTGTTCCATAAAGATAATAATCCCACTTAGAAATGTAAGTGAAATTATTATCTACCTGGGAGATAATAATCCCACTTGTAATTATAGGTGGGATATTATTCAAGTCAATATTTTTTTAAAATTTTAATAATAAACTCGAAAAATATTGAAAAAAATTTTGATCTTCTTAGATTTTATTACTAATCATTAATGTTATCAACAGAAACTATTTGCAAGCAATGAATTTCAATTATACTCTTGTTCGGATTTGATTGATTTGATTGAACAGTTTTATATTTGTAAACTATGTGTTAATTTTTAATATTTTTTTTTAGGAACATGTCTTTCCAGTTTCTAAACATTTAACCTTGATTTAAAATTTTAGGTTGAATATTAAACCAAAGTTAAGAGTTAGAACTTGGGAAATCTTGTTTAAGGTAGAGTAAGATTAAAATGCCAACCAATGAAATATTGTTTTTAAAACTTTTTGGAATGTATTTTACAATAAAAAAAAATTATTAATGAAATATTATTATGCACATGAAACAAAAAGTTTTCGAAACGCGAGGCCTGTTCCAATTCTTTGATATTTAATTAAAAAATTGTGTTATAGCGGTATATATATTTGTTCGAATTGTTTTCTGTAGATAGAAAGTTAAAAAAGTCGGTCTACATTTAAATTTATTTGCATTTGTAGAGTATTTGGTCAGTTGACTAATGTGCGCTAGCCAAACAAAGATTTAATCACTAAGCAGTACTGGAGTTATTCGATGTACCTTTTCAAATGGAATTTAATTCATATTAAAAAACGATTATTCAATTTCAAAACAAATTACTTTTTACCTGAAATAGCGCTAAACAGTGCCAAACTATTTCGATGAGGATTATTTTGGTCATCAAAAGAAATTATTTTTTCATCCATAAGCTCAGACAAAACACAGCACATGTTTTTAAAATTTTCTTTTAATGAGTTATGATATTCAACTTGGTCGTTTGAAATGACTCGTGAGTTTACTTGCAAAGCTTGATAACAAACACTTATAAAAATTCTATTTTAAAAGAAAGAGAAGACATATCATATTAAAAAAATAGTTCAAGCTGAGAAGAACAAAAAAAAAATATGTACCTAAAAATTTCTTTTAAGTCATCAATCTTTTCTGAATCAAACTTTGTTGAAAATTTTGGATCCAAAAACGAATTTGCGTAAGCTAACGGTCCAGCATTAACTTGAACAGCGACGCATCCTTGCAAACGTAATTGTAATTTTTTTACATCAATTGAAGGATTAAAAACTACATCAGTTAACTCCGATACTTTTAAATTCATTTCATCTGTAGCTACTTCAATCGGACTTAATTCAATAATTTGTCGATCCTTTACCGGAATACGCTTTAATAAATATGGAAAACTGTATTTTGCTGAAAATATTTACTCATAATATATTTAAAAACTTCAATGAATAAATAATTATCTACTTACTAGTTAAAATGGTTCTTCTTTTCCATTGATCTTCAACTAAGCTACATCTAGGTCCAACATGATTTTTAGTAAATGGTGTCTCAAACATAAATATATCAATATCATGATTTTGTTCGAAATCGTTTTGTTTAATTTCAAGTTCATCTTTTATGAAAAAAGGTGTAACATGTGTTACTTGTATATATGCTATCTTTTGGTCTAATTCATTCACATTAACCTAAAATTAAAGAAACAAACTAATGCGAAAAAGAAACATTTATTAAATTTAAAAAATCTACTTGATTTGAGTCCATTATTATCTTTACAACATCCGATCCAAATTTGTCTTCAAATTGTTTCTTTAGTCTTAAAGAAATTTCGCTTAAAGTTGTGACCTTAGGCTCTTTGTAAATATACTCCACATTGTGCTGGTCTTCAAAATACATTTGACCATAAAACACAATTCTATAAAATCTTCCAAGTAATCGCTTGCCACTTCGATTAAATTCTATTACTTTTTGATATGCTTGACTCAAATGGCTATATGATTCAACAAGACCACTATAGTCACGACGATTCTCCAACATTGGAATTATCAATCGATATAATTCTCCAAGACACTCATATCTCTCTGATTTATCAAGAAAATCTGCACAATTTTTTAATTGATCAAGCAAAATCATTTCTGTGTATTGAGAGTCTTGTACACCTAAATCTAACTTGAGACCTTTTTCGTCTTTGGGGATGTTTTTGGAAATTTTTGCAAACGATTCTGCTCCAAAATTTACTAGATAGCTTCCTTTTAATTTAAGATATTCAGCAATTAAGGCAGCTATGTGAAGATGGCAACAAGCAGCTTCACTCATATTTAGATTAATTTCATGATTTCTAGCCATTGTTACAAGCCACGTATGACGCAGTTCTGGTGTTGAAGCATAAGAGTTAGCTAATGATAATTGCAGCTCTAACAATTTTTCAGGGTCAGCATGATGTGCTTGCATTGCATGAGTTGCCATCAAAACTGTTCGAACTCGTTTAGTTAAATCTTTAACTTCAGTTGCAAATCTCGTATCCTTCATAGCTTTATCACTGGTAGCATAGCTATTGATAATAGATAAGCTTTCTTGAAATCTCGCATTGTTTAGTCCAATCACATTTCCAATCATTTGCGATACAGATATAATCACTTGTAAATGAACTCTCGTTAATCCGTTTCTTCCACTAAATTCAAAATTGCTTCTCATCAATAAGTACAAAACAGCACATGATTCTTGTCGAACAGTTTGTAAACGACTATCGCAACATTTTAATAATTCGTAAACAAATTGACCGCAAAGCATTGCGGTTCCTTTGAACAAGGCCTCAGAAAAATTATTTATAAATGCCCTCAGTGCTGCAAAAACATGTTTTGATAAAGCTTCTGATTGTCCAATTTGAAGAAATCTTAAGTAAATCTGAGCAATTTTTGGCAACATTCCAGTTTCAACCATAGAATCTTTGAATTGTATACAAAATAAACCGACACAATCAAGTATTATCATACCGACTTCTGTAGCTAAATTAGAATCCTGCAAAGCTTTTTGTAATTTTGCTGTTTCTTCAATCAAATTCTCACGGGTTTGATGATTTAATGTACCAGTTTCGTGTGTGGAATTTACTATTGAGTGGTCGCTTTCAGAATTGACAATTCTGGCAGGAAGTGTGCTTGATTTGTGCTTACTATTATTAAAATTGTTTTTGGTATTTTCACTGAGTTGTATGTTCTTCTTACCTACATAACGAAAAAGAACTAAGCACATGTCTAATATTTGAAAGAAAGATGCTTTCTCCGAAGCATTGCAATTATGCCACCAAGTTATCATATGATCATTGGATAAATGCTTAACAGTAAAAAGAAAGCAAATTAACATATCTTTTGATTCAGGTATAGTAAATCTATCGATTCTGAGAACAGATGGTGTTTGTATCATACTAATTGATCTGTTATGTCCGAGATGATAAGAGGAATTATTATCATCTCCGTTGCGAATTACAACTGTCGTTTCTTGTGACATAGAACTACAATCTGAGTTGAGACTTGACGAAGAAAATCCATTTTTCAATAAACTTTGGCCAGCTATTAAATCCTTAAACTGTGTAGGAACTCTAGAATTATCTACATGCATTGTAAAACGCTTGGACTTGGGTGTACTTTGTATTGGACTGTTGATTGATTGTGTAGGAGTTGATATTTGTGACACGAGCTTCGGTGTCAAGTCACGAGAAAAAACATAGCTACTATTACTTGAAATACGCTGATGACCAGCATAATCTTTCGGTTCTGAGCAATCGGGGATGCGATTAATGTTTTCGATGACTATTCCCAACCAAGGAATATAAAGCATTGATATTCGAGATAATTGTCCCTTGCTTTGATATCTGTTATCTAAATCATGTTTAGCTAGCAAATCTCTGAGAATGCTTAAAGATAGTTTTCTTATATGACTAATTTCATTTAATGAGCTCCTCACTTCTTGCAACAGTAAACTGGCAAGAAAGTGCTGTTTGCAAAACTCTTCAGAGAGACAAAAATGACTAAGAATCTCTGGTGATCGATAATTTGAGTTGATTATTAATGGAAGATTTAGAGGAATGTAGTGTTCGTGTGAGCAAACTTCTTGTATGAATTGTAATTTAAATTCTTGTAATGGTCTTGGATCGCCAGGCGACCATTTATCCATATATTGTCTTATTAATTTAAATACAAATCCACGATCCATTAAACTCATGCATTTTTTCGAAAAAATCGAAAGACTTTTATTCAAAAGATGAGTTTCATTCGGCAGTTCCTTATATCTAGATATTAAGTATGGTATTAGCACTTGAAGCAATGCTTCAATTCGTGCTTCATATTCCTTTGGAAATCTTTCATTTCTATGCATTTTAATTCTTCCACTTGTAATTAAATGATGAGACATCGACTTTATTACAATGTCAAAGATTATAGATGAAAATTTCATGAATTTGTTGACTAGTAGAAAGTCTGTATTTGAAGGATTGAGCAATGCTGGTAAATATTTAATAATTTCTTCATGAACAGTTTTCATTGTTTTCGGACTTGAGTTGAGTTTTCCTTGAAAAAATGGAGTTTTAAAATTGTATTTAACATACGAAAGAATCAGTTCCTTTCTGTTTGCATCCTCTGCTATCATTGTAATTAAATTGATCATAAGTCGAATTATATTACAGCTCACATCTTCATTATACGACTTGATTAGTAGTAAAAAAAGCTGATCGAAAATGGTTGGTAAAAAATATATCACAGAGCTTATATCAATAGCATGAGCAGCCTTTAGAACTTTACACGTTTCTATATCTGATGGAATTATTCCTTTTACGCTTTCCAACAATTTTTCAGAATGAGCAAAAAGGTTGTTCAAATGCTGATCAGTTGTAAAAACAGTTGAATTTAATCTAAATTTTACATTGTATATGGGTTTTTGGTTATCAATCCAAGAGATGTCTGGTCCTGAATTCTGTTGTAAAAAAACGATAACTTTCTTAAAAGCATGAATTTCTTTTAAAAATTAAAATTAGCTTACCCCTTTTCCTAGACCTAATGGCTGAATAGATAAGTATCCCGGGGGTAAAGAAGTAGCGATGGGCAACAATTGTTCTTCAACATTTAATTTTCCCTTATTTAGTAGAGGTAACCATGCATATCCGACAGGAGTTATTGGAGAATTTATGTTGTCTTTCTTCTTAATGTTACATGAAACATGTGAAAAGGAAAATAACAGATGGTGATGTGGTGTAAGATTTGTAGGAAGTTTTAGCTTGATTTCTTCGTACCAAGTTGGTAAAGTGTTATGATGCAATATCGGACATGTTAATTTAGATAAAAATATCTTTTCTTGCATAGGTCTACCGTAAATAGCCTATAAATGTATAAAATGTGTTTAAAAAATTTTTGAAATATAAAATTAAAAACAAAAATACAAATTTTTTCTTCGAATACGAAAATTACCTTCAGAGGCTTAGCATCAAAAGTATCAGTATCTCTTAACTCTATTGAAAGCGCTATATTTCTAGCTCGTGAAAAAATTTTTTGAGTCTCAAAGTTTAATGATATTGGATATACAAAAAGATGATTTTCAAAAACTGAGTAGGGATGAATTTCATTTTCATTATTTCCTGAAAATTCAACAATCTCAATTGTAGGATCTTCAAGAGTTGGTATAGAAAATGGCTTTACAGGCAAAAGTGTTGTGGTAAGACAGTCTGTAGAGAAAAAAAATTTGTAAAAAAATAGACGCAATAATTAAATTAAAATCCTACTTACTAGGAGGAATGTCTTCTTTAATTTCCTGGAAAGTAACTCTAAAAGAACCTGGTATTGTTGGAATTTTCGACATCTTTTCAGGTTTACGAAAGTCAGTTAAAATTTTCAAGATTTCTTCATCCTTTAGCTTGTTGCAATCTTGCTTAAATAATGCCATAAATTCGCTTTCATTATCAAGCTCATTACTGTAAAGTCGAAAAAGTGGCCTACAAGCCCAAACAAAAGGCATTCGATACTGACCCACTTTGTTTGCATATTGCTTTATTGTCTTTATTGTTTTTTGCTCCAACTTAATATTTGATGATTTTAGATAGGGCTCCGATGATTGATTTATACTGCCTTGTAATATTTTTTCAATTTTAACTACAATAAAGATATCAGAATGGGGTGATGTAACATTAAAAATAGCTTTTCGTGGATGCAAAACCCATTCTGAAGTAATGTCATGCAAAAAATTATTTCCATCTTCATTTGAATGAAATTGTTCATCAGAATCTCTATTAGAATATAAAAGATTCCGTGCATGCTTTTCATTTAAGTCAAAATAAAAATTTTCAGTCAATTTTCGTGCTGATTTTACATCATATAATGCTAAACTTGTAAAATAAGGCTCTATTTGGGAAAGTCTTTCATTTTCATCCAAAAAAGTTTGCAAACGAAACTTTATTTCTTCACATTTTATAATAATCCTATGTCCAAAGTTTTCTTTGAATATCTCTAAATTTGCTTCGGTAGAGATTCTGAAGAAGTTATTGTGATTTGTACCAAATAAACGTTTCCTGTTTTCTTTTCTTGCTTGAGAAATTGAAATGTCCGTTTCACGTCCATATTTAATAAGTTGTGGATTTAACGATTGATCCAAGCCTTTTAATGTGCCATATTTAATGTTTGGACTTGTCGAATGTGTCTTCACATTAGTTTTAGAAATTTTGTCATCTTGTAGCTTATTTTTTTGTAAAACAATTTTCAACTTTTTAATCCAATCATTCATTTCAGCTTCATTTTCTGCAACTAATACTACTGATTTTTGTCCACCTTCTGACATTTTCAATTCAAAACAAAATCTTCCACGTTTTGGATTTTGAATAACTTCAGAACAAAAATCCATGACAATAGTTGTTTTAGCATCGCATTGCTTTTCATCCTTATGCAATTCTAATATATATGTTCCATCTACTTCTTGTCTTAGATAGCAATAACGTTTTTTAAAGGATTTTGAACCTATATGAGCAAACATTCGCTCAGAAGAAGTATCTGCACCTTTTGATAAATATCCCTGTTTTGTAATTGAGCTCTTTTGAGTTGGGTTTTCTTCCATCCGATCTGAATCAATATCAACTTCGTAAATTTCTTCTTTTAAAACTTCGAAACTTGTATTTCTAAATTGGTTATTTCTCAAAGTTAGTTGTCATTTTCTCATTAAATAAATTAAATTTTTACCTTGGTAGATCTGACACTGTTTTTGCATATTCGCTATATTTATATTCAATGACATGACTAGGTGATTCATACGTTTTCAAAGATTGTCTTGTTAAAAGATTTCCTAGAAATGCATCTCTATTTTTGGCATTACTATCATCAAAAAAAATTCTTGGAGAGTTCGGTACCGTTGTTCTATATTTTTTTGGTATTATGATTTCCTAAACCAAACAGAACAGCTAAGTTAAAAAAAAAACGTTTTTCCTTTGAATATTTTATAACTAAAACTTACTGAAATATCATCATTTGGATACAATAATAGTTCTCGTTGTGGATCATTCTGAATTAGAGTTTTGTTTTTTGAAATAAAACCTTCAAAATCAATCGGATCTGCAATTATTGGTTTACTCTGAAAATATAAAGAGTATATCACAGATTAATTGTTTTAAATAAAATTTATAATTATCAAAATAATTCTAAATTTAGTATTTCAAAAAGTGGAGCTTAAACTTTTCTGTGTAAGTTCACTAACAAGATATAATATAAAAATATTTACTTTGCTACGATTGCAAAAAAATCTTTTAAACAATTCCATTTATTCTATAAAAATAAATTAATAAACACTCTAATCAAGAAATTCAAAATACAAACTGAATGAGTTTTTCGATACTTTTTTTACAATAATGTTTGGCTCAGGCAAAACTATTTCATTAGCTTTCTTCATTCAGATTTTGTCGTCATAAATAAAAATTAAAGTTATTAATCAGAAATTTAAAAAAATAGAAATAAACTTTGCCAAATAAATCAATTAAGAAGATAAAGATGTTACATTTTTTTTGTATTTTATTATCAATATTTTAAAAAAATGTTAAAGTCAATCTTTGTGAAGTCCCCATTTTTTTGTCAACTCATAATTAAAATTTTTTACGAAAAACGAATATGTATGTCAAAAACTTTCATTTTAATCATTTTAGGAAATGCTAATTGTATTCTGTACAAACAATTTTATTTTAAATTAATTTTTTAATATTGCTTTTTTAATGGTACAGATTTGAAAAAAGTTTTCAATAATTCGTTGTGCATAAAATTTTCGCGACACATTATAAAGACGATTTTTTTTGACAGTTTCTTTAAATTTGAGATACTTTCCCGAATAAGCAAAGAGCACGTCAAGAGCATGCTCAATTTTTAGCTTAGCACACTCATGTAAACATTCTCTTTCAAGCATTCCTTGTGACACTACTTTACCTTATTGTGCATGATCAGTGAGCATACTCAATTGAACTCATTACGAGCATGCTCAATGTTGAAGTGTGACATGCAACATTTTTATTTGAAATCAGAGTGTGCTTAATTTTTTTGGCTGTTGAGCATGCTTTATTGAGCACAGTCACAACGTGCTTATAAGCATGCTCAAGGATCTGCTCATCTGAGCACTAGCGTGCTCACAAAAGTGACACTTAATTTTTTTTGTCCATCACCTTATCAAAAAAAAAACAATATTAAGAGATCGTTATTAAAAAAGTATTTTGCAGATGTTATGCCATCAGATAAGTTCAAGAGGAAGTTAAGTTTTACTTCAATTCGCCTAATGATATTTTTGTATCAGACGGTTTAGTTTAGCAAGTTATTTCGCTTCGTATCTTGATCGAGTTTTAAAAAAGTAACTCAAGAAAAACAAATCGTTCCTCACGTTCAATTTGTTTGTGACGAGGCCCTAAAACATAAATGTTAACTTTTTATTTCAATTTTCACCGCATTTTGGAAACTTGTTTCTAAAAGGGAGCTTAATACACTTTGATCGGCAGGCAGCGATAAAAACTTTTGAACTGGACATCGTAGAGAGTTCGTGTTTGTTTTATTAGCTCAGGTCCATTGTTTTATTTTCGGCAAACGCATTTAAAAGTCTTGAAACAGTGTTTTTGTACAATAATTAATGATTTTTATATTTCATATGAAAAAACACGTGATAAGAGTGGGCGTGAAGTACGGCCGAGACCCATATCGACACAGTTCAAAAGTTATACCTAATTTATGTCATAATTATGTCAGTTACAAAAACACTTAGTTTAAATTTTGTCACCCTCGGGAACACTATGAACCAAATTCAAATCTCGGCCATTCTTCACACTTGTTTGAACCACACTTTCTCGTAAATGTTAAAATATTATTAAAAAGTAATTAATACTGAATTATGTCGCTATTTTGTCAAGTGTTTTAAGATAAAGAAAATTTTTTTTCGTTTCCACAGTGAAGAGTATGAACAAAATTCAGGTGGGGTAGTCGAAATTTTAGCTTTTGATTTTTTTTAAGCTATGCATTGCAAAAAATAATATTGGTATGTGATTTATGTCACAATTATGTCAATTCAAATAAAACATCCAAAAAATTTTTTTGATTAAAGTCCACCATAGAAAATCAATTTTCATTTTTGGACTAGGGGCAACCCTAGTCAAAATCTAGTTTTTCACTTTTTTTTCTTCGAGGATAAATCCAAATACAGTGAAACTTTGTATGAGTATACTAATGTTTATGTAAAACAGTTTTAAATATCTAAAACAAGAAATCTATTCTATATGTCGTCACAACCAAATTTATACAACCAAAAATTTGGTATGAAAAAAATTTAGGATGTTTTATTTGTATTTGTTTTAAGCACTAGAATATTTATGCAAAGTTTCAATCCATTTGGATAAACCCTCGAAGAAAAAAGTGACAAAATTGATTTTGACTAGGGTCGCCCCTAGTCCAAATTTAAAAATGTATTTCCTACTTGGTTCTTTGCTCAAAAAATTTTAGGATGTTTTATTTGTATTTGTTTTAAGCACTAGAATATTTATGCAAAGTTTCAATCCATTTGGATAAACCCTCGAAGAAAAAAGTGACAAAATTGATTTGGACTAGGGTCGCCCCCAGTCCAAAATTAAAAATGTATTTCCTACTTGGTTCTTTGCTCAAAAAATTTTAGGATGTTTTATTTGTATTTGTTTTAAGCACTAGAATATTTATGCAAAGTTTCAATCCATTTGGATAAACCCTCGAAGAAAAAAGTGACAAAATTGATTTTGACTAGGGTCGCCCCTAGTCCAAAAATGAAAATTGATTTTCTATGGTGTACTTTAGTCAAAAAAATTTTTTGGATGTTTTATTTGAATTGACATAATTGTGACATAAATCACATACCAATATTATTTTTTGCAATGCATAGCTTAAAAAAAAAAACTTTTTAAAAAAACTACGTTTTTCGCGTAGACTAAAAAGTAGAAAATAACTTTTATTCTTGGTTGTAAAGAATTTGGTTTTAAATTTTCAGATTATATTTAATAAATTTTTATATCCTAGTCAATATTGTTCACAAAGTTTCGAATAAGTGCACTTTGATCTTATCGTATAACTCAACAACTTAAAAACGTGGGCGCATTATAAGAGGAGAAATAAGTTTATGTGAAATCAATACTTTATGATAAACTTAAATTAATGCGCCCACGTTTTTAAGTTGTTGAGTTATACGATAAGATCAAAGTGCACTTATTCGAAACTTTGTGAACAATATTGACTAGGATATAAAAATTTATTAAATATAATCTGAAAATTTAAAACCAAATTCTTTACAACCAAGAATAAAAGTTATTTTCTACTTTTTAGTCTACGCGAAAAACGTAGTTTTTTAAAAAGTTTTTTTTTATAAAGTATTTTATTTTCTACTTTTTAGTCTTATTCTAATGAAATAGAGAAATAAAGATTATAGGGGGTTTATAGGTTACAGGTGTGTTGAACTCCACTTCGTTGCACTTCGTTACGTTCAACTGTTTATAGATTAGAGTAGGTTTATAGGTTACAGGTGTGTTGAACTTCACTTCGTTGCACTTCGTTACGTTCAACTGTTTATAGATCACAGGAGGTTTATAGGTTACAGGTGTGTTGAACTTCACTTCGTTGCACTTCGTTACGTTCAACTGTTTATAGATTACAGTAGGTTTATAGGTTACAGGTGTGTTGAACTTCACTTCGTTGCACTTCGTTACGTTCAACTGTTTATAGATTACAGTAGGTTCATAGGTTACAGGTGTGTTGAACTCCACTTCGTTGCGCTTCGTTACGTTCAACTGTTTATAGATTAGAGTAGGTTTATAGGTTACAGGTGTGTTGAACTTCACTTCGTTGCACTTCGTTACGTTCAACTGTTTATAGATCACAGGAGGTTTATAGGTTACAGGTGTGTTGAACTTCACTTCGTTGCACTTCGTTACGTTCAACTGTTTATAGATTACAGTAGGTTTATAGGTTACAGGTGTGTTGAACTTCACTTCGTTGCACTTCGTTACGTTCAACTGTTTATAGGTTACATTAGGTTTATAGGTTACAGGTGTGTTGAACTTCACTTCGTTGCACTTCGTTACGTTCAACTGTTTATAGATTACAGTAGGTTTATAGGTTACAGGTGTGTTGAACTTCACTTCGTTGCACTTCGTTACGTTCAACTGTTTATAGATTACAGTAGGTTCATAGGTTACAGGTGTGTTGAACTCCACTTCGTTGCACTTCGTTACGTTCAACTGTTTATAGATTAGAGTAGGTTTATAGGTTACAGGTGTGTTGAACTTCACTTCGTTGCACTTCGTTACGTTCAACTGTTTATAGATCACAGTAGGTTTATAGGTTACAGGTGTGTTGAACTTCACTTCGTTGCACTTCGTTACGTTCAACTGTTTATAGATTACATTAGGTTTATAGGTTACAGGTGTGTTGAACTTCACTTCGCTGCACTTCGTTACGTTCAACTGTTTATAGATTACAGTAGGTTTATAGGTTACAGGTGTGTTGAACTTCACTTCGTTGCACTTCGTTACGTTCAACTGTTTATAGATTACAGTAGGTTTATAGGTTACAGGTGTGTTGAACTTCACTTCGTTGCACTTCGTTACGTTCAACTGTTTATAGATTACAGTAGGTTCATAGGTTACAGGTGTGTTGAACTCCACTTCGTTGCACTTCGTTACGTTCAACTGTTTATAGATTAGAGTAGGTTTATAGGTTACAGGTGTGTTGAACTTCACTTCGTTGCACTTCGTTACGTTCAACTGTTTATAGATCACAGTAGGTTTATAGGTTACAGGTGTGTTGAACTTCACTTCGTTGCACTTCGTTACGTTCAACTGTTTATAGATTACATTAGGTTTATAGGTTACAGGTGTGTTGAACTTCACTTCGCTGCACTTCGTTACGTTCAACTGTTTATAGATTACAGTAGGTTTATAGGTTACAGGTGTGTTGAACTTCACTTCGTTGCACTTCGTTACGTTCAACTGTTTATAGATTACAGTAGGTTTATAGGTTACAGGTGTGTTGAACTTCACTTCGTTGCGTTCAACTGTTTATAAATTACCAGTTTTCAATGGGAAATTAGTAACGACTTTCAAAATTTTTCATTCGTTTTATAAAATTTAATTTTTTTAAAGCATTCATTAGTAAAGTACATTAAAAATCACTCGTAAAGATTTTGTGTTTATCCGAACCATTCCTACTACATAACGTGTGGATTCTTAACATAAAGATGCAAATCAAATCTATATGTAACGTATTTATAACGGATTTTCAAATTTAAATTCAATGAATATCATTTATATGTTATGCAAAAATACGTCAAACCGTTAATAAAAAGAAAAGTCAATTTAATTAAGTTGGTGAAGTATTATAAATAATGCAATACATTTAAAACAGCATAAATTTATGCTCAAACTATGTGTGCTAAATGCACATCGCATATTAATAGTTATTTTGCATTAATTCGTAACGGACTTGTGCTTAACGGTTTTTTTGAAAATTCAAATTTTCACTTACGAATATTCATGAAAAAATTACATGTCAATTTTTTTGTCTTACCAGAATATCTTTAGCTGCTCAAATTTATGGTATAATTAATAATTAGTAATATTAATTAAACTATAAAAAATTTCGACTACCCCACCTGAATTTTGTTCATACTCTTCACTGTGGAAACGAAAAAAAAAATTTCTTTATCTTAAAACACTTGACAAAATAGCGACATAATTCAGGATTAATTACTTTTTAATAGTATTTTAACATTTCCTCATGATCTGTAATTGAACGCAAAATAATTAAAAAATCAAACACTGATCGCTAACACAAAAATGCGCTTAAGTCCCTCGATCAATAAAACGAGGACTTCTGTAATTTTTTAAAAAGAAAAGCAAGATTGTCACAGGTTGTTGTTTGTAACCTATTCACAAATACAAATGTTCCTGATATTCTATTTTTAAATTTATTTACTTTTTTATTATATTTTTGTATTGTGTTAGAATTGTATTGTATTCCATTGATGCAATTTTCAACACATCAAATTTTTTAAAAAAAATTATCTGCTTTTTACAGCACGTTTATGAAAAATTCATTGAGTAATGTTGACTCAAATTGTTGAATAAATGTTAATATCAGCTAAATAGTAGGATTATGTAAGTTCTTAATTAATAATGATGACATCACAAATAGAATTGTTTTTTTTTCTGTTTGTAAAATTGCTTAGGTACATACATTTATTTTGTATTCATGTAGTAAACAGTAATTACAAATTTTTAAATTAATATTGAAGTATAAATTTTATAAATAAATCAAAACACAAAACCAGTTTCAAACTTTCGTTTTACTAACAATAGCTGGAAAAAAATCGGTTGATCTATTCATCTGTTTTATTTCATATGTTGATTTAGATTTACCACATGCGAACAGTATTGTGTTCTGCAGTAGTTTAAAAACATTATATTGAACCTTTGCCAAAAAACAAGACTGTAAGGCGATTCCACAGATCACTCAAATTCCGAAAAAACTATTTTTTTTTGATTCGTGTTCCTTAAAAACCCTATTTAAGCTAGCTAACGTTTCATGGAAATTAAATAAGCAGGTTCATTTCATTCTATCTTTTTATTAATATCGTTTTAATCATGAAATTCAATTAATTTGTTGCTTTTAAGTTCCAACTTATTAATAAATTGAAAGAATGGTGAATTACCAATTATTTGGTTTAGGCTAGACGTGATAAAAACAATTAGGAAGCCTAAATTTCGCATTCGAAGTAAGTCCCCTGCAGCAGTTTCTAGAAAAAAGACTAAGCGACACTCATAAAAATCAAAATTTATAGTAACAATTGTGGATTGAACAGAATGAAACAGCAGTTTTTTACATAAGGTAAATCATAGGTAGATATATAAAGTTCTCTGATTAAAAAGGAATCTTGATTTAAGCAATGTGTTTAATCCCAATGAATGCGTGCAAAACATACTAGCGCCATTTCGAAGAAAATACTGTTTTAAAAAAAATTGAATAAAAATACTAGTCTTTTTGAGCTTAAAGATTAATTTGTTTTTAGAATAAAATAAAACAGGATTAAATAATTTTAATAAAATAACTGGCGAAAAACATAATATAGAAATTGAACATTTCTTGTGAATATGAAAGATAAATTTTTTTGTTGGTTTATATTGTTTATAACATTTCCGGCTCAAATTTCGAAGTTTTTCGAAATGATGCTGCACTAGCTTGGTGCAAATATTTGAAATTCGAAATTAGTAGATCTTATTTTTTCCGTTCAAATTTCAATAACTTTTCATGACTTTTTCAAAATAATAATTTTGATCTTAGGGTTCATTCGCAAACTCCGTACCAAAATCTACTACTTTTTCGAAAACCTCCCTACCCTCCCCCTTCCTCCCTTAAAGCGTGACGTAAAAAAGATAAAGTTTGAATTAAACGCAGCCAGAAAAAAAAAATGTTAACATTTTTTATAGTAAATATTTTCTTTGTATTTTGTAATAAAGTTTGTTGGTCTTAAATCTCAAAATCACTAGAGTCTAGAAGAAAAATTTGCTAGAAATCCATAATGCACAGATCAATTAAACAATTACCATTAAAAGATCTTGATGAATAACTTTTGACACTGATTCTCTAATAGACACTGCCATTCCACGGGAATTTAAATTCCTAGTAAACTTTCTTTCGGTCATATTTTTGATAATTTTATTTCTTTCACTTCATGAATTTAAAATTCACTGTAAATCATACAACACAATACTAATTTTTGCTGTATTATCTAAACAACTTTCGGTCGGTTTCTTCTCTCCAAATATTTTCAAAAACTTGTACCTAAAAAACTTAAAAAATATAATAGTCTAGCTTTGAGCAGAGATCTCAAAATTGATGTTTATTCGACAAATTTTTCTTTGGAACATGAGATTACACGGTTACTCTCGATTGATTTTAAATTTTCAAAAATAATGTTTAAAAAATTAAACTATGAAATTAAAGTTAGCACACCTAAAGTTAAAACAAATACTTATACACATGTACATTTATTATTTGGTATTTAACAGTATTTAATAAAATTGAGATAAAACATATTTAGTACAAAAAAAAAAGGTTTTTGTAAAAAGTAAAATCGTTATTTTTATTTTATTTTATTTGGACTTTCGATGTTTCTACTTAGCATATATTCAAAATAGTATTTTACCCAAAAATAAAACATTCCAATCCCACAATAGACACTTGTTAGCATTAGCGGCATAAATGGTAATTTATGATCAAATTTTAACAAATATTGCAATATGAACTCATAAATAGGAAGTAAGAATAGTCCAAAACAATAAATCTTTTCAATTACTAATAGCTTAGGATAACTGTTTTGTTTTAAAATGTAGTAATTAATCATGATGTAAAGCACGAATAATGATAATTTCAAAATTATTAATTCTTTGGAATACAATAAAGGTGTCAATGAATAGAGTCCAAAAACAGCTAAGAAAAAAGAGGAATTCATTTCAGAGACACAGTTTGAACTTAAAATCTGGATTGGAATCAATATCATCAAAATAGCTTTCTCGTGAACGTGCCACCCAAACATAAACGAGCATGCTGCGCAAATTGTTAAAGGTTTTAAAAAGTTTGCGACTGAATCTTCTCTATTTCGAAGAATTTTTATACAGCACGGAATCATTGAGATTGTTGTAATTATAAACGTTATCTTTGGTGTTATTTGAGGGAGAACCGAATAAAATTGCTCTTGAACTAATCCACCAGTGCTTGAATTTGAAATTCGTACATTCAAAATAATGGATAAAACTTTATCCAGCATATTATACATAGCCCAAAAATTAGGAGCCCAATATGCATGTGTCAAACCTCTTTTAAAAGGAAAAAGTCTAGAAAGCAATTGTGGCAAATGCTCAATAAAGGGACCAAACGAAATTGCTGTTACTGTCAAAACTATACTTCCTAATTTTAAAGTGTTGATGATAACTGTATTTTTTGATGAAAAACAATAATGTCGGAGTAAATATAATATATATACAGGTGCTATGTAAATGAATATATGCTTCATGTTTAGTAACAGTGCATAGTAAAATGCAGATTTTAAATACTTTTTCTGGATCATGTTTCCACAACTTAGTAAAAGTATTCCAAATAAAATTCCGTTGTACTGAAAATGTATATGATCGACATAAATCAGTCCTATGTTTCCTAATAAAAGTAAGGAATGGTGAATTCTTCTATTTCCTTTAACATATTTGGTGCATCTTTAACAAACAAAATAATCATGTTAGTTAAAAGTCATAAATGTTTATGTATGAAAAACTTACTGCCAAACGCCAAAGAAGTAAATAATATCAGTAAATATTACCGATAATCTTTGGAAAAGTACCGTATTAAATGAGACATAGTCTATATTTTCAACTTTTAACATCTGATCATCAAATAGTTTCGCAGCAAAGGATAAAACATATTCAAAATATGCAAAAAACGGTGGATAGTCGAGAGTCCAAACTGATGTTTCCTCATAATACCACTGTGAAATACTTCGATTGCTTGTGATTGCTAGCCAATTTCTGTGCACGAAGAAATCTGTAGAATAACTAGCAAAAAAAAAATTATTTTAAAAACAATTCTTTTTTACATAATATTAGGTGCTATAAAACATTAATTTTCTTTAATACATATTGAATTTAACATAATGCTAATGACGATTTTGTCGTATATTTAACTTACTATGCTGGAAGAAATAATATTTTTAAACTTGATATAAATAAAAATTCGTAAAACATGATTACGTTGCGAGTGTTCTAAAACAAAAATTTGTGTGTGTGCATGATATTATCCACAACGTAAATGATGTTGGAAAATAAGAATCTAGTAGTAATTCTGATCGATCTAAAGCGACAATGAGAATATATAATATGTATTGTAATTGGAAACAGCTTTTTGCTTGGTTTTAATGGACACCAGAAGGGTTGAAAAGAATCTAAGAGAATATGTGACTCAACAACAACGACAATTTCGATACAGCAGTGTCAGATTTTATAATATTAAGATTTTAAGTAATTAATTTGTGTACACTAAGACGTTAAATTAAGTCGGAAAGTTCTAAGCAAATGAACGGAAGACAAAATATTAATATTTTTCTATTTTTATATAGTTTATTAAGCCAAAGAAAATCTATAAAAGAAAACTGAGATATTTTAAATTCTTTATATATTATGTACAATATAGCTTAATTAGGTTTGTCAAAAGCATATTTTGTTCTGGTGTGATTAAATGGTGACTTGAAATCATGTCGCAAATATCTTTTATCGACTCATATTGCCGGGTTTTACATAAATGGACTAGCATTTCAAAGAGTAAAATTAAATCACTTTTCCAACATTTAGACAAGCGAGAATTGTTTAAAATGCTCTCAGAACTAAAATTTTCTGTGCTCCACAAAAATTTTTCCACAATTTTCACATGAGATGGGGACTGATGGTTTGTTGGTAATTCCAAAATGAGCAGTAGCAATAGTCGACTAAATTCTACTCTAATTAAAACATCTGAGTATAAATTTTCACATTTTCTCTCGGCAAAGTCTTCAATTATTTCTGTAAGTTTTTCTAACGCCAATATGTAATCATTTGAGCAAATATTTTCATTACTTGCTTTTTCTAGTTCATAAATTCTGTGAGTATGAGAACTAAATTCGCTGGTGATGCTCAAATTTTTATTAATTTCATTGAATTCTCTAATGATGCATGCTTTCATTACTGGATCTTTCTCAGAATACAGTGCCTGTGAATAACATCTATACGCTCCCTTGATAAATATATAAAAAACACTCGTTAGATATTTTAAAAATATATAATTTATCTTTAGTTTGTACCTCAACACTTGAATTATCATTCATAAATCCAAGCATGTTTTTTCTTCCACTGGATCTTCGAAACATCCTAGCTCCCCTTAGTAAAGCACTTTGTGCTTCAATATCACTTGAACAACATTTGGCAACCATTATAAGTAAACATAGACCTCCATAATTTGGTAAACTTAATGTTTTGTCAAATTTTAATGAAAGTTGGTTGAACTGATTGAAATCGTTAGTGTCGTGCTTCTTGAAAACAACTCTCTGTGATTTCTTTAGCTTATTTGCTGAGCTTTTGAACTCTTCTATAAGATTCATTTTTTTTAAAATTTATTATAAGAAAATATTGAAAAAGTCCTCTTGGTATTGATCGAGGGATTTCAGCGCATTTTTGACGCATTGATAAGTATTTGATTAGTAAATTAAGGCGAATAAATAGCATAATAGCATAGTATAATTACACCCTTAGAAGGATTTAAGTGCCTTGCTGGTCGAATAGGTAAGGCGCTTGGATCAAATTTGGTATGATAACTCGAAGGTCGTCGGTTCGAATCCAGCCATTTCCAAATTTGTTCTTTTTCAGAAGTTTAGATACTTTGACTGCTTAATGTACGAGATCAAGCCATGATTGGGCATTTTGGGCAACGTTGGATTAAGGAACGGATCAGGAACTTGAAGTGGAGCGGGAGAAATAGGAACGAGAGCTACAAGATTACCTTATAATGGAATATTGTCAGAACGGACCTGAAATGTATCACGTCACGCTCACAGAAGATTGAAACGAGAACCTGAATTTAATTGAAACCTAGATTTGAAGATTAGAAGCTTGATTCTACGTCACCCATAGTGATATGAAATGTATCACAAATCAATGTAAAAAGTAAAACATGTATAAATACTAATTCTTCCGGACGGTAACGTCGACAAATAAATAATAATAATATCTAGGTATTATAAATGATAAATATTTGAACTCATTACATGCTGTATTTTTCAAATTTTATGAATTACGTGCAAAATCATGCGTAATTTAAAACGGACGTAAATTTATATAATTAACTACCCTGTTTTTTCGTTATAAGCTAGTAGCTTAGTAAAGAAATTGGACTTCAATGAATCATAAGGCATTGAAACTGATACTTAGAAAGTTGAAAAAGATTAATTGAACTTTATATTTGGGAGTAGCTTAGTAAAGATTACAAAAATTTTCAGGTTCAAAAAAAACTTTGCTAAGCTAGTAGCTTAGTAACGAGTAGAAGCTTATAACGAAAAAACAGGGTACGAAGTAATTCAAATTTTAAAGATTTTTTCAAATTTGAAATTATGGAGGCAATTAAAAAAATTTGAACAGGTTACACTCTTTAAAGAAAAATTTCGACAAGTAGAACTGTATTGAAATCAAAACCATCATTAATTATAACAAAAACTCACTGTTTTAAGCTTTGAAACTATTCGATAGACTAATAACTTGATAAAACTTAGCCTAGCAGACAAAGTGCATTATTAATCTACCTATTAAAAAACAAGCTTTTAAGAATTGTTTAAAATTTTAGTACATACATTTACCTAGTACTGGGGTGGGTCATTCATAAATTTTATTCAGAGTTTCTCTTGTGACGTCACTTTTGAACAGCACTATTGGTGAACCTTAAATTTTTTTTAAAACTTATTAAAAGTAATGAAGCATCTTAAGTTCCTTTCAAGAACTGTATTTGTAAGAAATAATGTAGAAGAAGCTTGTAGAGTGCTAAATCGAGTATTAGGAAAGGAAGGAATTTTCGATCAATATAGACGAACTAGATATTATGAAAAACCATATCAAGTAAAATCAAAATAATTGTGAATCACTTTTAAGAACCCAAGAACAAAAAATTAATTTTGGACATAACTGTTTATTTGTACGAATTTTAGGTGCGCAGAAGAGTGAATTTCGAGAAATGCAAAGCTATTTATAACGAAGACATGGATAGAAAAATACAATTTATATTGAGGAAAAATAGAACGGAGCCATTTCCAGGACAATTCTAAATAAATAATTCTTCCTCCTTAGTTTGATGTTCTTAATAAAAATAAATAATAATTAGAAATTATGTTTTTTTTCTTCTTTAATTCAGTTTATATTTACAATCAATCATACGCAAGTTGCCATATCACTTATAAATCCTTTCTTAAGATCCCGCCGTTCTTTGGTTGAAAATCGAAACATTTAAACTGCAAACGTTAAATTATTAAGGTATTTAATTAAACTCGAATATCGGTCAATGGATGTAAAGATTTTAATGGAAATAATAAGTCATGAAAAGCTTTTTGTGATTTGAAAGTTACATACACATTAATAAATTTCAAATTTATTTTGACTGTTACTTTTAAATTGGTTTCTTACTTCGAAATTTTTAACTAATTCACACCTTATTAATTATAATGTTTTCATTAAAACATGAGGAAAGATTAATTTTTCATTCAGTTTCTCTTCTTTTTCCTTTTTATTTCAGAGGTAAGGTAAAAATCGTTGAAAGATTTTTTGATATTAATTTCTTGCAGTATTAATGTGCTTCGATAAACTTTGGAATGGCGGTTTTAAAGCAAATTTTCTGCATCTTCTATAGTCTACTTTATCTCTTTGCATGTTTTGGAAGAAAATGTAATATACTCTCACTACTAATCCTAACACAATTAATTTCAATAGGGTTGATAGAATGATGTAAAGCATAATGGGGGAAAAAAATAAACATTCTGAAATATTCACAAAATGTGTGGAACTTACATAAAAAAAATAAGTTGAAAAAATAGTAAAATGAAAAAATAAAATTCCATTTAATTTTATTTTTTATCTTGAAATGTCGTCTTTCTTGTATCATTTATCCAAAAAGTTCGGTGATCCTTATTGTTTTCATTAATAATTATAAGTTTTAAAATTTTATTCGTTTTGAATAATTCAACTTTATCAAACTTATTTCTTGTCGCGCAAATATTTAAAAATAAATTAACTAATCAAAAATCAAATAGAAACCATACAATAAAAAAGTACAATCCAAGACAGAGTTTAAGGAATAATATAAAAGTTTGTTAATTTGAAGCACTAAGAAAAATTCTCCTTCCATGCAAAATATGATTGATTTAAAATGTAATTTTCTGTATTTTCTAATTTCGGTGTTTTTTTATGGTCTTTCCTTTTTTTCTGTTTTGTTCCTACTCACTCCAGGGAAATAACAAAAAAAAAATAAGGAGAATACAAAATATATTACAAATTTTTAACCTTTTGTTAGACTCGCGAGAGAAAGAAAATAAAAGTGAGCTGGTTGTTGACTTTTCCTCTGATCTGTAATATTATTATGTTTTGGATTGTAAAGTTATAAATTGTTTTTTTTCTTCTTGTTATTATTTTTTCTTGTTTGAAAGTTTGTGTTTATCTTCTTTATCTTTCAATATCCAATAGTGTATTTAAATCAAATCTGCGACATTACACGGCATTTCTTCAATTGTAGTATGATAATGTTGTTCAAGTTCTTGAAGAGCGCGACGATCAGCATCAGTAATGAAATTAATAGCAACACCTTTACGTCCGAAACGACCACCACGTCCAATTCTTAAGAATAAATAATGAATATTTTGTTGTTATTCAGATCTAATTGAATGAGTTCGCAAAATACATTACCTGTGAATATAGTTTTCTCTAATGCTAGGCAAATCATAATTTATAACCAAAGAGACTTGTTGGACATCAATACCACGAGCAAGCAAATCAGTAGTAATGAGAACACGAGATGACCCACTACGGAATTGTTTCATGATCATATCTCTTTCACGTTGATCCATTTCACCATGCATAGCAGAGACAGTAAAGTTTTTAGCAGTCATTTCCTCAGTCAATTGATCTACCTTACGGCGAGTGTTACAGAAGATAACTGCTTGAGTTATACTTAATGTGTCATACAAATCGCAAAGTGTTCCCAATTTCCATTGTTCTTGTTTAACGTTCACATAAAATTGTCTGATACCCTCCAATGTCAATTCTTCCTTCTTGACAAGAATTTTAACTGGATCGCGCATAAAGTATTTGCTGACTTCCAAAACTTCTGGAGGCATTGTGGCCGAAAGTAAAATCACTTGGACATCATTTGGAAGCTTCTTAAAAACTTCTTGAATTTGATCTTTGAATCCACGAGATAACATCTCATCGGCTTCATCCAAGACGAACAATTTGATGTCAGCTGTACGAAGGAATTTCCTTTGAATCATATCTTGGACACGTCCTGGAGTTCCGACGACAACATGAACTATTGATTGTAGCAAAAAAACAAACAGTATTTTCATGTATGTTTCATAAAGTTAATTTTTTTTTCTATAAATTACCTCCTTGTTCGAGATTCCTCATGTCTTCACGAACGTTGGTTCCTCCAATGCAAGCATGAGATTGAGCATTCATAAAGTCTCCCAAAGCAACAACAACTTTTTGAATTTGAGTAGCCAACTCACGAGCTAATCGAAAGAAAGTTTATGAGTTATATTTTCACGAATAATCATTAAATCTTTATCATACTTGGAGCCAGGACTAATGCTTGACAACCGCGAACATCAGTGTCGATTGTTTGAAGAATAGCAATTGAAAAAGTAGCCGTTTTACCAGTTCCTGATTGGGCTTGGGCGATTACATCTCTTCCACGAATGCATGGAATGATGGCTCTTTGTTCTAATGAATTTAAAAAAAGGAGTAAAATTTTTAATTAGCAAATATAGCCGGCTTTCTTCATAAAGTTTGTAAGTAAACAAGATAAAAAGATTTTAACTTACGAATAGCCGATGGTTTTTCAAAACCATAAGCGTAAATTCCACGAAGAAGTTTTTCCTTCAAGTTCATGTTATCAAAATTGTCAACAACTTCATCCCAATTAGATTCGATGATTCCTCCAACTTCCATTCCAGCGGGTCCATCGTAGGTTTCTGGGGCACGGTTATCTTCCCTATAATTGATAATTTGTATCAATTTTATTTCATAATTTAATGAAATTGATAGAAAATGTATAAAATCAAAATGCATCTACTCAATGACTCATAATTAGCTTGACTTTTTTTAAACTCTGTTTAACATAACCTCGATTTTCACTTAAAAAATTAATTATCGGCTATATTAATATTTCATTCTAATTATAACATTAAGATTAAAAATTTAACTGACTTTCTTCACTTTAAAATATAGCAAATCTTTGTTTTAAAAACTGAAGAAGAAGACAGACGGACGAACTCCAAGCGAAAAGAATTAAGCGAAATTTTTGCTAGAGAAAAAAGAGTTTGAACAGTTTTTATTTTTGCAGATTTTACTATAATATAAACTTCTCATTTGAGTATTGTTTGCTTTTTCTGTTGCATTATAGACTTATATACACTTTTAATATAATTTTGTCACCAGATTAACAGTTTATTCGTACATTTTCTTAATTTTTTGAGTGTTACTCGTAGAACAAATTGTAGTTCAATAAATGATTTTTCTAAAAAGGAAATGCTTGTACTAAATTTTCAATTAAGTTGTTGGCCCTCTTTCAAAAAAGTTTAGTTTAAATTTTCTACGACCAGTATTTTGTTGTTGATGTTGTTGTTGTTGTTGTAAAGTTTCCAAATTATCATCTTTTTCTGGGGTTAATAAATCTTTTTAAAACAAGTGTATTGGGTAGAAACCCAATGCGGATATATTCACACCGTAACATCAAAAGTCTTATGGATAGATCTAATTTATGTCAGCTACAAAAACACTTAGCTTGAATTTTGTCACCCTCGGGAACACTATGAACCAGTATAGCTGATTTTGGTCCAAATCTCGGCCACACTTCACACTTATTTGAACCACATTTTCTCGTAAATGTTAAAATATTATTAAAAAGTAATTAATCCTGAATTATGTCGCTATTTTGTCAAGTGTTTTAAAATAAAGAATTTGTTTTTTTCGTTTCCACAGTGAAGAGTATGAACAAAATTCAGATGGGGTAGTCGAAATTTTAGATTTCGATTTTTAAAGCTATGCATTACAAAAAGTAATATTGGTATGTGATTTATGTCAAAATTATGTCAATTCAAATAAAACATCCAAAAATTTTTTTGAGCAAAGAACCAAGTAGGAAATACATTTTCAATTTTGGATTAGGGGCGACCCTAGTCAAAATCAATTTTTTCGCTTTTTTTCTTCGAGGGTTTATACAAATGGATTGAAACTTTGCATAAATATTCTAGTGTTTAAAACAAATACAAATAAAACATCCTAAAATTTTTTTGAGCAAAGAACCAAGAAGGAAATACATTTTCAATTTTGGACTACGGGCGACCCTAGTCAAAATCAATTTTGTCACATTTTTCTTCGAGGGTTTATACAAATGGATTGAAACTTTGCATAAATATTCTAATGCTTAAAACAAATACAAATAAAACATCCTAAAATTTTTTTGGGTAATCAATTTTGGACTAGGGACGACCCTAATAAAATCAATTTTGTCACTTTTTTTCTTCGAGGGTTTATACAAATGGATTGAAACTTTGCATAAATATTCTAGTGTTTAAAACAAATACAAATAAAACATCCTAAAATTTTTTTGAGCAAAGAACCAAGTAAGAAATACATTTTCAAATTTGGACTACGGGCGACCCTAGTCAAAATCAATTTTGTCACTTTTTTTCTTCGAGGGTTTATACAAATGGATTGAAACTATGCATAAATATTCTAGTGCTTAAAACAAATACAAATAAAACATCCTAAAATGTTTTTGAGCAAAGAACCAAGAAGGAAATACATTTTCAATTTTGGACTAGGGGCGACCCTAGTCAAAATCAATTTTGTCACTTTTTTTCTTCGAGGGTTTATACAAATGGATTGAAACTATGCATAAATATTCTAGTGCTTAAAACAAATACAAATAAAACATCCTAAAATGTTTTTGAGCAAAGAACCAAGAAGGAAATACATTTTCAATTTTGGACTAGGGGCGACCCTAATAAAATCAATTTTGTCACTTTTTTTCTTCGAGGGTTTATCCAAATGGATTGAAACTATGTATAAATATTCAAGTGCTTAAAACAAATACAAATAAAACATCCTAAAATGTTTTTGAGCAAAGAACCAAGAAGGAAATACATTTTCAATTTTGGACTAGGGGCGACCCTAGTCAAAATCAATTTTGTCACTTTTTTTCTTCGAGGGTTTATACAAATGGATTAAAACTATGCATAAATATTCTAGTGCTTAAAACAAATACAAAATAAAACATCCTAAAATGTTTTTGAGCAAAGAACCAAGAAGGAAATACATTTTCAATTTTGGACTAGGGGCGACCCTAATAAAATCAATTTTGTCACTTTTTTTCTTCGAGGGTTTATCCAAATGGATTGAAACTATGTATAAATATTCAAGTGCTTAAAACAAATACAAATAAAACATCCTAAATATTTTTTGAGCAAAGAACCAAGTAGGAAATACATTTTCAATTTTGGACTAGGGGCGACCCTAGTCATAATCAATTTTGTCACTTTTTTCTTCGAGGGTTTATACAAATGGATTGAAACTTTGCAAAAATATTCTACTGCTTAAAAAAAAATACAAATAAAACATTTTAAAATTTTTTTGAGCAAATCACTTTTTTTCTTGGAGGGTTTATACAAATGGATTGAAACTATGCATAAATATTCTAGTGCTTAAACAAATACAAATAAAACATCCTAAAATTTTTTTGAGCAAAGAACCAAGTAGGAAATACATTTTCAATTTTGGACTAGGGACGACCCTAGTCAAAATCAATTTTGTCACTTTTTTTCTTCGAGGGTTTATACAAATGGATTGAAACTTTGCATAAATATTTTAGTGCTTAAAACAAATACAAATAAAACATTCTAAAATTTTTTTGAGCAAAGAATCAAGAAGGAAATACATTTTCAATTTTGGACTAGGGGCGACCCTAGTCAAAATCAATTTTGTCACTTTTTTTCTTCGAGGGTTTATACAAATGGATTGAAACTTTGCATAAATATTCGAGTGCTTAAAACAAATACAAATAAAACATCTTAAACTTTTTTTGAGCAAAGAACCAAGTAGGAAATACATTTTTAATTTTGGACTAGGGTAGGCCCTAGTCAAAATCAATTTTGTCACTTTTTTTCTTCGAGGGTTTATACAAATGGATTGAAACTTTGCATAAATATTTTAGTGCTTAAAACAAATACAAATAAAACATTCTAAAATTTTTTTGAGCAAAGAATCAAGAAGGAAATACATTTTCAATTTTGGACTAGGGGCGACCCTAGTCAAAATCAATTTTGTCACTTTTACTCTTCGAGGGTTTATCCAAATCGATTGAAACTTTGTATAAGTTTTTAAATGTTTAAAACAAATACAAATAAAACATCCTAAAATTCTTTTGAGCAAAGAACCAAGTAGGAAATACATTTTCAATTTTGGACTAGGGGCGACCCTAGTCAAAATCAATTTTGTCACTTTTTTTCTTTGAGGGTTTATACAAATGGATTGAAACTTTGCATAAAAATTCGAGTGCTCAAAGCAAATACAAATAAAACATCTTAAACTTTTTTTGAGCAAAGAACCAAGTAGGAAATACATTTTTAATTTTGGACTAGGGTAGGCCCTAGTCAAAATCAGTTTTGTCACTTTTTTTCTTCGAGGGTTTATACAAATGGATTGAAACTTTGCATAAATATTTAAGTGCTTAAAACAAATACAAATAAAACATCCTAAAATTTTTTTGAGCAAAGAACCAAGTAGGAAATACATTTTCAATTTTGGACTAGGGGCGACCCTAGTCAAAATCAATTTTGTCACTTTTTTTCTTCGAGGGTTTATATAAATGGATTGAAACTTTGCATAAATATTTAAGTGCTTAAAACAAATACAAATAAAACATCCTAAAATTTTTTTGAGCAAAGAACCAAGTAGGAAATACATTTTCAATTTTGGACTAGGGGCGACCCTAGTCAAAATCAATTTTGTCACTTTTTTTCTTCGAGGGTTTATATAAATGGATTGAAACTGTGCATAAATATTCTAATGCTTAAACAAATACAAATAAAACATCCTAAAATTTTTTTGAGCAAAGGACCAAGTAGGAAATACATTTTCAATTTTGGACTAGGGGCGACCCTAGTCAAAATCAATTTTGTCACTTTTTTCTTCGAGGGTTTATCCAAATGGATTAAAACTTTGTATAAAGATTTGAGTGCTTAAAACTAATACAAATAAAATATTCTAAATTTTTTTTGAGCAAAGAACCAAGTAGGAAATACATTTTCAATTTTGGACTAGGGGCGACCCTAATAAAATCAATTTTGTCACTTTTTTCTTCGAGGGTATATCCAAATGGATTGAAACTTTGTATTAATATTTAAGTGCTTAAAAAAATACAAATTAAACATCCTAAAATTTTTTGAGCAAAGAACCAAGTAGAAAATACATTTTCAATTTTGGACTAGGGGCGACCCTAGTCAAAATCAATTTTGTCACTTTTTTTCTTCGAGGGTTTATACAAATGGATTAAAACTATGCATAAATATTCTAGTGCTTAAAACAAATACAAATAAAACATCCTAAAATGTTTTTGAGCAAAGAACCAAGAAGGAAATACATTTTCAATTTTGGACTAGGGGCGACCCTAGTCAAAATCAATTTTGTCACTTTTTTTCTTCGAGGGTTTATACAAATGCATTGAAACTATGTACAAATATTCTAGTGCTTAAAACAAATACAAATAAAACATCCTAAAATTCTTTTGAGCAAAGAACCAAGTAGGAAATACATTTTCAATTTTGGACTAGGGGCGACCCTAGTCAAAATCAATTTTGTCACTTTTTTCTTTGAGGGTTTATACAAATGGATTGAAACTATGCATAAATATTCTAGTGCTTAAACAAATACAAATAAAACATCCTAAAATTCTTTTGAGCAAAGAACCAAGTAGGAAATACATTTTCAATTTTGGACTAGGGGCGACCCTAGTCAAAATCAATTTTGTCACTTTTTTTCTTTGAGGGTTTATACAAATGGATTAAAACTATGCATAAATATTCTAGTGCTTAAAACCAATACAAAATAAAACATCCTAAAATGTTTTTGAGCAAAGAACCAAGAAGGAAATACATTTTCAATTTTGGACTAGGGGCGACCCTAATAAAATCAATTTTGTCACTTTTTTTCTTCGAGGGTTTATCCAAATGGATTGAAACTATGTATAAATATTCAAGTGCTTAAAACAAATACAAATAAAACATCCTAAATATTTTTTGAGCAAAGAACCAAGTAGGAAATACATTTTCAATTTTGGACTAGGGGCGACCCTAGTCATAATCAATTTTGTCACTTTTTTCTTCGAGGGTTTATACAAATGGATTGAAACTTTGCAAAAATATTCTACTGCTTAAAAAAAAATACAAATAAAACATTTTAAAATTTTTTTGAGCAAATCACTTTTTTTCTTGGAGGGTTTACACAAATGGATTGAAACTTTGCATAAATATTCGAGTGCTTAAAACAAATACAAATAAAACATCTTAAACTTTTTTTGAGCAAAGAACCAAGTAGGAAATACATTTTTAATTTTGGACTAGGGTAGGCCCTAGTCAAAATCAATTTTGTCACTTTTTTTCTTCGAGGGTTTATACAAATGGATTGAAACTTTGCATAAATATTTTAGTGCTTAAAACAAATACAAATAAAACATTCTAAAATTTTTTTGAGCAAAGAATCAAGAAGGAAATACATTTTCAATTTTGGACTAGGGGCGACCCTAGTCAAAATCAATTTTGTCACTTTTACTCTTCGAGGGTTTATCCAAATCGATTGAAACTTTGTATAAGTATTTAAATGTTTAAAACAAATACAAATAAAACATCCTAAAATTTTTTTGAGCAAAGAACCAAGTAGGAAATACATTTTCAATTTTGGACTAGGGGCAACCCTAGTCAAAATCAATTTTGTCACTTTTTTTCTTCGAGGGTTTATATAAATGGATTGAAACTGTGCATAAATATTCTAATGCTTAAACAAATACAAATAAAACATCCTAAAATTTTTTTGAGCAAAGGACCAAGTAGGAAATACATTTTCAATTTTGGACTAGGGGCGACCCTAGTCAAAATCAATTTTGTCACTTTTTTCTTCGAGGGTTTATCCAAATGGATTAAAACTTTGTATAAAGATTTGAGTGCTTAAAACTAATACAAATAAAATATTCTAAATTTTTTTTGAGCAAAGAACCAAGTAGGAAATACATTTTCAATTTTGGACTAGGGGCGACCCTAATAAAATCAATTTTGTCACTTTTTTCTTCGAGGGTATATCCAAATGGATTGAAACTTTGTATTAATATTTAAGTGCTTAAAAAAAATACAAATTAAACATCCTAAAATTTTTTGAGCAAAGAACCAAGTAGAAAATACATTTTCAATTTTGAACTAGGGGCGACCCTAGTCAAAATCAATTTTGTCACTTTTTTTCTTCGAGGGTTTATACAAATGGATTGAAACTATGCATAAATATTCTAGTGCTTAAAACAAATACAAATAAAACATCCTAAAATGTTTTTGAGCAAAGAACCAAGAAGGAAATACATTTTCAATTTTGGACTAGGGGCGACCATAGTCAAAATCAATTTTGTCACTTTTTTTCTTCGAGGGTTTATACAAATGCATTGAAACTATGTACAAATATTCAAGTGCTTAAAACAAATACAAATAAAACATCCTAAAATTCTTTTGAGCAAAGAACCAAGTAGGAAATACATTTTTAATTTTGGACTAGGGGCGACCCTAGTCAAAATCAATTTTGTCACTTTTTTCTTTGAGGGTTTATACAAATGGATTGAAACTATGCATAAATATTCTAATGCTTAAAACAAATACAAAATAAAACATCCTAAAATGTTTTTGAGCAAAGAACCAAGAAAAAAATACATGTTCAATTTTGGACTAGGGGCGACCCTAATAAAATCAATTTTGTCACTTTTTTCTTCGAGGGTTTAAAATATATAAATATTCTAGTGGTGAAAACAAATACAAATAAAACATCCTAAAGTTCTTTTGAGCAAAGAACCAAGTAGGAAATACATTTTCAATTTTGGACTAGGGGCGACCCTAGTCAAAATCAATTTTCTCACTTTTTTTCTTCGAGGGTTTATCCAAATGGATTGAAACTTCGCATAAATATTCTTGTGCTTAAAACAAATACAAATAAAACATCCTAAAATTTTTTTGAGCAAAGAATCAAGTAGGAAATACATTTTCAATTTTGGACTAGGGGCGACCATAGTCAAAATTTGGTCAAAATCAATTTTGTCACTTTTTTCTTCGAGGGTTTATCCAAATGGATTGAAACTTTGCATAAATATTCTTGTGCTTAAAACAAATACAAATAAAACATCTTAAAATTTTTTGAGCAAAGAACCAAGAAGGAAATACATTTTCAATTATGAACTTGGGACAGGTCTAGTCAAAATCTAGTTTTTCACATTTTTTCTGCGAAGGTTTATCCAATTACAGTGAAACTTTGTGTGAGTATACTAATATTTATACAAAACAGTTTTAAATATCTAAAGCAAGAAATGTATTCTATATGTCGTCAGACCCTAGTCTAAAATTGAAAATGTATTTACTACTTGGTTCTTTGCTCAAAAAATATTTAGGATGTTTTATTTGTATTGGTTTTAAGCACTAGAATATTAATGCATTGTTTCAATCTATTTGGATAAACCCTCGAAGAAAAAAGTGACAAAATTGATTTTGACTAGGGTCGCCCCTAGTCCAAAATTGAAAATGTATTTCCTTCTTGGTGCTTTGCTCAAAAACATTTTAGGATGTTTTATTTGTATTTGTTTTAAGCACTAGAATATTTATGCAAAGTTTTAATCCATTTGTATAAAACCTCGAAGAAAAAAAGTGACAAAATTAATTTTGACTAGGGCCTACCCTAGTCCAAAATTGAAAATGTATTTCCTACTTGGTTCTTTGCTCAAAAAAAGTTTAGGATGTTTTATTTGTATTTGTTTTAAGCACTAGAATATTTATGCAAAGTTTCAATCCATTTGTATAAACCCTCGAAGAAAAAAAGTGACAAAACTGATTTTGACTAGGGTCGCCCCTAGTCCAAAATTGAAAATGTATTTCCTACTTGGTTCTTTGCTCAAAAAAATTTTAGGATGTTTTATTTGTATTTGTTTGAAGCACTAGAATATTTATGCATAGTTTCAATCCATTTGTATAAACCCTCGAAGAAAAAAAGTGACAAAATTGATTTTGACTAGGGTTGCCCCTAGTCCAAAATTGAAAATGTATTTCCTATTTGGTTCTTTGCTCAAAAAAATTTTAAGAAGTTTTGATTGTATTTGTTTTAAGCACATAAATATTTATACAAAGTTTCAATCCATTTGTATAAACCCTCAAAGAAAAAAAGTGACAAAATTGATTTTGACTAGGGTCGCCCCTAGTCCAAAATTGAAAATGTATTTCCTACTTAGTTCTTTGCTCAAAAAAATTTTAGGATGTTTTATTTGAATTTGTTTTTAGCATTAGAATATTTATGCAAAGTTTCAATCTATTTGGATAAACCCTCGAAGAAAAAAGTAACAAACTGATTTTGACTAGGGTTGCCCCTAGTCCAAAATTGAAAATGTATTTCCTACTTGGTTCTTTGCTCAAAAGAATTTTAGGATGTTTTATTCGTATTTGTTTTAAGCACTAGAATATTTATGCAAAGTTTCAATCCATTTGTATAAACCCTCGAAAAAAAAGTGACAAAATTGATTTTGACTAGGGTCGCCCCTAGTCCAAAATTGAAAATGTATTTCCTACTTGGTTCTTTGCTCAAAAAAATTTTAGGATGTTTTATTTGTATTTGTTTTAAGCACTTAAATATTTATGCAAAGTTTCAATCCATTTGTATAAACCCTCAAAGAAAAAAAGTGACAAAATTGATTTTGACTAGGGTCGCCCCTAGTCCAAAATTGAAAATGTATTTCCTACTTGGTTCTTTGCTCAAAAAAATTTTAGGATTTTATTTGATTTGTATTTGTTTGAAGCACTAGAATATTTATGCATAGTTTTTTAATCCATTTGTATAAACCCTCGAAGAAAAAAAGTGACAAAATTGATTTTGACTAGGGTCGCCCCTAGTTTAAGATGTTTTATTTGTATTTGTTTTAAGCACTAGAATATTTATGCATAGTTTCAATCCATTTGTATAAACCCTCAAAGAAAAAAAGTGACAAAATTGATTTTGACTAGGGTTGCCCCTAGTCCAAAATTGAAAATGTATTTCCTTCTTGGTTCTCTGCTCAAAAAAAAATTTTGGATGTTTTATTTGTATTTTTTTGAAGCACTAGAATATTTATGCATAGTTTCAATCCATTTTTATAAACCCTCGAAGAAAAAAAGGTGACAAAATTGATTTTGAATAGGGTTGCCCCTAGTCCAAAATTGAAAATGTATTTCCTACTTGGTTCTTTGCTCAAAAAAATTTTAGGATGTTTTATTTGTATTTGTTTTAAGCACTAGAATATTTATGCAAAGTTTCAATCCATTTGTATAAACCCTCAAAGAAAAAAAGTGACAAAATTGATTTTGACTAGGGTCGCCCCTAGTCCAAAATTGAAAATGTATTTCCTACTTGGTTCTTTGGTCAAAAAAAATTTTAGGATGTTTTATTTGTATTTGTTTTAAGCACTCGAATATTTATGCAAAGTTTCAATCCATTTGTATAAACCCTCGAAGAAAAAAAGTGACAAAATTGATTTTGACTAGGGTTGTCCCTAGTCCAAAATTGAAAATGTATTTCCTTCTTGGTTCTTTCCTCAAAAAAATTTTAAGATGTTTTATTTGTATTTGTTTGATGCAATAGAATGTTTATGCATAGTTTCAATCCATTTGTATAAACCCTCGAAGAAAAAAAGTGACAAAATTGATTTTGACAAGGGTCGCCCCTAGTTTAAGATGTTTTATTTGTATTTGTTTTAAGCACTAGAATATTTATGCATAGTTTCAATCCATTTGTATAAACCCTCAAAGAAAAAAAGTGACAAAATTGATTTTGACTAGGGTTGCCCCTAGTCCAAAATTGAAAATGTATTTCCTTCTTGGTTCTCTGCTCAAAAAAAAATTTTGGATGTTTTATTTGTATTTTTTTGAAGCACTAGAATATTTATGCATAGTTTCAATCCATTTTTATAAACCCTCGAAGAAAAAAAAGGTGACAAAATTGATTTTGAATAGGGTTGCCCCTAGTCCAAAATTGAAAATGTATTTCCTACTTGGTTCTTTGCTCAAAAAAATTTTAGGATGTTTTATTTGTATTTGTTTTAAGCACTAGAATATCTATGCAAAGTTTCAATCCATTTGTATAAACCCTCGAAAAAAAAGTGACAAAATTGATTTAGACTAGGGTCGCCCCTAGTCCAAAATTGAAAATGTATTTTTGTATTTGTTTGAAGCACTAGAATATTTATGCACTAGTGTATTAGGGCCCGTTACGGGCCCGTTTCATTTAACCTAAGAACATGAGACTATCTATAGATCATAACTTTATATTTCAACTCTTTTTTCATGAAACTTTTTTCATGGCAATAATGATCAAACCCTCCATGCAAAACGTATAATAAGTTTTTAAAATCAGAAGCCCTTCATTTTAAAAAAAAAGTATATTGTCAATTTACAAAACCGTATAGTTCCTTTTTACAATCATTGTCTAAATCACTCATGTTAACGAAAAACATAATTGGAATTGAAAATTGTCAAAAAATTGAAATATTTAATGACTCGATATTTATAGTAAAAAAACTTCACATGGCTTCACAAAACTTCCCCCTGACACCCACCTTGTCAACACCTCCCAAATTATTGGCTTCACAAAGATTCACATGGCTTCACATGGCTTCACAAAACTTCACATGCTTCACATGACTTCACAAATGGCTTCACATGACTTCACATGCTTCACATGACTTCACATGCTTCGCATACTTCACATGCTTCACATGCTTCACATGCTTCACATGACTTCACAAATGGCTTCACATGACTTCACATGCTTCACATGACTTCACATACTTCGCATGCTTCACATGCTTCACATGACTTCACATGCTTCACATGACTTCACATACTTCACATGACTTCACATACTTCACATGACTTCACATACTTCACATGCTTCACATGACTTCACATACTTCACCTGGCTTCACATGCTTCACATGACTTCACATGACTTCACATGCTTCGCATACTTCACATGCTTCACATGCTTCACATGCTTCACATGACTTCACAAATGGCTTCACATGACTTCACATGCTTCACATGACTTCACATACTTCGCATGCTTCACATGCTTCACATGACTTCACATGCTTCACATGACTTCACATGCTTCACATGACTTCACATACTTCACATGACTTCACATGCTTCACATGACTTCACATGCTTCACATGCTTCACATGACTTCACATACTTCACATGCTTCACATGACTTCACATGCTTCACATGACTTCACATACTTCACATGCTTCACATGACTTCACATACTTCACATGCTTCACATGACTTCACATGCTTCACATACTTCACATGCTTCACATGCTTCACATGACTTCACAAATGGCTTCACATGACTTCACATGCTTCACATGACTTCACAAATGGCTTCACAAATGGCTTCACAAATGGCTTCACATACTTCGCATAGTTCACATGACTTCACATGCTTCGCATACTTCACATGACTTCACCAAGCTTCACATTAAACCCCCCCCCCCCCCCCCCCCCCCCCCTTAGCTTCACATGGCTTCACAAATGGCTTCACATGGCTTCCGTTCCAGAGTCAATGACAGAATTGGGCTATTATATTATTGATAGTTTCAATCCATTTGTATAAACCCTCGAAGAAAAAAGTGACAAAATTGATTTTGACTAGGGTCGCCCCTAGTCCAAAATTGAAAATGTATTTCCTACTTGGTTCTTTGCTCAAAAAAATTTTAGGATGTTTTATTTGGATTTGTTTTAAGCATTAGAGTATTTATGCAAAGTTTCAATCCATTTGTATAAACCCTCAAAGAAAAAAAGTGACAAAATTGATTTTGACTAGGGTCGCCCCTAGTCCAAAATTAAAAATGTATTTCCTACTTAGTTCTTTGCTCAAAAAATATTTTGGATGTTTTATTTGTATTTGTTTAAGCACTAGAATATTTATACATAGTTTCAATCCATTTGGATAAACCCTCAAAGAAAAAAAGTGACAAAACTGATTTTGACTAGGGTTGCCCCTAGTCCAAAATTGAAAATGTATCTCCTACTTGGTTCTTTGCTCAAAAAAATTTTAGGATGTTTTATTTGTATTTGTTTAAGCACTCGAATATTTATGCAAAGTTTCAATCAATTTGTATAAACCCTCGAAGAAAAAAAGTGAGAAAATTTATTTTGACTAGGGTCGCCCCTAATCCAAAATTGAAAATGTATTTCCTACTTGGTTCTTTGCTCAAAAAAATTTTAGGATGTTTTATTTGTATTTGTTTTAAGCACCAGAATATTTATGCAAAGTTTTAATCCATTTGTATAAACCCTCGAAGAAAAAAAGTGACAAAATTGATTTTGACTAGGGTCGCCCCTAGTCCAAAATTGAAAATGTATTTCCTACTTGGTTCTTTGCTCAAAAAAATTTTAGGATGTTTTATTTGTATTTGTTTTAAGCATTAGAGTATTTATGCAAAGTTTCAATCCATTTGTATAAACCGTCGAAAAAAAAAGTGACAAAATTGATTTTGACTAGGGTCGCCCCTAGTCCAAAATTGAAAATGTATTTCCTACTTAGTTCTTTGCTCAAAAAATATTTAGGATGTATTATTTGTATTTGTTTGAAGCACTAGAATATTTATGCATAGTTTCAATCCATTTGTATAAACCCTCGAAGAAAAAAGTGACAAAATTGATTTTGACTAGGGTCGCCCCTAGTCCAAAATTGAAAATGTATTTCCTACTTGGTTCTTTGCTCAAAAAAATTTTAGGATGTTTTATTTGGATTTGTTTTAAGCATTAGAGTATTTATGCAAAGTTTCAATCCATTTGTATAAACCCTCAAAGAAAAAAAGTGACAAAATTGATTTTGACTAGGGTCGCCCCTAGTCCAAAATTAAAAATGTATTTCCTACTTAGTTCTTTGCTCAAAAAATATTTTGGATGTTTTATTTGTATTTGTTTAAGCACTAGAATATTTATACATAATTTCAATCCATTTGGATAAACCCTCAAAGAAAAAAAGTGACAAAACTGATTTTGACTAGGGTTGCCCCTAGTCCAAAATTGAAAATGTATCTCCTACTTGGTTCTTTGCTCAAAAAAATTTTAGGATGTTTTATTTGTATTTGTTTAAGCACTCGAATATTTATGCAAAGTTTCAATCAATTTGTATAAACCCTCGAAGAAAAAAAGTGAGAAAATTTATTTTGACTAGGGTCGCCCCTAGTCCAAAATTGAAAATGTATTTCCTACTTGGTTCTTTGCTCAAAAAAATTTTAGGATGTTTTATTTGTATTTGTTTTAAGCATTAGAGTATTTATGCAAAGTTTCAATCCATTTGTATAAACCCTCAAAGAAAAAAAGTGACAAAATTGATTTTGACTAGGGTCGCCCCTAGTCCAAAATTAAAAATGTATTTCCTACTTAGTTCTTTGCTCAAAAAATATTTTGGATGTTTTATTTGTATTTGTTTAAGCACTAGAATATTTATACATAGTTTCAATCCATTTGGTTAAACCCTCAAAGAAAAAAAGTGACAAAACTGATTTTGACTAGGGTTGCCCCTAGTCCAAAATTGAAAGTGTATTTCCTTCTTGGTTTTTGCTCAAAAAAAATTTTTGGATGTTTTATTTGTATTTGTTTGAAGCACTAGAATATTTATGCATAGTTTCAATCCATTTGGATAAACCCTCAAAGAAAAAAAGTGACAAAATTGATTTTGACTAGGGTTGCCCCTAGTCCAAAATTGAAAATGTATTTCCTACTTGGTTCTTTGCTCAAAAAAATTTTAGGATGTTTTATTTGTATTTGTTTGAAGCACTAGAATATTTATGCATAGTTTCAATGCATTTGTATAAACCCTCGAAGAAAAAAGTGACAAAATTGATTTTGACTAGGGTCGCCCCTAGTCCAAAATTGAAAATGTATTTCCTACTTGGTTCTTTGCTCAAAAAAATTTTAGGATGTTTTATTTGTATTTGTTTTAAGCACTAGAATATTTATGCAAAGTTTCAATCCATTTGTATAAACCCTCGAAAAAAAAGTGACAAAATTGATTTTGACTAGGGTCGCCCCTAGTCCAAAATTGAAAATGTATTTCCTTCTTGGTTCTTTGCTCAAAAAAATTTTAGGATGTTTTATTTGTATTTGTTTTTCACACTGAAATATTTATGCATAGTTTCAATCCATTTGTATAAACCGTCGAAGAAAAAAAGTGACAAAATTGATTTTGACAAGGGTCGCCCCTAGTCCAAAATTGAAAATGTATTTCCTACTTGGTTCTTTGCTCAAAAAAATTTTAGGATGTTTTATTTGTATTTGTTTGAAGCATTAGAGTATTTATGCAAAGTTTCAATCCATTTGTATAAACCCTCGAAGAAAAAAAGTGACAAAATTGATTTTGACTAGGGTTGCCCCTAGTCCAAAATTGAAAATGTATTTCCTACTTGGTTCTTTGCTCAAAAAAATTTTAGGATGTTTTATTTGTATTTGTTTGAAGCACTAGAATATTTATGCATAGTTTCAATCCATTTGTATAAACCCTCGAAGAAAAAAGTGACAAAATTGATTTTGACTAGGGTCGCCCCTAGTCCAAAATTGAAAATGTATTTCCTACTTGGTTCTTTGCTCAAAAAAATTTTAGGATGTTTTATTTGTATTTGTTTTAAGCACTAGAATATTTATGCAAAGTTTCAATCCATTTTTATAAACCCTCGAAGAGAAAAAGTGACAAAATTGATTTTGACTAGGGTCGCCCCTAGTCCAAAATTGAAAATGTATTTCCTACTTGGTTCTTTGGTCAAAAAAAATTTTAGGATGTTTTATTTGTATTTGTTTTAAGCACTCGAATATTTATGCAAAGTTTTAATCCATTTGTATAAACCCTCGAAGAAAAAAAGTGACAAAATTGATTTTGACTAGGGTTGCCCCTAGTCCAAAATTGAAAATGTATTTCCTTCTTGGTTCTTTCCTCAAAAAAATTTTAAGATGTTTTATTTGTATTTGTTTGATGCAATAGAATGTTTATGCATAGTTTCAATCCATTTGTATAAACCCTCGAAGAAAAAAAGTGACAAAATTGATTTTGACTAGGGTCGCCCCTAGTTTAAGATGTTTTATTTGTATTTGTTTTAAGCACTAGAATATTTATGCATAGTTTCAATCCATTTGTATAAACCCTCGAAGAAAAAAAGTGACAAAATTGATTTTGACTAGGGTTGCCCCTAGTCCAAAATTGAAAATGTATTTCCTTCTTGGTTCTCTGCTCAAAAAAAATTTTGGATGTTTTATTTGTATTTGTTTGAAGCACTAGAATATTTATGCATAGTTTCAATCCATTTTAATAAACCCTCAAAGAAAAAAAGGTGACAAAATTGATTTTGACTAGGGTTGCCCCTAGTCCAAAATTGAAAATGTATTTCCTACTTGGTTCTTTGCTCAAAAAAATTTTAGGATGTTTTATTTGTATTTGTTTTAAGCACTAGAATATTTATGCAAAGTTTCAATCCATTTGTATAAACCCTCGAAAAAAAAGTGACAAAATTGATTTAGACTAGGGTCGCCCCTAGTCCAAAATTGAAAATGTATTTCCTTCTTGGTTCTGTGCTCAAAAAAATTTTAGGATGTTTTATTTGTATTTGTTTTAAACACTAGAATATTTATGCATAGTTTCAATCCATTTGTATAAACCCTCGAAGAAAAAAAGTGACAAAACTAGTAATGAAGCCGATCACGCTTCATGGGAATATTCACACAATCCTATAGAACTCTCTATGTATTGTTCAGAAAATCTTGAAAAATCTTCTCTCAATAAAATGTAAGACTTAATATCAAAATTTGCTGCATTATCAACAAAGGATACCACGCATTAAGAACACGTTTTATAACGAAAATCATGATTCTAGTGTCGCAAAGAAATAAAAATTTTTAAAATTATAAATATGAAAAATACGACCTATGTAGAAAGCCATTAACTTTCACACTTAGTAAACGATAGATTATGAAATTGAAAAATCACTCAAATTAATGCTCCGCAGTCAGTCTCTTATGTAGATCAGACTTCAACATAGGTTACAGTCTTGGAAAGTTTTGCAACTTATGTGCTCCGTTTCGTTCAACTGTTTATAGATTACAGAAGGTTTATAGGTTACAGGTGTAAAATAATGATCTCAGTAGTCTGAGAAAATAAAAAAATCAGTTGAAAAACACGAACAAAAACATTAAGACGTGTTTCATTAAAAATTAAAAATAAAACAACAGGTGTGTTAAACTCAGATCTTATAGATTACAGTAGGTTTATAAATTACAGGTGTGTTGAACTTCAATATCAATAATTCACTTCGCTTCGCTCCGTTCAGGACGTAAAAATTTGTGAGCTTCGCTCAACCTAGTTTAGATTTATAGGTTACAGGTGTGTTGAACTCCACTCCGTTTCACTCCGTTTCGTTCAACTGTTTATAGATTACAGAAGGTTTATAGGTTACAGGTGTGTTGAAATCCACTCCGTTTCGTTCAACTGTTTAAAGATAACAGTAGGTTTATAGGTTACAGGTGTGTTGAACTCCACTCCGTTTCGTTCAACTGTTTATAGATTACAGTAGGTTTATAGGTAACAGGTGTGTTGAACTCCACTCCGTTTCACTCCGTTTCGTTCAACTGTTTATAGATTACAGTAGGTTTATAGGTTACAGGTGTGTTGAACTCCACTCCGTTTCGTTCAACTGTTTATAGATTACAGAAGGTTTATAGGTTACAGGTGTGTTGAACTCCACTCCGTTTCGTTCAACTGTTTATAGATTACAGAAGGTTTATAGGTTACAGGTGTGTTGAAATCCACTCCGTTTCGTTCAACTGTTTAAAGATAACAGTAGGTTTATAGGTTACAGGTGTGTTGAACTCCACTCCGTTTCGTTCAACTGTTAATAGATTACAGTAGGTTTATAGGTTACAGGTGTGTTGAACTCCACTCCGTTTCACTTCGTTTCGTTCAACTGTTTATAGATTACAGTAGGTTTATAGGTTACAGGTGTGTTGAACTCCACTCCGTTTCACTCCGTTTCGTTCAACTGTTTATAGATTACAGTAGGTTTATAGGTTACAGGTGTGTTGAAGTCCACTCCGTTTCACTCCGTTTCATTCAACTGTTTATAGATTACAGTAGGTTTATAGGTTACAGGTGTGTTGAACTCCACTCCGTTTCACTCCGTTTCGTTCAACTGTTTATAGATAACAGTAGGTTTATAGGTTACAGGTGTGTTGAACTCCACTCCGTTTCACTCCGTTTCGTTCAACTGTTTATAGATTACAGTAGGTTTATAGGTTACAGGTGTGTTGAACTCCACTCCGTTTCACTCCGTTTCGTTCAACTGTTTATAGATAACAGTAGGTTTATAGGTTACAGGTGTGTTGAACTCCACTCCGTTTCACTCCGTTTCGTTCAACTGTTTATAGATTACAGTAGGTTTATAGGTTAAAGGTGTGTTGAACTCCACTCCGTTTCACTCCGTTTCGTTCAACTGTATGTAGATTACAGTAGGTTTATAGGTTACAGGTGTGTTGAACTCCACTCCGTTTCACTCCGTTTCGTTCAACTGTTTATAGATTACAGTTGGTTTATAGGTTACAGGTGTGTTGAACTCCACTCCGTTTCACTCCGTTTCGTTCAACTGTTTATAGATTACAGTAGGTTTATAGGTTACAGGTGTGTTGAACTCCACTCCGTTTCACTCCGTTTCGTTCAACTGTTTATAGATTACAGTAGGTTTATAGGTTAAAGGTGTGTTGAACTCCACTCCGTTTCACTCCGTTTCGTTCAACTGTATGTAGATTACAGTAGGTTTATAGGTTACAGGTGTGTTGAACTCCACTCCGTTTCACTCCGTTTCGTTCAACTGTTTATAGATTACAGTAGGTTTATAGGTTACAGGTGTGTTGAACTCCACTCCGTTTCACTCCGTTTCGTTCAACTGTTTATAGATTACAGTAGGTTTATAGGTTAAAGGTGTGTTGAACTCCATTCCGTTTCACTCCGTTTCGTTCAACTGTTTATAGATTACAGAAGGTTTATAGGTTACAGGTGTGTTGAAATCCACTCCGTTTCGTTCAACTGTTTAAAGATAACAGTAGGTTTATAGGTTACAGGTGTGTTGAACTCCACTCCGTTTCGTTCAACTGTTTATAGATTACAGTAGGTTTATAGGTTACAGGTGTGTTGAACTCCACTCCGTTTCACTCCGTTTCGTTCAACTGTTTATAGATTACAGTAGGTTTATAGGTTACAGGTGTGTTGAACTCCACTCCGTTTCGTTCAACTGTTTATAGATTACAGAAGGTTTATAGGTTACAGGTGTGTTGAACTCCACTCCGTTTCGTTCAACTGTTTATAGATTACAGAAGGTTTATAGGTTACAGGTGTGTTGTAATCCACTCCGTTTCGTTCAACTGTTTAAAGATAACAGTAGGTTTATAGGTTACAGGTGTGTTGAACTCCACTCCGTTTCACTCCGTTTCGTTCAACTGTTTATAGATAACAGTAGGTTTATAGGTTACAGGTGTGTTGAACTCCACTCCGTTTCACTCCGTTTCGTTCAACTGTTTATAGATTACAGTAGGTTTATAGGTTACAGGTGTGTTGAACTCCACTCCGTTTCACTCCGTTTCGTTCAACTGTTTATAGATAACAGTAGGTTTATAGGTTACAGGTGTGTTGAACTCCACTCCGTTTCACTCCGTTTCGTTCAACTGTTTATAGATTACAGTAGGTTTATAGGTTAAAGGTGTGTTGAACTCCACTCCGTTTCACTCCGTTTCGTTCAACTGTATGTAGATTACAGTAGGTTTATAGGTTACAGGTGTGTTGAACTCCACTCCGTTTCACTCCGTTTCGTTCAACTGTTTATAGATTACAGTTGGTTTATAGGTTACAGGTGTGTTGAACTCCACTCCGTTTCACTCCGTTTCGTTCAACTGTTTATAGATTACAGTAGGTTTATAGGTTACAGGTGTGTTGAACTCCACTCCGTTTCACTCCGTTTCGTTCAACTGTTTATAGATTACAGTAGGTTTATAGGTTAAAGGTGTGTTGAACTCCACTCCGTTTCACTCCGTTTCGTTCAACTGTATGTAGATTACAGTAGGTTTATAGGTTACAGGTGTGTTGAACTCCACTCCGTTTCACTCCGTTTCGTTCAACTGTTTATAGATTACAGTAGGTTTATAGGTTACAGGTGTGTTGAACTCCACTCCGTTTCACTCCGTTTCGTTCAACTGTTTATAGATTACAGTAGGTTTATAGGTTAAAGGTGTGTTGAACTCCATTCCGTTTCACTCCGTTTCGTTCAACTGTTTATAGATTACAGAAGGTTTATAGGTTACAGGTGTGTTGAAATCCACTCCGTTTCGTTCAACTGTTTAAAGATAACAGTAGGTTTATAGGTTACAGGTGTGTTGAACTCCACTCCGTTTCGTTCAACTGTTTATAGATTACAGTAGGTTTATAGGTTACAGGTGTGTTGAACTCCACTCCGTTTCACTCCGTTTCGTTCAACTGTTTATAGATTACAGTAGGTTTATAGGTTACAGGTGTGTTGAACTCCACTCCGTTTCGTTCAACTGTTTATAGATTACAGAAGGTTTATAGGTTACAGGTGTGTTGAACTCCACTCCGTTTCGTTCAACTGTTTATAGATTACAGAAGGTTTATAGGTTACAGGTGTGTTGTAATCCACTCCGTTTCGTTCAACTGTTTAAAGATAACAGTAGGTTTATAGGTTACAGGTGTGTTGAACTCCACTCCGTTTCGTTCAACTGTTAATAGATTACAGTAGGTTTATAGGTTACAGGTGTGTTGAACTCCACTCCGTTTCGTTCAACTGTTTATAGATTACAGTAGGTTTATAGGTTACAGGTGTGTTGAACTCCACTCCGTTTCGTTCAACTGTTTATAGATTACAGTAGGTTTATAGGTTACAGGTGTGTTGAACTCCACTCCGTTTCACTCCGTTTCATTCAACTGTTTATAGATTACAGTAGGTTTATAGGTTACAGGTGTGTTGAACTCCACTCCGTTTCACTCCGTTTCGTTCAACTGTTTATAGATAACAGTAGGTTTATAGGTTACAGGTGTGTTGAACTCCACTCAGTTTCACTCCGTTTCGTTCAACTGTTTATAGATTACAGTAGGTTTATAGGTTACAGGTGTGTTGAACTCCACTCCGTTTCACTCCGTTTCGTTCAACTGTTTATAGATAACAGTAGGTTTATAGGTTACAGGTGTGTTGAACTCCACTCCGTTTCACTCCGTTTCGTTCAACTGTTTATAGATTACAGTAGGTTTATAGGTTACAGGTGTGTTGAACTCCACTCCGTTTCACTCCGTTTCGTTCAACTGTTTATAGATTACAGTAGGTTTATAGGTTAAAGGTGTGTTGAACTCCACTCCGTTTCACTCCGTTTCGTTCAACTGTATGTAGATTACAGTAGGTTTGTAGGTTACAGGTGTTTTGAACTCCACTCCGTTTCACTCCGTTTCGTTCAACTGTTTATAGATTACAGTTGGTTTATAGGTTACAGGTGTGTTGAACTCCACTCCGTTTCGTTCAACTGTTTATAGATTACAGTAGGTTTATAGGTTACAGGTGTGTTGAACTCCACTCCGTTTCACTCCGTTTCGTTCAACTGTTTATAGATTACAGTAGGTTTATAGGTTAAAGGTGTGTTGAACTCCACTCCGTTTCACTCCGTTTCGTTCAACTGTATGTAGATTACAGTAGGTTTATAGGTTACAGGTGTGTTGAACTCCACTCCGTTTCACTCCGTTTCACTCCGTTTCGTTCAACTGTTTATAGATAACAGTAGGTTTATAGGTTACAGGTGTGTTGAACTCCACTCCGTTTTACTCCGTTTCGTTCAACTGATTATAGATTACAGTAGGTTTATAGGTTAAAGGTGTGTTAAACTCCACTCCGTTTCACTCCGTTTCGTTCAACTGTTTATAGATAACAGTAGGTTTATAGGTTACAGGTGTGTTGAACTGCACTCCGTTTCACTCCGTTTCGTTCAACTGTTTATAGATTACAGTTGGTTTATAGGTTACAGGTGTGTTGAACTCCACTCCGTTTCACTCCGTTTCACTCCGTTTCGTTCAACTGTTTAAAGATTACAGTAGGTTTATAGGTTACAGGTGTGTTGAACTCCACTCCGTTTCACTCCGTTTCGTTCAACTGTTTATAGATTACAGTAGGTTTATAGGTTACAGGTGTGTTGAACTCCACTCCGTTTCACTCCGTTTCGTTCAACTGTTTATAGATAACAGTAGGATTATAGGTTAAAGGTGTGTTGAACTCCACTCCGTTTCACTCCGTTTCGTTCAACTGTATGTAGATTACAGTAGGTTTATAGGTTACAGGTGTGTTGAACTCCACTCCGTTTCACTCCGTTTCGTTCAACTGTTTATAGATTACAGTAGGTTTATAGGTTACAGGTGTGTTGAACTCCACTCCGTTTCACTCCGTTTCGTTCAACTGTTTATAGATAACAGTAGGTTTATAGGTTACAGGTGTGTTGAACTCCACTCCGTTTCGTTCAACTGTTTATAGATTACAGTAGGTTTATAGGTTACAGGTGTGTTGAACTCCACTCCGTTTCACTCCGTTTCGTTCAACTGTTTATAGATAACAGTAGGTTTATAGGTTACAGGTGTGTTGAACTCCACTCCGTTTCACTCCGTTTCGTTCAACTGTTTAAAGATTACAGTTGGTTTATAGGTTACAGGTGTGTTGAACTCCACTCCGTTTCACTCCGTTTCGTTCAACTGTTTATAGATTACAGAAGGTTTATAGGTTACAGATCGTACTGGATTTTTTTAAATTGGGTAAAATTTTCACGCCTTCACTTCGCTTCGCTCCGTTCAGGACGTAAAAATTTGTGAGCTTCGCTCAACCTAGTTTAGATTTATAGGTTACAGGTGTGTTGAACTCCACTCCGTTTCACTCCGTTTCGTTCAACTGTTTATAGATTACAGAAGGTTTATAGGTTACAGGTGTGTTGAAATCCACTCCGTTTCGTTCAACTGTTTAAAGATAACAGTAGGTTTATAGGTTACAGGTGTGTTGAACTCCACTCCGTTTCGTTCAACTGTTTATAGATTACAGTAGGTTTATAGGTTACAGGTGTGTTGAACTCCACTCCGTTTCACTCCGTTTCGTTCAACTGTTTATAGATTACAGTAGGTTTATAGGTTACAGGTGTGTTGAACTCCACTCCGTTTCGTTCAACTGTTTATAGATTACAGAAGGTTTATAGGTTACAGGTGTGTTGAACTCCACTCCGTTTCGTTCAACTGTTTATAGATTACAGAAGGTTTATAGGTTACAGGTGTGTTGTAATCCACTCCGTTTCGTTCAACTGTTTAAAGATAACAGTAGGTTTATAGGTTACAGGTGTGTTGAACTCCACTCCGTTTCGTTCAACTGTTAATAGATTACAGTAGGTTTATAGGTTACAGGTGTGTTGAACTCCACTCCGTTTCACTTCGTTTCGTTCAACTGTTTATAGATTACAGTAGGTTTATAGGTTACAGGTGTGTTGAACTCCACTCCGTTTCACTCCGTTTCGTTCAACTGTTTATAAATTACAGTAGGTTTATAGGTTACAGGTGTGTTGAACTCCACTCCGTTTCACTCCGTTTCATTCAACTGTTTATAGATTACAGTAGGTTTATAGGTTACAGGTGTGTTGAACTCCACTCCGTTTCACTCCGTTTCGTTCAACTGTTTATAGATAACAGTAGGTTTATAGGTTACAGGTGTGTTGAACTCCACTCCGTTTCACTCCGTTTCGTTCAACTGTTTATAGATTACAGTAGGTTTATAGGTTACAGGTGTGTTGAACTCCACTCCGTTTCACTCCGTTTCGTTCAACTGTTTATAGATAACAGTAGGTTTATAGGTTACAGGTGTGTTGAACTCCACTCCGTTTCACTCCGTTTCGTTCAACTGTTTATAGATTACAGTAGGTTTATAGGTTACAGGTGTGTTGAACTCCACTCCGTTTCACTCCGTTTCGTTCAACTGTTTATAGATTACAGAAGGTTTATAGGTTACAGATCGTACTGGATTTTTTTAAATTGGGTAAAATTTTCACGCCTTCACTTCGCTTCGCTCCGTTCAGGACGTAAAAATTTGTGAGCTTCGCTCAACCTAGTTTAGATTTATAGATTACAGGTGTGTTGAACTCCACTCCGTTTCGTTCAACTGTTTATAGATTACAGAAGGTTTATAGGTTACAGGTGTGTTGAAATCCACTCCGTTTCGTTCAACTGTTTAAAGATAACAGTAGGTTTATAGGTTAAAGGTGTGTTGAACTCCACTCCGTTTCGTTCAACTGTTTATAGATTACAGTAGGTTTATAGGTTACAGGTGTGTTGAACTCCACTCCGTTTCACTCCGTTTCGTTCAACTGTTTATAGATTACAGTAGGTTTATAGGTTACAGGTGTGTTGAACTCCACTCCGTTTCGTTCAACTGTTTATAGATTACAGAAGGTTTATAGGTTACAGGTGTGTTGAACTCCACTCCGTTTCGTTCAACTGTTTATAGATTACAGAAGGTTTATAGGTTACAGGTGTGTTGTAATCCACTCCGTTTCGTTCAACTGTTTAAAGATAACAGTAGGTTTATAGGTTACAGGTGTGTTGAACTCCACTCCGTTTCGTTCAACTGTTAATAGATTACAGTAGGTTTATAGGTTACAGGTGTGTTGAACTCCACTCCGTTTCACTTCGTTTCGTTCAACTGTTTATAGATTACAGTAGGTTTATAGGTTACAGGTGTGTTGAACTCCACTCCGTTTCACTCCGTTTCGTTCAACTGTTTATAGATTACAGTAGGTTTATAGGTTACAGGTGTGTTGAACTCCACTCCGTTTCACTCCGTTTCATTCAACTGTTTAGAGATTACAGTAGGTTTATAGGTTACAGGTGTGTTGAACTCCACTCCGTTTCACTCCGTTTCGTTCAACTGTTTATAGATAACAGTAGGTTTATAGGTTACAGGTGTGTTGAACTCCACTCCGTTTCACTCCGTTTCGTTCAACTGTTTATAGATTACAGTAGGTTTATAGGTTACAGGTGTGTTGAACTCCACTCCGTTTCACTCCGTTTCGTTCAACTGTTTATAGATTACAGTAGGTTTATAGGTTACAGGTGTGTTGAACTCCACTCCGTTTCACTCCGTTTCGTTCAACTGTTTATAGATTACAGTAGGTTTATAGGTTACAGGTGTGTTGAACTCCACTCCGTTTCACTCCGTTTCGTTCAACTGTTTATAGATTACAGTTGGTTTATAGGTTACAGGTGTGTTGAACTCCACTCCGTTTCACTCCGTTTCGTTCAACTGTTTATAGATTACAGTAGGTTTATAGGTTACAGGTGTGTTGAACTCCACTCCGTTTCACTCCGTTTCGTTCAACTGTTTATAGATTACAGTAGGTTTATAGGTTACAGGTGTGTTGAACTCCACTCCGTTTCACTCCGTTTCGTTCAACTGTTTATAGATTACAGTAGGTTTATAGGTTACAGGTGTGTTGAACTCCACTCCGTTTCACTCCGTTTCGTTCAACTGTTTATAGATTACAGTTGGTTTATAGGTTACAGGTGTGTTGAACTCCACTCCGTTTCGTTCAACTGTTAATAGATTACAGTAGGTTTATAGGTTACAGGTGTGTTGAACTCCACTCCGTTTCACTCCGTTTCGTTCAACTGTTTATAGATTACAGTAGGTTTATAGGTTACAGATCGTACTGGATTTCCAAATGTATCGACCAAGAATCCAAAATTAACCATGTTTACAACTCAGAACCAAGAGTATGTAAAATTTTAATTATTTTTGAAACTTGGAGCCAAGATCCAGTAAAGTTTGGATCATGGCTGAAACTTAAAACCAAGATCCAGTAAAGTTTTAAGCATGTCTGAAACTTAAAATCAAGATCCAGTAAAGTTATAAGCATATCTGAAACTTAAAATCAAGATCCAGTAAAGTTTTAAGCATGTCTGAAACTTAAAATCAAGATCCAGTCAAGTTTTAAGCATGTCTGAAACTTAAAATCAAGATCCAGTAAAGTTTAAAGCATGTCTGAAACTTAATATCAAGATCCAGTAAAGTTTTAATCATGTCTGAAACTTAAAACCAAGATCCAGTAAAGTTTAAAGCATGTCTGAAACTTAAAATCAAGATCCAGTTAAGTTTTAATCATGTCTGAAACTTAAAACCAAGATCCAGTAAAGTTTTAAGCATGTCTGAAACTTAAAATCAAGATCCAGTAAAGTTTTAACCATGTCTGAAACTTAAAACCAAGATCCAGTAAAGTTTTAATCATGTCTGAAACTTAAAACCAAGATCCAGTCAAGTTTTAAGCATGTCTAAAACTTAAAATCAAGATCCAGTAAAGTTTTAATCATATCTGAAACTTAAAACCAAGATCCAGTAAAGTTTTATTCATGTCTGAAACTTAAAACCAAGATCCAGTAAAGTTTAAAGCATGTCTGAAACTTAAAATCAAGATCCAGTAAAGTTTTAAGCATGTCTGAAACTTAAAATCAAGATCCAGTAAAGTTTTAAGCATGTTTGAAACTTAAAACCAAGATCCAGTAAAGTTTTAATCATGTCTGAAACTTAAAACCAAGATCCAGTAAAGTTTAAAGCATGTCTGAAACTTAAAATCAAGATCCAGTAAAGTTTTAATCATGTCTGAAACTTAAAACCAAGATCCAGTAAAGTTTTAAGCATGTCTGAAACTTAAAATCAAGATCCAGTAAAGTTTTAACCATGTCTGAAACTTAAAACCAAGATCCAGTAAAGTTTTAATCATGTCTGAAACTTAAAACCAAGATCCAGTCAAGTTTTAATCTTGTCTGAAACTTAAAACCAAGATCCAGTAAAGTTTTAATCATGTCTGAAACTTAAAACCAAGATCCAGTAAAGTTTAAAGCATGTCTGAAACTTAAAATCAAGATCCAGTAAAGTTTTAATCATGTCTGAAACTTAAAACCAAGATCCAGTAAAGTTTTAAGCATGTCTGAAACTTAAAATCAAGATCCAGTAAAGTTTTAACCATGTCTGAAACTTAAAACCAAGATCCAGTAAAGTTTTAATCATGTCTGAAACTTAAAACCAAGATCCAGTAAAGTTTTAAGCATGTCTGAAACTTAAAATCAAGATCCAGTAAAGTTTTAACCATGTCTGAAACTTAAAACCAAGATCCAGTAAAGTTTTAATCATGTCTGAAACTTAAAACCAAGATCCAGTCAAGTTTTAAGCATGTCTGAAACTTAAAATCAAGATCCAGTAAAGTTTTAATCATATCTGAAACTTAAAACCAAGATCCAGTAAAGTTTTAATCATGTCTGAAACTTAAAACCACATCCAGTAAAGTTATAAGCATGTCTGAAACTTAAAATCAAGATCCAGTAAAGTTTTAAGCATGTCTGAAACTTAAAATCAAGATCCAGTAAAGTTTTAAGCATGTTTGAAACTTAAAACCAAGATCCAGTAAAGTTTTAATCATGTCTGAAACTTAAAACCAAGATCCAGTAAAGTTTTAATCTTGTCTGAAACTTAAAACCAAGATCCAGTAAAGTTTTAAGCATGTCTGAAACTTAAAACCAAGATCCAGTAAAGTTTAAAGCATGTCTGAAACTTAAAACCAAGATCCAGTAAAGTTTAAAGCATGTCTGAAACTTAAAACCAAGATCCAGTAAAAGTTGAGCATGTCTGAAACTTGCAACCGTGATCCAGTAAAGTTTGAGAAAAAGTACAAGTGGGCTTTGACAATTTCAATTTGAATTTTTTTTATAATTAAGAAATAAGAAAAAGATCTAAGTAGGCTTTGACAATTTCAATTTCAATCAATTTTATAATTAAGAAAATAAGAAAAAGTTCGCAGTGAACTTTGAAAATTTGTTGAAAGTGAGGAATCATTGTGGAAAATTAATTCAATTATTTAATTATATTATGTATCATTTAATAGACATTGTGAAAGTAAAATTGATTGAAAAAAAATTGAAAATTTGTGTGAATATGATTGAAATTGTGCTGTCGTTGGAAATAAGATCCAGTAAGTATAAGCCTGTTTGAAACAAAAACAAAATAATCGAGTAGGAAAAAAATTAAGAATTAAACAAAAAAAAAATATTTTCATTATGATACAAATAAAGTTTGTATTTAATAACATAGATACAGTATGCTGAATCTTGTAAAGGAACTTGCTAGTTCCAACATTTTTTCACATACATTTAACTTAATGCATACTGTCACAACCATTTTATTAATATCACACTAATACCAACAAATATTTCCGTTGTAAACAAAAAATAAATATGTTATGTAATAATCGGTTAAACTTTTCCCATACAAAAATGTTTATGCATCTTGTGCCTCACTGGAAGCATCTTATGACTCCAAAAACAATACAGTTCTTGCGGTAGCCATTATCTATCAGAAGCAAAAAACCGGAAGTCTCAATATTAAGTTTGAAGCGAGTTATCGCACCGATTAACTAACTAACCAACAGAATGCCCTTTTTTGCGAGTTTTTGGAACTGGAACTGCCAAATGAAAAATTGTTTTCACCATTAGATAGGTATTTCGAGGCACAAACTTTTACATATCAGGTATTTGGGTTGATTTCGTAAGCCTGAAGCAGAAAGTTAAAAAAACTGATTTTCCGAAAAACCAAAAACAATATATTCACAAAAATTGAAAATTTTGTGTGAATATGATTGATTTTGACTAGGGTCGCCCCTAGTCCAAAATTGAAAATGTATCTCCTACTTGGTTCTTTGCTCAAAAAAATTTTAGGATGTTTTATTTGTATTTGTTTAAGCACTCGAATATTTATGCAAAGTTTCAATCAATTTGTATAAACCCTCGAAGAAAAAAAGTGAGAAAATTTATTTTGACTAGGGTCGCCCCTAGTCCAAAATTGAAAATGTATTTCCTACTTGGTTCTTTGCTCAAAAAAATTTTAGGATGTTTTATTTGTATTTGTTTTAATAACCAGAATATTTATGCAAAGTTTTAATCCATTTGTATAAACCCTCGAAGAAAAAAAGTGACAAAATTGATTTTGACTAGGGTCGCCCCTAGTCCAAAATTGAAAATGTATTTCCCACTTGGTTCTTTGCTCAAAAAAATTTTAGGATGTATTATTTGTATTTGTTTGAAGCACTAGAATATTTATGCATAGTTTCAATCCATTTGTATAAACCCTCGAAGAAAAAAGTGACAAAATTGATTTTGACTAGGGTCGCCCCTAGTCCAAAATTGAAAATGTATTTCCTACTTGGTTCTTTGCTCAAAAAAATTTTAGGATGTTTTATTTGTATTTGTTTTAAGCACCAAAATATTTATGCAAAGTTTCAATTCATTTGTATAAACCCTCGAAGAAAAAAAGTGACAAAATTGATTTTGACTAGGGTCGCCCCTAGTCCAAAATTGAAAATGTATTTCCTACTTGGTTCTTTGCTCAAAAAAATTTTAGGATGTTTTATTTGTATTTGTTTTAAGCATTAGAGTATTTATGCAAAGTTTCAATCCATTTGTATAAACCCTCAAAGAAAAAAAGTGACAAAATTGATTTTGACTAGGGTCGCCCCTAGTCCAAAATTAAAAATGTATTTCCTACTTAGTTCTTTGCTCAAAAAATATTTTGGATGTTTTATTTGTATTTGTTTAAGCACTAGAATATTTATACATAGTTTCAATCCATTTGGATAAACCCTCAAAGAAAAAAAGTGACAAAACTGATTTTGACTAGGGTTGCCCCTAGTCCAAAATTGAAAATGTATTTTCTTCTTGGTTTTTGCTCAAAAAAAATTTTTGGATGTTTTATTTGTATTTGTTTGAAGCACTAGAATACTTATGCATAGTTTCAATCCATTTGGATAAACCCTCAAAGAAAAAAAGTGACAAAATTGATTTTGACTAGGGTTGCCCCTAGTCCAAAATTGAAAATGTATTTCCTACTTGGTTCTTTGCTCAAAAAAATTTTAGGATGTTTTATTTGTATTTGTTTTAAGCACTCGAATGTTTATGCAAAGTTTTAATCCATTTGGATATTCCCTCGAAGAAAAAAGTGACAAAATTGATTTTGACTATGGTCGCCCCTAGTCCAAAATTGAAAATGTATTTCCTACTTGGTTCTTTGCTCAAAAAAATTTTAGGATGTTTTATTTGTATTTGTTTTAAGCACTCGAATGTTTATGCAAAGTTTTAATCCATTTGGATATTCCCTCGAAGAAAAAAGTGACAAAATTGATTTTGACTATGGTCGCCCCTAGTCCAAAATTGAAAATGTATTTCCTACTTGGTTCTTTGCTCAAAAAAATTTTAGGATGTTTTATTTGTATTTTTTTTAAAGCATTAGAGTATTTATGCAAAGTTTCAATCCATTTGTATAAACCCTCGAAGAAAAAAAGTGACAAAATTGATTTTGACTAGGGTCGCCCTTAGTCCAAAATTGAAAATGTATTTCCTACTTGGTTCTTTGCTCAAAAAAATTTTAGGATGTTTTATTTGTATTTGTTTTAAGAAGAAAAAAAGTGACAAAATTGATTTTGACTAGGGTCGCCCCTAGTCCAAAATTGAAAATGTATTTCCTACTTGGTTCTTTGCTCAAAAAAAATTTTTAGGATATTTTATTTGTATTTGTTTTAAGCATTAGAGTATTTATGCAAAGTTTCAATCCATTTGTATAAACCCTCAAAGAAAAAAAGTGACAAAATTGATTTTGACTAGGGTCGCCCCTAGTCCAAAATTAAAAATGTATTTCCTACTTAGTTCTTTGCTCAAAAAATATTTTGGATGTTTTATTTGTATTTGTTTAAGCACTAGAATATTTATGCATAGTTTCAATCCATTTGGATAAACCCTCAAAGAAAAAAAGTGACAAAATTGATTTTGACTAGGGTTGCCCCTAGTCCAAAATTGAAAATGTATTTCCTACTTGGTTCTTTGCTCAAAAAAATTTTAGGATGTTTTATTTGTATTTGTTTGAAGCACTAGAATATTTATGCATAGTTTCAATGCATTTGTATAAACCCTCGAAGAAAAAAGTGACAAAATTGATTTTGACTATGGTCGCCCCTAGTCCAAAATTGAAAATGTATTTCCTACTTGGTTCTTTGCTCAAAAAAATTTTAGGATGTTTTATTTGTATTTGTTTTAAGCACTAGAATATTTATGCAAAGTTTCAATCCATTTGTATAAACCCTCGAAAAAAAAGTGACAAAATTGATTTTGACTAGGGTCGCCCCTAGTCCAAAATTGAAAATGTATTTCCTTCTTGGTTCTTTGCTCAAAAAAATTTTAGGATGTTTTATTTGTATTTGTTTTACACACTGAAATATTTATGCATAGTTTCAATCCATTTGTATAAACCGTCGAAGAAAAAAAGTGACAAAATTGATTTTGACTAGGGTCGCCCCTAGTCCAAAATTGAAAATGTATTTCCTACTTGGTTCTTTGCTCAAAAAAATTTTAGGATGTTTTATTTGTATTTGTTTTACACACTGAAATATTTATGCATAGTTTTAATCCATTTGTATAAACCCTCGAAGAAAAAAAGTGACAAAATTGATTTTGACTAGGGTTGCCCCTAGTCCAAAATTGAAAATGCATTTCCTTCTTGGTTCTTTCCTCAAAAAAATTTTAAGATGTTTTATTTGTATTTGTTTTAAGCACTAGAATATTTATGCAAAGTTTCAATCCATTTGTATTAACCGTCGAAAAAAAAAGTGACAAAATTGATTTTGACTAGGGTCGCCCCTAGTCCAAAATTGAAAATGTATTTCCTACTTGGTTCTTTGCTCAAAAATATTTTAGGATGTTTTATTTGTATTTGTTTTAAGCACTAGAATATTTATGCATAGTTTCAATCCATTTGTATAAACCCTCGAAGAAAAAAAGTGACAAAACTGATTTTGACTAGGGTTGCCCCTAGTCCAAAATTGAAAATGTATTTCCTACTTGGTTCTTTGCTCAAAAAAATTTTAGGATGTTTTATTTATATTTGTTTGAAGCACTAGAATATTTATGCATAGTTTCAATCCATTTGTATAAACCCTCGAAGAAAATAGTGACAAAATTGATTTTGACTAGGGTCGCCCCTAGTCCAAAATTGAAAATGTATTTCCTACGTGGTTCTTTGCTCAAAAAAATTTTAGGATGTTTTATTTGTATTTGTTTTAAGCACTAGAATATTTATGCAAAGTTTCAATCCATTTGGATAAACCCTCAAAGAAAAAAAGTGACAAAACTGATTTTGACTAGGGTTGCCCCTAGTCCAAAATTGAAAATGTATTTCCTACAAGGTTCTTTGCTCAAAAAAATTTTAGGATGTTTTATTTGTATTTGTTTTAAGCACTAGAATATTTATGCATAGTTTCAATCCATTTGTATAAACCCTCGAAGAAAAAAGTGACAAAATTGATTTTGACTAGGGTCGCCCCTAGTCCAAAATTGAAAATGTATTTCCTACATGGTTCTTTGCTCAAAAAAATTTTAGGATGTTTTATTTGTATTTGTTTTAAGCACTAGAATATTTATGCATAGTTTCAATCCATTTGGATAAACCCTCAAAGAAAAAAAGTGACAAAACTGATTTTGACTAGGGTTGCCCCTAGTCCAAAATTGAAAATGTATTTCCTACTTGGTTCTTTGCTCAAAAAAATTTTAGGATGTTTTATTTGTATTTGTTTGAAGCACTAGAATATTTATGCATAGTTTCAATCCATTTGTATAACCCTCGAAGAAAAAAGTGACAAAATTGATTTTGACTAGGGTCGCCCCTAGTCCAAAATTGAAAATGTATTTCCTACTCGGTTCTTTGCTCAAAAAAATTTTAGGATGTTTTATTTGTATTTGTTTTAAGCACTAGAATATTTATGCAAAGTTTCAATCCATTTGTATAAACCCTCGAAAAAAAAGTGACAAAATTGATTTTGACTAGGGTCGCCCCTAGTCCAAAATTGAAAATGTATTTCCTTCTTGGTTCTTTGCTCAAAAATATTTTAGGATGTTTTATTTGTATTTGTTTTAAGCACTAGAATATTTATTCAAAGTTTCAATCCATTTGTATAAACCTTTGAAAAAAAAAGTGACAAAATTGATTTTGACTAGGGTCGCCCCTAGTCCAAAATTGAAAATGTATTTCCTTCTTGGTTTTTGCTCAAAAAAAATTTTTGGATGTTTTATTTGTATTTGTTTGAAGCACTTGAATATTTATGCATAGTTTCAATCCATTTGGATAAACTCTCAAAGAAAAAAAGTGACAAAATTGATTTTGACTAGGGTCGCCCCTAGTCCAAAATTGAAAATGTATTTCCTTCTTGGTTCTTTGCTCAGAAACGTTTTAGGATGTTTTATTTTGTATTTGTTTTAAGCACTAGAATATTTATGCATAGTTTCAATCCATTTGTATAAACCCTCGAAGAGAAAAAGTGACAAAATTGATTTTGACTAGGGTCGCCCCTAGTCCAAAATTGAAAATGTATTTCCTTCTTGGTTCTTTGCTCAAAAACGTTTTAGGATGTTTTATTTTGTATTTGTTTTAAGCACTAGAATATTAATGCAAAGTTTCAATCTATTTGGATAAACCCTCGAAGAAAAAAGTGACAAACTGATTTTGACTAGGGTCGCCCCTAGTCCAAAATTGAAAATGTATTTCCTACTTGGTTCTGTGCTCAAAAAAATTTTAGGATGTTTTATTCGTATTTGTTTTAAGCACTAGAATATTTATGCAAAGTTTCAATCCATTTGTATAAACCCTCGAAGAAAAAAGTGACAAACTGATTTTGACTAGGGTCGCCCCTAGTCCAAAATTGAAAATGTATTTCCTACTTAGTTCTTTGCTCAAAAAAATTTTAGGATGTTTTATTTGTATTTGTTTTTAGCATTAGAATATTTATGCAAAGTTTCAATCTATTTGGATAAACCCTCGAAGAAAAAAGTGACAAACTGATTTTGACTAGGGTCGCCCCTAGTCCAAAATTGAAAATGTATTTCCTACTTAGTTCTTTGCTCAAAAAAATTTTGGGATGTTTTATTTGTATTTGTTTTTAGCATTAGAATATTTATGCAAAGTTTCAATCTATTTGGATAAACCCTCGAAGAAAAAAGTGACAAACTGATTTTGACTAGGGTCGCCTATGCTTTCCTGATGACGAAATCGAGACCGAGACTTCCCGGGAAGTCTCGGTCTCGATCTCGTCTCGGTCTCGAGAATTTTCCGAGACCGAGACCCGAGACTAGAGAAGAAAAAAATTTAAGTAAAAATGATAATTTTAGAATTTTTCCCATCACAGTTTGTAGTTAATCTTACAGTTACCTATCCAATTTTTGTGAATAAATATCAATAATAAATTAATTATTAGTAAAAGTTTTAAGTTCAGTCAACTTCCAACTCTCAAGTTACTCAATTACAACAAAATTCTCTTCGAGATCGTTTGAAGTTAAGCTTGATGCAATTTACATCAAATGAGCCTAGTACTCGAAACATTAATGAAAACTTAAAACGCGAGTTTTCATGGTATGAGAGAAATAAAGTCAAAACTCCGTTATTAAATCAGCTGTATAATGCACTGCTAAGCATTCAACCAACATCTACCCAGAGTGAACGTAATTTTTCAATCAGCAATAATGTTTTGACCAAGCAAAGGAAGCGATTGCTTAACAAAAACTTAAATGCTATCGTTTTTGTGAAAAGTCATTTCCAAAACCCAGAATAGTTTTAATAGGGACACACTTTCTTATCATTATGCTTTTCTTTTATCATTACGTATTTCGTATTTCTTTTATATTTTATATTAGTATTAAGACAATAAAATTAGTTTGACTGATCGCATAACAAGGAATATATCCAGAAGTTCAATAACAAATAGACGTAATCTACATGTTCTAAGTGTTTTTTAATTACTTTCAGCGAAATTTTAAGTAGTTTTTAAAGTCGAGACTTCCCGGGAATTCCCGGGAAATCGAGAAAGCTTAGGGTCGCCCCTAGTCCAAAATTGAAAATGTATTTCCTACTTGGTTCTGTGCTCAAAAAAATTTTAGGATGTTTTATTCGTATTTGTTTTAAGCACTAGAATATTTATGCAAAGTTTCAATCCATTTGTATAAACCCTGGAAGAAAAAAGTGACAAACTGATTTTGACTAGGGTCGCCCTTAGTCCAAAGTTGAAAATGTATTTCCTACTTGGTTCTTTGCTCAAAAGAATTTTAGGATGTTTTATTTGTATTTGTTTTAAGCACTAAAATATTTATGCAAAGTTTCAATCCATTTGTATAAAGTTTCAAAGAAAAAAAGTGACAAAATTGATTTTGACTAGGGTCGCCCCTAGTCCAAAATTGAAAATGTATTTCCTACTTGGTTCTGTGCTCAAAAAAATTTTAGGATGTTTTATTCGTATTTGTTTTAAGCACTAGAATATTTATGCAAAGTTTCAATCCATTTGTATAAACCCTGGAAGAAAAAAGTGACAAACTGATTTTGACTAGGGTCGCCCTTAGTCCAAAGTTGAAAATGTATTTCCTACTTGGTTCTTTGCTCAAAAGAATTTTAGGATGTTTTATTTGTATTTGTTTTAAGCACTAAAATATTTATGCAAAGTTTCAATCCATTTGTATAAAGTTTCAAAGAAAAAAAGTGACAAAATTGATTTTGACTAGGGTCGCCCTTAGTCCAAAATTGAAAATGTATTTCCTTCTTGGTTCTTTGCTCAAAAAAATTTTTTTTTCATCCAAAGTTTAATTTAAAATAGTATAAAGTTTCAAAGAAAAAAAGTGACAAAATTGATTTTGACTAGGGTCGCCCTTAGTCCAAAATTGAAAATGTATTTCCTTCTTGGTTCTTTGCTCAAAAAAATTTTTTTTTCATCCAAAGTTTAATTTAAAATAAAAAAAATCACAGTGAACTTTTAATTTGAAAAATTCGTAAGAAAGGAAAGTTTTTTGTTTTTTCTGAAGCAACGGCTGTTCCTACCTTGCCCAAAAACAATACAGCTCTTCTATAGAGCAGTACGGATCAAATGTAAAAAAACTAGAAGTCTCTACAATGTCTCGTTATTGAGATTTCTTGCTGATTAACTTGCTTGCTTGCTTGTTTGCTTACAGAAAGCATATTTTGCGATTGTCTCAGCAATGCCACAACCAATTTGAAATCTGTTTTTTGAAAATGATGTAAAATTTCAGGCACAAACTTTTCTTCTGTGACCTTTTATAACCAATTTTGCTTTGTTTTCTCACAAAATGCGAAAAACTGATTTTTCAATCTGAACAAAACCAATAGATTCACACGTGAAAACTGTGTGAATATAAAAAACCAGAGGGCGAAGTCGACTCGAATTTTGTATGGAAAAGTCGACTTGAGTTCACTCGAATTTATACAAATTTCGAGTCGACTTCGCCCTCTGTAAAAAAAAACCACTAATTCGTTATTGCAACATAAATCTTTAGCACTAGCTCACGAGAATCAGTAAGCAAGTCGTTCAGCAAGCTACATTTGATTAATTTTGGGCTATAGATTTCCTGTACGTCCTTTGTCCTAGATTACGATTTTGCAGCTCAGATTCAATAATTCATTGTAAATGGAGCAATAAAATACCTAAATTAAAACTTAGTTTTTATTTGAAAAAAGGTTTATTTTTTATATTTTCTAGTTTGTAAATTCAACAGATTTTTGAGCTGGAATGGTTGTATTCTTTTGAGCTGAAAGCTTCATTTGAGTTTATTTAACAAATTATTAAAATCTGTTTAAATAAAAAAATTTACAAAATAAATTTTAAAACTATAGTAAATGATTATCGGGTAAGACTGCACCAAATGAGCATGTAAAAATCAGTTCAAAATTATCTGAGGACCTAATTAATTATAAAGTTTGCATAAAGATTAGAAAAGTTGGCTTCTTCATTGGTCTTTTAAATTTGTACTTATAATGATTATCAAAATATTTGATTAAACTATTCTTATATAAACGCACAACCTAATATAAATAAAATAACTAAAATGGGAAAAATGATGTAAACGCTCATTCTTGGCGTACATTGAGAAACCAACAGAGATATATCATCATCTTCATGCTCAATGCCATCTCTTGTGGGAACCTCGACAATAACAACTTCATCAGAAAACATTTGTACCTTAAAATTACAGTATGTTAAATTTATGCACCCTTTGGTTTCAGATATATTTGAATATAGGTAAGTGGGCTTAAAAATGTCAAAAACTGCATGAATGTGATTAAAGGCATCATCGTTATCTGAGAAAAATATATAATAATAATATCCATTTGTGCTAACATCGTGCTTACTAACTAGGTGAGCTCCTTGCTCCAAATATTTGACACTATTACAGTTTTTGGATGGTGGAAAATACTTTGCGACCAAAATTTGCCCATCAAAGCACTCAAGTAATGAGTTCTCAAAGCTAGAAATTGAGTCAGACTGATTTTTTGGTCGGTAGCTTTGAGCATTTCCACCGTGATTAATTCCTCTATCTAAAATAGTGTCACGTTTTGTTCGGATATTGCTATTGTTGTTTATATTAGACGATTGCCTTTGTGTAGTTTTCTTATTATGTGAATTAAAGTGACGTTTTGCATGACTTTTAATTTCATTTGCATCATTTGATTTTGTTTTAATTTTCAGATCTTCTGATATGAGATTTTTGTCATCATTATCATTTTGTATCGAATTTTTCTCATTCTTTAAATAATTTAACGAGCCATAATTTTTCTTTTTCTTAAGTACTTCATCGTCAAACTCTTCTGCCGCATTATCAAACATTGATTCATCGTCAAAAAGAGGAGAAGATTTCTCTTTAGATGACAGATGTGTATTTTCTTCTCGCGTTATTATATCAGGGTCAACAATCTCTGCTGCAGTTTCGAATGTTACTTTAACTTGTGATTTTTCAGCATTGTATGCGATTCCGAATTTATTTTTGTTATGTTCTAATAATCCACAAGTTCTCAAATTCCTTTCACCTTTTACTACGAGTAATCTTGAGCCTTCTAAAAGTGAACAAACTTTTAATTCAACGGTCGAACCTTGACCCAAATAGAAACCCCAATACTCCAATGTGTCATCAGGAACTATCATGGATTTTTTAAGTCTTATATGCTTCCTTGTTTTTGACTCGATTGGCATCTTACGAAGTTGAAATGCACTGAACGTGGTATTCATTTTAAGAACATGCTCTTGACAAAAAATTGATGAGATTCCCTGACGTACTTCCAAAACATCTGACTCAGCTACTGAATAAATTGTATCCTTAAATACTTCATGCTTTAAATAGAGCGGACAAATAATCAAGACTGTTGGAACTATTGCTACCAAACAACAAAAGGCCAAAACTCGTTTCACGCCGTGCATGTTTCAGCTGCTTTCTGCAAAACAAAGAATAATAAGAAAATATTTATAAAAATTCATAGTCAATTTTTTTACTACATTTGATTTTAACCACTATGTCTTTATCATGAAACTTTCAAGCATTATAAGAATAAAGTTTATGCTAATTATAATATCAGCAATTGATTAATTTATTGATTTTCTTATATTATTAATTTATACGAAATAACTTTTAAAGAAGGCTTAAAAGACTTTATTTTCATATTCACACCATTTTGAACGCTTTTTTCCCTCATCAGATCTACTCACTTTATTAACATTTAATATGTCCTTTATTGCTCTATAATTTGATTACAAAACCCATATGAAAATCTTTTAAACCGTTAAAACAAAAAATCATTACGATTCTAATAATTACAAGATATGGAAATTCGGTGTGAATAAACTGCATTTTAAGATACTTTTTTATATTCACACCGTTTTCACGTGTGAATCTATTGGTTTTGTTCAGATTGAAAAATCAGTTTTTCGCATTTTGTGAGAAAACAAAGCAAAATTGGTTATAAAAGGTCACAGAAGAAAAGTTTGTGCCTGAAATTTTACATCATTTTCAAAAAACAGATTTCAAATTGGTTGTGGCATTGCTGAGAAAATCGCAAAATACGCTTTCTGTAAGCAAACAAGCAAGCAAGCAAGTTAATCAGCAAGAAATGTCAATAACGAGACATTGTAGAGACTTCTAGTTTTTTACATTTGATCCGTACTGCTCTATAGAAGAGCTGTATTGTTTTTGGGCAAGGTAGGAACAGAAAAAGGTTCCTTCAAAAAAAGCAAAAAACTTTCCTTTCTTACGAATTTTTCAAATTAAAAGTTCACTGTGATTTTTTTTTTATTTTAAATTAAACTTTGGATGAAAAATTTTTTTTGAGCAAAGAACCAAGTAGGAAATACATTTTCAATTTTGGACTAGGGGCTAGGATTTGTGGAAAACAGCTGTTTTTGAAAAACAGTCTGTTTTCGGTTTTTGATATTTAAAAACAGCTGTTTTCCTGTTTTTCTAGAATTCAAAATAAACTGAGTTATCCTAAGTGTTTCTCTAAGATAATGAAACTTTTTGGAGGTTATAAGCAGTTAAGCATACATTTTAGAGCTAAGCATTATTATTTCTTATTTTTTTATGTTAATTAACTCTAAAAAAATATAATAAAATATAAAAATGCAAAAAAAAAATCCAAAATAATTTATACCTTTAAGTTACATTGCATTGTTGCATTGTAAAAGTTCCATAAGCTCTAATATTTTATTTGAAATATTCAAAAAATCTTTCTGAATAAAAAAATATCTTGTAAAATTGTTGATTATATTTTTAAACTTTAGTAAATGTTACAAAAGGTTCAAAAAATTTAAAATTTCGATTGCAAAATTAATAATGATTAACCATAAATTTGATAATGATTTCAAACCTATTAAACATCCAAAAAATATTAAAGTACATAGTAAATACATTTCAATTTGAAATGCTAGAAAAATATATTAAGTTCTTCAAAAAATTAATAAATTTTTTTTTCTGTAAATTTTATGTAAAAATGAAAAACAGAAAACAGATCTGTTTTTGAGACCTGTTTTCTGTTAACAGATTTTTGTCGAAAAACAGCTGTTTTTCTGTTTTCTGTTAACAGATTCCCCAAACCCTACTAGGGGCGACCCTAATCAAAATCAATTTTGTCACTTTTTTTCTTTGAGGGTTTATACAAATGGATTGAAACTATGCATAAATATTCTAGTGCTTAAAACAAATACAAATAAAACATCCTAAAATATTTTTAAGCAAAGAACCAAGTAGGAAATACATTTTCAATTTTGGACTAGGGGCGACCCTAGTCAAAATCAATTTTGTCACTTTTTTCTTCGAGGGTTTATCCAAATGGATTGAAACTTTGCATAAATATTCTAGTGCTTAAAACAAATACAAATAAAACATCCTAAAATTTTTTTGAGCAAAGAACCAAGTAGGAAATACATTTTCAATTTTGGACTAGGGGCGACCCTAGTCAAAATCAATTTTGTCACTTTTTTCTTCGAGGGTTTATCCAAATGGATTGAAACTTTGCATAAATATTCTAGTGCTTAAAACAAATACAAATAAAACATCCTAAAATTTTTTTGAGCAAAGAATCAAGTAGGAAATACATTTTCAATTTTGGACAAGGGGCGACCCTAGTCAAAATCAATTTTGTCACTTTTTTCTTCGAGGGTTTTTCCATATGGATTGAAACTTTGCATAAATATTCTAATGCTTAAAACAAATACAAATAAAACATCCTAAATTTTTTTGAGCAAAGAACCAAGTAGGAAATACATTTTCAATTTTGGACTAGGGGCGACCCTAGTCAAAATCAATTTTGTCACTTTTTTTCTTCGAGGGTTTATCCAAATGGATTGAAACTTTGCATAAATATTCTAGTGCTTAAAACAAATACAAATAAAACATTCTAAAATTTTTTTGAGCAAAGAACCAAGTAGGAAATACATTTTCAATTTTGGACTAGGGGCGACCCTAGTCAAAATCAATTTTGTCACTTTTTTCTTCGAGGGTTTATCCAAATGGATTGAAACTTTGCATAAATATTCGAGTACTTAAAACAAACACAAATAAAACATCCTAAAATTTTTTTGAGCAAAGAACCAAGTAGGAAATACATTTTCAATTTTGGACTAGGGGCGACCCTAGTCAAAATCAATTTTGTCACTTTTTTTCTTTGAGGGTTTATACAAATGGATTGAAACTATGCATAAATATTCTAGTGCTTAAAACAAATACAAATAGAACATCCTAAAATTTTTTTGAGCAAAGAACCAAGTAGGAAATACATTTTCAATTTTGGACTAGGGGCGACCCTAGTCAAAATCAATTTTGTCACTTTTTTTCTTCGAGGGTTTATCCAAATGGATTGAAACTTTGCATAAATATTCTAGTGCTTAAAACAAATACAAATAAAACATTCTAAAAATTTTTTGAGCAAAGAACCAAGTAGGAAATACATTTTCAATTTTGGACTAGGGGCGACCCTAGTCAAAATCAATTTTGTCACTTTTTTCTTCGAGGGTTTATCCAAATGGATTGAAACTTTGCATAAATATTCGAGTGCTTAAAACAAATACAAATAAAACATCCTAAAATTTTTTTGAGCAAAGAACCAAGTAGGAAATACATTTTCAATTTTGGACTAGGGGCGACCCTAGTCAAAATCAATTTTGTCACTTTTTTTCTTTGAGGGTTTATACAAATGGATTGAAACTATGCATAAATATTCTAGTGCTTAAAACAAATACAAATAGAACATCCTAAAATTTTTTTGAGCAAAGAACCAAGTAGGAAATACATTTTCAATTTTGGACTAGGGGCGACCCTAGTCAAAATCAATTTTGTCACTTTTTTCTTCGAGGGTTTTTCCATATGGATTGAAACTATGCATAAATAAAAATTAATAATGATTAACCATAAATTTGATAATGATTTCAAACCTATTAAACATCCAAAAAATATTAAAGTACATAGTAAATACATTTCAATTTGAAATGCTAGAAAAATATATTAAGTTCTTCAAAAAATTAATAAATTTTTTTTTCTGTAAATTTTATGTAAAAATGAAAAACAGAAAACAGATCTGTTTTTGAGACCTGTTTTCTGTTAACAGATTTTTGTCGAAAAACAGCTGTTTTTCTGTTTTCTGTTAACAGATTCCCCAAACCCTACTAGGGGCGACCCTAATCAAAATCAATTTTGTCACTTTTTTTCTTTGAGGGTTTATACAAATGGATTGAAACTATGCATAAATATTCTAGTGCTTAAAACAAATACAAATAAAACATCCTAAAATATTTTTAAGCAAAGAACCAAGTAGGAAATACATTTTCAATTTTGGACTAGGGGCGACCCTAGTCAAAATCAATTTTGTCACTTTTTTCTTCGAGGGTTTATCCAAATGGATTGAAACTTTGCATAAATATTCTAGTGCTTAAAACAAATACAAATAAAACATCCTAAAATTTTTTTGAGCAAAGAACCAAGTAGGAAATACATTTTCAATTTTGGACTAGGGGCGACCCTAGTCAAAATCAATTTTGTCACTTTTTTCTTCGAGGGTTTATCCAAATGGATTGAAACTTTGCATAAATATTCTAGTGCTTAAAACAAATACAAATAAAACATCCTAAAATTTTTTTGAGCAAAGAATCAAGTAGGAAATACATTTTCAATTTTGGACAAGGGGCGACCCTAGTCAAAATCAATTTTGTCACTTTTTTCTTCGAGGGTTTTTCCATATGGATTGAAACTTTGCATAAATATTCTAATGCTTAAAACAAATACAAATAAAACATCCTAAATTTTTTTGAGCAAAGAACCAAGTAGGAAATACATTTTCAATTTTGGACTAGGGGCGACCCTAGTCAAAATCAATTTTGTCACTTTTTTTCTTCGAGGGTTTATCCAAATGGATTGAAACTTTGCATAAATATTCTAGTGCTTAAAACAAATACAAATAAAACATTCTAAAATTTTTTTGAGCAAAGAACCAAGTAGGAAATACATTTTCAATTTTGGACTAGGGGCGACCCTAGTCAAAATCAATTTTGTCACTTTTTTCTTCGAGGGTTTATCCAAATGGATTGAAACTTTGCATAAATATTCGAGTGCTTAAAACAAATACAAATAAAACATCCTAAAATTTTTTTGAGCAAAGAACCAAGTAGGAAATACATTTTCAATTTTGGACTAGGGGCGACCCTAGTCAAAATCAATTTTGTCACTTTTTTTCTTTGAGGGTTTATACAAATGGATTGAAACTATGCATAAATATTCTAGTGCTTAAAACAAATACAAATAGAACATCCTAAAATTTTTTTGAGCAAAGAACCAAGTAGGAAATACATTTTCAATTTTGGACTAGGGGCGACCCTAGTCAAAATCAATTTTGTCACTTTTTTTCTTCGAGGGTTTATCCAAATGGATTGAAACTTTGCATAAATATTCTAGTGCTTAAAACAAATACAAATAAAACATTCTAAAAATTTTTTGAGCAAAGAACCAAGTAGGAAATACATTTTCAATTTTGGACTAGGGGCGACCCTAGTCAAAATCAATTTTGTCACTTTTTTCTTCGAGGGTTTATCCAAATGGATTGAAACTTTGCATAAATATTCGAGTGCTTAAAACAAATACAAATAAAACATCCTAAAATTTTTTTGAGCAAAGAACCAAGTAGGAAATACATTTTCAATTTTGGACTAGGGGCGACCCTAGTCAAAATCAATTTTGTCACTTTTTTTCTTTGAGGGTTTATACAAATGGATTGAAACTATGCATAAATATTCTAGTGCTTAAAACAAATACAAATAGAACATCCTAAAATTTTTTTGAGCAAAGAACCAAGTAGGAAATACATTTTCAATTTTGGACTAGGGGCGACCCTAGTCAAAATCAATTTTGTCACTTTTTTCTTCGAGGGTTTTTCCATATGGATTGAAACTATGCATAAATATTCTAGTGTTCAAAACAAATACAAATAAAACATCCTAAAATTTTTTTGAGCAAAGAACCAAGTAGGAAATACATTTTCAATTTTGGACAAGGGGCGACCCTAGTCAAAATCAATTTTGTCACTTTTTTCTTCGAGGGTTTATCCAAATGGATTGAAACTTTGCATAAATATTCGAGTGCTTAAAACAAATACAAATAAAACATCCAAAATTTTTTTTTGAGCAAAGAACCAAGATGGAAATACATTTTCAATTTTGGACTAGGGGCGACCCTAGTCAAAATCAATTTTCTCACTTTTTTTCTTCGAGGGTTTATCCAAATGGATTGAAACTTCGCATAAATATTCTTGTGCTTAAAACAAATACAAATAAAACATCCTAAAATTTTTTTGAGCAAAGAACCAAGTAGGAAATACATTTTCAATTTTGGACTAGTGGCGACCATAGTCAAAATTTGGTCAAAATCAATTTTGTCACTTTTTTCTTCGAGGGTTTATAAAAATGGATTGAAACTATGCATAAATATTCTAGTGCTTCAAACAAATACAAATAAAACATCCAAAATTTTTTTTTGAGCAAAGAACCAAGATGGAAATACATTTTCAATTTTGGACTAGGGGCTACCCTAGTCAAAATCAATTTTGTCACTTTTTTCTTCGAAGGTTTATCCAATTACAGTGAAACTTTGTGTTAGTATACTAATATTTATACAAAACAGTTTTAAATATCTAAAGCAAGAAATGTATTCTATATGTCGTCAGACCCAAATTTTATAAATTTGGTTCTACATATAAAAACAACGTGACTTAAAATTTTTCCAAAAAAATGATTTTTATTAATTCAGAAATGTGTGACCGGAGGATTAGAATGCTCATACAAAGTTTTACTGTATTTTGATTTATCCTCGAAGGGAAAAAAGTGAAAAACGAGATTTTGACTAGATACATAAATCACATACCAATATTACTTTTTGTAATGCATAGCTTAAAAAAAATCGAAATCTAAAATTTCGACTACCCCATCTGAATTTTGTTCATACTCTTCACTGTGGAAACCAAAAAACAAATTCTTTATCTTAAAACACTTGACAAAATAGCGACATAATTCAGGATTAATTACTTTTTAATAATATTTTTACATTTACGAGAAAATGTGGTTCAAATAAGTGTGAAGTGTGGCCGAGATTTGGACCAAAATCAGCTATACTGGTTCATAGTGTTCTCGAGGGTGACAAAATTCAAACTAATTGTTTTTGTAGCTGACATAATTATGACATAAATTAGGTATAACTTTTGAACTGTGTCGATATGGGTCTCGGCCGTACTTCACGCCCACCCTTCAAACTTATGCTGAGCAAATCTTGGTCTATCCATAAGACTTTTGATGGTACGGTGTGAATATATCCGCATTGGGTTTCTACCCGATACACTAGTTTTATAAGCAAGTTATGTCAAATTTTAAAGAAAAAAAGATAAGCAGTAATTACATTTTTATGTAGAAACCATTCATGTCTTCATTTGCTAGGTACTTAATTCAAAATTTTAATTAATGCTTCACTCACCAAAATTACCATTATTTCCCAAATTTAATGTTTTCCTGAAGCTTGACTTGTAAATTTTCAATTCTGTTATCTTTCGTTTACCAAGCGTGGAAGTTCGTGGCTTTCTACGTAAGTCGTGTTTTTTATTTTTGAAATTATTTTAAGGCGTTATTGTTTTAACTTTTGTTTACCTATGATATATAAAATTACTAGTTATTAAAAGTAAAAAATATCTAGTATTTCAAAATGCAATGTTTATTTGTAGATATAGCAACGATATAGAAGAGAGAAAAAAAAATATTTTTGCCAATCTTTTCTTCTTTTTTCCCATAAAACAAACTTTTATGAGATTTAATTAAAATAAAAGTATATTCAAGATTAATTCTAATTAATTTCAAAGTGAGGAAAATGGATGATTTGGGCCTTAATATGACAGTATCTTTAAGGCTACGATTGATGGCAGATTTTTAATCAACGACTTCTCTGGGTGTTTCAGTTATTTCTTCAGACTTTTTCTGATCTACACTGTTCATTGCATATTCAAAAGTCTCAATCAATTCTGGAATATCATTATCCTCGTTAGATAAACCTTGTTTTGAAGCCATCGTAGCAGTTGCAAGTCGTTTTAATTGTGCTAATCCATCGGATCCTAAATGATTCATTATTCCAGGCAACATTTCAGCGATCTATAAGAGTGAAAAAAAAAAAACAACTAATGTCAACAAAACATAACCTTGATGAAAAAAGCCGGGAAACATACATTCTTAATCTCTCCATGTCCCGTAATTGCAAAGACATTTGACTGGAGAGAGGCTTGAGTACGGGGATTATTGAAATGAATCACAGAACCATCATTCTTAATTAAATTAACTTCCTCAATTCCATTAATATTATTTACAGCCAATTTCTTCAGTGTTGATTGGAGCTTCTTATCATCAGTTACAGCACTCGTATGTACAATCTTTTTCTTTCGTCTTGGCATTCCTTAATTAGTCCAATCAATCATTAAAAAAATTATTAATATTGTAATTATTTTTCTTCTGTTTCATCACAAATTCATGTGCTCTTTTATATTTTCTGTATTTAAATTGCTATCTTTATATCCTCTACCTTTTCCGCCAATTCTTATTTCTGCAGCTTGAGCCTGCAATTTTTTCAACTTTTCCGGGTTCATTTTATATGAAAGATTATTAATTATATGCAAAAAGGATGCACTTGATAGCACGATGTTTGTGTACTAAAGCTTTTTTATAACGTGTTTTCGAATCAGGAAATGATGCTACTGTCTGCACTTCGTCCGTCTGTTATGATATCTTTTTCTACAGTTAAACCTTTTTTGATGCGGTCTTTCACTTTTAATATGTGTGCTGACTCTGGCTAGCATAGGAAGATTAATTAAATTAACTTTGTCCAACATTTTCCTTACGCTTTACGTACGTCTATTTTGCGTAGTTTAATACAAATTTAACTTTATTTTATTTATAAACTTTTTGACTTTTGCAAGTTTTTACCAGTTTTGACTTTTTGAATTTTGGCATGGGGGCCGTTTACTTATTACGTTACGCAAAAAACCGACTTTTTTCACCCCCCTCCCCCCTTGTTACAATATGTTACAACTTACACCCCCCCCCTCCCCCTGAACGTTCAAAATTTATTTTATTTTGATAATTTTTTATATGTAGTTATTAAAAACATTTATAACAAAAACTATGTATTGCTTAGCTATCAAAAGTGATCTGGACATTCATAAATCATTAAAATGGTGGAAAATTTAAAAAATGTTTTTGGTGTGAATTTGTAAACAAATTTTTTTCGTGAACTTTTTTTACTGAACTTTAGAACGTTACCTACTTCTTGACACCCCCCCCCCCCCCTATGTTACATTTTGTTACAATTTTTCAAACCCCCCCTCCCCCCTAAAATGCGAACGTAATAACTGCACGGCCTCATTGAAGGTTCAGTGGCTGTTGCTAAAGGAACTGACACCATTTTGGTTTCCAGGGGATGAAAATCTACATAAAACGTAAATTAGCTATTATTTAAATACCTCTAATAGATCATTATTTTCAATTGTTTTAAGATTTTGAATTTTCCTTTCTATTTTATGCAGGGAAAATGCGCTTCGGTCACCTTTTTACTAGCTTCTCCATTTTTTACAAATAAAAAATCAAAAAATATCCGTTACAAAAAGTGACTTTTATTAATGAACCTCTTCTAATATGAGTACATATTATTTGCTATTCTTAGGGATAAGATAGCGATTTAAAAAATCGGTATCAAAAAGTTGTATATTTAAAAAGTGTTGTCCTCGCAAACAAATTTGGTCTTCTTTATCTAACCAGTCTAATTCATATGAATTCAATTCATTATTTAAATGCTTTAAAAATATCGCATTTTGTATTAAAATGTTGCCTAAATTATCGCATTCTTGTTCCAAATCATAAATCTCTTCATATGGATCCAATTTTAATTGAGCTCTATCCGTTGGTAAAATTACATTTTCTGGGATGTTTAATGCTTTTTCAACTTCCATATTTACGATATGCTGTATGTTTGATTCTGTTGATTTTATTATAAATTGCTCTATTTGATTAATAGAGCTTTTAACATTCTCAACTGCCTCTAGTTTTCCTTTATTCATTAAGTCCATAAATCTTTTACTTATTGTCTGCATAGATTTATTAACTTGCTTCTTCCAAAAAAACTCCAAATCTAAAATGTTTAAAACATAAACTAATCCTTTTAAAATAAACCGTTTTTTAATGTCTTTACTTACTTTCAAACTTAAAGTCTTTGATTGCAAACCCAAATAGATTTAATTCATATTCCTCTTTTTCAAAGTGCTTAAAAATATCACAATTTCTTGTGTCCATTTTTTTATTTTATTGAATTTTTTTTTATTTTAACTGAAAAAAAAAACGATTTTATCACTTTTGTAAGATGTTTCTATCCCAATTTGACTCTATTTTGTCTTAAAGTCTGCTTTATAAATTCGGAAGTGAAAGAGCCCTAGACTAAGTGTCAAAGATATAATTGTCTCGTTATAAGCCTGAGGCTAGTAGCAGTAAAAAGTAATTTTTGGGCTTAGTAAAATAGCAAAACAAACTTAGTTTGAAGTTTGAAATTATATATAATTTGAAGCCATTACAAATATCTAGTTTTGATGTAAACTATAAAGATAAAAAAAAAAGTTTTAAAGATCAAACTACTAAACTCACCTGATAATTAACGTCTAGAGGCTTATATTGAGAAAAGATGGTAAGATGGTGAGTTTCGTACTTGATTTTAGAACATCATGTTAGATTTGAATCAAAACATTAATAAACAATAAAAAAAGGAACATTTAGTTTATTAAAATGAGTGGAGAAGCTACTGAAAGTAAAGGTAAATATAGCTGCACAATCTGCGAGATGAGTTTCGGTAGAATGGACCGACTTGATAGGCATTATTTTAGTCATACTGGAATAGTAAGTATAAAAATCATTGCCCAATTTTTACGTTATTAGCCAGTGACTTATGGGATGGAAAAGTTTTCTAAATCGCGAAAAAGGTTTTATAATGGGTAGTGGCTTGTTAAAAAAATGTCAACCAACAAGAAAAATCAATAATTTTCTTTGAAATCTAATTTTTTTCAAATTTAACTATCTTGGAACTATTCTAGCTGTTGATTCATACCATTTAACCTTATTTAAGTTAATTTGTGTTGTTTAATTAATGAAAAATGGTATTAGCTTAGTGAGCTGAAGTGGCTCGGTAGCAATACCGACACAGCGATCATGAGTTCGAGACTGGGTATGGGAAATTTTTTATTTGTCCTTTTTCGAATCATTTGTACTGGAAATTAAGCTCACAGCCATTCTTTGTAGGCTGCAGGCAGCAATACCATCAAATGAGTGGTTCGGATCCCACTATAAACTGTAGGACTCTAGGTTTGAGTGCAGTGGTCTGGCGCATACTCGTTAAACTCTCATTAGGGGCCGTTCACTTATTACGTTTCGCAAAAAACCGACTTTTTTTCACCCCTCCCCGCTTGTTACAACATGTTACAACTCGCAACCCCCCCCCCCCCCCTCTTGAACGTTCATAATTCAAATTTTTTTCGTGAACTTTTTTTAAGACAGACGACAGTAAGAACGTTACATTCTTCTTGACACCCCCCCCCCCCCCCCCCTATGTTACATTTTGTTACAATTTACAATTTTTACCTATGGATCACAATTGATCAGAATAAGTAAAGGATTTTTTTTATTAGCTTAGTAACGGAAAGGAAAAAGCTTCGGGTTAAATAATTTTCTTTAACAAGCAATTGGAGTAACTTCTAACGTAAATAACTACGGTAGCTGTTTTTTAAAAAAATATACATTGTTTAATATTTTAGAGAGCGTTCAAATGCGAATATGAGAATTGCGACAAGGCCTTTACAAATGCATCTCATCTGAAGCGACATGTGAAAAATTGTCACTTAAACAAGCCACAAATTTGCTCATATGTCTGTGAATATACTGATTGTTTTCAAGGATTCACAAACTACAGCAACTTGAATAGACACTATAAGAAGAATCATTTAAACGTCATGGAATACATATGTGATCAATGTATGTCACCCTTCCGTCGAAAAGATCAGCTAAGAAGGCATATGAAGAAGAATCACGATATTGGCAATTATTCTTATAAGTGTGAAAAATGTGAAAATGGATATTTTAACAAGTATTCGTACTTGAAACACATTAAAGTACACGATATAAAAGAATGCACTGAGTGTCATGTGAATTTTGAAAATTGGTCTCAACTAGTGGTTCATCGTCGACAAGTGCATAAAATTAATAAAAACAATCATTTTGAATGTGATATTTGTGGAAAGATATTTAATAGAAAACCAAATATTAGAGAGCATATGAAAATTCATATTTCTACTGAACCTGTATATTCATGTAACTATCAAAATTGTTCAAAATTTTATAATGCAAAACGAAATTTGACTGCTCATATTCGATCAAAGCATGAAGGAAAAAAGTTTTCATGTAACATTTGTAAAATTAGTTTATCTTCAAATCACAGACTTCAAAAACATATAGCTGCACATGAGTCAAATAGTCCAAAAACTGTTAAAAAATCAAATATAGCATTTCTTTTGGGAGTTAAACTTCACAGCACCATTCAAAGTGAATTATTCAAAAATGTTCCAATAAAAAATATAATAGATGGAATATCAACCGAGTCAGAATTTAGTGATAATAACTAGTTTATTTAATCTAATAAAGAATAAGTATTTGATTTTTATAGAGAATTTGTTATTTTTCTTTTACGCATTCCTTCTATCCATTCTTCGAGTTGCTCCTCCGGAGTTTTTGGATAAGGTACATAATATTGTTTAGGTGCTTTACCTTCTTCAAGTTTTACAAAATAATGACAATGCTTATATTCTACTCTTCCAACTCTGCCTTTAGCATGTCTTCTGATCCCTTTGAAGTATTGACCTTTTCCGCAAAATGATTCAGCTAAAATTAAGAAGATAAAAAAGCATATTTTAATTATGTTGCCTCATTTTAATCTCCCACTCACATATCCATAAGTTGCTCTTGAATTCAACATTGTGCTCTTTAACTGCCATTTCTTGTGCTTCCAAAAGAGTTTCTAAAACAGCTGAGCTGCCTTTTTTAAGTACAAATTTTAATTCTTTTATAGCTTCATCTACAGACATTCCTCTCACAAAGCTGGCGATATAATACATTTTTTTCGGACTGTATTTGATATTTAATTTTTGATGACAAATGAACTAGAAAATAAGAATTTATATAAATAATGGTTTCAATCAATATTTTTGAGGGCAGCTGGAATATTTACTGCTGGTCTCTTCTCTTCATCGTGATTTTGAGGCTCAAAAACAACTTTATTATTCTCAGTCCATTTTTTCAAGCTGGACCTGTTATGAGAATTGGCAATTTTCTCCAGCATAGCAGATGTATGAATCAATGATGCACTTAAACATGAGTTCTGAATGTTTAACTCATTTCTGAGAACTAATTTGCCTATGTTAATTAATTTAAGCATTTCACTTATTTATCAAATGATTTGTTTTGAAACTAACCAATAATCGAATTTAGTTCTATAACCTTAACCGTTTATTTCATATCACATTTTTGAATAAAGTCGTTAAAATCACGTTTTAAATGACTTTTAAAATACTCTTTAATGTTGCGTACAAGACATGTGTTACCATGGTTTCATAATTAATGTACACAGTTTATATTGGCATAAGTAATAGTCATCATGAGTAATATTCAAGATTTTTCAGAGGCACAATCAAAGCTAATATTTAGCAGGATTAATCATACGGAGAGAAATATTGGGTTGATTAATGAGAGTTTTGAAAAAATGTTAAAAAAAGAAAATAAAATTTGCAATAAAATTGACGAAATAGCTAATAAATTTAAATTTATTTCTTCAAACGAAAATTTTGATGAATCATTTGGAAAAATGTTTGAGAACATGTGTAATACAATGGTTCATTTGGCAGATATTAAAACTATCAAGATTGCGAGATTTGAAGAAAGATTGTTGCCTGATTTGATGCAAAGTGAAACGATTTGTAAAAAAACACGTGACGATGCTAAAACTTTAATTGCTTTAAGAGACTTTGAATTAAACAAAAGAAGTCAGATTAATTTCAATAAAAAATCAAAGAAAAATATTTTGACTGAAAACGAAGCAATGCTATCAAATATTCAAGTATCCAAAGTGTTGAAGGAAATTTTATCAATATCTGAAAAATTTGAAGTCCAAAAATTTGATGATTTCAAACAATTTTTTTTAAACTTTATCTTAATTGAAATGAAATATTTTGCATCGGGAATAGAAATCTTAACATCTGCATTTGTGGATATTTCAAACATTGATGAACGTTCTGAGGTTTGTTGAGAAAACTTATTAGACAAACCTATTAAATATTTTTTTTAATTTTTTAAAGCAATTCATTTTTGAAATGAAAGGCTTTAACAAGGTATTATTTTTAAAATTAAAGTACCTATATTATAATTTGTTAATCTTTAAATATTATTTTATTTTAGCTATTTAAAAAACACGTCGAACAAGATTCTTTGCATCGCTTTAAAACTCCTTTTATGCGAGCTCTATCCCGTTTCTCGCATTCATCGTCTAATATTGATATGATAGGAAAAGATGAAAATAAACATAAGAAAATAAATGCTTCAAAGAGCCTAATGTCTCTGAATAATTTAGAGTCAAAAAATGCTAATAGTCGGAAACATTTTACACCTGATTTGTCTACAGTAATGCTTAAAAAAATCTATAGATATTATTATTTTTAACATATTGATTAATTTAGGTGGAAAAAGCAAGCACCACAGATGATACTGACATTGACGATTCTAGCGATATGGAACCAACTGATACCGAAAATGTTAAAAATATTCCACAAAACTAATTTTGTTTGAAATTTTTTCGTGCGATGAAAAAAATGAGTTCATATATCTATGGAAACTAGGCCCAATTGATCAAATATTGTAATTTTTCTAGATACAAGGATTAAACTCTTTTTAATGTTGTACATATAAAGTGATTTATGTTTTATTGAATCATCCATGAACTTAAAAATACAGAATAGGAAGAATTTTAATTTTAGTAATTATTATTTATATAAATAAAGATTATTAATTTTAACTGTGCATATATTGTCGATTAATCGTTTTGCACTTTCAGCTTTGATCTTGTTGTTGATAATTAGCCTTGATTCCTTGAAATTATAACGAAGGAAACGAAAACATAAAAAAAAAAAACAAACAAAACACATGAAAGAGGATGAATGAAAAAGTATTTAAAATTAGGTTTCAGGACAGTTAAAAAAAGATTATGGTCAAAAATTATTTAAAAGTAATTGCTGTTGATTCCAACACTGGTATCGCTATATATAGTTAAATTATCATAGTTAATATTGATAATATCTTAAAAAATTATTATGGATACATTTTATTTGAGTCATCGGTTACTTACTTGTCAATATTTTGCTCAGATACACCAGCTTGCTGCATTAAATCACTGATACTTTTCTCTAAATCGTCAATTCGATTTCCCATTTCATCTATTCTTCCGATGATTTGTTCACTCATGCACTGGAACTTATCTTGTACATTTTGGAGTAAGTTTTGCACCTAAAATATAGTTATTGTTTCAAATGATATGCATATTTATAAAATTTTGCCAAAACTTACGTAGATTATTAGTTCCTCATTATTTTTTGGATCGATGTTACTATTCATTGAATAGTTAGTCTTTTCCATTTCATCAATTTCGCTTTTCAATTCACTCATTTTACAATGTATATGTGTTGTGATCCTTCCTCAAAATTACAATAAAGACTAAAATGTATATCTTTTCTCTGCAGAAAAATAGCTTAAGATTCTTGTACTAAATTGCTAGTTCTAAAAATGAATGGGAAATTAATTTGAAATAAAAAAACCGTTTTATAGCATTTAGGGTAAACCATGTTGAAATTTGTTTGTTTTTGCACATGGAGATTTGATTTGCAAATAACTTGCTAATGACTGATGATGAAAATTTGCTTATGGGCTCAAAAGATCAATAATTGTGGGAATTTTCAGTTAATAATGTTTTTTGAAGGATATGCTGCTTACGGGAAGAGATTTTTGACATTTTCGATCAAATGTTGAAATTTGTGCGGAAAATTTTAAAATTTGAGCAAAAAAATGTTGAAATTTGTGCGTTTTATTAATAGCAACCTTTGACATAATTGCAATTCTTAAATGTAAACAAACATTTTATTTACATATTTTTGAAGCAGTAATTGATATTTTGCTGAAGGAATTTGGAATATTTGAATAAACTTTAAATGAAATTAAGAACATAAAGCTGATTTGTTTCAAACCTTTTCCTCAAGAAATAATGCAAGATTCAAGATTTAACTCAGTTTGAGCTGGGTGAGTTTACAACCGTCAAAAGAACATCCATTAAATCAGCAATTCTATCATTTTTTTTTGTAAATTTTATGCAGCATAGAGTTTTAACAATAAAAAGATGAGAATTAGGAAATCAAAATGTTTTTATTTAAAGATCTGAAATTAAACACCAAACAGGATATAATTTTTGAATGTATGGATATTCTTGAAGTCTTTTGCATTTTTTTTTTCAAAATTTGTAAAAAAATTTCGCACAAATTTTGACATTTACAATCAGTGTTGCAAATGTAGATGTCTACACTAGATGAAGAATGCAGATTCTTCAATAGTTTTTGTCTAGCTAAGAAACTTTCTTCATAAAGATCGATTCTACATGAAGATAGAAAATCTAATCTACACAAAGATTATTTCTACATAAAGATTCTGTCTACATAAAGATTCGAAGTAGATGTCTACAATTCTACATTTTTTCCAGGTCTACATCAGAGAAGAATGAAGAATTGTAGATAGGGTTTCTGAAGCCGTTAACGAAAAACGGAAAACGGCCGTTAACGGTACAAAAATTGAAAACGGAAAACGACCGTTTTTCATTCCGTTTTTCCGTTTTCTCATAGTTCATACAATGTAATTTTTAAAAATTTTTTTGTTTATTTTCTTTAAAAATTATTCTCAAAAACAGTTAAAAGTTTCTGCAATTGAGATTTATTATTATGGATTGCCTGGAAAGTTTGAAAATCTCATTTCAAGTAGTATATTAGAATCAGAAATGTAATCATAGTTGCGACTCCAGTTTTGTTTGTTGCAGAGGGCGAAGTCGACTCGAAATTTGTATGAAGTCGAGTGAACACAAGTCGACTTTTCCATACAAAATCCGAGTCGACTTCGCCCTCTGGTTTGTTGTTTAGATACAACAAATCAAAATCTGGACTCAAGAATTTACAACGGATTTTTCATATTTGATTTTTATCAATTTTTATGAAAAATACAGGAAATCGATCGGAAAATCTTCAAAAACTTTATGATGCTTTGTTGTGTATTAAGTCGACATATACAGATGTAGAGCGAATATTTTCAATCTGCAATAATTTTTGCACAAAGATTCGTTCAAGGCTGGCTGATGCATCACTAAATGTTCTTGTTTTTCTTAAGTTTTATTAAAATAAAATGAATAAACAGTTATAATAAATATAAATAGAAATCTACATATTATCTATATTGGCAATTCCACGGATGAGTTGAATTTCGAAAAAAATAAATTTTTGATCCATGTTCTTTAAAAATTTGATTGCTTCAAAAATAAACTTTAATTAAGCTTACACTTTTTAAAACGAGTTAAAGATCTTCATTGACTATTAAACTTTTAAAAACAAGGTTTGGTTCTTTAAAAATTATTTCCTCACGGATTTGGCTTAAGCGTTGGTATATTACATTAATTGCATTAAAATTATTCATTTTTCTGTCTATTGAGTGTCTTTCAAGTCAATTTAAGTATGCAGAATCATAGAAGAGGATAGAAAGAACGGTTGACAATAAAGACAACATTAATAGTTGTCTAGATGTCTTTAAAGTGGTAAATTTCTGCTTTCATATTCAGAATTCAACATTGTGTAATATACCAACGCTCACAAAAATCCAAATATTTCATTAATTAAGGCATGACAAGATGCGTAAGTTAGATAGAATGAAAGAGCTCGTCGTTTTACATAAGTTTGTGAAAAAATTGCAGCTGCAAAGTTCTCTAATTAAGAAAAAATTCGATTCAAAGATGAATATTTTGGAAAAATCAATCGGTGGAATTGCCCATATAGCACAGCAATTCTTTATCTTTTGAGGAATATTTCATTTATATTTGGTTATTTAAAAATTCTTTTTATATTCACACCGATTTACGTGTGAATTTATTGTTTTTGTTTAGATTGAAAAATCAGTTTTTTGAATTTTGTAAGGGAATAAAGCTGATAATGGTATAACAAGAAAAATTTCCAGCTAAAATTTCACAACTTCTGCAAAGAAAACAATGAATAAAATAAATTTAGAATATTTGGCCTATCCGTCAAACCTTAAATGTTTAAACATATGCTGAGCATGATCTATCCATTTTCTTAAGTTTTATTAAAATAAAATGAATAAACAGTTATAATAAATATAAATAGAAATCTACATATTATCTATATTGGCAATTCCACGGATGAGTTGAATTTCGAAAAAAATAAATTTTTGATCCATGTTCTTTAAAAATTTGATTGCTTCAAAAATAAACTTTAATTAAGCTTACACTTTTTAAAACGAGTTAAAGATCTTCATTGACTATTAAACTTTTAAAAACAAGGTTTGGTTCTTTAAAAATTATTTCCTCACGGATTTGGCTTAAGCGTTGGTATATTACATTAATTGCATTAAAATTATTCATTTTTCTGTCTATTGAGTGTCTTTCAAGTCAATTTAAGTATGCAGAATCATAGAAGAGGATAGAAAGAACGGTTGACAATAAAGACAACATTAATAGTTGTCTAGATGTCTTTAAAGTGGTAAATTTCTGCTTTCATATTCAGAATTCAACATTGTGTAATATACCAACGCTCACAAAAATCCAAATATTTCATTAATTAAGGCATGACAAGATGCGTAAGTTAGATAGAATGAAAGAGCTCGTCGTTTTACATAAGTTTGTGAAAAAATTGCAGCTGCAAAGTTCTCTAATTAAGAAAAAATTCGATTCAAAGATGAATATTTTGGAAAAATCAATCGGTGGAATTGCCCATATAGCACAGCAATTCTTTATCTTTTGAGGAATATTTCATTTATATTTGGTTATTTAAAAAACTTAAAACGGACCGTTAACGGCCGTTATTGAAAATAAAAAACGGAAAAAGGCCGTTTTCGAAAATGCCGTTTTTCAGAAACCCTAATTTGTAGACATCTACATCGAATCTTTATGTAGACAGATTCTTTATGTAGAAATAATCTTTGTGTAGATTAGATTTTCTATCTTCATATAGAATCGATCTTTATGAAGAAATTTTTGTCTCAGAATTTATCTGATCCAGACAAATGGCCAGAATGCAACACTGTTTACAATCAAGAAATTATAAAATCAATTTTTAAAGCACTTCCAATGATTTTTATAACTTGAATTTCTTTTGAAACCGTATAGCAATTATCAAATTTTATATTAAAACTGTGATTTGATTATATTCAGCAATAGTTATGTCTAAATATTTAAAAATATGAAAATCACAATTTTGTATGGGATTTTAAATTTTTCAAATATAAAGCTGCTCCAAGCTTCGAGACTGTTCGAAATGATGTAGAAATGTTTGTACAACCGTTTTACACAGAGCTGCAAACAAAATTTTGGTTTAAATGGCTTATTTGGGCTGATTTCTTTTTTATGTGAGCGCTAAAATTTCAACATTGCACAAATTTTAACATGGTTTACCCTACTTCGATTTAAAATCTAATTGATTTTACCTACCCTGTTTTTTCATTATAAGCTAGTAGCTTTTTCTGGCTCACTAGTAGCTTAGTAACGAGTAGAAGCTTAGTAAAGAAATTGAACTTCAATGAAATTTTGTGAGTGGAATTTTGGAAAACGAGCTTTTTTGATCCATTATAATTTTTTTTTATTCTTATGAACAGCATTCTAAATGAACAATCAGTTGTTAATTAAGTTAAATATGGCTTTTTAAATAATTATTATCTCCTGTATTAAGAAAATAAAAGCATACCTACCTAAGATTTGCACTATTTCATTTTATGCTTCATTTTTCACCTAATGAGTGACTTTTAAGATAATTATGGTATGCAGAGTTTTAAAAGAAGTCAGAATGTATAACAATGAGGATATAACAATTGGAAACAACAATGAGTATCCAGAAGATAAAACTCGGCTTTTCTTAATTTAAAAAACGTTACTAAAATAATTTTTTAACTCGTTATTGCCAAACACATTTCATTTGTTTACAAAATTAATTACCGATTTTTTATAGGAATTGGATCTTATTATAATTAACTAATAATTAAAACACATTAAGGAATGAAGAATTAATGAAACTATTTGTTAATGCAGTACTCCAAGTGAAAACTTGAAGCAAAAATTTGGGTTCCAAATTTTCATGTCAAAATTTTGTAAAAAATTTCAGGACCCTTTATTTGTGGATTTGCCCATTAATAGCTTAAGCTAATGCAATGAAACTTTGGCTAACTCCCTTTTTTTTACCACGTTTTTCTTATTCAACATCGACTTCAACCTCTGTTGAGAACTAGACCATTTAAGGATTTTTTTTCTCTATAAAGTTAAAATAAATTGCTATCATAAAGTTATAACAAAGTTCCATAATTTTTAAAGATTAAAAAAAATTATTTTTTAACATTTTCAAAATTACAGAACAAATTATAGCGACTAAAGCGACTTTTGAATATTTTTCTCAATAGTATAATGAAAAAATTTCAAAAGCAATAAATGATTTTCAACCATGAATTGGTTTGAATTTAAATAAACTTTTGGTTTCATCGATAATGCACTTGTCTTTAATTTTCTTTCTTTCTTCTTTGAGCGAACATTCCTTTTTCATTCACATATATAAGTTCATATCGCTCATACACGTTTATTTCTAATTCTTTTTATATTCACACCGATTTACGTGTGAATTTATTGTTTTTGTTTAGATTGAAAAATCAGTTTTTTGAATTTTGTAAGGGAATAAAGCTGATAATGGTATAACAAGAAAAATTTCCAGCTAAAATTTCACAACTTCTGCAAAGAAAACAATGAATAAAATAAATTTAGAATATTTGGCCTATCCGTCAAACCTTAAATGTTTAAACATATGCTGAGCATGATCTATCCACAAAATTTTCGGTGATACTGTGTGAATATATCCACATTTGGTTTCTACCCGATATACTAGTTTCATTTTATTTTTTATGTTTTCTTTAAAAGAAGCTTGTAATCATAAACAACCTACGCAATCAATCTAACGACCAAGGCACTGCTATTGATGTCCCAGAATTTTTAATGAAATAATGAGCTTATGGTTTTCAAATAGAGAATATTGGAACTTATTAAATTACATACTCTCGAATTAAATTTGAGATCAACTTCACTTAAATTTTGTAACAATGAATCATAGAAAGTGAGTTTAAGGAAATAAATTAAATTATGATTTACTTAACCGGACTTAACCGAACCGGAAATTATATTGAGAAGAAGAATGTGGATAGTGAGAGCACAGGCTGCTCAGCACTGTCATAAATCGCTAATGCACAAACCCAAGAAAATAAATCAATATTGATATAAAGAAAGAAAAATAATTTTTTTAAATTTTTCTACGTAATATATACTTAAGTCTTGCCTACCATATCTTGTAAAGCTAATTCCAAAGACCAACCTGTGAGCCGAGACATTTTTCCAAGTTATGCTTTCTGACCAAGCATAATTTTTGCAAAATTGTGGACCCATTATTTTAATGACAGACAGGTAAGGTAGATCGCTTTTGATCCTTTCCCGTAAAATAAAATCTGAGATTTACTAAGACAATATTTGTGATTTGATACATAAAATTTTTTTATTTTTTTTAAACTGAGTGTTGTGATAAAGCTCCTTGAATTATCGTTCAAACTAGTTTGATATGATTAGTTTATTTGTGTATTATTCTTTATCTTCAATATGGTTAAATGATTTAAACAGTTTTTATCAATTAAGAAAAAGTTTTAAATGAGCTTTGACAATTTGTTGAAATTGTAAGATCATTGTGGAAAATTGGTTGAATTTTTGGTTGAACAATTAATTTATCATTGAAAATGTTTACAGTCCACTAAAATAGAAATTGGAATTGTGCTATCGTTTTTCATGGTCCTTTGAACCTTGCGATTGAATCAGCATCTTAAAAAGTTGGAAGTTTAAAGGAGGAATGTGTTGCATAGGCTGGACTGAACTGTTCTGTTAAATTTAACAGAACTATTCTGATAATTTTTTTTTGATTTGTTCTGTTAAATTAACAGAATATTTTACAGAACTCTTCAGTTATTTTATTTTTGCGATTCTTTTTAAAAAAAATTATTACAGAACTGTTCAGATAAAATCATCAGAATATTCAGCATCGTAATATCAGAACAGTTCAGATAATATCGGAATTCTACTGTTAATTATCTAAACTTCTATTTTATTATTATCAAAGCTCATAAAACCAGTGTTGCATTCTAGCATAGTCTTGCCCTTGACCAAGGCAATTGTCATGCAATTTTAAATTGTCTATGCTAGGTTTCACTTTTTTCCAAGACAGGTGCTGATCATCACCACTAATTGAATTAATAATTACATCATGAACATCATTCTTAAGCGTTAATCTTCAGCACTTTGTTAAAGACATTCAGAGGCGTAGTCAACGAGTGTTTTTGGGGTCAAAATCCTTTTTTTTTGGAGAAATTTCTGGCTAAACTCCAATCCACTTATTAAGTTATAGATTTTAAAGGAAGTCTAGGATTCTCTAATTTCTTTGTTCAAGCAGATTCTTTAGAATTTTTACTATTTTGGTCAAGATTTGGGTATTTCGTTATTTGGGTCATAAAATTGTAAAAAAATTTTCATGGAGTATCTTTTATAGGAAAGTTAACCATTCATTTTATTTCTGGATTGATTAGCTCAGAAATTTTTTCAATCATTTGGGGTACGTTTTAGGATTTGGGTTTGACACCCATAGAAATGAGATTACTCATAATTAAACTGTGAGTTTATTTATAAATATTTATAGATTTCCGGATTTATGATCTGCATGTGAGGATTTTAAGTCTAACTACAGTTTGTGTCAGGACTTATAAACCTCGATTGTCTTTATTTTATTTATTTTTTTTGAGTTATACAGGGAGTTATATTTGAAAATGACGTTTGAGCATAATTTAAATTACCTATGCATCGAACCATATGACGTGGGTTTTGTTCCTGATTGCTATCTGTTATTTAGGGCTTGAAGCTTAATTTACGCCCCTAAATAGACCCCTATACAGAAGCTTAATCTGCTGAGTTTAAATTTTGACCACTGAATTTTTGTAACATAGTGTCACAATAGTTCCGATTATTAAACTTTTGGGTGAACCATTCCTATTTAAGTGAATTACTATATTTCAAGATTTTTGACTTCAGACTATCTCGGCGAATGTTACTTTCATAAAATTTTATTTTTTTTTTATTATTTACAATAATTTATTTAATATGAAAAAAAAATTAACAGAATTCTGATAAATAACAGAAGAGTTCTGAAAAATAATTGCGAATCGCAATTTTATTAACAGAACTTTCAAGCAGAACTTTTTCCATTTTTATCGGAATTCTGATAATATTAACAGAACCATTCCGATAAATAACAGAATTCTCATAAAAATATCAAAACAGTTCAGTCCAGTCCATGCAGCAGAACCCTATATTAGCATTCTTTATCATTTATAATACCTAGATATGTTTTAAAATGCAATTTAAAGCATTTTTGGTTTTGATCATAGTAGGCTATTTTCAAAAAATATCAATTTTATATTTATATTAGCATGTTTTATCATTTATAATACCTAGATATGTTTTAAAATGCAATTTAAAGCATTCTTGGTTTCGATCATAAGAGGCTATTTTCAAAAAAATATCGATTTTATATCTATATTAGCATTCTTTATCATTTATAATACCTAAATATGTTTTAAAATGCAATTTAAAGCATTTTTGGTTTCGATCATAGAAGGCTATTTTCAAAAAAATATCGATTTTATATCTATATTAGCATTCTTTATCATTTATAATACCTAAATATGTTTTAAAATGCAATTTAAAGCATTTTTGGTTTCGATCATAGAAGGCTATTTTCAAAAAAAAATATCGATTTTATATCTATATTAGCATTCTTTATCATTTATAATACCCAGATATGTTTTAAAATGCAATTTAAAGCATTTTTGGTTTCGATCATAAGAGGCTATTTTCAAAAAAAATATCGATTTTATATCTATATTAGCATTCTTTATCATTTATAATACCTAGATATGTTTTAAAATGCAATTTAAAGCATTTTTGGTTTCGATCATAGAAGGCTATTTTCAAAAAAAAATATCGATTTTATATCTAAACTAGAATTCTTTAAAAGTTATTTTACCTAGATATGTTTTAAAATGCAATTTAAAGCATTTTTGGTTTTGATCATAGTAGGCTATTTTCAAAAAATATCAATTTTATATTTATATTAGCATTTTTTAACATTTATAATACCTAGATATGTTTTAAAATGCAATTTAAAGCATTTTTGGTTTCGATCATAAGAGGCTATTTTCAAAAAAAATATCGATTTTATATCTTTATTAGCATTCTTTATCATTTATAATACCTAGATATGTTTTAAAATGCAATTTAAAGCATTTTTGGTTTTGATCATAGTAGGCTATTTTCAAAAAATATCAATTTTATATTTATATTAGCATTTTTTAACATTTATAATACCTAGATATGTTTTAAAATGCAATTTAAAGCATTTTTGGTTTCGATCATAAGAGGCTATTTTCAAAAAAAATATCGATTTTATATCTTTATTAGCATTCTTTATCATTTATAATACCTAGATATGTTTTAAAATGCAATTTAAAGCATTTTTGGTTTCGATCATAGTAGGCTATTTTCAAAAAAATATCGATTTTATATTTATATAAGAATTCTTTACCATTAATAATATCTAAATATGTTTTAAAATGCAATTTTAAGCATTTTGGATTTCGATCATAGTAGGCTATTTTCAAAAAAATATCGATTTTATATCTATATTAGAATTCTTTAAAATTTATTTTACCTAGATATGTTTTAAAATACAATTTAAAGCATTTTTGGTTTCGATCATAAGAGGCTATTTTCAAAAAAAAATATCGATTTTATATCTATATTAGCATTCTTTATTATTTATAATACCTAGATATGTTTTAAAATGCAATTTAAAGCATTCTTGGTTTCGATCATAGTAGGCTATTTTCAAAAAATATCGATTTTATATCTACACTGGTGGAAATTGAAATGAGACACCCATGTTTTTTATGTGAAAGTCTTACAAATGAAAGATTAAGCCTTACTTGTTGTATATCATTGGAAAGAACTTTAAAAAATAACTTAAGTACAGGAACAATGTACTGACTGAAAATGTAGCAGTTTAAAGTTATTTACAAAATATGATTTTTGAGGTGGAAATTGAAATGAGACACTTTGAAAAAATTTACAAAAATCTTCCTCAATTTTGACTTTGACTATACATATTGTATATAGACTTGTAGATTTTTATTTTCTTAACAATACTAGAGCATTCTAAAAATTTTTGGAACTTCCAATCATCTAATATCCTCAAGAGAAAGTAGTGAAAGCCAGGTTTTTTGTTTTCATCAAATATTTTTATGAATAATCATCTATTAATAACAAATGAAATCTAAATATGTAGATTTTTAAATGCTCTTTCAGATAAAGAATTGATATTTACCTCAACATAAGCTTAAATGACAAAAATTAATTAAAATGCTTGTAACGAGTGAGTACGGATATGAAAAAATTTATTTTTCTCTTATTTTGGTTAATCAAAAAAATCTGAAGTTTTCAGGACATATTCTGCATTGCCTTTACTATAAGTTTTTAATGCCATATATTTTTTATCTCCATCCATAAACGCTAGGATTAACATTTAAGTCATGATGAAATCCCATAATATCAAATTCCATAAATTTTTCACATTATTAATGCAAAAATTCAAATAGAAAAATTCCGTTAAAATTTTCTTATTTTTATCAATTATTAATATTTTATGCACATAAAACGTATGTATGTAACATTTAGAGAATCATGCACTATGTTTAAGATAGTAGTATCCTTATAATTTCAGGACAATTTAATTATTGTTTGTTTACATCATTAATTTTAGGCTAGAAAAAAGATGCAAAAATAAATTCAAAAATTTTGACCGTTACAAAAACACTAAAACCTAGTATAATTAAATTATGCTGATAGCATAATATCTTAAAGATAGTGCATGACTCTCTAAATGTTACATAAATACGTTTTATGTGCATAAAATATTAATAATTGATAAAAATAAGAAAATTTTAACGGAATTTTTCTATTTGAATTTTTGCATTAATAATGTGAAAAATTTATGGAATTTGATATTATGGGATTTCATCATGACTTAAATGTTAATCCTAGCGTTTATGGATGGAGATAAAAAATATATGGCATTAAAAACTTATAGTAAAGGCAATGCAGAATATGTCCTGAAAACTTCAGATTTTTTTGATTAACCAAAATAAGAGAAAAATAAATTTTTTCATATCCGTACTCACTCGTTACAAGCATTTTAATTAATTTTTGTCATTTAAGCTTATGTTGAGGTAAATATCAATTCTTTATCTGAAAGAGCATTTAAAAATCTACATATTTAGATTTCATTTGTTATTAATAGATGATTATTCATAAAAATATTTGATGAAAACAAAAAACCTGGCTTTCACTACTTTCTCTTGAGGATATTAGATGATTGGAAGTTCCAAAAATTTTTAGAATGCTCTAGTATTGTTAAGAAAATAAAAATCTACAAGTCTATATACAATATGTATAGTCAAAGTCAAAATTGAGGAAGATTTTTGTAAATTTTTTCAAAGTGTCTCATTTCAATTTCCACCTCAAAAATCATATTTTGTAAATAACTTTAAACTGCTACATTTTCAGTCAGTACATTGTTCCTGTACTTAAGTTATTTTTTAAAGTTCTTTCCAATGATATACAACAAGTAAGGCTTAATCTTTCATTTGTAAGACTTTCACATAAAAAACATGGGTGTCTCATTTCAATTTCCACCAGTTTATACTAGAATTCTTTAAAATTTATTTTAACTAGATATATTTTAAAAATGCAATTTAAAGCATTCTTGGTTTCGATCATAAGAGGCTATTTTCAAAAAAAAATATCGATTTTATATCTTTACTAGAATTCTTTAAAATTTATTTTAACTAGATATATTTTAAAATGCAATTTAAAGCATTCTTGGTTTCGATCAAAAGAGGCTATTTTCAAAAAAAAATATCGATTTTATATCTATATTAGCATTCTTTATCATTTATAATACCTAGATATGTTTTAAAATGCAATTTAAAGCATTTTTGGTTTCGATCATAGAAGGCTATTTTCAAAAAAAATATCGATTTTATATCTATACTAGAATTCTTTAAAATTTATTTTACCTAGATATATTTTAAAATGCAATTTAAAGCATTTTTGATTTCGATCAAAGAAAGCTATTTTCAAAAAAATATCGATTTTATATCTATACTAGAATTCATTAAAATTTATTTTAACTAGATTTATTTTAAAAATGCAATTTAAAGCATTTTTGGTTTTGATCGTAAGAGGCTATTTTCAAAAAAAATATCGATTTTATATCTATACTAGAATTCTTTAAAATTTATTTTACCTAGATATATTTTAAAATGCAATTTAAAGCATTTTTGATTTCGATCATAGAAAGCTATTTTCAAAAAAATATCGATTTTATATTTATATTAGCATTCTTTATCATTTATAATACCTAGATATGTTTTAAAATGCAATTTAAAGCATTTTTGGTTTCGATCATAAGAGGCTATTTTCAAAAAAAATATCGATTTTATATCTATATTAGCATTCTTTATCATTTATAATACCTAGATATGTTTTAAAATGCAATTTAAAGCATTTTTGGTTTCGATCATAGTAGGCTATTTTCAAAAAAAAATCAATTTTATATTTATATTAGCATTCTTTATCATTAATAATATCTAAATATGTTTTAAAATGCAATTTTAAGCATTTTGGATTTCGATCATAGTAGGCTATTTTCAAAAAAATATAGATTTTATATCTATATTAGAATTCTTTAAAATTTATTTTACCTAGATATGTTTTAAAATACAATTTAAAGTATTTTTGGTTTTGATCATAAGAGGCTATTTTCAAAAAAAAATATCGATTTTATATCTATATTAGCATTCTTTATTATTTATAATACCTAGATATGTTTTAAAATGCAATTTAAAGCATTCTTGGTTTCGATCATAGTAGGCTATTTTCAAAAAATATCGATTTTATATCTATACTAGAATTCTTTAAAATTTATTTTACCTAGATATGTTTTAAAATGCAATTTAAAGTATTTTTGGTTTTGATCATAAGAGGCTATTTTCAAAAAAAAATATCGATTTTATATCTATATTAGCATTCTTTATCATTTATAATACCTAGATATGTTTTAAAATGCAATTTAAAGTATTCTTGGTTTCGATCATAGTAGGCTATTTTCAAAAATATCGATTTTATATCTATACTAGAATTCTTTAAAATTTATTTTAACTAGATATATTTTAAAATGCAATTTAAAGCATTTTTGTTTTCGATCGTAAGAGGCTATTTTCAAAAAAAATATCGATTTTATATCTATATTAGCATTCTTTATCATTTATAATACCTAGATATGTTTTAAAATGCAATTTAAAGCATTTTTGGTTTCGATCATAGAAGGCTATTTTCAAAAAAAAATATCGATTTTATATCTAAACTAGAATTCTTTAAAATTTATTTTACCTAGATATGTTTTAAAATGCAATTTAAAGCATTTTTGGTTTTGATCATAGTAGGCTATTTTCAAAAAATATCAATTTTATATTTATATTAGCATTTTTTAACATTTATAATACCTAGATATGTTTTAAAATGCAATTTAAAGCATTTTTGGTTTCGATCATAAGAGGCTATTTTCAAAAAAATATCGATTTTATATTTATATAAGCATTCTTTATCATTTATAATACCTAGATATGTTTTAAAATGCAATTTAAAGCATTTTTGGTTTCGATCATAGAAGGCTATTTTCAAAAAAAAATATCGATTTTATATCTATACTAGAATTCTTTAAAATTTATTTTACCTAGATATGTTTTAAAATACAATTTAAAGCATTTTTGGTTTCGATCATAAGAGGCTCTTTTCAAAAAAAAATCAATTTTATATTTATATTAGCATTCTTTATCATTAATAATATCTAAATATGTTTTAAAATGCAATTTAAAGCATTTTGGATTTCGATCATAGTAGGCTATTTTCAAAAAAAATATCGATTTTATATCTAAACTAGAATTCTTTAAAATTTATTTTACCTAGATATGTTTTAAAATACAATTTAAAGCATTTTTGGTTTCGATCATAAGAGGCTATTTTCAAAAAAAAATATCGATTTTATATCTATATTAGCATTCTTTATCATTTATAATACCTAGATATGTTTTAAAATGCAATTTAAAGCATTCTTGGTTTCGATCATAAGAGGCTATTTTCAAAAAAAAATATCGATTTTATATCTAAACTAGAATTCTTTAAAATTTATTTTACCTAGATATGTTTTAAAATGCAATTTAAAGCATTTTTGGTTTTGATCATAGTAGGCTATTTTCAAAAAATATCAATTTTATATTTATATTAGCATTTTTTAACATTTATAATACCTAGATATGTTTTAAAATGCAATTTAAAGCATTTTTGGTTTCGATCATAAGAGGCTATTTTCAAAAAAAAAATCGATTTTATATCTATATTAGCATTCTTTATCATTTATAATACCTAGATATGTTTTAAAATGCAATTTAAAGCATTTTTGGTTTCGATCATAGTAGGCTATTTTCAAAAAAATATCGATTTTATATTTATATAAGCATTCTTTATCATTTAAAATACCTAGATATGTTTTAAAATGCAATTTAAAGCAATTTTGGTTTTGATCATAGTAGGCTATTTTCAAAAAAATATCGATTTTATATTAATATTAGCATTCTTTATCATTAATAATACCTAGATATGTTTTAAAATGCAATTTAAAGCAATTTTGGTTTTGATCATAGTAGGCTATTTTCAAAAAAATATCGATTTTATATTTATATTAGCATTCTTTATCATTTATTATACCTAGATATGTTTTAAAATGCAATTTAAAGCATTTTTGGTTTCGATCATAAGAGGCTATTTTCAAAAAAAAATATCGATTTTATATCTATACTAGAATTCTTTAAAATTTATTTTAACTAGATATATTTTAAAATGCAATTTAAAGCATTTTTGTTTTCGATCGTAAGAGGCTATTTTCAAAAAAAATATCGATTTTATATCTATATTAGCATTCTTTATCATTTATAATACCTAGATATGTTTTAAAATGCAATTTAAAGCATTTTTGGTTTCGATCATAGAAGGCTATTTTCAAAAAAAAATATCGATTTTATATCTAAACTAGAATTCTTTAAAATTTATTTTACCTAGATATGTTTTAAAATGCAATTTAAAGCATTTTTGGTTTCGATCATAAGAGGCTATTTTCAAAAAAAATATCGATTTTATATCTATATTAGCATTCTTTATCATTTATAATACCTAGATATGTTTTAAAATGCAATTTAAAGCATTTTTGGTTTCGATCATAGTAGGCTATTTTCAAAAATATCGATTTTATATCTATACTAGAATTCTTTAAAATTTATTTTACCTAGATATGTTTTAAAATGCAATTTTAAGCATTTTTGATTTCGATCATAGAAGGCTATTTTCAAAAAAATATCGATTTTATATCTACATTAGCATTCTTTATCATTTATAATACCTAGATATGTTTTAAAATGCAATTTAAAGCATTTTTGGTTTCGATCATAAGAGGCTATTTTCAAAAAAATATCGATTTTATATTTATATAAGCATTCTTTATCATTTATAATACCTAGATATGTTTTAAAATGCAATTTAAAGCATTTTTGGTTTCGATCATAGTAGGCTATTTTCAAAAATATCGATTTTATATCTAAACTAGAATTCTTTAAAATTTATTTTACCTAGATATGTTTTAAAATGCAATTTGAAGCATTTGGCTTCGATCATAGTAGATTGTTTTCAAAAAAATATCGATTTTATATTTATATTAGCATTCTTTATCATTAATAATACCTAGATATGTTTTAAAATGCAATTTAAAGCAATTTTGGTTTTGATCATAGTAGGCTATTTTCAAAAAAATATCGATTTTATATTTATATTAGCATTCTTTATCATTTATTATACCTAGATATGTTTTAAAATGCAATTTAAAGCATTTTTGGTTTTGATCATAGTAGGCTATTTTCAAAAAAATATCGATTTTATATTTATATTAGCATTCTTTATCATTAATAATACCTAGATATGTTTTAAAATGCAATTTAAAGCAATTTTGGTTTTGATCATAGTAGACTATTTTCAAAAAAATATCGATTTTATATTTATATTAGCATTCTTTATCATTTATTATACCTAGATATGTTTTAAAATGCAATTTAAAGCATTTTTGGTTTTGATCATAGTAGGCAATTTTCAAAAAAATATCGATTTTATATTTATATTAGCATTCTTTATCATTAATAATACCTAGATATGTTTTAAAATGCAATTTAAAGCAATTTTGGTTTTGATCATAGTAGGCTATTTTCAAAAAAATATCGATTTTATATTTATATTAGCATTCTTTATCATTTATTATACCTAGATATGTTTTAAAATGCAATTTAAAGCATTTTTGGTTTTGATCATAGTAGGCTATTTTCAAAAAATTATCGATTTTATATTAATATTAGCATTCTTTATCATTAATAATACCTAGATATGTTTTAAAATGCAATTTAAAGCAATTTTGGTTTTGATCATAGTAGGCAATTTTCAAAAAAATATCGATTTTATATTTATATTAGCATTCTTTATCATTTATTATACCTAGATATGTTTTAAAATGCAATTTAAAGCATTTTTGGTTTTGATCATAGTAGGCTATTTTCAAAAAAATATCGATTTTATATTTATATTAGCATTCTTTATCATTAATAATACCTAGATATGTTTTAAAATGCAATTTAAAGCAATTTTGGTTTTGATCATAGTAGGCAATTTTCAAAAAAAAAATATCGATTTTATATTTATATTAGCATTCTTTATCATTTATTATACCTAGATATGTTTTAAAATGCAATTTAAAGCATTTTTGGTTTTGATCATAGTAGGCTATTTTCAAAAAAATATCGATTTTATATTAATATTAGCATTCTTTATCATTAATAATACCTAGATATGTTTTAAAATGCAATTTAAAGCAATTTTGGTTTTGATCATAGTAGGCTATTTTCAAAAAAATATCGATTTTATATTTATATTAGCATTCTTCATCATTTATTATACCTAGATATGTTTTAAAATGCAATTTAAAGCAATTTTGGTTTTGATCATAGTAGGCTATTTTCAAAAAAATATCGATTTTATATTTATATTAGCATTCTTTATCATTTATTATACCTAGATATGTTTTAAAATGCAATTTAAAGCATTTTTGGTTTTGATCATAGTAGGCTTTTTTCAAAAAATATATCGGTTTTATATCTTTATTAGCATTCTTTATCATTTATAATACCTAGATATGTTTTAAAATGCAATTTAAAGCATTTTTGGTTTTGATCATAGTAGGCTATTTTCAAAAAAATATCGATTTTATATTAATATTAGCATTCTTTATCATTAATAATACCTAGATATGTTTTAAAATGCAATTTAAAGCAATTTTGGTTTTGATCATAGTAGGCTATTTTCAAAAAAATATCGATTTTATATTTATATTAGCATTCTTTATCATTTATTATACCTAGATATGTTTTAAAATGCAATTTAAAGCAATTTTGGTTTTGATCATAGTAGGCTATTTTCAAAAAAATATCGATTTTATATTTATATTAGCATTCTTTATCATTTATTATACCTAGATATGTTTTAAAATGCAATTTAAAGCATTTTTGGTTTTGATCATAGTAGGCTTTTTTCAAAAAATATATCGGTTTTATATCTTTATTAGCATTCTTTATCATTTATAATACCTAGATATGTTTTAAAATGCAATTTAAAGCAATTTTGGTTTTGATCATAGTAGGCTATTTTCAAAAAAATATCGATTTTATATTAATATTAGCATTCTTTATCATTAATAATACCTAGATATGTTTTAAAATGCAATTTAAAGCAATTGGGCGCACGGAAGTTCGCGGATTAATCCGCTATTTTTTTTAATTTTTATGTTATTTAAGTTTTAAACTGTGATTTAAATGTTAATTGTTTTAAGTTTCTTGCTAAAGTGATAAGGAAAGATGTTTTGCATTGAAAGGAAGCTGAATTTTATTAATTAAATGCGGTTTAGTTAAATTTTTGAAAAATTGAAAATTTTTAAGTTTCATTTTTGTTTGTTTACATATTTTTTGAAGCAAAAAGCTAATTAAATCTTAGGATATTTGAGTGCTAAGCACATAGAAAACATCAAGTGAAGTGTCTAGTATTGTGATAGAGTTTTTGCAGTGATTTAGTATATATTAAAAAGTGGCTTAAAAAATAAATTGAAAAAATTAGTAATTTAGTGATTTGGAAGTTTTGATAAGGACATAAAGTCCATTAATTGCGTATGGATTATTGTTCAGTGATCAATTTGTATGAGATTTATGTATCTTTTTTGTGATTAGTAAAATTTTCCATTGTAGGCTCAATTTTTAAGAGAAATTTAAGGGGATTTGAAGATCTAGTGCTGGATGATTTCTAAAATTTAATTGGATAGAAAAATTGTTTAGTTTAAAAAGTGTTTGAAGTGTTAATTGCATTTACTTCAGTGTTATGTGTTTTATAAAAATTTTCTGGATAATTGTGGTAAATACATCACAATATTGTTTGTCGTTGGCTTTCAAGCTAACTTCTAATTATAGTTTGTAACGTTCAGTTCAAATTTTAGGATTTGTATCGGGCGGCAAATATGCCAAAACCGATTATGTTAGAATCAAGAACAATTGCAGTTTATCATATGAATGCAATTTTGGAATTGATTCAGTTTTCTAGGGCGGCTCAGCCAATACCTATTTTAACTGTAATTAGCAAGGAACTATTTGTGTATTCTAGGGGTTTTATTGAGCTAGCATGAAAGTCTGTCAGGCTAATTTGCAGCACTCAAAAGCTGCAGCCTTAGAAATTGGTAAAAATTTTGATAAGGGTTTATTTGATATAGTTCTTATTCAAGAACCTTATATGAAGGATAATGTAGTGTGCATCAACACTCAAAATGGAATTATTTTGTATCAACAAAACAATGGTAAGGTAAGATCTTGTATTTTAGTAAATCAGAGTTTAAAGTATTTTGTACTGCCTCAATTCACCGACACCGATGAAGTCACGGTTAAGGTTTCATTAAAAGATGAGAACGGCAATTTTGTTGACATTATTTTCTGTAGTGGGTATTTTCCTTATGATTCGGTTTATGACCCACCAAGTCATAACATCATGAATTTGGTTGATTATTGTAACAAAAGTGGCTTGTATCTAATTGTTGGTTGTGATGCTAATGCACACAATGTGGTGTGGGGTAGCAGCGATACCAACAAAAGAGGGGAGAGCCTAATGGAATTTCTGCTTATTAAGGAATTGATTGTTTTGAATGAAGGTAATGAACCTACTTTCTGCAACAGCATTAGACAGGATGTGATTGATATCACATTTTCCAATAGAAGTATATGCAATGCAGTCAGTGATTGGAGAGTTTCAGATGAGCCATCCCTTTCGGACCACAGATATATTACTTTTGAGGTAATGTCTAGTGAATCTGCTAGGGAGGGTTTTAGAAACCCGAGAAACACTGACTGGATTGGTTATAAATGTAGCTTGATTGAGTATTTAAATGGTTTAAATTGGAACATTTCAACACGGACTGAAGCTGAGTGTCTTTCTAGAAATTTGAATGAAGCCATTTTGCATGCCTATACAGATAACTGTAAGGTCAGTAAGCCATGTAAACATGGTAGATGTAAGTGGTATAATTCAGAGTTGGATAAGATGAGAAAGGCTGTAAGAAGAAAGTGGAATCAAAGTAAAAAGCTAGTAAGACAAGGTTTTTGCATAGCTGAAGCTTCATTGCGATCTGGCTATAAGGAATCACTAACCAGGTACAGTAGTTCTATTAAGGAAGCAGCACTTGCTTCGTGGAAGAATAAATGTGAAGAAATTGAACGGTTTGAGGACTGCGCAAGGATTCACAAATTAATGGCGAAGAGAAATGCAGATACAACAATCGGTGCACTCAAGAAGCAGGACGGGACTTTTACTCATAGCAGTAGTGAAAGTCTTCAGCTACTTTTGAGTGCTCATTTTCCAGGATCAACAATAGTTGATGACTCAATGGACTATAGTGAGCTGGGTACATTTTTGCCTGGTGATGGATTATTGGCAGACAATGTCGTTACTGAGGAGAAGGTTACTTGGGCAGTCAATTCTCTGAAGCCTTTTAAGTCGGCAGGAGAGGATGGTATCCTTCCTGTACTCTTACAAAGAGGCTTAGGTCAGTTGATGCCTTATCTACTCAGTTTATTTAGGTACAGTTTGGATACAGGGTACATTCCAAAATCATGGAGAAGTGTTAAAGTTGTTTTTATTCCAAAACCAGGTAAAGACACTTACGCTGAAGCTAAGTCATTTAGACCTATCAGTCTGATGTCCTTCCTATTAAAGGTTTTGGAAAAATTAGTTGATAGATATATAAGGGATGAAATTTTGTCAAGTAGGCCTTTGTCTAAGTATCAGTTTGCTTATCAACCTGGTAAATCGACAGATGCTGCCTTACATAGTATTGTTTCTAGAATCGAAAAGGGTTTCTTCGACAAAGATTTTATGGTGGGAGGCCTTATTGATATTGAAGGTGCTTTCGACAACACTGGTTTCGATGTTATCACAAATGCCTTACATCGAAGAGGAGTTCCACAAAGAATGATACAGTGGATCAGCAACATGCTTAGATCGAGAATCGTTCACGCATCATTGAACGGTGAAGTTGTGTTCATCATAGTGAAACGTGGTACACCACAGGGCGGCAACTTGTCTTGCCTGTTGTGGTCATTGGTTATTGATGATTTATTGGTAGATCTAAATGGCTCAGGGGGCATCTTTGCCCAAGGTTATGCTGATGATATTTTTATTTTAGTAAAAGGTAAATTTACTAACACAGTGTTAGATGTTTTTCAAAGGTCTTTAAACATTGTGGAAGGTTTTTGTGATAAAGTTGGTTTATCAGTAAATCCAGCTAAAACAATTGTAATTCCTTTCAGTACGAAGTATAAATTAGGTGAGCTACGTCCTCCAGTTATGTATGGTCAAAGGATAGAATTCAGTTATGAAGCAAAGTATCTTGGTGTCTACTTAGACAGCAAATTAAACTGGAATTTGCATGTAGATTTCGTTGTAAGTAAGGTGACTAAGTCCTTTTGGGCTTGTAGATCAATTGTTGGTAAAAACTGGGGATTGAAACCCAATATGATGTATTGGCTGTATGAGCAAGTCATTCTACCAAGAATTATGTATGGATGTGTTGTTTGGTGGCATAAAATGAAAAAAGTTTTTGCCTCTCAGAGAATTGAGAAACTGCAAAGAATAGCAGAATTGTCAATTTGCGGTGCTTGGAAAACTACTCCAAAACTGGCTTTGGATAGATTTCTTGAGCTTCCTCCACTTCGAGTGAGAATCGAAGCTGCAGCTCAAACAAGTGCATCCAAATTGAAGGTTAATAAATTATGGGTTAATGACTGGATTTCTACAGGTCATATGGAATTAAATCGATTTCTAAGGAGTGTAAGTTTATTTATCTTAGAATCGGATCATATAGTGTCAAAATACGTTTTTGACAAACCTTTTAAGGTAGTTGTATCAGAAGATAATGCTGCTGAATCTTGTGATTTGGTGGAAAGTAATTGTATGTCTGTATACACTGATATTATATTAGCATTCTTTATCATTTATTATACCTAGATATGTTTTAAAATGCAATTTAAAGCATTTTTGGTTTTGATCATAGTAGGCTTTTTTCAAAAAATATATCGGTTTTATATCTTTATTAGCATTCTTTATCATTTATAATACCTAGATATGTTTTAAAATGCAATTTAAAGCATTTTTGGTTTTGATCATAGTAGGCTATTTTCAAAAAAATATCGATTTTATATTAATATTAGCATTCTTTATCATTAATAATACCTAGATATGTTTTAAAATGCAATTTAAAGCAATTTTGGTTTTGATCATAGTAGGCTATTTTCAAAAAAATATCGATTTTATATTTATATTAGCATTCTTTATCATTTATTATACCTAGATATGTTTTAAAATGCAATTTGAAGCATTTGGCTTCGATCATAGTAGGTTGTTTTCGAAAAAATATCGATTTTATATCTATATTAGCATTCTTTATCATTTATTATACCTAGATATGTTTTAAAATGCAATTTAAAGCATTTTTGGTTTTGATCATAGTAGGCTATTTTCAAAAAAATATCGATTTTATGTTTATATTAGCAAACTTTATCATTTATTATACCTAGATATGTTTTAAAATGCAATTTAAAGCATTTTTGGTTTCGATCATACACTGGTGGAAATTGAAATGAGACACCCATGTTTTTTATGTGAAAGTCTTACAAATGAAAGATTAAGCCTTACTTGTTATATATCATTGGAAAGGATTTTAAAAAATAACTTAGGCAAAGGAACAATGTACTGACTAAAAATGTAGCAGTTTAAAGTTATTTGCAAAATATGATTTTTGAGGTGGAAATTGAATTGAGACACTTTTGAAAAATTTACAAAAATCTTCCTCAATTTTGACTTCACCTGTAAATATTGCATATTGACTTAAAGATTTTTACTTTCTTAACAATACTAGAGCATTCTAAAATTTTTTGGAACTTCCAGTCATCTAATATCCTTAAGAGAAAGTAGTAATAGCCAAGTTTTTTGTTTTCATCAAATATTTTTATGAATAATCATCTATTAATAACAAATAAAATCAAAATATGTAGATTTTTAAACGCTCTTTTTGATAAAGAATAAATAATTAGCTTAACATAAACACAATTCACAAAAATTAATTAAAATGTATTTCACAAGTGAGTCCAAATAGGAAAAAGTAATTTTTCTCTTATTTTGGCTAGTCAAAAAAATCTTTACTTTTCAGGACACATTCTGCATTGCCTTTACTATAAGTTTTTAATGCCATATATTTTTTATATCCATCCATAAACGCTGGGGATAACATTTAATTCATTATGAAATTTCAAAATATCATATTCCATAAATTTTTCGCATTATTAATGCAGAAATTCAAATCAAAAAATTCCGTTAAAATTTTCTTATTTTTGTCATTTATAAATACTTTATGGACATAAAACGTATGTATATAACATTTAGAGAATCAAGCACTAAGTTTAAGATACTAAAGTATCCTTATAATATCAGGACAATTTAATTATTGTTTATTTACACCATTAATTTTAGGCTAGAAAAAAGATGCAATAATAAATTCAAAAATTTTGACCGTTACAAAAACCTAGTATAATTAAATTATCCTGATAGCATAATATCTTAAACATAGTGCATGATTCTATTAGTTTTATATAAATACGTTTTATGTCCATAAAGTATTTATAAATGACAAAAATAAGAAAATTTTAACGGAATTTTTTGATTTGAATTTCTGCATTAATAATGCGAAAAATTTATCGAATATGATATTTTGAAATTTCATAATGAATTAAATGTTATCCCCAGCGTTTATGGATGGATATAAAAAATATATGGCATTAAAAACTTATAGTAAAGGCAATGCAGAATGTGTCCTGAAAAGTAAAGATTTTTTTGACTAGCCAAAATAAGAGAAAAATTACTTTTTCCTATTTGGACTCACTTGTGAAATACATTTTAATTAATTTTTGTGAATTGTGTTTATGTTAAGCTAATTATTTATTCTTTATCTAAAAGAGCGTTTAAAAATCTACATATTTTGATTTTATTTGTTATTAATAGATGATTATTCATAAAAATATTTGATGAAAACAAAAAACTTGGCTATTACTACTTTCTCTTAAGGATATTAGATGACTGGAAGTTCCAAAAAATTTTAGAATGCTCTAGTATTGTTAAGAAAGTAAAAATCTTTAAGTCAATATGCAATATTTACAGGTGAAGTCAAAATTGAGGAAGATTTTTGTAAATTTTTCAAAAGTGTCTCAATTCAATTTCCACCTCAAAAATCATATTTTGTAAATAACTTTAAACTGCTACATTTTTAGTCAGTACATTGTTCCTTTGCCTAAGTTATTTTTTAAAATCCTTTCCAATGATATATAACAAGTAAGGCTTAATCTTTCATTTGTAAGACTTTCACATAAAAAACATGGGTGTCTCATTTCAATTTCCACCAGTGCACTATGGGCCAGAAATGGAAAATTTTTCCAAAAATTATTTCTACAGCTTATATGATAGTCCTTATTCTGCCCTACATTTACGTTCTTAAAACTTTGCAAAAGTCGACAGCGTGTCCGAGATATGGCACTTCAAAGTTGGTCAGACGACCATTTTCACGTTACATTGAAAATGCTCTCACCAGTCACTGGATGGATGAATCTCCTTCAATTTTTTTTGGTAATAGCTTTAAATAGTTCCTTCATTTTAAGGTATAAACAATTGCAAAAAACTTTGGAAAATTTTGTGAAAAACTTGATTTTTCTCAAAAACCACGTGTTCGTCATACTTCCGTTTGTGTAGGTCTTCACAAGCACAACCAAAGTTACTAATTTCTTTTTTATATTAAAGATTACATCAAAAGCTATAACTTTTGCATACATGTCGTATAATTTTAACAAAGTTTTGGTAGTGAAAAAAATTTTTATTATAAAAAAAACACCAATTTTTTGACAAAAATCGCTGTAGTGCTCCAGGGATACCCATGGTAGTGGAATTTTATTTCACATTTAGAAAGCTCTCTGGATATGCTATCAATTAATGCAGTAAAATGAACAAGTGTTCTCTTGGCAAAGAGCACTTTTTTGACTCTGAAAGTCGTATGTCGAGCAAGGTCAAAAAAGAAAAATAATCATAAAAATTTCAGTTTTAAGTAAAATTTAATTTTTTTAAGTTAGATTGATAGATCTTTTTAAAACGCGTCTTTTGAGTGTAAATATGTCATAGTTTTGTCAAGTTTCATGATCAGTTTTTTAAAAAAATAGTTTTTTTCAAAAAAAAACTTGAAAAATAAAGTATTTGACTTTAGAATTTCATAAAATGCATTCTTTTTAACATTTTTTTCACTATTTTGTCTAGTTTTGCTCCTCGTTTTTTCCTAAACATAAATCAATAAGAACTTAACATAATTGAAGCCATTTGGAGGTTAAATTGAGTTAAAAATCGTTTAAAATTTTTGTATTTCTTAAATAGTTCTTTACACAAGTATCTAAGATATAAAGTGTTGCATAGTTTTGAAAAGGTATTAAAATTTCCAATATGTTAACATGAAAATTTTAGGAAAATTTTCAAGTAATATAGTCAATTTGGGTAAAAAACGCATTTTATATATGCTAGTTTTTAATGTTTTTCGTTTTTCTCAGCAAAGACTTTATGAAAAACTCTCAAAGTTTGCACACTTATTTGTTATATAAATGTTAATGACTCGTATAAGTTTTGGAATTTTCTATTGAGTTTTTCATGAGTTCTCCAAATCTGAAATTTTCAATATTAAAAATCCTTTTTTCTCAATAATTCCGATTTTTTATTTATAAATAAATATCTTATTTTGTTTCATTTTACAATATCTTTTCATTGATATGTAACAATCTACGAAAAAAATAAGACTAGCGAGGAATCAATAAAAAAAGTGTCAAAAATTTATGAAAATTCTACGCTATTTTAATTTTTTATCCTTTTCTGGTTAATTTTATTAAGTTTTGTAAGAGTATTATACCTTTTTGCAAATTTATAGCTTAAGACTTTCATCTGCTTTCATCCACTAAAATTCGTATGAGTTTACGATAAGCACAACTGAAGTTAAATAAGCTTCACGTTGGCGACAAAAGACAGTTCCATATGAAGAAAACCAGATATTAATTTTAATGCTATTTGAGCTATAATATTAAACTTTTTCATTTAGTTTTGTTATAAATGTTTCATGTATTTAATAGCAGCCTGAAGATTTAATTTAAAGCTTTTAAATAATTTGATTTTAAAAAATTCAAAATTTTTGGTTGCGCCAACGTGAAGCTTATTTAACTTCAGTTGTGCTTATCGTAAACTCATACGAATTTTAATGGATGAAAGCAGATGAAAGTCTTGAGCTATAAATTTGCAAAAAGGTATAACACTCTTACAAAACTTAATAAAATTAACCAGAAAATGCTAAAAAATTAAAATAGCGTAGAATTTTCATAAATTTTTGACACTTTTTTTATTGATTCCTCGCTAGTCTTATTTTTTTCGTAGATTGTTACATATCAATGAAAAGATATTGTAAAATGAAACAAAATAAGATATTTATTTATAAATAAAAAATCGGAATTATTGAGAAAAAAGGATTTTTAATATTGAAAATTTCAGATTTGGAGAACTCATGAAAAACTCAATAGAAAATTCCAAAACTTATACGAGTCATTAACATTTATATAACAAATAAGTGTGCAAACTTTGAGAGTTTTTCATAAAGTCTTTGCTGAGAAAAACGAAAAACATTAAAAACTAGCATATATAAAATGCGTTTTTTACCCAAATTGACTATATTACTTGAAAATTTTCCTAAAATTTTCATGTTAACATATTGGAAATTTTAATACCTTTTCAAAACTATGCAACACTTTATATCTTAGATACTTGTGTAAAGAACTATTTAAGAAATACAAAAATTTTAAACGATTTTTAACTCAATTTAACCTCCAAATGGCTTCAATTATGTTAAGTTCTTATTGATTTATGTTTAGGAAAAAACGAGGAGCAAAACTTGACAAAATAGTGAAAAAAATGTTAAAAAGAATGCATTTTATGAAATTCTAAAGTCAAATACTTTATTTTTCAAGTTTTTTTTTGAAAAAAACTATTTTTTTAAAAAACTGATCATGAAACTTGACAAAACTATGACATATTTACACTCAAAAGACGCGTTTTAAAAAGATCTATCAATCTAACTTAAAAAAATTAAATTTTACTTAAAACTGAAATTTTTATGATTATTTTTCTTTTTTGACCTTGCTCGACATACGACTTTCAGAGTCAAAAAAGTGCTCTTTGCCAAGAGAACACTTGTTCATTTTACTGCATTAATTGATAGCATATCCAGAGAGCTTTCTAAATGTGAAATAAAATTCCACTACCATGGGTATCCCTGGAGCACTACAGCGATTTTTGTCAAAAAATTGGTGTTTTTTTTATAAAAAAAATTTTTTTCACTACCAAAACTTTGTTAAAATTATACGACATGTATGCAAAAGTTATAGCTTTTGATGTAATCTTTAATATAAAAAAGAAATTAGTAACTTTGGTTGTGCTTGTGAAGACCTACACAAACGGAAGTATGACGAACACGTGGTTTTTGAGAAAAATCAAGTTTTTCACAAAATTTTCCAAAGTTTTTTGCAATTGTTTATACCTTAAAATGAAGGAACTATTTAAAGCTATTACCAAAAAAAAATTGAAGGAGATTCATCCATCCAGTGACTGGTGAGAGCATTTTCAATGTAACGTGAAAATGGTCGTCTGACCAACTTTGAAGTGCCATATCTCGGACATGCTGTCGACTTAGGCAAAGTTTTAAGGACGTAAATGTAGGACAGAATAAGGACTATCATATAAGTTGTAGAAATAATTTTTGGAAAAATTTTCCATTTCTGGCCCATAGTGCAGTGTAGTAGACTATTTTCAAAAAAATATCGATTTTATATCTATACTAAAATTTTTTAAAATTTATTTTACCTAGATATGTTTTAAAATGCAATTTAAAGCATTTGGCTTCGATCATAGTAGGTTGTTTTCAAAAAAATATCGTTTTTATATCTATATTAGCATTCTTTATCATTTATTATACCTAGATATGTTTTAAAATGCAATTTAAAGCATTTTTGGTTTTGATCATAGTAGGCTATTTTCAAAAAATTATCGATTTTATATTAATATTAGCATTCTTTATCATTAATAATACCTAGATATGTTTTAAAATGCAATTTAAAGCAATTTTGGTTTTGATCATAGTAGGCTATTTTCAAAAAAATATCGATTTTATATTTATATTAGCATTCTTTATCATTTATTATACCTAGATATGTTTTAAAATGCAATTTAAAGCATTTTTGGTTTTGATCATAGTAGGCTATTTTAAAAAAATTATCGATTTTATATTAATATTAGCATTCTTTATCATTAATAATACCTAGATATGTTTTAAAATGCAATTTAAAGCAATTTTGGTTTTGATCATAGTAGGCAATTTTCAAAAAAATATCGATTTTATATTTATATTAGCATTCTTTATCATTTATTATACCTAGATATGTTTTAAAATGCAATTTAAAGCATTTTTGGTTTTGATCATAGTAGGCTATTTTCAAAAAAATATCGATTTTATATTTATATTAGCATTCTTTATCATTTATTATACCTAGATATGTTTTAAAATGCAATTTAAAGCATTTTTGGTTTTGATCATAGTAGGCTATTTTCAAAAAATTATCGATTTTATATTAATATTAGCATTCTTTATCATTAATAATACCTAGATATGTTTTAAAATGCAATTTAAAGCAATTTTGGTTTTGATCATAGTAGGCAATTTTCAAAAAAATATCGATTTTATATTTATATTAGCATTCTTTATCATTAATAATACCTAGATATGTTTTAAAATGCAATTTAAAGCAATTTTGGTTTTGATCATAGTAGGCTATTTTCAAAAAAATATCGATTTTATGTTTATATTAGCAAACTTTATCATTTATTATACCAAGATATGTTTTAAAATGCAATTTAAAGCATTTTTGGTTTCGATCATAGTAGACTATTTTCAAAAAAATATCGATTTTATATCTATACTAAAATTTTTTAAAATTTATTTTACCTAGATATGTTTTAAAATGCAATTTAAAGCATTTTTGGTTTTGATCATAGTAGGCTATTTTCAAAAAAATATCGATTTTATATTTATATTAGCATTCTTTATCATTTATTATACCTAGATATGTTTTAAAATGCAATTTAAAGCATTTTTGGTTTTGATCATAGTAGGCTATTTTCAAAAAATTATCGATTTTATATTAATATTAGCATTCTTTATCATTAATAATACCTAGATATGTTTTAAAATGCAATTTAAAGCAATTTTGGTTTTGATCATAGTAGGCAATTTTCAAAAAAATATCGATTTTATATTTATATTAGCATTCTTTATCATTTATTATACCTAGATATGTTTTAAAATGCAATTTAAAGCATTTTTGGTTTTGATCATAGTAGGCTATTTTCAAAAAAATATCGATTTTATATTTATATTAGCATTCTTTATCATTTATTATACCTAGATATGTTTTAAAATGCAATTTAAAGCATTTTTGGTTTTGATCATAGTAGGCTATTTTCAAAAAATTATCGATTTTATATTAATATTAGCATTCTTTATCATTAATAATACCTAGATATGTTTTAAAATGCAATTTAAAGCAATTTTGGTTTTGATCATAGTAGGCAATTTTCAAAAAAATATCGATTTTATATTTATATTAGCATTCTTTATCATTAATAATACCTAGATATGTTTTAAAATGCAATTTAAAGCAATTTTGGTTTTGATCATAGTAGGCTATTTTCAAAAAAATATCGATTTTATGTTTATATTAGCAAACTTTATCATTTATTATACCAAGATATGTTTTAAAATGCAATTTAAAGCATTTTTGGTTTCGATCATAGTAGACTATTTTCAAAAAAATATCGATTTTATATCTATACTAAAATTTTTTAAAATTTATTTTACCTAGATATGTTTTAAAATGCAATTTAAAGCATTTTTGGTTTTGATCATAGTAGGCTATTTTCAAAAAAATATCGATTTTATATTAATATTAGCATTCTTTATCATTAATAATACCTAGATATGTTTTAAAATGCAATTTAAAGCATTTTTGGTTTTGATCATAGTAGGCTATTTTCAAAAAAATATCGATTTTATATTAATATTAGCATTCTTTATCATTAATAATACCTAGATATGTTTTTTAAAATGCAATTTAAAGCATTTTTGGTTTTGATCATAGTAGGCTATTTTCAAAAAAATATCGGTTTTATATCTATATTAGCATTCTTTATCATTTATTATACCTAGATATGTTTTAAAATGCAATTTAAAGCATTTTTGGTTTTGATCATAGTAGGCTATTTTCAAAAAAATATCGATTTTATATTTATATTAGCATTCTTTATCATTTATTTTACCTAGATATGTTTTAAAATGCAATTTAAAGCATTTTTGGTTTTGATCATAGTAGGCTATTTTCAAAAAAATATCGATTTTATATTAATATTAGCATTCTTTATCATTAATAATACCTAGATATGTTTTAAAATGCAATTTAAAGCATTTTTGGTTTTGATCATAGTAGGCTATTTTCAAAAAAATATCGATTTTATATTAATATTAGCATTCTTTATCATTAATAATACCTAGATATGTTTTTTAAAATGCAATTTAAAGCATTTTTGGTTTTGATCATAGTAGGCTATTTTCAAAAAAATATCGGTTTTATATCTATATTAGCATTCTTTATCATTTATTATACCTAGATATGTTTTAAAATGCAATTTAAAGCATTTTTGGTTTTGATCATAGTAGGCTATTTTCAAAAAAATATCGATTTTATATTTATATTAGCATTTTTATCATTTATTATACCTAGATATGTTTTAAAATGCAATTTAAAGCATTTTTGGTTTTGATCTTTACATTTAAATTTAAGTATGTACAAAGTTTCTATACATTTTGTTGCTTTTTGTTTTAAGGTTTCAGGCATTCAATTTGCCTTTTGTCTCTTAATTTTGATTTCATTTACGGATTTTACTTTCTTTTGTATTTCATTTGATTTATTCGGTGTTTTGAGATGCAATACGACTGTTGAAGTTCGCTTGCAACTTTCCGACGTAGTCTTCGATGGACGGTATTTTCGCTTCTGTATGAAGATCGGTGATCCTTTCATATCTTGTTTTATTGAGAACAATTCTCAAGAATTTGTTTTGCAGTACTTGAAGTTTTTGAAGATGGGTTTTTGCCATGCTTCCAAACGCTGGACAACCATATGTGAATATTGGTCTGATGGCTAGCTTGTAGATGAGAAGTTTGTTTCGTACGTCGAGTTGTGAGTTCCTGCTGATGAGCGGATAAAGCTGTCTTAATGCGGTGTGAGCCCTATTGGTCACATACTCCACATGCGGCTTTAATGTCACTCTCTTGTCGATCACCATTCCCAGATATTTAGCTTCTGTTTCCCATTTGATGTTTTCGTTGAGAAATTTGATGTTATTTCCTGGTAGTTGCCTGGAGTGCCTGTTTGTGATGAATAAGGCTTGAGTCTTCTGTTTGTTGAGGTTGATCTTCCATTTGTTCATGTATTGTTGAACTTTTCTTCCTGTGTGCTGTAGATGTGTCACAATATCGGCCGAGTTCTCTGCAGAATGATACAGTGCTGTATCATCTGCGAAAAGACCGATGTTGTTGGATGTCTCTCTTACAACATCATACGTGAAGATGTTGTAGAGAGTTGGTGAAAGCACTGCTCCTTGTGGCACTCCGAATTTGATTACCTTGATTTCTGAGAACTGACCTTTAATAAAAACTGCGAAAGATCTTTCACTGAGGAAAGATCTTACAGTTTTTATAAGTGGCAGTGGAAATCTCAGTTTGAGCATTTTGTACAAGAGTCCGTTATGCCAGACTCTGTCAAATGCTTTTTCTACATCCAGGAAGATCATGCCTGTTGACTTTTTGTTGTTTAAGTTTTCTTTTGCTGATTTGATCACTTTGATGAGCTGGTGAGATGTTGATCTTCCAGTCCGGAAGCCGCACTGCTGGTTTGGGATGATGTTGTTATCCTCAAGATGATCGTTGATTCTATTCAGTAATACTCTCTCCAGTATTTTGCTTATTGAGCTGAGTAGACTTATTGGCCTGTAGCTGCTTAGCTCATTTGCTGGTTTTCCAGGTTTTGGAATAGGAATCACTTTTGCATGTTTCCAAACTTTGGGGAAGTGGTTGAGTTTCAGACACGAATTGATGATGAATTTCAAGTATTCGAAACCTTTTTCAGGAAGATTTTTGATGAGTATGTTGTTGACTTCATCTAGTCCCGGAGCTTTTGGATTTTTCAGATTTCTTATGATGCTCACGATTTCGTTTACATCTGTTAGTTCTGGATTCTCATCATTGTCTTGTTCCAATGCTTCTTTGACTGTGTTGTTTACTTCCTGTGTATGTTGTGGATCGTTTTGTTCCAGAGGATTTTCGTGAGCTTCACGAAAATACTCGCTGAGTGCGCTGGCTTTTTCTTTGTTGGTGATGAACGTTTTACCCAGATTTGTCAATGGAGGCATTGTTTTTGAACCTTTTTTGCAAAATTTTGCTATTCTCCAAACTGTTTGGTTTGACGGTTGAATCTCTGAGAGACGCTTATTCCAGTTTTTGTTTTTGAGTTCTTTAATTTTCTCATTGATGACTCTCTGCAGATAATTCAATTCAGATTTGAGTTGATTATCTCTGCTTCTCTGCCATCTTCGACGAAGACTCCTTTTTGTGTTGATTAGATCTTTAATCTCCGGTGTGAGTTTAGTTGAATCGAACTTGATCTTTTTCATTTTTACACTTGAGTTCCTCGCTTCCATGATGAGTTCAGAGAGAATCTTAATGTGATTCTCGATCTCATCTGTTGTATTGCAAGAATTTTCTCCAATGTTGTCTTCAATGCGGCGTGAAATTTGTGCTTTGAACTTTTTCCAGTTTGCGTTTTTGTAGTCATATCTGTAGACTGTATTTTCAGTTCTGTCGATTTTTGATGTTTTGATTTGGAAATACACAGCGCAGTGATCACTCATTGCCTCTGTGCATTGAAGTTCTGTTGTTTCGAGGTTGGAATTCGAGAGCATCAGGTCAATTGTTGACACTGATTTGTTTCGATCTTCTGGGTAGTACGTTGGCGAGTCAGGAAAGTAGATCATGAACTCTCCTGACATTTCCTGAAGAATATTTCCTGGTTTATTTGCAACGTTGCAGTTCCATTCTCGATGTTTTGCATTGAAGTCTCCACAGATGTAGTAATTTCCTCTCAGATTTGTTATTTTGTTGATGTCATCTCTCAGATGTAGATCTATTTCCCCTCCTTTGCTTCCTCCTGGGAGATAGACTGAGAGGATGTGACAACTATCCGTGTCATTGATGAAGACTTTGATTCCAATGCATTCCATTAGTTTTGTGTTGTAGCTTGGTTGAAGCTGATGTTTTAGATTTCTTTTGGCGATGATTGCAACACCACCCTTTGGTCTATCCACGCGATCCAATCGATGAATTACGTAGTCTGGATGCGAGTCAATTTTTGAGTTTGGTTTTAGGAATGTTTCTGAGATGCAAGCAACATCGACGTTTTGCTTGCTTAGGTAGTCGAGAAATGCTAACATTTTGTCAGTGAGGCCGTTAGCATTCCAGTAGAGGACGTTGATACTTTGTTGTCTACAATCCATTACTGTATGCGGTGTTTTTGGCACTTGAGCCGATTGCTTGGAGTATTTCGTCGATGAATTCTGGATTTTTGGCGATTAATTTGAGAAGCTCGCTGATAAGGTACTTGCACTTTGATTCCTCTATTTCTGAGATGTTTTTATCTCTTGTGCTGGTGCTTTGAGCTTGTTGATTAGTTGTTATGTTTCGATTCACTACCTCAACACTGAATGAAGGTTCTGGGAAAACTTCATTCGAGGTCTGACTTGTTGGACTGATGTCTTCTGAGTCCATAAGCTCAACATCTTGCTTTGGTTTTTGATGTTGATTGTTATTAATGCGCTCGTTTTGCTTTTTTCTTTGATTCTTTTTCCAATGTTTTCCTCTTTCTTTATTGTTTTGTTGGTTGTTCAAGTTATTTTTATTTCCCTGATTTGAGGGTTTGTGATTTGGAGGAGGATTTGTGTTCCTTGGTTTGTGGTTGACTGGAACTTGTTTTTGATGAACAGGCTTTTGTGTACCAGATGTTGATGGTTCCATATACTCCTTTCTCCATTGAGGTTTTGGTGCATGTTGAACGTTTCTGGTTGATCTCTCAGGGCGATGCGGTGTTGGAGGATTGTTTCTCCGTTGTCCATATGAATAATGGCCTGCTGTTTTGTTTTGATTTTGGTTGTTTCCATTCTGTGATTTTGATTTCCATTTTTCAATTATTTCTTGTCTGGTTTTACAACCTGTGAAAATTGCTGTATGTTTTTCACCGCAGAAGAAACATTTGAGTTTTCCGAGTGGAACCTTGTTGGTCTCTTTCGATATGTACTGGCACGTTTTCGAGTCATGTTGCTCAGAGCATCTGAAGCAAACGGACGGTTTGTTACAACCGTTTTGTCCATGACCAAACTGCAGACATTTCGAACATTGAGATGGTCCAGCTTGTCTATTTTTGTAGTCAGCCCATTTAATTTTGAAACTGCTGACAATTTTGATTTTTCTGAGGAATTCCAGGAAATTTCCACCTTGTTCTACATCTTTTTTGAAGTACACGAGGTAGTTCTGGTCGTCGTCTTGTTCGTGTCTTTTGTGTTTCATTGTCATTTTGACAATTTTTACTGGTGTGATTTTTACGGTTTGAAGTTCCTTCTCCAACTCACTGATTTCCATATCTGGGAGTCCATAGAGTACGTACTTCTTCAGTGGTTCTTGGCTGGAGTATGTGTGGAAGTGATGCTTTTTGTCTTTGAGTAGTTGGATGAATTTCTCGTAGTAATCCCAACTCTCCGTTGTTACCGTATTTGTTCCTTGTTTGCCCTTTTTGGTCTCAATTAAGAAACTTCCAGGTTGATTGTTTATTTCATTCGTCAATCTCTTGATTTCACCAGCTCCTCCTGTGCTGATGACAATTGGAGGTGGTTTTGATTTTTGTTGAGATTTGTTGTTGTTGCTTTCCGTGTTTACGGAAATTGTCTTTTGTTGCTCTGATGTTTTGCTGTTTTCTCCCCAGTACGAAGAAGTTGTCGATCTTTTTTTCTCCTGTTCTGGTGAACCAAATAGATACGGTACTCCAGAAGACGAAGCTTTCTTCACTGGTGGGAGTACGAACAGTGGTTTGTTCCCATCTTTTGGTTTGCTTTCGTTTGCTACTCCTTTTAAAAGAGCGTTGGGAACTATCACTTCTCGAGGGCGTTTTTCTGCTTTACTTGCTTCATTGAGAAACTTCTTTATTGATATTTGTTTTTTTGGTTTGAGATTTGTCATCTCAATGTCGGCTGCTTGTGAAACATCTTCACTGAAAATTTCCTCAATATTGAGAATTGTCACTGAAGATGAATGTTGTTGTTGAGAACTATTAAGTCCATGCTGATTTTGAGAAAGATTTTCTTCGTTGTTGGTAGTTTTTGGTGATGCTACCATTTTGATGTTTTGAGAATCAAACTGAGATTTTGAAACTTTTTGCAAACAAAAAGCTTCTCAGGTAGTCTCTGTTTTGTTTCTTTTGAGATTTTTGAATAATTTGCGGAGCGATTTGTAAACACGTCTGTTCACGTTGAGATCTAGTTTGCAACTATTTGGTTTTGATCATAGTAGGCTATTTTCAAAAAAATATCGATTTAATATTTATATTAGCATTCTTTATCATTTATTATACCTAGATATGTTTTAAAATGCAATTTAAAGCATTTTTGGTTTTGATCATAGTAGGCTATTTTCAAAAAATTATCGATTTTATATTTATATTAGCATTCTTTATCATTTATTATACCTAGATATGTTTTAAAATGCAATTTAAAGCAATTTTGGTTTTGATCATAGTAGGCTATTTTCAAAAAAATATCGATTTTATATTTATATTAGCATTCTTTATCATTTATTATACCTAGATATGTTTTAAAATGCAATTTAAAGCATTTTTGGTTTTGATCATAGTAGGCTATTTTCAAAAAAATATCGATTTTATATTTATATTAGCATTCTTTATCATTTATTATACCTAGATATGTTTTAAAATGCAATTTAAAGCATTTTTGGTTTTGATCATAGTAGGCTATTTTCAAAAAAATATCGATTTTATATTTATATTAGCATTCTTTATCATTAATAATACCTAGATATGTTTTAAAATGCAATTTAAAGCAATTTTGGTTTTGATCATAGTAGGCTATTTTCAAAAAAATATCGATTTTATATTTATGTTAGCATTCTTTATCATTTATTATACCTAGATATGTTTTAAAATGCAATTTAAAGCATTTTTGGTTTTGATCATAGTAGGCTATTTTCAAAAAAATATCGATTTTATATTTATATTAGCATTCTTTATCATTTATTATACCTAGATATGTTTTAAAATGCAATTTAAAGCAATTTTGGTTTTGATCATAGTAGGCAATTTTCAAAAAAATATCGATTTTATATTAATATTAGCATTCTTTATTATTAATAATACCTAGATATGTTTTAAAATGCAATTTAAAGCAATTTTGGTTTTGATCATAGTAGGCTATTTTCAAAATAATATCGATTTTGTATCTATATTAGCATTTTTGATCATTTATAATACCTGGATATGTTTTAAAATGCAATTTAAAGCATTTTTGGTTTCGATCATAGTAGGTTGTTTTCAAAAAAATATCGATTTTATATCCTTATTAGTATTCTTTATCATTTATTATACCTAGATATGTTTTAAAATGCAATTTTAAGCATTTTTGGTTTCGATCATAGCCAATGTCTGTAAACAAGATCTTATTTTTCGATTTCGAAGGATCTTATTTTTCGAACGCGGGAAAAAAATTTGAATTCAAAATGTTCGTTATGAAAATTTGTTTACGTTTTCAATTCAAAAATTCGAAATTTTTTAAAATGGGTAAAATTTGTGGAATTCAAAGCTGTAAAGGAAGAGGAAATAGCAACATCCCCATATTTGAACTTCCAGAGAGTTCGATACATCGAGGAAAATGGATCGACTATTTAAAATATCATGAAATTCAATATATTCAGTCAAAAAAGTATTTTTTGTGCGTTCTTCATTTTTGTCACTCTATGGTAAATAGGAATGCAAAGAGAATACGATTAAATGCGAATGCATTTCCATCTCTTGTAAGTATATACAAAAAATGTTATTTCAAGGAAACTATCGATAAGCTTATTAAAGCATTTGTTGAATTCAGGAAGAAGTTACAGTATCAGGGTCGCTTTATGCATAAAAGAAATGAATTTGCCTCAAAAAATAATTAAATTTTAAAGTTAATAAATATTTTAATGATTTCCAAAATTACTAACGTATTTTAAATTTTCAAATATGACAAAATTACTAACGTATATTTGTTTTTTAAAATTGATCATTTACGAATTTTTTCAAAATTTTCGAAAGCCAACTGATATTTATTCTGTTTACATACATTGGGATCATAGTAGGCTATTTTCAAAAATTATCGATTTTATATTAATATTAGCATTCTCTTTCATTTATAATACCTAGATATGTTTTAAAATGCAATTTAAAGCATTTTTGGTTTTGATCATAGTAGGCTATTTTTAAAAAAATTATATCGATTTTATATCTATTTCAGCATTCTTAATCATTTATAATACCTAGATATGTTTTAAAATGCAATTTAAAGCAATTTTGGTTTTGATCATAGTAGGCTATTTTCAAAAAAATATCGATTTTATATTTATATTAGCATTCTTTATCATTTATTATACCTAGATATGTTTTAAAATGCAATTTAAAGCATTTTTGGTTTTGATCATAGTAGGCTATTTTCAAAAAATTATCGATTTTATATTTATATTAGCATTCTTTATCATTTATTATACCTAGATATGTTTTAAAATGCAATTTAAAGCATTTTTGGTTTTGATCATAGTAGGCTATTTTCAAAAAAATATCGATTTTATATTTATATTAGCATTCTTTATCATTATTATACCTAGATATGTTTTAAAATGCAATTTAAAGCAATTTTGGTTTTGATCATAGTAGGCTATTTTCAAAAAAATATCGATTTTATATTTATATTAGCATTCTTTATCATTATTATACCTAGATATGTTTTAAAATGCAATTTAAAGCATTTTTGGTTTTGATCATAGTAGGCTATTTTCAAAAAAATATCGATTTTATATTAATATTAGCATTCTTTATCATTAATAATACCTAGATATGTTTTAAAATGCAATTTAAAGCAATTTTGGTTTTGATCATAGTAGGCTATTTTCAAAAAAATATCGATTTTATATTTATATTAGCATTCTTTATCATTTATTATACCTAGATATGTTTTAAAATGCAATTTAAAGCATTTTTGGTTTTGATCATAGTAGGCTATTTTCAAAAAAATATCGATTTTATATTAATATTAGCATTCTTTATCATTAATAATACCTAGATATGTTTTAAAATGCAATTTAAAGCAATTTTGGTTTTGATCATAGTAGGCTATTTTCAAAAAAATATCGATTTTATATTTATATTAGCATTCTTTATCATTTATTATACCTAGATATGTTTTAAAATGCAATTTAAAGCATTTTTGGTTTTGATCATAGTAGGCTATTTTCAAAAAATTATCGATTTTATATTTATATTAGCATTCTTTATCATTTATTATACCTAGATATGTTTTAAAATGCAATTTAAAGCATTTTTGGTTTTGATCATAGTAGGCTATTTTCAAAAAAATATCGATTTTATATTTATATTAGCATTCTTTATCATTATTATACCTAGATATGTTTTAAAATGCAATTTAAAGCATTTTTGGTTTTGATCATAGTAGGCTATTTTCAAAAAAAATATCGATTTTATATTTATATTAGCATTTTTATCATTTATTATACCTAGATATGTTTTAAAATGCAATTTAAAGCATTTTTGGTTTTGATCATAGTAGGCTATTTTCAAAAAATTATCGATTTTATATTTATATTAGCATTCTTTATCATTTATTATACCTAGATATGTTTTAAAATGCAATTTAAAGCATTTTTGGTTTTGATCATAGTAGGCTATTTTCAAAAAAATATCGATTTTATATTTATATTAGCATTCTTTATCATTATTATACCTAGATATGTTTTAAAATGCAATTTAAAGCATTTTTGGTTTTGATCATAGTAGGCTATTTTCAAAAAAAATATCGATTTTATATTTATATTAGCATTTTTATCATTTATTATACCTAGATATGTTTTAAAATGCAATTTAAAGCATTTTTGGTTTTGATCATAGTAGGCTATTTTCAAAAAAATATCGATTTTATATTTATATTAGCATTCTTTATCATTTATTATACCTAGATATGTTTTAAAATGCAATTTAAAGCATTTTTGGTTTTGATCATAGTAGGCTATTTTCAAAAAAATATCGATTTTATATTTATATTAGCATTCTTTATCATTTATTATACCTAGATATGTTTTAAAATGCAATTTAAAGCATTTTTGGTTTTGATCATAGTAGGCTATTTTCAAAAAAATATCGATTTTATATTTATATTAGCATTCTTTATCATTTATTATACCTAGATATGTTTTAAAATGCAATTTAAAGCATTTTTGGTTTTGATCATAGTAGGCTATTTTCAAAAAAATATCGATTTTATATTTATATTAGCATTCTTTATCATTTATTATACCTAGATATGTTTTAAAATGCAATTTAAAGCATTTTTGGTTTTGATCATAGTAGGCTATTTTCAAAAAAATATCGATTTTATATTTATATTAGCATTCTTTATCATTATTATACCTAGATATGTTTTAAAATGCAATTTAAAGCATTTTTGGTTTTGATCATAGTAGGCTATTTTCAAAAAAATATCGATTTTATATTAATATTAGCATTCTTTATCATTAATAATACCTAGATATGTTTTAAAATGCAATTTAAAGCAATTTTGGTTTTGATCATAGTAGGCTATTTTCAAAAAAATATCGATTTTATATTTATATTAGCATTCTTTATCATTTATTATACCTAGATATGTTTTAAAATGCAATTTAAAGCATTTTTGGTTTTGATCATAGTAGGCTATTTTCAAAAAAATATCGATTTTATATTAATATTAGCATTCTTTATCATTAATAATACCTAGATATGTTTTAAAATGCAATTTAAAGCAATTTTGGTTTTGATCATAGTAGGCTATTTTCAAAAAAATATCGATTTTATATTTATATTAGCATTCTTTATCATTTATTATACCTAGATATGTTTTAAAATGCAATTTAAAGCATTTTTGGTTTTGATCATAGTAGGCTATTTTCAAAAAATTATCGATTTTATATTTATATTAGCATTCTTTATCATTTATTATACCTAGATATGTTTTAAAATGCAATTTAAAGCATTTTTGGTTTTGATCATAGTAGGCTATTTTCAAAAAAATATCGATTTTATATTTATATTAGCATTCTTTATCATTATTATACCTAGATATGTTTTAAAATGCAATTTAAAGCATTTTTGGTTTTGATCATAGTAGGCTATTTTCAAAAAAAATATCGATTTTATATTTATATTAGCATTTTTATCATTTATTATACCTAGATATGTTTTAAAATGCAATTTAAAGCATTTTTGGTTTTGATCATAGTAGGCTATTTTCAAAAAAATATCGATTTTATATTTATATTAGCATTCTTTATCATTTATTATACCTAGATATGTTTTAAAATGCAATTTAAAGCATTTTTGGTTTTGATTTATATATATTAGCATTCTTTATCATTTATTATACCTAGATATGTTTTAAAATGCAATTTAAAGCATTTTTGGTTTTGATCATAGTAGGCTATTTTCAAAAAAAATATCGATTTTATATTTATATTAGCATTTTTATCATTTATTATACCTAGATATGTTTTAAAATGCAATTTAAAGCATTTTTGGTTTTGATCATAGTAGGCTATTTTCAAAAAAATATCGATTTTATATTTATATTAGCATTCTTTATCATTTATTATACCTAGATATGTTTTAAAATGCAATTTAAAGCATTTTTGGTTTTGATCATAGTAGGCTATTTTCAAAAAATTATCGATTTTATATTAATATTAGCATTCTTTATCATTAATAATACCTAGATATGTTTTAAAATGCAATTTAAAGCAATTTTGGTTTTGATCATAGTAGGCTATTTTCAAAAAAATATCGATTTTATATTTATATTAGCATTCTTTATCATTTATTATACCTAGATATGTTTTAAAATGCAATTTAAAGCATTTTTGGTTTTGATCATAGTAGGCTATTTTAAAAAAATTATCGATTTTATATTAATATTAGCATTCTTTATCATTAATAATACCTAGATATGTTTTAAAATGCAATTTAAAGCAATTTTGGTTTTGATCATAGTAGGCAATTTTCAAAAAAATATCGATTTTATATTTATATTAGCATTCTTTATCATTTATTATACCTAGATATGTTTTAAAATGCAATTTAAAGCATTTTTGGTTTTGATCATAGTAGGCTATTTTCAAAAAAATATCGATTTTATATTTATATTAGCATTCTTTATCATTTATTATACCTAGATATGTTTTAAAATGCAATTTAAAGCATTTTTGGTTTTGATCATAGTAGGCTATTTTCAAAAAATTATCGATTTTATATTAATATTAGCATTCTTTATCATTAATAATACCTAGATATGTTTTAAAATGCAATTTAAAGCAATTTTGGTTTTGATCATAGTAGGCAATTTTCAAAAAAATATCGATTTTATATTTATATTAGCATTCTTTATCATTAATAATACCTAGATATGTTTTAAAATGCAATTTAAAGCAATTTTGGTTTTGATCATAGTAGGCTATTTTCAAAAAAATATCGATTTTATGTTTATATTAGCAAACTTTATCATTTATTATACCAAGATATGTTTTAAAATGCAATTTAAAGCATTTTTGGTTTCGATCATAGTAGACTATTTTCAAAAAAATATCGATTTTATATCTATACTAAAATTTTTTAAAATTTATTTTACCTAGATATGTTTTAAAATGCAATTTAAAGCATTTTTGGTTTTGATCATAGTAGGCTATTTTCAAAAAAATATCGATTTTATATTTATATTAGCATTCTTTATCATTTATTATACCTAGATATGTTTTAAAATGCAATTTAAAGCATTTTTGGTTTTGATCATAGTAGGCTATTTTCAAAAAATTATCGATTTTATATTAATATTAGCATTCTTTATCATTAATAATACCTAGATATGTTTTAAAATGCAATTTAAAGCAATTTTGGTTTTGATCATAGTAGGCAATTTTCAAAAAAATATCGATTTTATATTTATATTAGCATTCTTTATCATTTATTATACCTAGATATGTTTTAAAATGCAATTTAAAGCATTTTTGGTTTTGATCATAGTAGGCTATTTTCAAAAAAATATCGATTTTATATTTATATTAGCATTCTTTATCATTTATTATACCTAGATATGTTTTAAAATGCAATTTAAAGCATTTTTGGTTTTGATCATAGTAGGCTATTTTCAAAAAATTATCGATTTTATATTAATATTAGCATTCTTTATCATTAATAATACCTAGATATGTTTTAAAATGCAATTTAAAGCAATTTTGGTTTTGATCATAGTAGGCAATTTTCAAAAAAATATCGATTTTATATTTATATTAGCATTCTTTATCATTAATAATACCTAGATATGTTTTAAAATGCAATTTAAAGCAATTTTGGTTTTGATCATAGTAGGCTATTTTCAAAAAAATATCGATTTTATGTTTATATTAGCAAACTTTATCATTTATTATACCAAGATATGTTTTAAAATGCAATTTAAAGCATTTTTGGTTTCGATCATAGTAGACTATTTTCAAAAAAATATCGATTTTATATCTATACTAAAATTTTTTAAAATTTATTTTACCTAGATATGTTTTAAAATGCAATTTAAAGCATTTTTGGTTTTGATCATAGTAGGCTATTTTCAAAAAAATATCGATTTTATATTAATATTAGCATTCTTTATCATTAATAATACCTAGATATGTTTTAAAATGCAATTTAAAGCATTTTTGGTTTTGATCATAGTAGGCTATTTTCAAAAAAATATCGATTTTATATTAATATTAGCATTCTTTATCATTAATAATACCTAGATATGTTTTTTAAAATGCAATTTAAAGCATTTTTGGTTTTGATCATAGTAGGCTATTTTCAAAAAAATATCGGTTTTATATCTATATTAGCATTCTTTATCATTTATTATACCTAGATATGTTTTAAAATGCAATTTAAAGCATTTTTGGTTTTGATCATAGTAGGCTATTTTCAAAAAAATATCGATTTTATATTTATATTAGCATTCTTTATCATTTATTTTACCTAGATATGTTTTAAAATGCAATTTAAAGCATTTTTGGTTTTGATCATAGTAGGCTATTTTCAAAAAAATATCGATTTTATATTAATATTAGCATTCTTTATCATTAATAATACCTAGATATGTTTTAAAATGCAATTTAAAGCATTTTTGGTTTTGATCATAGTAGGCTATTTTCAAAAAAATATCGATTTTATATTAATATTAGCATTCTTTATCATTAATAATACCTAGATATGTTTTTTAAAATGCAATTTAAAGCATTTTTGGTTTTGATCATAGTAGGCTATTTTCAAAAAAATATCGGTTTTATATCTATATTAGCATTCTTTATCATTTATTATACCTAGATATGTTTTAAAATGCAATTTAAAGCATTTTTGGTTTTGATCATAGTAGGCTATTTTCAAAAAAATATCGATTTTATATTTATATTAGCATTTTTATCATTTATTATACCTAGATATGTTTTAAAATGCAATTTAAAGCATTTTTGGTTTTGATCTTTACATTTAAATTTAAGTATGTACAAAGTTTCTATACATTTTGTTGCTTTTTGTTTTAAGGTTTCAGGCATTCAATTTGCCTTTTGTCTCTTAATTTTGATTTCATTTACGGATTTTACTTTCTTTTGTATTTCATTTGATTTATTCGGTGTTTTGAGATGCAATACGACTGTTGAAGTTCGCTTGCAACTTTCCGACGTAGTCTTCGATGGACGGTATTTTCGCTTCTGTATGAAGATCGGTGATCCTTTCATATCTTGTTTTATTGAGAACAATTCTCAAGAATTTGTTTTGCAGTACTTGAAGTTTTTGAAGATGGGTTTTTGCCATGCTTCCAAACGCTGGACAACCATATGTGAATATTGGTCTGATGGCTAGCTTGTAGATGAGAAGTTTGTTTCGTACGTCGAGTTGTGAGTTCCTGCTGATGAGCGGATAAAGCTGTCTTAATGCGGTGTGAGCCCTATTGGTCACATACTCCACATGCGGCTTTAATGTCACTCTCTTGTCGATCACCATTCCCAGATATTTAGCTTCTGTTTCCCATTTGATGTTTTCGTTGAGAAATTTGATGTTATTTCCTGGTAGTTGCCTGGAGTGCCTGTTTGTGATGAATAAGGCTTGAGTCTTCTGTTTGTTGAGGTTGATCTTCCATTTGTTCATGTATTGTTGAACTTTTCTTCCTGTGTGCTGTAGATGTGTCACAATATCGGCCGAGTTCTCTGCAGAATGATACAGTGCTGTATCATCTGCGAAAAGACCGATGTTGTTGGATGTCTCTCTTACAACATCATACGTGAAGATGTTGTAGAGAGTTGGTGAAAGCACTGCTCCTTGTGGCACTCCGAATTTGATTACCTTGATTTCTGAGAACTGACCTTTAATAAAAACTGCGAAAGATCTTTCACTGAGGAAAGATCTTACAGTTTTTATAAGTGGCAGTGGAAATCTCAGTTTGAGCATTTTGTACAAGAGTCCGTTATGCCAGACTCTGTCAAATGCTTTTTCTACATCCAGGAAGATCATGCCTGTTGACTTTTTGTTGTTTAAGTTTTCTTTTGCTGATTTGATCACTTTGATGAGCTGGTGAGATGTTGATCTTCCAGTCCGGAAGCCGCACTGCTGGTTTGGGATGATGTTGTTATCCTCAAGATGATCGTTGATTCTATTCAGTAATACTCTCTCCAGTATTTTGCTTATTGAGCTGAGTAGACTTATTGGCCTGTAGCTGCTTAGCTCATTTGCTGGTTTTCCAGGTTTTGGAATAGGAATCACTTTTGCATGTTTCCAAACTTTGGGGAAGTGGTTGAGTTTCAGACACGAATTGATGATGAATTTCAAGTATTCGAAACCTTTTTCAGGAAGATTTTTGATGAGTATGTTGTTGACTTCATCTAGTCCCGGAGCTTTTGGATTTTTCAGATTTCTTATGATGCTCACGATTTCGTTTACATCTGTTAGTTCTGGATTCTCATCATTGTCTTGTTCCAATGCTTCTTTGACTGTGTTGTTTACTTCCTGTGTATGTTGTGGATCGTTTTGTTCCAGAGGATTTTCGTGAGCTTCACGAAAATACTCGCTGAGTGCGCTGGCTTTTTCTTTGTTGGTGATGAACGTTTTACCCAGATTTGTCAATGGAGGCATTGTTTTTGAACCTTTTTTGCAAAATTTTGCTATTCTCCAAACTGTTTGGTTTGACGGTTGAATCTCTGAGAGACGCTTATTCCAGTTTTTGTTTTTGAGTTCTTTAATTTTCTCATTGATGACTCTCTGCAGATAATTCAATTCAGATTTGAGTTGATTATCTCTGCTTCTCTGCCATCTTCGACGAAGACTCCTTTTTGTGTTGATTAGATCTTTAATCTCCGGTGTGAGTTTAGTTGAATCGAACTTGATCTTTTTCATTTTTACACTTGAGTTCCTCGCTTCCATGATGAGTTCAGAGAGAATCTTAATGTGATTCTCGATCTCATCTGTTGTATTGCAAGAATTTTCTCCAATGTTGTCTTCAATGCGGCGTGAAATTTGTGCTTTGAACTTTTTCCAGTTTGCGTTTTTGTAGTCATATCTGTAGACTGTATTTTCAGTTCTGTCGATTTTTGATGTTTTGATTTGGAAATACACAGCGCAGTGATCACTCATTGCCTCTGTGCATTGAAGTTCTGTTGTTTCGAGGTTGGAATTCGAGAGCATCAGGTCAATTGTTGACACTGATTTGTTTCGATCTTCTGGGTAGTACGTTGGCGAGTCAGGAAAGTAGATCATGAACTCTCCTGACATTTCCTGAAGAATATTTCCTGGTTTATTTGCAACGTTGCAGTTCCATTCTCGATGTTTTGCATTGAAGTCTCCACAGATGTAGTAATTTCCTCTCAGATTTGTTATTTTGTTGATGTCATCTCTCAGATGTAGATCTATTTCCCCTCCTTTGCTTCCTCCTGGGAGATAGACTGAGAGGATGTGACAACTATCCGTGTCATTGATGAAGACTTTGATTCCAATGCATTCCATTAGTTTTGTGTTGTAGCTTGGTTGAAGCTGATGTTTTAGATTTCTTTTGGCGATGATTGCAACACCACCCTTTGGTCTATCCACGCGATCCAATCGATGAATTACGTAGTCTGGATGCGAGTCAATTTTTGAGTTTGGTTTTAGGAATGTTTCTGAGATGCAAGCAACATCGACGTTTTGCTTGCTTAGGTAGTCGAGAAATGCTAACATTTTGTCAGTGAGGCCGTTAGCATTCCAGTAGAGGACGTTGATACTTTGTTGTCTACAATCCATTACTGTATGCGGTGTTTTTGGCACTTGAGCCGATTGCTTGGAGTATTTCGTCGATGAATTCTGGATTTTTGGCGATTAATTTGAGAAGCTCGCTGATAAGGTACTTGCACTTTGATTCCTCTATTTCTGAGATGTTTTTATCTCTTGTGCTGGTGCTTTGAGCTTGTTGATTAGTTGTTATGTTTCGATTCACTACCTCAACACTGAATGAAGGTTCTGGGAAAACTTCATTCGAGGTCTGACTTGTTGGACTGATGTCTTCTGAGTCCATAAGCTCAACATCTTGCTTTGGTTTTTGATGTTGATTGTTATTAATGCGCTCGTTTTGCTTTTTTCTTTGATTCTTTTTCCAATGTTTTCCTCTTTCTTTATTGTTTTGTTGGTTGTTCAAGTTATTTTTATTTCCCTGATTTGAGGGTTTGTGATTTGGAGGAGGATTTGTGTTCCTTGGTTTGTGGTTGACTGGAACTTGTTTTTGATGAACAGGCTTTTGTGTACCAGATGTTGATGGTTCCATATACTCCTTTCTCCATTGAGGTTTTGGTGCATGTTGAACGTTTCTGGTTGATCTCTCAGGGCGATGCGGTGTTGGAGGATTGTTTCTCCGTTGTCCATATGAATAATGGCCTGCTGTTTTGTTTTGATTTTGGTTGTTTCCATTCTGTGATTTTGATTTCCATTTTTCAATTATTTCTTGTCTGGTTTTACAACCTGTGAAAATTGCTGTATGTTTTTCACCGCAGAAGAAACATTTGAGTTTTCCGAGTGGAACCTTGTTGGTCTCTTTCGATATGTACTGGCACGTTTTCGAGTCATGTTGCTCAGAGCATCTGAAGCAAACGGACGGTTTGTTACAACCGTTTTGTCCATGACCAAACTGCAGACATTTCGAACATTGAGATGGTCCAGCTTGTCTATTTTTGTAGTCAGCCCATTTAATTTTGAAACTGCTGACAATTTTGATTTTTCTGAGGAATTCCAGGAAATTTCCACCTTGTTCTACATCTTTTTTGAAGTACACGAGGTAGTTCTGGTCGTCGTCTTGTTCGTGTCTTTTGTGTTTCATTGTCATTTTGACAATTTTTACTGGTGTGATTTTTACGGTTTGAAGTTCCTTCTCCAACTCACTGATTTCCATATCTGGGAGTCCATAGAGTACGTACTTCTTCAGTGGTTCTTGGCTGGAGTATGTGTGGAAGTGATGCTTTTTGTCTTTGAGTAGTTGGATGAATTTCTCGTAGTAATCCCAACTCTCCGTTGTTACCGTATTTGTTCCTTGTTTGCCCTTTTTGGTCTCAATTAAGAAACTTCCAGGTTGATTGTTTATTTCATTCGTCAATCTCTTGATTTCACCAGCTCCTCCTGTGCTGATGACAATTGGAGGTGGTTTTGATTTTTGTTGAGATTTGTTGTTGTTGCTTTCCGTGTTTACGGAAATTGTCTTTTGTTGCTCTGATGTTTTGCTGTTTTCTCCCCAGTACGAAGAAGTTGTCGATCTTTTTTTCTCCTGTTCTGGTGAACCAAATAGATACGGTACTCCAGAAGACGAAGCTTTCTTCACTGGTGGGAGTACGAACAGTGGTTTGTTCCCATCTTTTGGTTTGCTTTCGTTTGCTACTCCTTTTAAAAGAGCGTTGGGAACTATCACTTCTCGAGGGCGTTTTTCTGCTTTACTTGCTTCATTGAGAAACTTCTTTATTGATATTTGTTTTTTTGGTTTGAGATTTGTCATCTCAATGTCGGCTGCTTGTGAAACATCTTCACTGAAAATTTCCTCAATATTGAGAATTGTCACTGAAGATGAATGTTGTTGTTGAGAACTATTAAGTCCATGCTGATTTTGAGAAAGATTTTCTTCGTTGTTGGTAGTTTTTGGTGATGCTACCATTTTGATGTTTTGAGAATCAAACTGAGATTTTGAAACTTTTTGCAAACAAAAAGCTTCTCAGGTAGTCTCTGTTTTGTTTCTTTTGAGATTTTTGAATAATTTGCGGAGCGATTTGTAAACACGTCTGTTCACGTTGAGATCTAGTTTGCAACTATTTGGTTTTGATCATAGTAGGCTATTTTCAAAAAAATATCGATTTAATATTTATATTAGCATTCTTTATCATTTATTATACCTAGATATGTTTTAAAATGCAATTTAAAGCATTTTTGGTTTTGATCATAGTAGGCTATTTTCAAAAAATTATCGATTTTATATTTATATTAGCATTCTTTATCATTTATTATACCTAGATATGTTTTAAAATGCAATTTAAAGCAATTTTGGTTTTGATCATAGTAGGCTATTTTCAAAAAAATATCGATTTTATATTTATATTAGCATTCTTTATCATTTATTATACCTAGATATGTTTTAAAATGCAATTTAAAGCATTTTTGGTTTTGATCATAGTAGGCTATTTTCAAAAAAATATCGATTTTATATTTATATTAGCATTCTTTATCATTTATTATACCTAGATATGTTTTAAAATGCAATTTAAAGCATTTTTGGTTTTGATCATAGTAGGCTATTTTCAAAAAAATATCGATTTTATATTTATATTAGCATTCTTTATCATTAATAATACCTAGATATGTTTTAAAATGCAATTTAAAGCAATTTTGGTTTTGATCATAGTAGGCTATTTTCAAAAAAATATCGATTTTATATTTATGTTAGCATTCTTTATCATTTATTATACCTAGATATGTTTTAAAATGCAATTTAAAGCATTTTTGGTTTTGATCATAGTAGGCTATTTTCAAAAAAATATCGATTTTATATTTATATTAGCATTCTTTATCATTTATTATACCTAGATATGTTTTAAAATGCAATTTAAAGCAATTTTGGTTTTGATCATAGTAGGCAATTTTCAAAAAAATATCGATTTTATATTAATATTAGCATTCTTTATTATTAATAATACCTAGATATGTTTTAAAATGCAATTTAAAGCAATTTTGGTTTTGATCATAGTAGGCTATTTTCAAAATAATATCGATTTTGTATCTATATTAGCATTTTTGATCATTTATAATACCTGGATATGTTTTAAAATGCAATTTAAAGCATTTTTGGTTTCGATCATAGTAGGTTGTTTTCAAAAAAATATCGATTTTATATCCTTATTAGTATTCTTTATCATTTATTATACCTAGATATGTTTTAAAATGCAATTTTAAGCATTTTTGGTTTCGATCATAGCCAATGTCTGTAAACAAGATCTTATTTTTCGATTTCGAAGGATCTTATTTTTCGAACGCGGGAAAAAAATTTGAATTCAAAATGTTCGTTATGAAAATTTGTTTACGTTTTCAATTCAAAAATTCGAAATTTTTTAAAATGGGTAAAATTTGTGGAATTCAAAGCTGTAAAGGAAGAGGAAATAGCAACATCCCCATATTTGAACTTCCAGAGAGTTCGATACATCGAGGAAAATGGATCGACTATTTAAAATATCATGAAATTCAATATATTCAGTCAAAAAAGTATTTTTTGTGCGTTCTTCATTTTTGTCACTCTATGGTAAATAGGAATGCAAAGAGAATACGATTAAATGCGAATGCATTTCCATCTCTTGTAAGTATATACAAAAAATGTTATTTCAAGGAAACTATCGATAAGCTTATTAAAGCATTTGTTGAATTCAGGAAGAAGTTACAGTATCAGGGTCGCTTTATGCATAAAAGAAATGAATTTGCCTCAAAAAATAATTAAATTTTAAAGTTAATAAATATTTTAATGATTTCCAAAATTACTAACGTATTTTAAATTTTCAAATATGACAAAATTACTAACGTATATTTGTTTTTTAAAATTGATCATTTACGAATTTTTTCAAAATTTTCGAAAGCCAACTGATATTTATTCTGTTTACATACATTGGGATCATAGTAGGCTATTTTCAAAAATTATCGATTTTATATTAATATTAGCATTCTCTTTCATTTATAATACCTAGATATGTTTTAAAATGCAATTTAAAGCATTTTTGGTTTTGATCATAGTAGGCTATTTTTAAAAAAATTATATCGATTTTATATCTATTTCAGCATTCTTAATCATTTATAATACCTAGATATGTTTTAAAATGCAATTTAAAGCAATTTTGGTTTTGATCATAGTAGGCTATTTTCAAAAAAATATCGATTTTATATTTATATTAGCATTCTTTATCATTTATTATACCTAGATATGTTTTAAAATGCAATTTAAAGCATTTTTGGTTTTGATCATAGTAGGCTATTTTCAAAAAATTATCGATTTTATATTTATATTAGCATTCTTTATCATTTATTATACCTAGATATGTTTTAAAATGCAATTTAAAGCATTTTTGGTTTTGATCATAGTAGGCTATTTTCAAAAAAATATCGATTTTATATTTATATTAGCATTCTTTATCATTATTATACCTAGATATGTTTTAAAATGCAATTTAAAGCAATTTTGGTTTTGATCATAGTAGGCTATTTTCAAAAAAATATCGATTTTATATTTATATTAGCATTCTTTATCATTATTATACCTAGATATGTTTTAAAATGCAATTTAAAGCATTTTTGGTTTTGATCATAGTAGGCTATTTTCAAAAAAATATCGATTTTATATTAATATTAGCATTCTTTATCATTAATAATACCTAGATATGTTTTAAAATGCAATTTAAAGCAATTTTGGTTTTGATCATAGTAGGCTATTTTCAAAAAAATATCGATTTTATATTTATATTAGCATTCTTTATCATTTATTATACCTAGATATGTTTTAAAATGCAATTTAAAGCATTTTTGGTTTTGATCATAGTAGGCTATTTTCAAAAAAATATCGATTTTATATTAATATTAGCATTCTTTATCATTAATAATACCTAGATATGTTTTAAAATGCAATTTAAAGCAATTTTGGTTTTGATCATAGTAGGCTATTTTCAAAAAAATATCGATTTTATATTTATATTAGCATTCTTTATCATTTATTATACCTAGATATGTTTTAAAATGCAATTTAAAGCATTTTTGGTTTTGATCATAGTAGGCTATTTTCAAAAAATTATCGATTTTATATTTATATTAGCATTCTTTATCATTTATTATACCTAGATATGTTTTAAAATGCAATTTAAAGCATTTTTGGTTTTGATCATAGTAGGCTATTTTCAAAAAAATATCGATTTTATATTTATATTAGCATTCTTTATCATTATTATACCTAGATATGTTTTAAAATGCAATTTAAAGCATTTTTGGTTTTGATCATAGTAGGCTATTTTCAAAAAAAATATCGATTTTATATTTATATTAGCATTTTTATCATTTATTATACCTAGATATGTTTTAAAATGCAATTTAAAGCATTTTTGGTTTTGATCATAGTAGGCTATTTTCAAAAAAATATCGATTTTATATTTATATTAGCATTCTTTATCATTTATTATACCTAGATATGTTTTAAAATGCAATTTAAAGCATTTTTGGTTTTGATCATAGTAGGCTATTTTCAAAAAAATATCGATTTTATATTAATATTAGCATTCTTTATCATTAATAATACCTAGATATGTTTTAAAATGCAATTTAAAGCAATTTTGGTTTTGATCATAGTAGGCTATTTTCAAAAAAATATCGATTTTATATTTATATTAGCATTCTTTATCATTTATTATACCTAGATATGTTTTAAAATGCAATTTAAAGCATTTTTGGTTTTGATCATAGTAGGCTATTTTCAAAAAATTATCGATTTTATATTTATATTAGCATTCTTTATCATTTATTATACCTAGATATGTTTTAAAATGCAATTTAAAGCATTTTTGGTTTTGATCATAGTAGGCTATTTTCAAAAAAATATCGATTTTATATTTATATTAGCATTCTTTATCATTATTATACCTAGATATGTTTTAAAATGCAATTTAAAGCATTTTTGGTTTTGATCATAGTAGGCTATTTTCAAAAAAAATATCGATTTTATATTTATATTAGCATTTTTATCATTTATTATACCTAGATATGTTTTAAAATGCAATTTAAAGCATTTTTGGTTTTGATCATAGTAGGCTATTTTCAAAAAAATATCGATTTTATATTTATATTAGCATTCTTTATCATTTATTATACCTAGATATGTTTTAAAATGCAATTTAAAGCATTTTTGGTTTTGATCATAGTAGGCTATTTTCAAAAAAATATCGATTTTATATTTATATTAGCATTCTTTATCATTTATTATACCTAGATATGTTTTAAAATGCAATTTAAAGCATTTTTGGTTTTGATCATAGTAGGCTATTTTCAAAAAAATATCGATTTTATATTTATATTAGCATTCTTTATCATTTATTATACCTAGATATGTTTTAAAATGCAATTTAAAGCATTTTTGGTTTTGATCATAGTAGGCTATTTTCAAAAAAATATCGATTTTATATTTATATTAGCATTCTTTATCATTTATTATACCTAGATATGTTTTAAAATGCAATTTAAAGCATTTTTGGTTTTGATCATAGTAGGCTATTTTCAAAAAAATATCGATTTTATATTTATATTAGCATTCTTTATCATTATTATACCTAGATATGTTTTAAAATGCAATTTAAAGCATTTTTGGTTTTGATCATAGTAGGCTATTTTCAAAAAAATATCGATTTTATATTAATATTAGCATTCTTTATCATTAATAATACCTAGATATGTTTTAAAATGCAATTTAAAGCAATTTTGGTTTTGATCATAGTAGGCTATTTTCAAAAAAATATCGATTTTATATTTATATTAGCATTCTTTATCATTTATTATACCTAGATATGTTTTAAAATGCAATTTAAAGCATTTTTGGTTTTGATCATAGTAGGCTATTTTCAAAAAAATATCGATTTTATATTAATATTAGCATTCTTTATCATTAATAATACCTAGATATGTTTTAAAATGCAATTTAAAGCAATTTTGGTTTTGATCATAGTAGGCTATTTTCAAAAAAATATCGATTTTATATTTATATTAGCATTCTTTATCATTTATTATACCTAGATATGTTTTAAAATGCAATTTAAAGCATTTTTGGTTTTGATCATAGTAGGCTATTTTCAAAAAATTATCGATTTTATATTTATATTAGCATTCTTTATCATTTATTATACCTAGATATGTTTTAAAATGCAATTTAAAGCATTTTTGGTTTTGATCATAGTAGGCTATTTTCAAAAAAATATCGATTTTATATTTATATTAGCATTCTTTATCATTATTATACCTAGATATGTTTTAAAATGCAATTTAAAGCATTTTTGGTTTTGATCATAGTAGGCTATTTTCAAAAAAAATATCGATTTTATATTTATATTAGCATTTTTATCATTTATTATACCTAGATATGTTTTAAAATGCAATTTAAAGCATTTTTGGTTTTGATCATAGTAGGCTATTTTCAAAAAAATATCGATTTTATATTTATATTAGCATTCTTTATCATTTATTATACCTAGATATGTTTTAAAATGCAATTTAAAGCATTTTTGGTTTTGATTTATATATATTAGCATTCTTTATCATTTATTATACCTAGATATGTTTTAAAATGCAATTTAAAGCATTTTTGGTTTTGATCATAGTAGGCTATTTTCAAAAAAAATATCGATTTTATATTTATATTAGCATTTTTATCATTTATTATACCTAGATATGTTTTAAAATGCAATTTAAAGCATTTTTGGTTTTGATCATAGTAGGCTATTTTCAAAAAAATATCGATTTTATATTTATATTAGCATTCTTTATCATTTATTATACCTAGATATGTTTTAAAATGCAATTTAAAGCATTTTTGGTTTTGATCATAGTAGGCTATTTTCAAAAAAATATCGATTTTATATTAATATTAGCATTCTTTATCATTAATAATACCTAGATATGTTTTAAAATGCAATTTAAAGCAATTTTGGTTTTGATCATAGTAGGCTATTTTCAAAAAAATATCGATTTTATATTTATATTAGCATTCTTTATCATTTATTATACCTAGATATGTTTTAAAATGCAATTTAAAGCATTTTTGGTTTTGATCATAGTAGGCTATTTTCAAAAAAATATCGATTTTATATTTATATTAGCATTCTTTATCATTTATTATACCTAGATATGTTTTAAAATGCAATTTAAAGCATTTTTGGTTTTGATCATAGTAGGCTATTTTCAAAAAAATATCGATTTTATATTTATATTAGCATTCTTTATCATTATTATACCTAGATATGTTTTAAAATGCAATTTAAAGCATTTTTGGTTTTGATCATAGTAGGCTATTTTCAAAAAAATATCGATTTTATATTAATATTAGCATTCTTTATCATTAATAATACCTAGATATGTTTTAAAATGCAATTTAAAGCAATTTTGGTTTTGATCATAGTAGGCTATTTTCAAAAAAATATCGATTTTATATTTATATTAGCATTCTTTATCATTTATTATACCTAGATATGTTTTAAAATGCAATTTAAAGCATTTTTGGTTTTGATCATAGTAGGCTATTTTCAAAAAAATATCGATTTTATATTAATATTAGCATTCTTTATCATTTATAATACCTAGATATGTTTTAAAATGCAATTTAAAGCAATTTTGGTTTTGATCATAGTAGGCTATTTTCAAAAAAATATCGATTTTATATTTATATTAGCATTCTTTATCATTTATTATACCTAGATATGTTTTAAAATGCAATTTAAAGCATTTTTGGTTTTGATCATAGTAGGCTATTTTCAAAAAATTATCGATTTTATATTTATATTAGCATTCTTTATCATTTATTATACCTAGATATGTTTTAAAATGCAATTTAAAGCATTTTTGGTTTTGATCATAGTAGGCTATTTTCAAAAAAATATCGATTTTATATTTATATTAGCATTCTTTATCATTATTATACCTAGATATGTTTTAAAATGCAATTTAAAGCATTTTTGGTTTTGATCATAGTAGGCTATTTTCAAAAAAAATATTGATTTTATATTTATATTAGCATTTTTATCATTTATTATACCTAGATATGTTTTAAAATGCAATTTAAAGCATTTTTGGTTTTGATCATAGTAGGCTATTTTCAAAAAAATATCGATTTTATATTTATATTAGCATTCTTTATCATTTATTATACCTAGATATGTTTTAAAATGCAATTTAAAGCATTTTTGGTTTTGATCATAGTAGGCTATTTTCAAAAAAATATCGATTTTATATTTATATTAGCATTCTTTATCATTATTATACCTAGATATGTTTTAAAATGCAATTTAAAGCAATTTTGGTTTTGATCATAGTAGGCTATTTTCAAAAAAATATCGATTTTATATTTATATTAGCATTCTTTATCATTATTATACCTAGATATGTTTTAAAATGCAATTTAAAGCAATTTTGGTTTTGATCATAGTAGGCTATTTTCAAAAAAATATCGATTTTATATTTATATTAGCATTCTTTATCATTTATTATACCTAGATATGTTTTAAAATGCAATTTAAAGCATTTTTGGTTTTGATCATAGTAGGCTATTTTCAAAAAAATATCGATTTTATATTTATATTAGCATTCTTTATCATTATTATACCTAGATATGTTTTAAAATGCAATTTAAAGCAATTTTGGTTTTGATCATAGTAGGCTATTTTCAAAAAAATATCGATTTTATATTTATATCAGCATTCTTTATCATTTATTATACCTAGATATGTTTTAAAATGCAATTTAAAGCATTTTTGGTTTTGATCATATGTCTTGAAGCGGATTTAAGGGCGCTATTTTGCGAACACGCTTGTAATTGAAAAACCAGAATATTTTTTTTTTTTTTTTTTTTTTTTTTTTTTCCTTAATTCAGCTTTATTTCTATAGCTAGGGGGTTCACACTAGTAGTGTGATATAAATTTTATTGATTAGTTCAAGAGGTTTAATTAATTAAAATTAAACTTACAATATTTGCTGTTTGCGTCCGTCTTCAATGACGTGTAAAATGTAAGAGGCATGTATCAATTTAAGGGGGTCTAAAATCAGGGGACTGTTTTAATGCAGTAACATTTCTATATGAGTTTGAATTTTAGTACTAATAAGAAAGGCAGTTAAAGGTCTGTCATTTGCGTTAATGACATACTCCGAAGGGGGAAACAAAGTGATTCTAAGGGATTAATTTATTATAACTTTATTCTATAGTTCAACTTCTTCAACTGCATTTCCTACGTTTAAATCAATCTGCAATACATCCTCGTCTGAGTCTGATACGATATCCTCATGCGTTGATAGGCTTTAAAGTTTCAGCTTTTGGTGGAAAATTGATTATAGAAACTTCATCATTTTCAATAGAATCAGATTCTTTTGGAGACGCATTGCTTTCTGCAAGCTTTGCTCTCTTTGTTAGATTCTTGTATGGTTCGTGGATATGTTCTCTAGTAAATGCGCTCTCGTACTTCTGAAAATTGACATTCTCATACTTCTCATGTAATTGTTGTAGGAAATCTCTCTTGTTGACGGTCTTACGTTCAGCTAAATGCATTGGAAATTTATAAGTCATGACTAACTGATTTATTGCTTCAGCCTCATCTCCCCAATTGATGATTCCATTCTCAAATCGATTTAAATCTTCATGACTTACAAGCATAGGGATATTCTCACTTAGAGAAGCACGTACTTTACGACCTTGTATAATATGCTGAATGTAACCTCCTTCGCCACTCCTTGCTCTAGCATCTGCTTGCCTTAAAAATGTCACAAAACCTTGAGATGTGGTCCAGTTTCGGCTTTCGTTGTATCCCATTCGCAGTCCAGTTATTACTCCTTTCTTTTCGAAGTATTTCGCTAACTCTACGAGATAATAAATTGAAACATCTTTTTGACGTTCAATTCCTTTAAGGATTATTGTTATGGGAACTCCATCGAATGATCGCTCGAAGTTCTTGTCAATGAAACTAGCTCGACCAACTTTCATCGGGACTATTAAGGGACTGATAAATTGATTGTTATACTCCAACTTGATTGGTTCTAGCATTTTCGCACTAGAATGATTCATACAATATAAGAAGACTGTTTCTCCTAGTCTTTTTGCTTTATAATCAGCGACTCTCATAACTCCAATAACGTCTCGAATATGAGGTGATACATCCAATAATAGTTGGCTTATTTTGACATCCACTGGAACAGGAGAGACTTGTACTATAGGATAAAAGTCCTGTTGAGTCCTCTCGACCTGTTGATTGTTGATGGATACCTGTATCGACATTGCTGTATCTGCAAATATAAGAGCAAAACATAAAGTTCTATACGATGCGTATATAAACAGAACTGATGCGTTCTGGGTGTAATTCATATTATGAGTGTTTAATTTTAGCATGAATAGTCATGCAAGTTTTTGCAAATTGAGCTTTGCGAGTCTATTAACTGTGCGACGATATCGAATTGTACCATCTGGCATTTGTATGTCAGCAACTCGACTCTTGTTATCTTTAGACTTATATATCTTGACGATTCTGGCTCTCTCCCAAGCCTGTCTTAGCAAATTTGGATCGCATAGTAGCACTAAATTGCCGACTTTCATTGGTGGGACATCTTTGAACCATTTGTCTCTTTTTGTAAGCACAGGTAAATAATAGGCTACGAACATTCTACTCATGTCTTCACCTAACAAACGTCCTCGACGATATTGACTTTTATCATTGAGAGGATCGTGTACTTCCTTCATACCATGTATTGATGGTAATAATGGCCAACCATTCCTGTTCTTAGCAAGGTGATGCGGTGTGAGAACTTCTTCATCTTCAGTGCTAATGGAATTATGGGTCAATGGACGACAATTGATTCTGTGTGCTGCTTGCTGTAAAGCAATATTTAGCTCAATTTTTGTGTTTCTTTTATTCTCTGTTGATGATCTAATTGCTCGTTTCACTTCCTTGATAAGGCGCTCATAAACACCTCCAAACCAAGGGGATCTTACTGGAATGAACTTCCAATCACAGTATTTGCTTGGTGAATAATCTTTATTCCATGCATCATTGGCTTCTCTCATAACTCTGCACATTTCTTCTCTATCGTTGCTAATGATTCTTGAAGCACCTACAAAGTTCGTGCCATTATCAGAGATAAATTGACTAACTGGTCCATGTGCTGCCCATAATGTCACGATAGCTTCTAGTACACTTAATGTATCCATATTATTTAACAGCTGTAGATGAACAAATCTGGACATGCAGCAAGTGAATATGAGAATCCATACCTTCTTGTCTTTACCATAATTTTTTATGATGATTGGTCCAGCGCAGTCTAATCCTGTAACTTGAAAAGGACGTAACGATGGATCAACTCTGAATGGAGGAAGTGCTGACATCTTTTGAGCTTTCGGGTTAGTACTCCTGATGATACAGTCATTACAGAGATTTTTCACTTTCTGAAGACCTGCACGAAGTTGTGGCATCCACATTGTAGACCTAAAATCAGCTATTTGACTTTCTAAGCAGACATGACTGTATCGGTAGTGATAATGAAAAAGTAAAATGTCACTTAACACATTTTTCCTCGGGACGACAGGAGCAAGCTTTTGAGCATATACATCATGTGGCAAGTCCACACGAGAGCTTATTCTCATAACTTTGTCTTGATCTAAAAATACATTTAGCTGCAATAAATCCTGACTCTTTACAGATCTTCCTGCCAAAAGTCTTTCATAGTCTGGTCCATAAGATTCTCTCTGCATTCTACGAATAATGAATAGCTGTCCTCTTAGAATTTCTTCTGGTGATAGCACTTTGATGTCAACTACCTGCCTAAACTGCTTCCAAGCATTCATATCGTTCCATTTCTTTGCTTTAGTTACTGGAATAATGAAATCAAAGTAAATTTTCAGTGCACGAGAGACTGCTCGTTCCAATTTTGCCCATTTACTGGTGATTGCAGCTGGCAATAAATCTATCATGTAATCGGATGCGCAGGGGCAGTCAATAGGGGGTAACTTGAAAGGTAGATGAACCATTTCTCCTCCTATAACTGCATTTACATTGAATTGAGGGATGCTGAAATCAATTTTCTGCGCTGGCCAGTATTGTTGTGAAAGTTTAAGGAATCTAGGACCTTGGAACCATTCTGAATTAATGTCTCCAAAATCAAATGACTTAAATTTTGTAGCTATATCTGCAACATTATTTTTGCTGTCCACATGTCTCCAATTATCCGCATTTGTGTTCTCCAGAATCGCATCAATCGGTCCAACTGCAAATTTAGGCAGCATCTGATTTGGGTTCTTTATCCAACGCAATGCTACTTCGCTATCACTCCAGATAAATGTATCAAACTTTAAATCCTGATGTAGATTTATTATTGTTGTAGTTAATCTTGATGCTAAGACACATGATAACAGCTCCAAACGAGGTATTTCTCTTATTTCAGTCATACTCTTCATTTTAATCGGTGCTACTTTTGCTTTGGCCATAACTAGACTAATATATCGATACGAATTTATTGTTGCTACGAAATACGATGATGTTGCGAACGCTTCTTTGCCTGCGTCACAAAATGTATGTAATTCCAATGAACTAATGTCTGACATATTTGCGTACTTGAATCTAATGCGAGGGATTTCCAATCGAGTAACTTTCTGTAAATCTTCTAGCCATTTAATCCATAGCTTAGTTTCCTCATCAGATATTTCATCATCCCAACCGATCTTGTTTCTCCATGACCTTTGTAGCAATATCCTACCACGTATAAAGCGATGAGCTAGAAATCCGTTGGCATCGAATATTCTAGCTATCGTTGAGAATTGTTGTCTCTTTGTTGGTTTATGTCCATTATCCTTTACCATTTTGATCAATTCATTCTTGTCTAATTGAAAAATGAATACGTCTTTTCTTGGATTCCATGCTAAACCAAGAACTTTTGTAGTATAACAAGCTTCTTCTTCAGACATGAGTGGAATTATTTCCTTTTTAATGTGGGATTCAGGTAATGCGCGGAGAAATTCAGAACTGTTGCTTTGAAATCCAATTAAATCCCAGTTAATGCTGTCTAGAATTGAAATACATTGACTAGCCACTTCAACAGCTTTAGTTACCGTCTGTTCGCTTGTAAGCAAGTCATCCATGTAGGTAAATGATTTCAATGCATTAGCGGCGTCTGAAAATTTATCGATAAATTTATCCGCTATCTTGTTTTTAACAAATTGGGAACAAAAGGGGCTACAATTTGGTCCAAACAGCATCACTTGTTGTATGAAAATTTGCATTGGCTGTTCTGGTGACTCTCTCCACATGATTCTTTGACACTGTTGATCTCGTGGCGAAATTTTGATACGATGAAACATAGATTTTACATCTGCTGTAAATGCTATTCGGTTCATGCGCATTCGCATTAATGGCTTAAGCATCTCCACTAATAAATTTGGACCCATTAATAAATGGTCATTTAGCGACGTATGATGATATTTTGCTGACGCATCATACACTATTCGTGTTTTAATTGGCTGCTTGTTTGCATTGACAACCAATGATATTGGAATATAGTTGATGTTTGGCCATGATGTTTTCATATCCTCTTCTGTAGCTGCTCTGACGTAGCCTTCATCGATTAATTTCTTGAAGTCTCTATTGAAAGCTTCCAGTAACTCTGGATTTTTCTTAAGCTTATTTTCATGAGCTAGTTGACGTTTAAGGACCATTGGGAAATTGTTTGGGATTTTAGGAATCGTCTTTTTGATGTCTCTATTCCAAACAAGCGGTACTTCTACTGAGCCATCACTCAGAATTTTCATTTCATCTTCAATAATCTCAATAGCTTTTCTTTCATCCAATGTGAGATAATTATCCTTGTGCTTGATGCCAAGACTTTCAATGGAACATGAATATGCATAATTATTATCCAGTTGCTCATTGGTGAGTTCTTCACACTGAATACTTTGAGTTGCAACTGCTTGTAATGCATATGTGTCTGTTAGATGACATTCTGGTGCTCCTCCATAAATCGTATATCCTAATTTACATTTAAGTGCTACAGGTTTGCAACTACCTCCTTGTTTTACGGGTTCAATGGCTTCAAACATATGTGCGTGACGAGATCCAATCAATACACAAGGAATTGCATCATAATATGATTCAAAGGGAACTTCTCTAAGATACGGGAATTGTTTCTTCAATTTTTCAACATTAAGGGATCTAGGTGGAAGCTGTAAATCATCAATGGCATAGCATTCATTAAGCATAAGCATTTCACTACCAGGTAACACTCCTGAGATTTGGAGATTAACTTTAATAGCTTGAGTGGTTTTGACTATTGAATCCGTCCATAGTAACTCAATTGTACAATGTTCTCCCAAGATTTCTAGGTCTTTTATTAATTCTCTTTTGACCAAAGTAATTTCAGCAGCAGAATCTCCAATAGCATATCCAATTGCTTTTTTATTTTTACCGTACAAAAATGTGTTAAACAGTTTCACAGTTCGCTGTGAACTTTCGGGCATTTGATGACTGCACGCGTAACACATACGATATCCTCTTTCTGGATTCTCATTTGGGTTTGCTATTGAAACTGTCTTAACTGAATAGCCTTGATATGAACTATTAGGTTGCTGACTAGCAGAAACTTGTGAACTTGTTGATGGATTATTTTCAGCTGGTGGAGCTGAAGGTGTCGGTTTTGGAAGATCTTTCTGTGTTGGATTCCTTTTTGCGTTATAATCACTTCTGCTGTTATTTCTACGATGTTTGAACCGGTTGTACAAGTTATTTGGTTGAAAAGACTTGCCTCGATGAAGAGTGATGTGATGTTTTTGGCAACATTTACTAAAGCTGTCAATATTAAACCCACATCCCAGTTTCAATTTGCACTCATTTGTCGGATGCTCGGTAGTTAAAAGACAGCAACTACAAATTCCTTTGCTTCTAACAAAGTTGTGTCTTTGATCCATAGGCATTGCGCGATATTCACTGCATTCAAGCGAAAAATGATTCAGCTTGTTACAGATCTCGCATTTCTTCTTTAATGCATTCACTTTTTTCCATGTCATATCCTAAATATGGAGCCTTTTCTCGATCTCTTATTTCGTACTTAAAGTCATCTTTTTCGCCTTTGTTCATATTACTATTTTTAGTTGAAAACTTGCTATTAGATGGCTTATTAGGTGTCTCATACTTTGGACTGCTGTATGATGTAGAATAAACTGAGAAATTCTTTGCAGTTGTATCCTTCTTGTCGTTCAATTTTGGATCTCCCATCGGCAGTGTGTTTGCAAGTTCATTTAAAAACTCAAATTGTGCATCGAGTCTTTCAGTTCTCGTCATTCCTGGATACTTATCATAAAAGTATTTGTAATATTGCTGTTGATGCAATTGATCCAGTTGACTGTGAATGTGCATTGAAATACTCATGTCTAGAACTGGAAGTTGAGCATATTTGCATGCTGCCATGTATGAAGTAATTTTGGTCGTTACTTCCATTGCTGACGAATGTGTAAGTGGTCTGGATAACTTTAAAGCTAATAGCTTCTTCCTTGCACTTGCCTTTATGTTATTTGAACATCCATAACTGACTTTCAAGTAGTTCATGATTTCAGAAGCAGATGAGAAATTATAAATGCTGTCAATTCGTTCCAATGGTTGTCCTGTAAGTGCTTGACGAATTATATTTTTCGCGAGACTGTCAGAATATTGTCCTTCACGCACATTCCTTTCAATAGCACGTTCAAAAGTTAGCCACTTGTCTACCGCTCCATCAAACTTCTCTATTTTTGGTAAGCATTTGCGTATGTCTCGTAGACTAAATGGTTCTGTTGGATTTTCATTTGTTGGTAGTGAGTAGCTTGCGGAATATTGATTGCCTGGAATGTTGTTACTGATATTAGGAACGTTATTTGACGATAATGCATTTTGCTGATTCAATTCGCGAGAAATTTGCTCTATGAGATCATTTGCACTAAGAACTTTTATGCTATATGACAGTTCCTTTATTTTTGATGCATTTCTTGCTGTTTCTTTAACATGAGACTGTCTCAATGTGCTTGAAGTAGAGGGAATTTGCATATCCATTGCGGAAAATCCATTTTGGTGAGAAGGATGATTCATCACCATAGTTGACGATAATAAAGGAGGATTCTGTATCACTCCTGTTGGCTTTGAAGTGACTTGAATATTTTGAAGCTTTGAATCTTGTAGATAAAGCCTTTCATGTACTGATTGTTCCAATTGTTGCATCTTAGTTGAGAATGTTTCACTTTCTTCTGTTTTCTTTGCCAATTGTGTTTTGAGTTCCAATTTCTCACGTTCTGACTGTAACATGTGTTGCTTTATAGACTCAACTTCTTGTTGTTGATTGATGAGCTTTGTACCTAATACACGAGAAATTTCTATAGGCTGTAGGCCTTCAAATCTGATGTGAAGCGACTTTTCTATTTCGGAAATATCGAAAAATGATTCAAGATATTCGCGATCTGTTTCGTCTTTGCCTTTTTCACGTATTGGTGATGGCAATTCTACTTCTGTTGTAAATTTCTCTAATCTATCCTTTAGAAATAATCTATGTCCTTCTGACTTGAAGAATTGAGTTGCATAATCATTAAGGGGATTATTTAAACATTGTTGACAGATCCAGGGAGTTTTGTCATCAGTCAAGTCTGTTTCCTTAACTTTTGCACATCGTTGGTGAAACAATCTATTGCAAGAAAAGCATAATAAGAACATTCTTAGTTCCTCACTGTCTGGATCTTTACATTCCTTTTGCAATTTTTCACATTTACTGCCTGTAGCACATGAAAATCCGGTTTTGAGTGACTTGTCGGATATCATGTAGTTAACTATCTCATTGGCGCCTGGATTAGATGACATGTAGCTTTTAATCCATTGATTATCGGCTTCAATTAATTCCTTCACTGATTTTGCTGTATCCATAATGACACGTGCTGAAAGAAATAATTAATAGACACTATTATGATGCCTTTTGACGGCTTGTAGACCTTTTGACGGTCCGAATCTTGTATTGAACCTTGAAACGTCCTTTGAATGACGTTTTGTGTCGTAGATGATGGGATCTTTTGATGATCTTGCGAATCTTTTGACGACTCGAATTTTTTGAATGTATGGATAAGTAAAACCTCAGACTAAACACCCTGCGTGAGTAATACTGAGTTATGCTCGAATCTACAACCGGGGGATGACGTGTAGTTGTCCGAGACTTATGAATAAGTAGTAAAATAGCACTAAAATATTTAATTTTTTCTCTAGGTTATGCCCACAAATTTTTATTTTTTCTTATGATCACTTTTCACACTATTTCTCACCTGTATAGTATCAAATGTTATTTATAACTGTACTTCTAGGCTTAAGTGTCCAATTTCGTCGATCAAGCGCTTCTATAATCCAGAAATTCGCTAAGAAAAAATAAATTGTATTTCTCAAAATTGATGTTCTGAGAATTTTTTGAGGGTGTGTGTTTCCTGGAAGTGCTTTCACTTTTCTGATTTGCTGATTCGGTGAATTAAAGTCTCTACGATGACTTTTCACAAACCTCTTTGATCGTTTCAGCTGCTTTAACTCCCAATCTCAATCAATAAGCAATTAAGATACTCTAATATGGCGTCAAACGTGAAAATTTTCGATTTTAATTTCCAGACTTCTCGTATAATCCACGAAACTTTGTTCTCGAAATATTTCGACCAAATTTTTTCGACGTTAATTAATTGACTTCCTGGAGAGCTGGCTTCGCTGCGATCGTTGCTGTTCACTTAATTTGTTTATATATGTTTAAAACAAATATTTGTGAAAATGTCTTGAAGCGGATTTAAGGGCGCTATTTTGCGAACACGCTTGTAATTGAAAAACCAGAATATTTTTTTTTTTTTTTTTTTCCTTAATTCAGCTTTATTTCTATAGCTAGGGGGTTCACACTAGTAGTGTGATATAAATTTTATTGATTAGTTCAAGAGGTTTAATTAATTAAAATTAAACTTACAATATTTGCTGATTGCGTCCGTCTTCAATGACGTGTAAAATGTAAGAGGCATGTATCAATTTAAGGGGGTCTAAAATCAGGGGACTGTTTTAATGCAGTAACATTTCTATATGAGTTTGAATTTTAGTACTAATAAGAAAGGCAGTTAAAGGTCTGTCATTTGCGTTAATGACAATCATAGTAGGCTATTTTCAAAAAAATATCGATTTTATATTTAAATTAGCATTCTTTATCATTTATTATACCTAGATATGTTTTAAAATGCAATTTAAAGCATTTTTGGTTTTGATCATAGTAGGCTATTTTCAAAAAAATATCGATTTTATATTTATATTAGCATTCTTTATCATTATTATACCTAGATATGTTTTAAAATGCAATTTAAAGCAATTTTGGTTTTGATCATAGTAGGCTATTTTCAAAAAAATATCGATTTTATATTTATATTAGCATTCTTTATCATTTATTATACCTAGATATGATTTAAAATGCAATTTAAAGCATTTTTGGTTTTGATCATAGTAGGCTATTTTCAAAAAATTATCGATTTTATATTAATATTAGCATTCTTTATCATTAATAATACCTAGATGTGTTTTAAAATGCAATTTAAAGCAATTTTGGTTTTGATCATAGTAGGCTATTTTCAAAAAAATATCGATTTTATATTTATATTAGCATTCTTTATCATTTATTATACCTAGATATGTTTTAAAATGCAATTCAAAGCATTTTTGGTTTTGATCATAGTAGGCTATTTTCAAAAAATTATCGATTTTATATTAATATTAGCATTTCTTATCATTAATAATACCTAGATATGTTTTAAAATGCAATTTAAAGCAATTTTGGATTTGATCATAGTAGGCTATTTTCAAAAAAATATCGATTTTATATTTATATTAGCATTCTTTATCATTTATTATATCTAGATATGTTTTAAAATGCAATTTAAAGCATTTTTGGTTTCGATCATAGTAGGCTATTTTTAAAAAAATATCGGTTTTATATCTATATTAGCATTCTTTATCATTTATTATACCTAGATATGTTTTAAAATGCAATTTAAAGCATTTTTGGTTTTGATCATAGTAGGCTATTTTCAAAAAAATATCGATTTTATATTAATATTAGCATTCTTTATCATTAATAATACCTAGATATGTTTTTTAAAATGCAATTTAAAGCATTTTTGGTTTTGATCATAGTAGGCTATTTTCAAAAAAATATCGGTTTTATATCTATATTAGCATTCTTTATCATTTATTATACCTAGATATGTTTTAAAATGCAATTTAAAGCATTTTTGGTTTTGATCATAGTAGGCTATTTTCAAAAAAATATCGATTTTATATTTATATTAGCATTTTTATCATTTATTATACCTAGATATGTTTTAAAATGCAATTTAAAGCATTTTTGGTTTTGATCATAGTAGGCTATTTTCAAAAAAATATCGATTTAATATTTATATTAGCATTCTTTATCATTTATTATACCTAGATATGTTTTAAAATGCAATTTAAAGCATTTTTGGTTTTGATCATAGTAGGCTATTTTCAAAAAATTATCGATTTTATATTTATATTAGCATTCTTTATCATTTATTATACCTAGATATGTTTTAAAATGCAATTTAAAGCATTTTTGGTTTTGATCATAGTAGGCTATTTTCAAAAAAATATCGATTTTATATTTATATTAGCATTCTTTATCATTTATTATACCTAGATATGTTTTAAAATGCAATTTAAAGCATTTTTGGTTTTGATCATAGTAGGCTATTTTCAAAAAAATATCGATTTTATATTTATATTAGCATTCTTTATCATTTATTATACCTAGATATGTTTTAAAATGCAATTTAAAGCATTTTTGGTTTTGATCATAGTAGGCTATTTTCAAAAAATTATCGATTTTATATTAATATTAGCATTCTTTATCATTAATAATACCTAGATATGTTTTAAAATGCAATTTAAAGCAATTTTGGTTTTGATCATAGTAGGCTATTTTCAAAAAAATATCGATTTTATATTTATATTAGCATTCTTTATCATTAATAATACCTAGATATGTTTTAAAATGCAATTTAAAGCAATTTTTATTTTGATCATAGTAGGCTATTTTCAAAAAATTATCGATTTTATATTAATATTAACATTCTTTATCATTTATTATACCTAGATATGTTTTAAAATGCAATTTAAAGCATTTTTGGTTTTGATCATAGTAGGCTATTTTCAAAAAAATATCGATTTTATATTTATTTTAGCATTCTTTATCATTTATTATACCTAGATATGTTTTAAAATGCAATTTAAAGCATTTTTGGTTTTGATCATAGTAGGCTATTTTCAAAAAAATATCGATTTTATATTTATATTAGCATTCTTTATCATTTATTATACCTAGATATGTTTTAAAATGCAATTTAAAGCATTTTTGGTTTTGATCATAGTAGGCTATTTTCAAAAAAATATCGATTTTATATTTATTTTAGCATTCTTTATCATTTATTATACCTAGATATGTTTTAAAATGCAATTTAAAGCATTTTTGGTTTTGATCATAGTAGGCTATTTTCAAAAAAATATCGATTTTATATTTATATTAGCATTCTTTATCATTTATTATACCTAGATATGTTTTAAAATGCAATTTAAAGCAATTTTGGTTTTGATCATAGTAGGCTATTTTCAAAAAAATATCGATTTTATATTTATATTAGCATTCTTTATCATTTATTATACCTAGATATGTTTTAAAATGCAATTTAAAGCATTTTTGGTTTTGATCATAGTAGGCTTTTTTCAAAAAATTATCGATTTTATATTAATATTAGCATTCTTTATCATTTATTATACCTAGATATGTTTTAAAATGCAATTTAAAGCAATTTTGGTTTTGATCATAGTAGGCTATTTACAAAAAAATATCGATTTTATATTTATATTAGCATTCTTTATCATTTATTATACCTAGATATGTTTTAAAATGCAATTTAAAGCATTTTTGGTTTTGATCATAGTAGGCTATTTTCAAAAAAATATCGATTTTATATTTATATTAGCATTCTTTATCATTTATTATACCTAGATATGTTTTAAAATGCAATTTAAAGCATTTTTGGTTTTGATCATAGTAGGCTATTTCCAAAAAAATATCGATTTTATATTTATATTAGCATTCTTTATCATTAATAATACCTAGATATGTTTTAAAATGCAATTTAAAGCAATTTTGGTTTTGATCATAGTAGGCTATTTTCAAAAAAATATCGATTTTATATTTATTTTAGCATTCTTTATCATTTATTATACCTAGATATGTTTTAAAATGCAATTTAAAGCATTTTTGGTTTTGATCATAGTAGGCTATTTTCAAAAAAATATCGATTTTATATTTATATTAGCATTCTTTATCATTATTATACCTAGATATGTTTTAAAATGCAATTTAAAGCAATTTTGGTTTTGATCATAGTAGGCTATTTTCAAAAAAATATCGATTTTATATTTATATTAGCATTCTTTATCATTATTATACCTAGATATGTTTTAAAATGCAATTTAAAGCAATTTTGGTTTTGATCATAGTAGGCTATTTTCAAAAAAATATCGATTTTATATTAATATTAGCATTCTTTATCATTTATAATACCTAGATATGTTTTAAAATGCAATTTAAAGCTATTTTGGTTTTGATCATAGTAGGCTATTTTCAAAAAAATATCGATTTTATATTTAAATTAGCATTCTTTATCATTTATTATACCTAGATATGTTTTAAAATGCAATTTAAAGCATTTTTGGTTTTGATCATAGTAGGCTATTTCCAAAAAAATATCGATTTTATATTTATATTAGCATTCTTTATCATTAATAATACCTAGATATGTTTTAAAATGCAATTTAAAGCAATTTTGGTTTTGATCATAGTAGGCTATTTTCAAAAAAATATCGATTTTATATTTATTTTAGCATTCTTTATCATTTATTATACCTAGATATGTTTTAAAATGCAATTTAAAGCATTTTTGGTTTTGATCATAGTAGGCTATTTTCAAAAAAATATCGATTTTATATTTATATTAGCATTCTTTATCATTAATAATACCTAGATATGTTTTAAAATGCAATTTAAAGCAATTTTGGTTTTGATCATAGTAGGCTATTTTCAAAAAAATATCGATTTTATATTTATATTAGCATTCTTTATCATTTATTATACCTAGATATGTTTTAAAATGCAATTTAAAGCATTTTTGGTTTTGATCATAGTAGGCTATTTTCAAAAAATTATCGATTTTATATTAATATTAGCATTCTTTATCATTAATAATACCTAGATATGTTTTAAAATGCAATTTAAAGCATTTTTGGTTTTGATCATAGTAGGCTATTTTCAAAAAAATATCGATTTTATATTTATATTAGCATTCTTTATCATTTATTATACCTAGATATGTTTTAAAATGCAATTTAAAGCAATTTTGGTTTTGATCATAGTAGGCTATTTTCAAAAAAATATCGATTTTATATTTATATTAGCATTCTTCATCATTTATTATACCTAGATATGTTTTAAAATGCAATTTAAAGCATTTTTGGTTTTGATCATAGTAGGCTATTTTCAAAAAAATATCGATTTTATATTAATATTAGCATTCTTTATCATTAATAATACCTAGATATGTTTTAAAATGCAATTTAAAGCAATTTTGGTTTTGATCATAGTAGGCTATTTTCAAAAAAATATCGATTTTATGTTTATATTAGCATTCTTTATCATTTATTATACCTAGATATGTTTTAAAATGCAATTTAAAGCATTTTTGGTTTCGATCATAGTAGGCTATTTTCAAAAAAATATCGATTTTATATTTATATTAGCATTCTTTATCATTTATTATACCTAGATATGTTTTAAAATGCAATTTAAAGCATTTTTGGTTTTGATCATAGTAGGCTATTTTCAAAAAATTATCGATTTTATATTAATATTAGCATTCTTTATCATTAATAATACCTAGATATGTTTTAAAATGCAATTTAAAGCAATTTTGGTTTTGATCATAGTAGGCAATTTTCAAAAAAATATCGATTTTATATTTATATTAGCATTCTTTATCATTTATTATACCTAGATATGTTTTAAAATGCAATTTAAAGCATTTTTGGTTTTGATCATAGTAGGCTATTTTCAAAAAAATATCGATTTTATATTTATATTAGCATTCTTTATCATTTATTATACCTAGATATGTTTTAAAATGCAATTTAAAGCATTTTTGGTTTTGATCATAGTAGGCAATTTTCAAAAAAATATCGATTTTATATTTATATTAGCACTCTTTATCGTTTATTATACCTAGATATGTTTTAAAATGCAATTTAAAGCATTTTTGGTTTTGATCATAGTAGGCTATTTTCAAAAAATTATCGATTTTATATTAATATTAGCATTCTTTATCATTTATTATACCTAGATATGTTTTAAAATGCAATTTAAAGCAATTTTGGTTTTGATCATAGTAGGCTATTTTCAAAAAAATATCGATTTTATATTTATATTAGCATTCTTTATCATTTATTATACCTAGATATGATTTAAAATGCAATTTAAAGCATTTTTGGTTTTGATCATAGTAGGCTATTTTCAAAAAATTATCGATTTTATATTAATATTAGCATTCTTTATCATTAATAATACCTAGATATGTTTTAAAATGCAATTTAAAGCAATTTTGGTTTTGATCATAGTAGGCTATTTTCAAAAAAATATCGATTTTATATTTTTATTAGCATTCTTTATCATTTATTATATCTAGATATGTTTTAAAATGCAATTTAAAGCATTTTTGGTTTTGATCATAGTAGGCTATTTTCAAAAAAATATCGATTTTATATTTTTATTAGCATTCTTTATCATTAATAATACCTAGATATGTTTTAAAATGCAATTTAAAGCAATTTTGGTTTTGATCATAGTAGGCAATTTTCAAAAAAATATCGATTTTATATTTATATTACCATTCTTTATCATTTATTATACCTAGATATGTTTTAAAATGCAATTTAAAGCATTTTTGGTATTGATCATAGTAGGCTATTTTCAAAAAAATATCGATTTTATATTAATATTAGCATTCTTTATCATTAATAATACCTAGATATGTTTTAAAATGCAATTTAAAGCAATTTTGGTTTTGATCATAGTAGGCTATTTTCAAAAAAATATCGATTTTATATTAATATTAGCATTCTTTATCATTTATTATACCTAGATATGTTTTAAAATGCAATTTAAAGCATTTTTGGTTTTGATCATAGTAGGCTATTTTCAAAAAAATATCGATTTTATATTAATATTAGCATTCTTTATCATTAATAATACCTAGATATGTTTTAAAATGCAATTTAAAGCAATTTTGGTTTCGATCATAGTAGGCTATTTTCAAAAAAATATCGATTTTATGTTTATATTAGCAAACTTTATCATTTATTATACCTAGATATGTTTTAAAATGCAATTTAAAGCATTTTTGGTTTCGATCATAGTAGACTATTTTCAAAAAAATATCGATTTTATATCTATACTAAAATTTTTTAAAATTTATTTTACCTAGATATGTTTTAAAATGCAATTTGAAGCATTTGGCTTCGATCATAGTAGGTTGTTTTCAAAAAAATATCGATTTTATGTCTATATTAGCATTCTTTATCATTTATTATACCTAGATATGTTTTAAAATGCAATTTAAAGCATTTTTGGTTTTGATCATAGTAGGCTATTTTCAGAAAAATATCGATTTTATATTTATATTAGCATTCTTAATCGTTTATTATACCTAGATATGTTTTAAAATGCAATTTAAAGCATTTTTGGTTTTGATCATAGTGGGCTATTTTAAAAAAATTATCGATTTTATATTAATATTAGCATTCTTTATCATTAATAATACCTAGATATGTTTTAAAATGCAATTTAAAGCAATTTTGGTTTTGATCATAGTAGGCAATTTTCAAAAAAATATCGATTTTATATTTATATTACCATTCTTTATCATTTATTATACCTAGATATGTTTTAAAATGCAATTTAAAGCATTTTTGGTTTTGATCATAGTAGGCTATTTTCAAAAAAATATCGATTTTATATTAATATTAGCATTCTTTATCATTAATAATACCTAGATATGTTTTAAAATGCAATTTAAAGCAATTTTGGTTTTGATCATAGTAGGCTATTTTCAAAAAAATATCGATTTTATATTTATATTAGCATTCTTTATCATTAATAATACCTAGATATGTTTTAAAATGCAATTTAAAGCAATTTTGGTTTTGATCATAGTAGGCTATTTTCAAAAAAATATCGATTTTATGTTTATATTAGCATTCTTTATCATTTATTATACCTAGATATGTTTTAAAATGCAATTTAAATTAAATTTAATTTAAACTATTTTCAAAAAAATATCGATTTTATATTTATATTACCATTCTTTATCATTTATTATACCTAGATATGTTTTAAAATGCAATTTAAAGCATTTTTGGTTTTGATCATAGTAGGCTATTTTCAAAAAAATATCGATTTTATATTTATATTAGCATTCTTTATCATTTATTATACCTAGATATGTTTTAAAATGCAATTTAAAGCATTTTTGGTTTTGATCATAGTAGGCTATTTTCAAAAAATTATCGATTTTATATTAATATTAGCATTTTTTATCATTAATAATACCTAGATATGTTTTAAAATGCAATTTAAAGCAATTTTGGTTTTGATCATAGTAGGCAATTTTCAAAAAAATATCGATTTTATATTTATATTAGCATTTTATCATTTATTATACCTAGATATGTTTTAAAATGCAATTTAAAGCATTTTTGGTTTTGATCATAGTAGGCTATTTTCAAAAAATTATCGATTTTATATTAATATTAGCATTCTTTATCATTAATAATACCTAGATATGTTTTAAAATGCAATTTAAAGCATTTTTGGTTTTGATCATAGTAGGCTATTTTCAAAAAATTATCGATTTAATAATACCTAGATATGTTTTAAAATGCAATTTAAAGCAATTTTGGTTTTGATCATAGTAGGCTATTTTCAAAAAAATATCGATTTTGTATCTATATTAGTATTTTTTATCATTTAATATACCTAGATATGTTTTAAAATGCAATTTTAAGCATTTTTGGTTTCGATCATAGTAGGCTATTTTCAAAAAAAAATATCGGTTTTATATCTTTATTAGCATTCTTTATCATTTATTATACCTAGATATGTTTTAAAATGCAATTTAAAGCATTTTTGATTTCGATCATAGTAGGCTATTTTCAAAAAATTATCGATTTTATATTAATATTAGCATTCTCTTTCATTTATAATACCTAGATATGTTTTAAAATGCAATTTAAAGCATTTTTGGTTTCGATCATAGTAGGTTGTTTTCAAAAAAATATCGATTTTATATCTTTATTAGCATTCTTTATCATTTATTATACCTAGATATGTTTTAAAATGCAATTTAAAGCATTTTTGATTTCGATCATAGTAGGCTATTTTTAAAAAATTATCGATTTTATATTAATATTAGCATTCTCTTTCATTTATAATACCTAGATATGTTTTAAAATGCAATTTAAAGCATTTTTGGTTTCGATCATAGTAGGCTATTTTCAAAAAAAATATCGATTTTATATCTATATTAGCATTTTTGATCATTTATAATACCTGGATATGTTTTAAAATGCAATTTAAAGCATTTTTGATTTCGATCATAGTAGGCTATTTTCAAAAAAAAATATCGGTTTTATATCTTTATTAGCATTCTTTATCATTTATTATACCTAGATATGTTTTAAAATGCAATTTTAAGCATTTTTGGTTTCGATCATAGTAGGCTATTTTCAAAAAAAAATATCGGTTTTATATCTTTATTAGCATTCTTTATCATTTATTATACCTAGATATGTTTTAAAATGCAATTTAAAGCATTTTTGATTTCGATCATAGTAGGCTATTTTCAAAAAATTATCGATTTTATATTAATATTAGCATTCTCTTTCATTTATAATACCTAGATATGTTTTAAAATGCAATTTAAAGCATTTTTGGTTTCGATCATAGTAGGTTGTTTTCAAAAAAATATCGATTTTATATCTTTATTAGCATTCTTTATCATTTATTATACCTAGATATGTTTTAAAATGCAATTTAAAGCATTTTTGATTTCGATCATAGTAGGCTATTTTTAAAAAATTATCGATTTTATATTTAAATTAGCATTCTTTATCATTTATTATACCTAGATATGTTTTAAAATGCAATTTAAAGCATTTTTGGTTTCGATCATAGTAGGCTATTTTCAAAAAAAATATCGATTTTATATCTATATTAGCATTTTTGATCATTTATAATACCTGGATATGTTTTAAAATGCAATTTAAAGCATTTTTGATTTCGATCATAGTAGGCTATTTTCAAAAAAAAATATCGGTTTTATATCTTTATTAGCATTCTTTATCATTTATTATACCTAGATATGTTTTAAAATGCAATTTTAAGCATTTTTGGTTTCGATCATAGTAGGCTATTTTCAAAAAAAAATATCGGTTTTATATCTTTATTAGCATTCTTTATCATTTATTATACCTAGATATGTTTTAAAATGCAATTTAAAGCATTTTTGATTTCGATCATAGTAGGCTATTTTCAAAAAAAATATCGATTTTATATCTATATTAGCATTATTTAAAATTTATTATACCTAGATATGTTTTAAAATGCAATTTAAAGCATTTTTGGTTTTGATCATAGTAGGCTATTTTCAAAAAAATATCGATTTTATATTTATATTAGCATTCTTTGTCATTTATAATACCTAGATATGGGGTGTGTTGCATAGGCTGGACTGAACTGTTCTGTTAAATTTAACAGAACTATTCTGATAATTTTTTTTGATTTGTTCTGTTAAATTAACAGAATATTTTACAGAGCTCTTCAGTTATTTTATTTTTGCGATTCTTTTTAAAAAAAATTATTACAGAACTGTTCAGATAAAATCATCAGAATATTCAGCATCGTAATATCAGAACAGTTCAGATAATATCGGAATTCTACTGTTAATTATCTAAACTTCTATTTTATTATTATCAAAGCTCATAAAACCAGTGTTGCATTCTAGCATAGTCTTGCCCTTGACCAAGGCAATTGTCATGCAATTTTAAATTGTCTATGCTAGGTTTCACTTTTTTCCAAGACAGGTGCTGATCATCACCACTAATTGAATTAATAATTACATCATGAACATCATTCTTAAGCGCTTATCTTCAGCACTTTGTTAAAGACATTCAGAGGCGTAGTCAACGCGTGTTTTTGGGGTCAAAATCCTTTTTTTTGGAGAAATTTCTGGCTAAACTCCAATCCACTTATTAAGTTATAGATTTTAAAGGAAGTCTAGGATTCTCTAATTTCTTTGTTCAAGCAGATTCTTTAGAATTTTTACTATTTTGGTCAAGATTTGGGTATTTCGTTATTTGGGTCATAAAATTGTAAAAAAATTTTCATGGAGTATCTTTTATAGGAAAGTTAACCATTCATTTTATTTCTGGATTGATTAGCTCAGAAATTTTTTCAATCATTTGGGGTACGTTTTAGGATTTGGGTTTGACACCCATAGAAATGAGATTACTCATAATTACACTGTGAGTTTATTTATAAATATTTATAGATTTCCGGATTTATGATCTGCATTTGAGGATTTTAAGTCTAACTACAGTTTGTGTCAGGACTTGTAAACCTCGATTGTCTTTATTTTATTTATTTTTTTTTTAGTTATACAGGGAGTTATATTTGAAAATGACGTTTGAGCATAATTTAAATTACCTATGCATCGAACCATATGACCTGATTGGTATCTGTTATTTAGGGCTTGAAGCTTAATTTACCCCCCTCTGTTACAAAATTTATATGAAAAGAAGGTATTATGTGAACTGCCAGCCCCAAATCAAAATTTCGTTAATCTGCTGAGTTTAAATTTTGACCACTGAATTTTTGTAACATAGTGTCACAATAGTTCCGATTATTTTACTTTTGGGTAAACCATTCCTATTTAAGTGAATTACTATATTTTTTTTTTCTCTTTATATTTAAGTAAATTTTATTTTTTTAAGCGCATTTTTGAAAACTTGTTTTGGCGCATCGATCAGTTTGAAAACTCAAAACCATCGTTAAATACTATAATTTATGTATTTTTTTTTTCAATTTCAATGCAGTGCAACCTGTAATATTTATTTAAATATTTATTTACCGTTAGAAAATTTGAAATTCAAAAAAACCTTTAAATGATTATGTAAAGATTCATTGTTATTATTTGTTAATTTCACTAAAATTAATGACCTTCTAATCTTCTAATGATCTGTAAATGAACGCAAAATAATTAGATAATCAATTACTGATCGCTAACACAAAAATGCGCTGAAGTCCCTCGATATATAACACGAGGACTTCTGTAATTTTTTAAGAATATGATTGTTAAATTTTACAATTTTGTTGTTGACAAAAATTTTTACAATGGTCATTGTTAAAATTTAACAATTTCACGGTCAACGCTATTTTAATCATGACATTGTTAAAATTTTCATACAAAGTTACAATGCATGAACTTTGTCTGTGTGAAGTACGCCGGGCCAAGTTCGAATTTCGATCTGAAACTTGGCTTGTTTATCGACAATTTTCGACATCTATTTAATTTTTTTCGAAACCCTTTAGTTTTCGAGATTTCAAGGGTTGAATTTTTTGAAAATTGTCGCAAAAGTGTCGATAAACAAGCCAAGTTTCAGCTCGAATTCGAACTTGAATTGGCGTACTTCACACAGGCATGAACTTTACGCATGTGATTCATATTTGAGCAAGACTTCGAGAGGAATATATGCTATTGTGTCGAAGTTAAGATTATGTAGAAACTGTTTGCATAAAGCTATCAATTGCAGAAATGAGAAGTGGTGCAATAAGTGTAACAAGAAACACCATACAAATCTTCATTTAACCAAGACCACTGACCAAATGAAAAGGTTTGTTACAAGAATGAACATTCCAAATTGTATTCTTTGATAGCAGTTCCAAATCAAGAGTACAAAGTGCAAGAACTGACAATAATCAGAATTTTGATTCCTGATGCAAAAAAGAAATGGCAATCCGTTGAAGCTATCATTGATACAGTATCAAATAAGAAGCAACTCAATAAAAAAGTTGCTAACAGTCAAGCGAAAGTTGTCAGTAAACCCAAGTTTAAGAAAGAATCTGCAAATCAGCAAAATGCAGTTCCGAACATTCGAGAAGTTCATGAAATTTTAAAAGATCGAAGTTGGCAAATGTTCAAAGTCAGATTTTAACTCACGCAGACAACTTGCCAGAATGCAACACTGATTTAGTATGCTTTGGGCACATTACCTATTTGATACTTAATCAAAAAAAAAACACATTCTTTATATGCATAGAATCCGTATGAATTGGTGTGAATATGAAAGCTCAACTTAATAAAAAAATATGAAAAATAGAGATTTATCTTCATTTTTTTTATTTTATAAAGTGATGCTTAAATAAAATAATGCTTAAAGTATGCCTCGTCATGTATGTGTTCAACATTGAATAAAGTGACAATAGGTTAAAGACCAACGTGGGAGTTCTTTTGTTTTTTTTTTTATCTTTTCCTAAGCAATACAGTAGAAACTTGAACCTGTTAACATACGTTTCTCTCAAAGTCATTTAGAGTTTTTGTTTGTGCATATATAAAAAATTCATTATTAACAATTTTGAGATAAATAACACTAATTATTCATTGCTCATATGAACAAAATTAGTCAATCCTTTTAATAATTTTAAATATAAAATTAAATCGTGTATTATCGCATTTTTTGTCAATTTTAAATGAAATTTAATTGTTTCCGTTCTAAATTATAAAAACAATAAAGATAAGTTTAAAATTGATGTGATTTTCTCAACTTCGCTTTATTAACATGAAATGCTTCGTTTAAGTCAATAGATGACAGAGAACCAATCCTTCAAAATTTTAAAACGAGTAATAGACATAATGGGAATAAAAAATTAGATCAAAAACAATTGATTAAAGTTACGGGGAGATGATTTTACCAAATGTTGACTATATATATTTCTTTTCCCTCCATAAGAATATTAAAACAAAGACAAATCATGAGAGTAAAGTGTGTTTGCGAGTCAGTCATTTGAAAAACTCACTTGTATATTAAAGCTATTGATATTTTTAAATAAACTTGAAACAATATCGTTCAGGTACATTACTTTTTATGTGGAAGAAAATATTATAAAAAGATAATAAGGAACGTCTTCGAATTAATAAATGCTCACATTTGTTCAAGAAATTACCGATTGTTTCTAGTAAATTATAACCTTGTTGCACGATGACACTCCTTTATTCATATCAATTTATAACAACTTGCTTGATGATGACAATATGAAAATCGAATCACTGTTGCATTTATTATGCATATATCATGATTTTGTGTTTTACGCTTCGATTCTTCGCATGCAATGACATGCAATAGAGAACTTGAAAATCAAAATGACCAGTAAAATCAAAAAATTTTAATATTTATGTTAAATGAAATTTTTAAGGGGAATGCACAATGATTCAGATTCGGAAAAAGTTCCTTGTGCACAATATTTTTCCGACACATTAGAAAATTGAAAGTTTTTGTTAATTTCTCTTGATTTGAATCTTTTAGCATCTTCTACATAATGTTTTCGTTTATTGCTCAAAAAATCAGTCCTTAATATAAAGGATAAACATGACCAAAACTTTGTAAAAGTTTATCAAAAAATATTGTGCATGATCAAATTTTGTATGAAAATGCATGTAAGCTTTGAACGCAAATATCTCGAAAACGGCAGTAAACGGAATGTCCCCAGTTGTATGGGAGATAGATTTAAGCTTAAATAATTGATTTGTATAGGTTTCAGAGATGACTTTGGAAGACTTTTAAACTTATGAATAGTTTAAGTTGTGCAAAAATACTCAGATTTCAATTCATTTTTAATGCTTAATAAGCAGATTTCTATTGAGTTTGTTGTTTTAATATGTAAAGCTAAGCTTAAATTAGCTAGCAACTGCTTCCAAGACATCCAAATAACAACTTAAAGTAGAAAAAATCATATTTTTTTTTTCATACACAAATTGTAAACAAATTATGGGTGAGTTTAAATTAATGATTTCTGGAGTTAGACATCAAATTGGGACGAGATATTTTCATAGGATATGCCTCAAGTTAAGATCTTTAATCTGGCATTTAAAGGACATAGTTTAATTAACATGAAATTTTTGAATTTTTGAACATTTTTTTCGATTCTGAATCATTGTGCATTCATTGAATTTAAATTTGTAAAACCGTTATAAATTTTAACCGAAATTCGATTAAAAGATTGAGACTAAAAAATAGCAAATAAAAAAACGTTACAAATTTTTTTTAAAAAACACGCTTTTTTCCCGAAGACTAAAAAACAAATAACATTTTTTTCTTGAAGTTAAGTCTGTTGTTAAGAATAAAAACCAAGCGACCAAAAAAGGAGGTGAGCTTCACGAAAATACTCACTGAGTGCGCTGGCTTTTTCTTTGTTGGTGATCAACGTTTTACCCAAATTTGTCAATGGAGGAACTGTTTTTGAACCTTTTCTGCAAAATTTTGCTATTAGTCAAACTGTTTGGTTTGACGGTTGAATCTCTGAGAGACTCTTATTCCAGTTTTTGTTTTTGAGTTCTTTAATTTTCTCATTGATGACTCTCTGCAGGTAATTCAATTCAGATTTGGTTATCTGATAATCAATTCAGTTGATTATCTCTACTTCTCTGCCATCTTCGACGAGGACTCCTTTTTTGTATTGATTAGATCTTTAATCTCCGGTGTGAGTTTAGTTGATTCAAAGTTGATCTTTTTCATTTTTACACTTGAGTTCCTCGCTTCCATGATGAGTTCAGAGAAAATCTTAATATGATTCTCGATCTCATCTGCTGTATTGCAAGGATTTTCTCCGAAGTTGTATTCTATGCGGCGTGAAATTTGTGCTTTCAACTTTTTCCACTTTGCATTTTTGTAGTCATATCCGTAGACTGTATTTTCAGTTCTGTCGATTTTTGATGTTTTGATTTGGAAATATACAGCGTAGTGATCACTCATTGCCTCTGTGCATTGAAGTTCTGTTGTTTCGAGGTTGGAAATAAATTGTTGACACTGATTTGTTTTGATCTTCTGTGTAGTACGTTGGCGAATCAGAATAGTAGATCATGAACTCTCCTGACATTTCCTGAAAAATCTTTCCTGATTTATTTCCGGTAATAATTCAAATTTTACACTTTTGTGTTTATTTACATATGAATTAATATTATGTAGGATCAAACTGCAGTCGAAGTATTTAAACTTCCGAAAAAGAACAAATTTGACAAGCAAGGCACTTAACTGCTCATCCCGACTTATCCCTTAACTGCTGAGCTGACCCGTAGTCAGGATGCAAGTCAATTTTTGAGTTTGGTTTTAGAAATGTTTCAGAGATGAAAGACATCGACGTTATGCTAGCTTAAGTAGTCGAGGAATGCTAACATTTTGTCGGTGAGGCATTCCAGTAGAGGACGTTGATTGCTCTACTGAGCAGATAAATGTCTATAATTGAGTATACTTTCTCGAGTTCTCAATATTGTAAGCACAGTCTTTGCCTATTAGGGTATAGCTAAAATTTCAAGATAATTGAACATTTTAACATTTAAGTATTGAGCGAAAGGTGTTTTTTGGAAACCACAATACTGGATGTCTATCTACGGTAGTTATGAGCTCAAATATAGAAAAGTAAAATATGTTGAAGATTAATGTTTCTTTGACAAGAAATATCCATAATTGATGCATGTGATTATCTTTTACGAATGGTTTACACTTATTCATATATTAAAAGTTCAATGAAAGCTAATGACGATAGTTTTTTTTTAAAAAAAATGAGATAGATTGTGCGCAATGAAATATTATTATGTGTAAAATTTATAATATATAGTTGAAATTTCGATCAGTATTTTCTCAAAAATAATAGTTAAGTACTGCACCTTATTTTTATATTATTTGAATATTACATAATTTTTAAGGTACCTCATGCACAATTGAGATTAATTTTTTATGTGATGTAAAATGAGTCTTATGTGATACAACACTTTTTATAGTTTTATAAAAAAAAAGATAATTTATAAAAAAGTTTACTTTATATAAAGATTCTTAGTTTATTTTAAAAAAGCAAATTTAAGTTTTATTATTTATTACATACGAATGCTGTATGGGTTTTCCAGTAAAAATAATAAAAGAAGTGCGTGAGTTATTTTTTCAATTTTAAAACTTTTATCTGTCATCTCTTGCTTGAAGTTTTTGCCTTTATAATTTCGGATTTTCTTTTAAACATTTTGATGACATTGTAACACAATGAATTAGCAAAACTATACAAATTTGAATCTCTTTTAAATCTTTTCCATTACAAAGCCTACACATTTTATTTATCTAATCATTTTATACTATTGAAGCATTGAACATACTTTTAAGGTGTAATAAATGATTCAGAATTTGAAATGTTACCAAAATGAAATATTTTACTAGTGACAATTCAAACAGGTTCTCTTTTTCGCTTCTTGATTGCAAGACAATATGATGTAATTCATTTTATATTTACCTTTTCGAATGATGAATGAACTTAGCGAAATAATCATTAGTTTTTGTAGGACTTAAAATAGCTAACATCCTACATCTGTATATACTTTTCAATTTATCGGTAACCAATTTCGTCCCGCAATTTTTTGAAATGGTCATGGACTGTCAAAGTTTTGAATAGTCCTCCTTGTGGATCAATAAATTTTTCTATCTAAACCCTATCATGTTATGTAGCAGAATATATGCATTTCTTGTCAATGTTTTTTATCTGACAGAATTATTTTAGTCCAACCTGTAGTTTTGGGCCTATCGCAGTTGCAGCACCATCTCGTACCTGAACATCACCAAATGTTCAAAAATTGATCTGTGTTTTTGGTTCCAGACTTGATTTATTTCTTACTGGATATATGATTTTAGTTTCAGACTTGATCAAAACTTCAGACATGATTAATTTTCAATTGGATCTAAATAAAAGACCGATAGAGATCAGTTATCAATTCTGTAATCTATAGTTTACTAAGCGTGGAAGTTCGTGGCTCTTTGCGTAAGGCATGTTTTTTAAATTAAAAAATTTAAAAATTGTAGTCTTTGCAGACACTGGAAACAAAAATGTGCCTAATTTTTCTGATTTTTGTTGTATAACGTGTTTTTAGAGACACGGTTTTATGTGTTGATAATGCAATAATAGTTTTTATGTTATGTTTCAAATTTTATCGAAAGAATATCTTTTTATATTTACTGAACAATACATTGAGAGTTTTATAAGTTGGTGTGAATATTCCAATGAAGTGTGATGGGCTTCATTACTAGTTATTTTTTTTAAAAAAAAAATTGAGTAACTCGAGTTTCGAGTATTGAGTATTAGGAAAATTTTAACCCCTGGTCATTTTTTTATTTGTTCTATTATACAAGTCCCCAGGTCATTTTGATTTGAAAATTTCTATTTCCTTGAAAGAATGTTAAAAGTAATGCCAGTTAACTTTGAGATTGAAAAAATTCGATAAATGAATCAATGTTATAATATTTGCATTCAAACACGAAATATATGTAGCAGTTTTTATCGTGCTGGTCTTCAATCACGAATGAAATGGAATAGACAAGTATGTATCAATGTAATATAAAACTAATGTATCGGGTAGAAACCCAATGCAAACATATTCACACCGTAGTATCAAAAATGTTGTGGATATGTTTGAAGCTGTTTGATGCTTTAACGCGTGACGAGTCAACTGAGCTTCGCTCAGCATATAATATATTTTTTTTTAAATTGGAAAGAGAGTAAGGTTTTTTGCCTTTTTTGAACAACGGTTGTCCTCCCTTGCACAAAAACAATATAGCTCTTCTATAAAGCAGCACTGATCAAATGCAAGTAACGAGGTAGTTGTATACAGTTACTCGATAGAAATGAGCTAATAAAACAAATCCGAGCTCTCTACGATGTCTGGTTAAAAAGTTTTTGCTATGCCCCGAGCGAGCAGATGAACGAACGAACGAACAAAGTGTATTATTGAAAGCAAGTTTCAAAAATGCGCTAAAAATCATAAAGTACATTCATTGCAACCTTGTTCTATCTTAAATTAACTCTCCAATTTCTTATGAACTAGATGAATTTTATGAAAAATGAGTGCTAGAATAACAAGTGTGAGAAAATTTTTTTTTGAACCTGTTTTTAAAAGGATGTTATTCACATTGTAGATTTTATTTTAAAACTGCAATATGAGATCTGTATCCTAAAAAAATTATTTCTTTTTGAAAACGATCAGTTTTGTTCAACTTCACTGATTTCTGTTTAGATCTCAATCTTGGCTTCCAAATTTTCTCATGAAAATGTTCGTTTTGTGTTTATTATTTATTTTAATTGAATTATACTGAAGAACTAATAGCTAAAACTCAGAGAATTTATTTCCTAGGGAGATATTGAGGTATTTTTTTTTCATGTTTGCAAATCGCTCAATAATTTTTTAGAAATTAATTTGTTTATTTGAATAAACTTGATGATGACATGTTTCTCCTGTACATGAGAATTTAGAATTTACTATGTGGAGAATAATGATGTGGAACATTGCTAACAGATGTAAAAACGTGGTGAGAAATTTAAAGTTACACGATCTTCTCACCCACATTTTGTTTTTAAAACATGTAAAATTAAAGTTCTATTTTCATTTTAGTTTTTAATTAAGAGTTTTCCCCTTTAATATGTTACTTGTATTTTCAGTTTAATTTATTTACTCAATTTGGTTTTGATTTGGTTTAAAAAAAGAACACTTTAAATTATTTTTTAACATTTTTTTTACTACATTTTAAAACAAATGAAATAAATGACAACAAAAATAAAATTATAAGATTAGATATTAGTACAATTCCAAGGTTCATTAACCTATGAATGTACCCATCATGATAGTTTTTTCCCGTAAACATCTGTGAGTGATGATTTGAATTAAGATTCAAAGGATGAATAGTTAAGCGTGTGAACGAATTTTTTATTTAAAATATAACAATGCGGTTAAAGATGAAGAAGACGATTTTTTTTTTCTTTTCTTATTCATATCTAATAAATACATGAATGAATTCATAAATAGCTTTTGAACATTGAACAAAATAAATATATTTTTGTGTGAATATTTACTAACATTAAATATTGAAAAAAGAGCTACTTCCTTTATTAACATAAAACAACAAGAGTAAATAATAAAAAGGAGAAAAACCATATGATGATATAAAATCGAATTGGATGAACCCAAAGGAAATGAAAGAAGGAGAAGAGAGAATTTCAATCAGCAGGTCAGTAGCATGTATCATCCACGAATACAAGAATATACTAATGTATAAAAGGTGTATAGTTTCATTTTACTTCATAATACTGAATGAGCTTCATGTTTATTTTAAGAATAGCTTTCTTCTCGTGTCAAAAATGTAATTTTTCTTAATTGTTTCGTTTAATTATTTGATGGACGGTAATTAATCAAAATGAAACATAAAGAAAATTTCTCCAAAAGAAATGAGATTATAACCATGAATTCTTTTCGTTTTTTCTTCCTTCTCCTTTTTTCGTGGTCTGGATTCCATGATTTGCAGTACTGTTGCTTTTAAAAAATTCATTTTCGCCAATTTGTTATTCCGTTATGTACAAATTGAAATATTAAATGAATAATCAGTAATTAATTGTTAAGAAAACATTAATTGTTTCAAGTGCTATTGCGTTTGAATAACAAGAAATAGTGAGAGTTTAAACCTCGAAGTTGAAACTACTTATCTAAAAATATAATCCATTGAAAATAGATGCTTTTGCGTCCGGAAATTGATGAAAATCAATGAGAGTTATGATCTTTAGCCTTTTTTGCTTCCAACCGAGAAACCATCGTTTCTTATTGTTATTAAAAAACCGTGCATATGAATAATCCTCATAAGAGGTATGATGTGCTTTTTATCTCAATCTTTCAAATCTATATATTGTAAAGCATATAGCCAAAAACGGCTATATCATTATACTTTGCAACGATATTCTGGGGTCATGAAATTTATTCAAGAAAAATAAAAATTGTCCTTTAAAGTAAGAAAAAGTTTTGAGCGCATTTGTTCTTATTTAAAAATGAGATCTTGTCTTAACATTGACAGGGGTGGTCAGTTGCACCGAAAAAGTAAATTCTAAAACTTTTTTTTGTAATGTTATTTAATACTAGGCTATCCGGAGGCGCCCGTGGCGCCTCTTATCAGGGTTAAAATTTGATTACTATTATGTAAATAACTGTAAGACGCAAATAACCATAATGTTTTTAAGGTCAATCCTACCACAAAACTTCACATGGCCTCACAAACCCCCTCAAACTCGGACCCCCTTAATCCCTCAATAATTTTATAAATGGCTTCACAAAACTTCACAGGGCTTCACAAACCCCCTCGAACTCGAATCCCCTTAGTCCCTCTAAAACTTTATAAATGACTTCACAAACTCCCTCAAACTCAAACTTCCTTAAACCCGCAAAAACTTTATAAATAGCTTCACAAAACTTCACATGGCTTCACAAAACTCCTCAAACTCGGACCCCCTTAATCCCTCAATAATTTTATAAATGGCTTCACAAAACTTCACAGGGCTTCACATACCCCCTCGAATTCGAACCCCCTTAATACCACTAAAACTTTATAAATGGCTTCACAAACTCCCTCAAACTCGGACCCCCTTAATCCCGCAAAAACTTTATAAATAGCTTCACAAAACTTCACATGGCTTCACAAACCTCCTCAAACTCGGACCCCCTTAATCCCACTAAATTTTTAATTCCCCCGAAACCCACAATATCTTTTCACAAAGCTTCGCATGGCTTCACAAAACTTCACATGGCTTCACAAAATTTTATTTGGCTTCACAAAATATTCCTGACACCAAACTTTTCTCACAAACCCCCTCACCTTACCCCCCCCCCCCCCCCCACCCACCTTCTTAGCACCCCTCAAATCATTGGCTTCACAAAATATAACTGACACCCCCTTGCCCTCAATCTCTACCTGACACCCACCCCTCACCTGACACCCACTTTGTCACTCCCCCCATTGTCAGTATGAAATGAAGGTGGACTAAATATCTCACTGTGAGGTAATAAATTTACTTAGGATTTCTAGTGGTATTATTGCCTCACGATTAGATATTAAAGACGAATCTTAAAAATGTTGAGCATTTATTAACTAAAATCCCACATGGAAATGTGAGTGATTTTTTTTACCTTCATTGAAAATAATTATTTAATTTTGAATTTCGATTTTATCAAAGATGAATTATCGTTTTGCTGTCAAAATATTAATATCACTTGGAAAATTAAAATTTTTAAAGTGGATCAATTGTCATTTCGTGATTTTTCATTTTCGAACTTTTTGTCCTCTTGTGTTGTGGACTTATTATTTTTCGGTGCAGTTACCCACCATCATGAAGCCAATCACGCTTCGTGGAAATATTCACACCATTGATTGAAATTCTTCTATATTGTTCAGTAAAGATTAAAAATCTTCTTTTAATTAAATTTAAGAATAACTTTGAACACTTCTTTGTATTATCAAATAAAACCAGTAAAGAAGCGGATCACATAATAAATAATGTATATGATGTGCAAGTGCTGCTTCTCGATCAGTCTCTTGTATAGATCAGACTTTAACATATCTTACAGTCTTGATATATTTGAGACAAACCAACCAATTAAATCGACCTCTAGCATTGGAGAATAACAAATAAAATATAACAAAATTAAAGATTATTAAGGTGAACTTATCCATCGAACATGTAAAACTGTTTAATATATGTTAAAAATTATTTTTTATATCGTTTTTTCATATTTTTTTATTTTTAAAAATTATTACTATTTAAACTAAATTGTATGGTATTTCGTATGTTTTCCAAATAATCAAATGATATTTCTAATATGTTAAGCATTAATTTTAGATTAAATTCAACACCTATCTTCTTATGTGATCTCTATGAAAGGTTGGAAATTATAATTGGTCTATAAATTTCCATTGTCAGAGTGCACACTTAATGTCGACAATTGATACGGTTATGGTAAAATAAGAAATAAGAAAAGAAACTTACTTATAGTGCACTGTGTGTGCATTATAAAGATAACTGACATTTCAATGTGAAAAAGGTAAACTCAATGTGCAAGGCATTATCACAACAACTTATGTCTTCAATTTTACCTTCAATGTTTTGCTTTTTTTCTTTTAACCAAACAGCATACACAGTATACGTGGGCGATATTAAATTTATCTCGCGAGTTACTGTTTTGCGAGGTTTCTCTTTTTCACTCACTCACTCGCGCGCGTTCTGATCCGAGAAATTAAGTTAAGCGCGCATATTTGTTGAAGAAGAGAATGAAAAGAGGAAAAGAGGCGAAATTAATGATCTCTTTATTCACATAAAATAGATTGAAATATATTCTTGATTACAATTTTACCTGGTCAGTGATCAAAAAATGTAAAATTAATGGGTAATGTAAATTATAAAGTAAATTACTGATAACATTCGAATTATTACTACCTTAATGGTATTTTAAGTAATGATATTTCCAAGATATTTCTTTTATTTGCCTCATAATATTTCTGTCTTTCAATAATAAGGAATAATTCAAATAGATAAATATATGTTAAGGTTTTTATATTATATTCTAGATTTTTAAATTTGAAAAAACCGAAAAATCTTTAAATTGGTTTAAATATGAAAATGTTTTGAAAATAAAAGTTTGAGGAGGTCACCAAGATCGAACTATATGATCAAATATTGAAGAAAAGTACAATGCACAACAAAACGAAAGCAAAGTTAGAATAGAACATGTTTTGCTCCCGTTTTTCATAAAAATATTAAAAGACTAGTAACAACGTGAGGAGTTTGCATAGCTCAACGAGTAATAAACTAATTCAAAGTTAATATCAGTTGGCTTTAATGATAACAATATTGTGGAAGATTTTAAACTTTGATAGTTGATGTATTTAAAAAACACCTACATTGAGATTTAATAAAATTAATTGCCACAATTTAAATGTTTGTTTTCGAACAGGCTTTTATTTCTACTTCATTCCTCTATCTTCACATATCCAAAAAAAAACATTATAAGTGAAAAAAAAACTGGATGGGAGTATATCTGAAAAATGAGTTGATTTAAAAGCTCTGGTTGAGATAATCGATAATTTTACTGCCTCTTAAGCATAACCTACAATTCTGATGTAATTGACTTTTATTTAATCATATATATGACTATAAAAGATAAAAATAAGAAAAACGAGCGAAAAATGACATCATAATTAAGCATTCAGCGTGTCGTTACATTTTTATACGTATACATATATAAAGTAAGTAAAAGAAGGTAGAAACGACTTAAAGATTGCAATGTTCGTGATTTCAAACTGTGCAATTGAGAAAAGGTTCTTTACATTTTATTATAAAAATATACTCTGCGCTAATTACGATCAAATTTATTGCGGTTTCATGTGTGTCTTCCACAAATTGTAAAAACGTGTAATTTTATCGGTGCCACATAACCTTTCGATCGAACGAATTTCTCTTCTGTTTTTTTTTCTCCTTCTTGTAAATGAACCTGCACCATGTCTACCATATAATATATGTTTTGAAGCTCATGTAGAGCATGATGATAGTATAAAGATGATAAACAAAATTTCGAAAATTTAGCTCTTTAAATTCAACTAACTTCGTCACTTAATTTCTTTGAGCTATTATGAAGATTAATGTTTTGCATGGTTCGTATTTTTCTCAAAATTTTCGTTCGAATATATTCAAAATAATGCAAAAGAATGCTTATTTAATTCTTCAATAACTTAATAATATGTTATGTGGCAAAAATGTTGCCAAAAAGCGTCTTCATTTGAAAGCCATTTCGGAAGTTCATTTGTTTGGAGTTTTGAACTATAATTCTTCTGGTTTTTATCGAACTGATTTTAATTTTAAAGTTTCATTGTGTAGCCAATAAAACAAGTATGTAAAAACTCAAACAGATGATCTTCCTTACATACGAAAGGAAATGAGACAAATTAGAAATTAGAAGAAAAAAAAGATCAGTAATCCTGAGATAAATCGAAATTCAGTTTAGACCGAAAACGATCATATTTTTAAATTTACTTCCTGCGTTTTTGAAAACAGGTGCCTATTTTTTTGCTTTAATAATTATTTAAAGGAACTTGTTTCATGGGAAAAGTAAAGATTTTAAAGTTCATTTATATATTTTTAATGTGACATTAATGTATATGATGGGATGTTAATTTTAGATGAATATAATTTTGAAACTAATTATCAAATTTAAATCTAGAAATCTACTTCAAAATTCTTGTATTGCATAAAAATTATTTGATGGCTTAGTATCACGGAATTTTTTAATGCTTGCAGGTGCTAGTTAGCAATTGCATGAACCTTACTTATAGAAATGCAGGATAATTTTTAAGGTGACCAGGTCGCGTGCCTCTACATAAGCGAAAAAGTCTAAAAATTATTGAGCTGAATCATTTATTCAAAAAGCGGAAACAAAAACTTGTAATGTTCGTTCTTCATTCCAATATATAATTTAATGTAAAAATTTGAGGCATAAAGTTTTAAGTCAAATATACAATAAGTGTGCATAAGAACAGGTGACGGACGGTATAATACATTTATAATAGGAAGAGTAATATCAACCCTTATTTATGCTTTATGATTTCTGTTGTCAAAGAATTTATTAAGCGAACGCGTTATGGTCAAGTAATTTTTTTAACTTTATTCAGGTTTTGAAATTTTACTATGCTGGTTTTTTGATGTGTATACAAAGATATAAGGATGACTGCATTTAAACACACTTTATAAATTTAATAGCAATATTTTTTTTTTATAATTATAACATCATTTCCATATATAAAAAAAATAAAAATTTAATCTCTTATCAAGAAGAAATTTTAAAATAGCCTGTTCGCAAAAAACTAAGATATGTAGATTATTTTTATAGTCGCCTGAATATATATTCATCTTTTTCAGAACTAAAATAATTAAATTAGTAACCTCTCTGCAACCATGTTTGGATAAAACATATATCGAAACTTTATTTATCACTATCAATCATTAGAACCAAAACGTCCTTTTAGATACCATATGCTATGTGCTCAACGAATCGTCAAAATATATAACAGAATTTTTTATCGTTACCTTATTGCTTTATAGTGGCTGAGTTCTTCATGGTGATGATTTTGTTAAAATAACATTTTGGTGCACTACGCGTGTGCTTTCCTCTTTATCTACGGTTTATAGCTTCTTTAACATATCTTCCTTTTGTAATTTTTTTTATTTTGAAAACTCACCCTCATAATTATCTTTTTTTTTTCAAAAATTCTAAAGACAAAAACAACCACCATATGGCTTGGGAATTAACGAAAATTTGATGCACATGTTGATATGTTTCCATGCTTTATGGAATTTCATATGTTAAAGAAATGATACAACGAAACAGACATAAAGAACGACTGGAAAGAGAGATTAAAATAAATGACAGAATATACATTCTAATAATGACTAAAATTTTTATTTTTAATTGATGCAATGAAAATTATTAAAATTAATAATAGTAAAATAAAAAAATAACTTTAAGAAAGGTAAGATAGTGAGAACAATCCGAATTTTAAAGGATTTACCTGAAATCAGATTTTTTTAAACTGGAAAAACCATTTCTGTTGTACATTTAATTTTTTACCTAATAATAAAGTAATTTAGAACATGTAATAAAATTGTTATGGTAAAACAATGAATAGATGAGAAAGACTTAAAACTAATCCACAATATTTTTGGAATTTCCAAGTTAGATGTTGAAAGAAATAAGTCATCATCTGAAAAAAAAAATTTTGCCAAAAAACTCAGAAAAAATGTAACTTGGAAATAGAGGAAACATTTTTGCGTTTTTTTTTTTCTTGACCTAATATGTAAGTATTAAATTCTGTTTATATATTTGATTAGTTTGTACCTTTAACACTTAGACAAGATTTTTATCAGAAAAGAATTGAGATAAGTTTTTAAGCGTGATAAAACATTTTTTTTCTTCGAACGATGAAAAAAAATGCACATTTAAAATTTCTAAAGTATTAAGAACTGAATAAACGATACAAACTTTATGTTCTTAATTATTTCAAACATCTTTAATAATAAATTTAGATTTTAAATTCGGTTTCCAGAAGAAATTATTCTTTCTGAATATATCTGTTGAAATCAATAAAAGTCAAACTGAGCGTTTGTTTTTTTAATTCAAAACTCCTGAAAAATGCAAGAATTGAAATTCTATGGTTGACTGGTTTTATACATATTAGCATCTAGAAAAAACTCCATAAAAGTCCCTTAAAAAATAAAATTTTATTTATGTTAACTAAAATCGCTGAAATCTATACTGATTTATTTCGTTTGAGGTGCTCTATATGGTAGCAATAATTAAACGAATATTTGAACGGATAAAAGCAGATAACTACAGATAGAGCGAAATAAGATAATAAAAGCTATAAACGTGTAACTTTCTTCACTGTAAAAATGTGTTTTATATTTTTATTTCTTCCACCAATTTAATTTTTCAAAAGCAAACCTACAAAAGGAATAACTCTGAATAACTTATATACAAGTTTACACTTTATTTTATTTTGTCCAGAATTTAGTAGGTACTAGAGCAGTGTTGTCCAAACTGTGTACAGCGGCACATTAGTATGTCGTAGATTTTTTTGATAGTGACACGAGTCACATGCTGTGTTTGATTTCGGTCATGGCTTACCGCTAAGATGTGCCGTGGCTCTAAAAGTGTGGACAACACTGTACTAGAGCAATCAAGATATTCTGTATAAGAGCAGTTGAAAGAATCAAACATATATATAAGTCATAATATAATATTGGTTCATATTAAAAAAAAGTAATGACAAAGTGCAAGTCCGATCTATTTGATGTATCTTTTCGTTTGCTTTGCAATCATTCGCGACATATCATACATTTTTTTTATTTCTTCGTTATTTCATTTTATAAATCGATATTCAACATCTCATTTATCATATACGTTTGACGTTATGTTCCTGTGAGAATTTGAGATAATAATTACTTTTTGTCTTTATATAAGCTGAGTGAATACGCGTTTTTGATCTAGTTTAGTCGGGAGTAGGCGTTCTAAAATCGGAAGAACTAGAATTCTAGGAACCCTAGTCGGGAGTAGAAAATTAAGTTGATTATCACGTTTTTTTGGCGTTTTTGAAAAAATATGCACATTTTTTACTAATTTTGATGCTTAATAAAATTCAATTTAAACTGAAATTTAACATGAAGAGTTCCAAAGAGAACCCATTAAAATTTTTTTTTGTAAGAGATTTAATTTTTATTCATTTTTATTTTTAAAATCGTCAAATTTTTCTATATGTACTGCAATCTATCAAAAAGCTGCATGGAAGATAGTGGGCTTCTACGTAAGTTGGGGTTTTTAATTGTGGTGAATAAATTGTAACAAATATACAATACGTAATATATATCGATCAGGCAACTTTATTCTGTCTATATTATAAACTATAGTACAGTCTCTCGTCATACATGATGGGCTGTTATGTTTCTATGAGGATATGAGCTTTACTTGATATATCATAAAAAATTAACATTTTTCATTGTTATTTCGTTTTTAACAAGATTTAACAATGACATTGTTTAACGATTTCATCGATTTCATCAATGGTGATTGTTAATTTTACAATGGCCATCGTTAAAAGTAAACAACTTTTTGTTTTGACTTTTTATAAAATTTACCTATTCACTTATATAATTAATTTGTCACCTAGAAATCAGAATAAAAATTAAGAAATATGATTACGATAATACAGACATTGAAAAATAAGCAACGAAATTTTTTTTCTTTAAATTTTACAATTTAGTTGTTGACAAAAAATTTTGTAAAATTTTAAAATGGTCATTGTAAAATTTAACAGTTCATGGTCAACGCTATTTTAATCATGACAATGTTAAAATTTTCATACAAAGTTACATGCATTGTTGATTTTTTTTATAGGTATAGTTTTGAGGGTTAGACATTTTAAAAACTTAATTACAAAACCAATTTTGTCTCATCGAAGATTAATTGACCATCCAGACTTATTTTGTTCAAAAAAATATGATTTAGTCAACATCCGAACTAATTTCGTTCAATTTGATAATATTAAGGAAATAACCAGGGGCCGGTTTCAAAGTCTACTCTTGGGAAAAATGAAATTTAATGTATTATAATATTGTATATAAGTCAAATCCAATAGAATTTAATTAAGCAATAATTATTAAACGTAAATTAATTTCACCATATTGATACAGCATAACGTTGCCGAACAAACAAACAAACAATCAGAGTTTCAAACGCCGGCATTTAATGTAAACATTCAATTTTAATTGAAAGTGTGGAACATTGTGTCTATGTATCTTTATATGCTTTAGAGCTCAGCAAGTACCACTCTTTTACTATGAAACTGAAAATGAGAAAAAGAAACTAAAAATAATTGGCTATCGAACATAATTAAATTTAGATGAAAAATGTGCTACCCGTAGAGATGTGATGTTAAATATGTTACTGCAATCGTAGCTTCGCGGCTATATATTATAAGCTCAATTGATATCTATGGACGTAGACCAAGCAATACTCAGTTTTACATATGCTCAATAAAACGATCAACTTTTTGGAAACTTTAACTTTTCCCCTTAGCGCTTTTACACTATAAGTTCATGCACATGTTATGCAAATGCTTTTCTTTTGTGTATTAATAATGAAAATTTATACACTTACTGCATTTAAAGCAACTGTTTCTTTGCTTTATTCTCGTGCAATAGCCAGCTCCAACAACATAATAAAAATGGAAATATAAATTTTTCAGAATTAATTAACTATAATGTGTCTTCCTCCACTCGCACGACACGCGCCTTTAAAAAAAGTAGACTTAAAGACTAACTTTAATATTTCATCGATCATGCAAAAGACCATATACCTATAGCTTATTTTCTCTTGTGAAAGAAAATAAAAAATAATGAAAACAGTCTATCTCTCACTTCACAGTGAGACCCGAGTAAAAATATCATGAACATTTCTTATTAAAAAAAATATACAAAGGTGTGGCGATTAAACAAACTCAACTTGGCCTCAACTTGTTATGAGAACTCAATTGATGAGATTTTTCTATCACATTATATTTTACATATATGTATATTTTTCGAATGTTTTATTATTATTACTATTTGGTATAATTCATTCATAAAATTGAAAATAAAATTATATTAATAGATCTTCTTATTAATTTTCTATCGTAAACTCTTTTACCAAAACAATCAAATTAGTATTCATTACTTTAAATTTTTAATTTATAGTTTGAATCTGACATCTAAGGAAAAATAAATACAAGACGAGTAGCAATATTAACATCCTATTTCACGTATTTAGTTGCTAAATTATTTTGAATTGATAAATGATAACATTGAATGAAAAACAGATGAGTATTGCCTCACCTTTCTTAAAATCATGTGCTACATTTCTTTTTATTTAAACCTATACTTACAGGCTTCGATTTATATATTTTTTTTTTCAATATGTAGATTTAACAGGTTACCTCGTTGGTGTCATTAGTCTTTGTTGTAGTTTTATGGCTTTTATCCATATTAAAATATCACACCTGAACAATAATAACCGATACACACTTGACTTGACCGTTTACCCGCATCTACATTTCTGCCATCTCAACGAGCATAATGGTTAATATAACACCAGGTAAATTTATAATAAAAATTGTGAGCACACTTCTTTTTGAATAAAATAAAACTTCACCATTAAATTTAAATAAAACTAAAGTTTAGTCCCTGGCTGGTTTGACCAAATTTGACCAAAACTTATGTTGTATTTTTTAACTTCCGCGTGCTTGATATTTCAGTTTGGTGTTTTAGCCGATTTTTCAGTTTAATCAGTTTTCATTGTTTTCGATAGATAAAAGCCATTTAAGATCAATTATAAGTATTCAAATTGTAATTTATATGCTTTCCTATAATTTTATGTCAAATTTTTTTCAGCTTATATTAGCTGATGTTTAGTCGATTGGCTAAAATTTCGGCTAAGCACTGGTAAATTTAAAGTTCTGAGCTTACTGGAGCTACATACTGACAAAATATGCCACAGAATCATAGTAAATAATAGTATGACATACTATCAAAAACATCGGAAATTGATTTAAGCCGAAAAAAATCGACAACAATTCCTGTAAAAACTAGTGTATCGGGTAGAAACCCAATTTACAAATTTTTTTTTGCATCCAAAGTTAAAAATTAAAAGCAGCACGGAACTAATTCAAAAACCTAAAAGTCTCTACGATGTCTCGTTATTGAGATTTCTTGCTGATTAACTTGGTTGCTTGCTTAAAGAAACTATATTTTTGACTTTCTCAGCATAGTCTCAACCAATTTGAAATCTGTTTTTTTGCAGTTTTTTGTTAAAACTGGGTCCCACCAAGATTGAAAATTTGGATAATCTTCAGGATTATACTAGGATAATCTAAGTATAATCCATATACTAAAATTATTTTTTCGCTATATTCACTATTCAATAAAAAGATTTTCTCTTAAACTGATCTGATTATTATTAACCTATTAATTCTACATCAGAAGAAAATTATTTGGATGTTTCTCGCATCGAAGAAATAGATAATCCTAAAATGAGGATAACCCACCTTAGTGAAACTGGCCAAATACATTCAGGTGTGAATATAAAAATCTTTTTCTATAATATATAAATAAATTCTTAAAATAGATTGTAAATTAATTTTTATAAATCACGTCTGGAAATACGACTATAGTTTTTAATTATTTTATTTATTAAAGAAAATGTTTTTAACACACATTTTGACGATCATTCAGTTTTAAATGGATTTTGATTATGTCATATGATATTCATAAATATCAGTCACCTGCTTTAATCGAATTGAAGAGAAAGACAAATTTTTTAAGAAAAGTGAAATATTTCAAATGAGAGCACTGCTGAAAAAAAGTTAAAAAAAGGGGAACTAATATTTTTTGATTCATACTCAAAAACTTTGAATCGATAAAATCCGATAAAAAGTAACTCAGTTTTAAAATTAAGGTTCAAAAAATATAATTTATTTTTCTGGATGTCATTTTTTCATTTATTGTAGATGTAAGGCTAATATGATTAAAAAATCTATTTTTTAAATAGGCAATACTAAAATAATTCAAATTTTAATTCATAATTTACCAGCACTAATCAGAATGTTACTTCTATCGCTTTCACGGTGTGAGGTCTTGATGGATTCAGTATTAAAAATCTCAATTTATGATCCATCGCTCAGTGGTTTTATTCTGTAAGATAACAGTGAACAGGCACATTTAAAAGCAAATCTTAAAGACACCTTAAAGAATGGAAATAATAATAATAAATTTTTTTATATTCATATAAATACATGCATAAGTCTTAAACGAACGAGCTCTAACTGAATTTGTTTCTTCTTTACTCAATGAAGATAAATTATGGATTCTGAAACTGAATAGCTTGGTTAACATACAAAAATACCGCGATTGAATTCCGAAAACGATTAAAATCCAACGCACTGACCATGGGCATATTTGTAGTGTTTTGAAAAGAAAAGTTTCAAAGCGCACGACTAAATATCAGGTGACATATGTTTCTTACTTCAGTTAATATAATGCGAGTGATAATCGTAAAATTGACTATAAAAGTGTCGTAAAGATGGCCCCCAAAGATGAACATACATTTTCGTCAAAATAATACCAATCACTTTGGTTAAATTAATAAAAAAAAAATGTATATTTCTGGAAAAAGCTAATGAAAATTTATTTGGTACTCCCAAAAGCAACAAAACCTATTGAATTAGTAAAATTCAATAGTTTAATGCTGTACAAAATAAAAATAGCAAAATGTAATATTCTTAATTATATGACTTGAAATCAATAGGGGTATATTTACCTTCTAGGATGCATTACTATAGATATATTAATAAAAAAAATCTTATCTCTCACCATGAAACTCAGCAAGTTAATCGTGCAGCTAGAAAGTCTTATGAACATATCATAAATAAATGCATTCAATGCATTAATAATTTCATATGATTTTCGCCACATATATGAAAGTACAAAAGTAATATAAAGTGTAAAATATTAAAATATTAAATTCCAGTAGCAGATCAGCTAGAAAAGCAATTTGTAAGAGAGAAAAGTATCATATTTTTTCTAGATAGATATAAAGATAGACATACATATAGATTAAATAAGAAGAAAAACAGAAAATGGAATTATATATTACTAATGATTTATATGAAGAAATTTAATTTTTAATGAAAGTCGTGTTCGCAGAATAGTCTGTTTTTATCAAATTTTAATATTGATCATTAATTTTATTAATTCAAAGTTTGGAAAAATATCTTAAAAATCCACCAAATTAACAATTTATTATTGAAAACGATTCAAGTGTTTTTGCAAAAATATCGAAACACTTTACTCGATTTGAGTAAATTCGATTTGAACAGGATTTTTCTGGATTAAAAAACACCTACTTAAATCGAAAACCCCCAGAAATAAATAACCACGACGGCTGCATATTTTCGTAAAATAAATAAGATATGACAGTTGATGAAACCAAATCTTGTGTGTAGTCTTAAGGATAAAAAAATTCTTATACTGTAATGAGCTTGCACCTTATAAATCATACTTCAACTAAGCATTCAGAAGACTCATAAAATTTGTTGGAATGCTTATTGTATTTTTGAGTTTTGCATTTTTTTCTGGAAGTAATTTAACGCCGCTTTACTATTGATAAACTGCATGAAGCATATATAAAAACACGTATATGCATAAAATCCTTATTTTATTCAAATAAATGTCAGTTTGCTTGAAAAATAATCTTGGGATGTGTCATTTCTGTTGAGTGATGTTCGTCATGAGGTTCGCTGATGTTTGATGCATTATTTGTAATACTTGGTGCTCAGCATGAAAATCATCAACGTCCTCGTGGGTGCCTGTAATAAATTTAAGAAATTTCTCATTTTCGAAAACAGTATATAGCCCTTATTTAAAAAGTTGTAAAATTATTATTACAGGTCTATTTTAATTAATTATTATATTCATTAAGAACTTCATATTAGTAAGTAAAGTAGGAGTTCTCATTTTATATTAATTTGTAGTATATTAAAGGTCTGAGAAGAGTGTCATTTATAATTTTGAATATTGCTTTGATAATGAATATAATTTATTGTTTATGGAATAATGCATAAAGCACACAAACAGAAACGGCCTAAACAAGTTAATCTCCATAAATCATAGTCCAAGTCAAATTTAGCTTTAATTTTACAGAAGAGGAAAAATAGCAGACTTAGAGAAGAAAGAAATATCAACTGACATTTTGTTGCACACACGCTAGAAAATTTATATTTTTCTTCGTCTTGGTTTTATTAAAGTATGCAGTGATTAAGCTTCGTCGCCTAACCTTATGAAAAAAAACCGTAAAATCATATTGAAATATACTTTTAGACACTATTAACTCACATTAATATTTGATGTGGTACTTTGTTATAAATTAATTTAGAAGATGAAAACGATGAAAACTAAATTACTACTTACAAAACTTTGGATAAAAGTTAAAAAGGTAAAATTAGTTTTTAAATTTTAAATAAAAAATAATACGTGATTCACAAAGAAAATAATTTTTAAAAAGCAAGACAGAAAAAAAACTATATAAAATCTGAGACGGCGAGAAGAAATAATTGTCTGACATTCATGTAAGCAGAAGAAAAACACAGCAGCTAACAGGTTCATTGCCATTGAATCAAATATATTACACACAATTTTAAAACTCAACAGTATCCAAGAGAGCTAATATTGCTACCCGACTTAACTTACGAGATTAGCGATTTTAATGTGATGTCACTTGTCAGTGATGAGTGTATCTCCAACTGCTGTTAAATTATTTTTCTTTATACATCTTTTCTATGCTTATATAGTCTACTGCTATGCTTTTTGTGTTTTATTGCTTAGTGCTTCGTTCTTCATTTTCAACAATCATAGAAAAGATTAATCTCTGATGATGAGTTTCGCGTCTTGGTGTAACGAACGCAGTACATTAAATCATCAGATAATTGAAAAGTGACTTCATCTTTTAAATGAGTTAGTTGAAGTTATTACAAAACCTTTCTTCTTTATTATTACACGCACAGGAGTAGTACAAACTTTAAATATCTACTATAGTGTGAGTGCATGATATATTTTTTAAAATTTTTGACCATTTTTAAGCGCATTTTTTCACCAAGATTGTTCGAAAAATTTCAGAATTTTTTTGCTAAAACTTTATTACCGATGGAACTTAATGGCCATATATCTTCCTTCCACATTGATGTATCATTATTTATTCAATTTAAAATATTTGTCATACGTGCATGTAAAAAAAGTGTTTCATCAAAGTTTAACTCGAGCCTGTTCAAGTTCAAATCCTCCAAAAAATCATAAAAATTTTTTTTTTGCAAAATAAAAAAATTTGTTCTAAATTACAAGAGCTTGCAGAAATCACTTTTATAAATTCGATCCAATTTTGTATGGGGTTTTTAATTAATCATAATTAATCATTTATCTTCCTTAGGTTTGTGTGCGAGTCATGGGTGTTCATCAGTATGCGACTTAATTGAATTAAGTCTTTTGGTTCTTTTTGGGAGTTTTAGTGTACTTTTATTCGTGTTATTGATTTATTCAGCGCCTTTTTGACACAGTGATCAGTATTTGATTAGCAAGTTAAGGCGAATTAAATAGCAAAATATACATAGGGTTACCATCTAATTTTCATGAAAATACAGGACATTTGGTAAATTTTTTCGAAAAAAACAGGACATAGAGTAAAATTTGAAAATTAACGGAAATTTTCGTGAAAAAAATACGGGACCAAGAACAAAATTTAAAAATTTATACAGGACAGTCTTGAAAAATACAGGACTGTCCGTTGAAAAACTACGCAGATGGTCACCCTAAATATACACTTAAAAGCGTTCCAAATTTTACGTACAAAATCATGCGTAATCTAAAACGTTCGTAATGTAATATAATTAACTACCCAGAAAAAAATACAGTGAATTCATGTTTTTTTAACAATTAAAGATTTTTCGGAATTCAAATTTGAGCGGTATTTCCAAAAAAATTATTTAAAGGGCAAAAACATTGAACAGATTACACTCTATGAAGAAAAATTTCGACAGGTTGCATTTAATTGAAATAAAACAAGATTTGCTCAGCATAAGTTTGAAGGGTGGGCGTGAAGTACGGCCGAGACCCATATCGACACAGTTCAAAAGTTATACCTAATTTATGTCATAATTATGTCAGCTACAAAAACACTTAGTTTGAATTTTGTCACCCTCGGGAACACTATGAACCAGTATAGCTGATTTTGGTCCAAATCTCGGCCATACTTCACACTTATTTGAACCACATTTTCTTGTAAATGTTAAAATATTATTAAATAGTAATTAATCTTGAATTATGTCGCTATTTTGTCAAGTGTTTTAAGATAAAGAATTTGTTTTTTGGTTTCCACAGTGAAGAGTATGAACAAAATTCAGATGGGGTAGTCGAAATTTTAGATTTCGATTTTTTTAAGCTATGCATTACAAAAAGTAATATTGGTATGTGATTTATGTCAGAATTATGTCAATTCAAATAAAACATCCAAAAAATTTTTTTGACCAAAGAACCAAGTAGGAAATGCATTTTCAATTTTGTACTAGGGGCGACCCTAGTCAAAATCAATTTTGTCACTTTTTTCTTCGAGGGTTTTTCCAAATACAGTAAAACTTTGTATGAGCATTCTAATCCTCAGGTCAGACATTTCTGAATTAATAAAAATCATTTTTTTTGAAAAATTTTAAGTCACGTTATTTTTATATGTAGAACCAAATTTATAAAATTTGGGTCTGACGACATATAGAATACATTTCTTGCTTTAGATATTTAAAACTGTTTTGTATGAATATTAGTATACTCACACAAAGTTTCACTGTAATTGGATAAACCTTCGAAGAAAAAAGTGAAAAACTAGATTTTGACTAGGGTCGCCCCTAGTCCAAAATTGAAAATGTATTTCCTTTTTGGTTCTTTGCTCAAAAAATTTTTAGGATGTTTTATTTGTATTTGCTTTAAGCACTAGAATTTTTATAAAAAGTTTCAATCCATTTGGAAAAACCCTCAAAGAAAAAAGTGACAAAATTGATTTTGACTAGGGTCGCACCTAGTTCATAAATGAAAATGTATTTCCTACTTGGTTCTTTGCTCAAAAAAATTTTAAGGATGTTTTTTTTGTATTTGTTTTAAGCACTAGAATATTTATGCAAAGTTTCAATCCATTTGTATAAACCCTCGAAGAAAAAAGTGACAAAATTGATTTTGACTAGGATCGCCCCTAGTCCAAAATTGAAAATGTATTTCCTTCTTGGTTCTTTGCACAAAAAAATTTTTGAATGTTTTATTTGTATTTGTTTTAAGCACTAGAATATTTATGCAAAGTTTCAATTCATTTGGATAAACCCTCGAAGAAAAAAGTGAGAAAATTGATTTTGACTAGGGTCGCCCCTAGTCCAAAATTGAAAATGTATTTACTACTTGGTTCTTTGCTCAAAAAAATTTTAGGATGTTTTATTTGTATTTGTTTTAAGCACTAGAATATTTATGCAAAGTTTCAATCCATTTGGAAAAACCCTCGAAAAAAAGTGACAAAATTGATTTTGATTAGGGTCGCCCCTAGTCCAAAATTGAAAATGTATTTCCTTCTTGGTTCTTTGCTCTCTCGAAAAACCCTCGAAGAAAAAAGTGACAAAATTGATTTTGACTAGGGTCGCTCCTAGTAGGGTTTGGGGAATCTGTTAACATAAAACAGGTCTCAAAAACAGATCTGTTTTCTGTTTTTCATTTTTACATAAAATTTACAAAAAAAAAAATTCTTAATTTTTTGAAGAACTTAATATATTTTTCTAGCATTTCAAATTGAAATGTATTTACTATTGTAATATTTTTTGGATGTTTAATAGGTTTGAAATCATTATCAAATTTATGGTTTTCATTATTAATTTTGCAATCGAAATTTTAAATTTGTTGAACCTTTTGTAGCATTTAGAATAGAATGTAATGTGGGGCTTTGCTAATAGCAAAAGCGGCACTGCGATCGATGATCTGTTGTACCATCCCAAGTCCCCTATGTTAGAATTCCGATGTCCTTAATGAAGCCAATAATATCCTGATAATGCTGCTTATTTATATCCTCATCATTCAAATAGTCCTCATCAAAATGCTTGACACGTTGTCCTCGTAATGACCTACATTTACAAAGTATATGAATGATTGTTTCTTCGTTCACATTACAAAACCTGCAAATTTTACTGTTAGACAAATTCTCACTCATGTGTCCTGTCAAAGCACCAATTAAGATGCTTAGATCTTTCCTTGGTAGTCTGAGAGCATCCGATATTTTATTCTTATTTTTAGGTCCAAGAAGTCTTTTGGCTGTCATGGCTCCTTCCTCTAAATTCCAGATACGAAAATGCTGTCTCTCCATCCATTCTCGTATGTTTGACTTCAACAAGCCAAACCCATAGTACGTCGACTTGTCATAAGCTTCCTTGTGTACCGCTTCTTTAGCTAATTGATCAACTGTTTCATTACCTTCAATACCACTGTGTCCAGGTATCCATTTTAGGATGACTTCATTATTTTGCCCCAATGCTGTTAAACAAGAAATACAATCAAGAACTGTTAAAGACTTCACAACACAATTGTTTAAAGCCATCAAAGCTGATCGACAATCTGAAAGAAAGCAAATTCTACAGCCTTTCAAATCAATATCCAAACAGTAATTAGCACCCTCACAAATAGCTTGAACTTCTGCCTGAAAGACAGAAGCATGATCCTGCAGTTTATAGGATGAATTCAAACTCAGCTCATTGCTGAACAGACCGATGCCAACACCACTTTCTGACTTTGATGCATCAGTGTATACAGACATACAATTACTGTCCACCAAATCATAAGATTCAGCAGCATTATCTTCTGATACAACTACCTTAAAAGGTTTGTCAAAAACGTATTTTGACACTATATGATCCGATTCTAAGGTAAATAAACTTACACTCCTTAGAAATCGATTTAATTCCATATGACCTGTAGAAATCCAGTCATTAACCCATAATTTATTAACCTTCAATTTGGATGCACTTGTTTGAGCTGCAGCTTCGATTCTCACTCGAAGTGGAGGAAGGTCAAGAAATCTATCCAAAGCAAGTTTTGGAGTAGTTTTCCAAGCACCGCAAATTGACAATTCTGCTATTCTTTGTAGTTTCTCAATTTTCTGAGAGGCAAAAACTTGTTTCATTTTATGCCACCAAACAACACATCCATACATAATTCTTGGTAGAATAACTTGCTCATACAGCCAATACATCATATTGGGTTTTAATCCCCAGTTTTTACCAACAATTGATCTACTAGCCCAAAAGGACTTAATCACCTTACTTACAACGAAATCTACATGCAAATTCCAGTTTAATTTGCTGTCTTGGTAGACACCAAGATACTTTGCTTCATAACTGAATTCTATCCTTTGACCATACATAACTGGAGGACGTAGCTTACCTAATTTATACTTCGTACTGAAAGGAATTACAATTGTTTTGGCTGGATTTACTGATAAACCAACTTTAGCACAAAAACCTTCTACAATGTTTAAAGACCTCTGAAAAACATCTAACACTGTGTTAGAAAATTTACCTTTTACTAAAGTTTAAAAATATAATCAACAATTTTACAAGATATTTTTTTATTCAGATTTTTTGAATATTTCAAATAAAATATTAGAGCTTATGGAACTTTTACAATGCAACAATGCAATGTTACTTAAAGGTATAAATTTTTTTGGATTTTTTGTTTGCATTTTTATATTTCATTATATTTTTTAGAGTTAATTAACATAAAAAAATAAGAAATAATAATGCTTAGCTCTAAAATGTATGCTTAACTGCTTATAACCACCAAAAAATTTCATTATCTTAGAGAAACACTTAGGATAACTCAGTTTATTTTGAATTCTAGAAAAACAGGAAAACAGCTGTTTTTAAAAATCAAAAACCGAAAACAGACTGTTTTTTAAAAACAGCTGTTTTCCACAAACCCTAGCCCCTAGTTTAAAATTGAAAATGTATTTCCTTCTTGGTTCTTTGCTCAAAAAAATTTTTTTCATCCAAAGTTTAATTTAAAAAAAAATCACAGTGAACTTTTAATTTGAAAAATTCGTAAGAAAGGAAAGTTTTTTGCTTTTTCTGAAGCAACGGTTGTTCCTCCTTGCCCAAAAACAATACAGCTCTTCTATAGAGCAGCACGGATCAAATGTAAAAAACTAGAAGTCTCTACGATGTCTCGTTATTGAGATTTCTTGCTGATTAACTTGCTTGTTTGCTTGTTTGCTTACAGAAAGCGTATTTTGCGATTTTCTCAGCAATGCCACAACCAATTTGAAATCTGTTTTTTGCAAAAGATGTGAAATTCAAGGCACAAACTTTTCATCTCTGAACATTTTAAGCTATCTTGCTCCATATCCTCACAAAATTCTAAAAACTGATTTTTCAATCTGAACAAAACCAAAAACGGTGTGAATATAAAAATCATTAATTTTAAGTATAAATTCACTGTTTCAAGACTTTTAACTTCCCGACTCCAAAATAATACGACTACACTGAGCTAATAAAACAAACCGGAGCTCTCTACGATATCGGTTTAAAAAGTTTTTCACCTCCCGAACGAACGAACGAACAAAGTGAATTTTTAAGCTACCTATTCGAAACAAGTTTCAAAAATGCTCTCTTCTTTTTTGACCTTAGCTTTGTATATTAAGTAGTTCAAAGTAGCTTTAGCAAGTAAAAAGTGCATAAACATCAATTTTTCTCTTAAAATTTTAACGGGCATCACGTTCTAAAATAAGGAGTTCTAATGGTTTTTATTTTGAAACTAATTCAAATATCGGGGTTAACGTAATTGTCCAGAGGTATTGGAAAATCGTCTAGTTTAAAGTTTAAGCATGCAATAGGTTACATAATCAATGGCACTTGAGAAGATCCCATAAAAACAAATTAAATATATGTATTCAACTTTTATTTCAATTCGATCAATTAAATCAAATAATTTGAAATTTTTATTAGGACGTGACAGAGTATTTTCAGTTTTAAATAAACAACTTGAGTGATTTTACATTCTTTCAAAGTCTTCATGTATATTTTCGACTGTCAAATAATATCACAAAACAAGTTTGTTTTATTTCATTTGGTATACAATAGTTTTAAAATCCTTTATCATTGAAGATTTTACACTAGTTGAAAATTGATTTTTTCTACATAAATAAAAAAATACGTAGCTTCGAATTGAAATTATCATAAATCTCCATGATAATTGAAAAATGTATACTTGTGCTACTGTTATTTTTTTTTGAATTTAAATATGATGCTAATATAATATATATTTTAACTTCACTACACTACAGCTTGATGCAAAGGAGAATTTAATTTTAAAATGTTAACTAACTTAATGAAATCGTAGATTTGTCATTTAATTTTACAATGTCATTGCGTGCTCAATAAAAAGCATATGAAAAATAAAACAAAATCGTTCTGATGAAATGTAATTTCTACCATTAAATTTACAAATTGAGGAATTTTTAAAACGCGTGCATGTTTATTCTAAAGCATACAAAAAATAAGAACGATGTAGCAACACTTCAATGAATGCATAATGGAAAAAGTCGTGAATCGCATGGTGAATAAATGCGATTTATTTTGTCTGTAGAAATGCTTTGCAATGAAATTAGTTTCTATGAGTTCAATACGGCTTTAATTTAGTATATAAATTCTTAGCAACACCTTATCTGGCCTACCTTTATTGAAGCTTACTTACCGACATTCAATCGAAAAAAAATGTTTAACATGCGAAAAATAAAAGTAATGCATGTGACAATTTCCATAAATTCCATTGATCAGGCAGATTCTTGACACCCGCCATAAGAATTTGTAAATACATTATATGGAATGTTATAATGAACATCAATGGTTTATTATATTTAAGGCAATCAAACAAACTGTTGAAGTTTATCAAAATATAGTGTGACAACATTAATTTACATTTAGAATGTTTTATTTATCTCAAAAAAAAACCTTTGCCTTTGAGACCATTTCTTATCCAGAAGTGCACTAGGGCGATTCACAGCTAATGGGAGTTTAACGAGTGAGGATGCGAAAATTAATCAAATAATTAAATAACGAAGTACTTAACTGAGTCACTTCAAAACCCACCATCAAATACGTAAAATAGTTTTTTTTTCCATCAAAAGTTCTTCAATTCCAAAAAAATATATTTTAAACCTTCAGAACCCTACATTTCTTCTCCATTTCGTGGAGCATATGGCTATAATCAAGACTCTGTAATTTAATGTTGTTTTCATGCAATTTGCATAAAAATTGTGAATTCAAAAAAACAACAGAAAAAAAAATTTGTTCAAAACATATTAAAGACAGAACCCTACAGTTTCTTTCTATTCTTAATATAGAAGCCATGTCCATGCAGTATGATAACGTCACACACACTTGAGATGTGACTGTGGTGTAGGAAGGGAGAGAAGATGAAGTTATTCATCAATCATTTAACCAGAAACAATCTTTTATCAGAAATAATTATAATCTTTTTAATTAATCTTTAACAATTAAAGTGATTTTGTTTTATAATATGAAATTTGAAATAAAGAATGGTAAAGAACAAGGATAAGTTGAAGTTCCTAGTCAATTTTTAATTTTGGTTTAAAAGCTTTAATCTTAATCTTAAACTTTTTTTTTCATTTTTTAATTGCACTTTATTGCATTTATTGACGACATACTGTCCGGTAATAATTCACATTTTACACTTTTGTATTTGTATACATATGAATTAGTATAATGTAGGATCAAACTTCTAATCTTCCAATCTAGGTTTCAAATAAACTAAGGCTCTCGTTTCGATCTTCTGTAGGCGTGACGTGATACTTTTCAGGTCCGTTCTAACAATATTCCATTCGTGGGTAATCTTGTAGCTCTCGTTCCTATTTCTCCCGCTACACTTCCAGTTCCTGACCCGTTCCTTAATCCAACGTTGCCCAAATGCCCAATTATGGCTTGATCTCCTACATTAAGCAGTCGAAGTATCTAAACTTCCGAAAAAGAACAAATTTGGAAATGGAACCGACGACCTTCGAGTTACCATACCAAATTTGAGCCAAGCGCCTTACCTATTCGACCAGCAAGGCACTTAACTGCTTAGCTTGACAAAACGAAAGAAAAAGTTAAAAAAATTGAGATCGAAATAGATTGAAAGCATATGATTACGAAAACAAAGCACCTTAAAGATTATTAGCTGGGCGTAGAATTTATCTCGTATTCGATAGTAAATAAATGTAAATTATATATTCACAGTTAATACTATAGCTTGTGGCATTCGTGCATCTATTTTCGATTAAAAAGCATTAGTTTGAAAGCTTAACATGTGTAAAAATAATTGAATTATAAACCCTTTAAAAAATGAAACTAAAAAGAACTCATCGGATTTAAGTAAATTGAATTATATAAAGTCTTATGGTTTTTGTAATCATCCATAATTATCAGCTGATTTTTTTGTAATGATATGACAAAAAAATCATGTAAACATGTTACGATCTTTAACAATGATTTTATTCGCATGATTCGCAAAATCTTTAAATTATTACACATTTGTAAACTTTCATAATTAATTTGTCTCTACCGATGAATATTTAATAAGAAATGTATATAAATGCTGATGACAAAATCGCTTGCTGAAAGTAAATAAAAATTTTTGTCAACGCAAATTTTCCAATTTTTATTATATATGTTTGTTTAATGTTTGTATTCTTTTGCACGTTACACATGCTTGTATCGAAGCTTCAAGACCGTGTTACATTTCATTTCATATTGCATTTCATGTTCGATTCATTAACGAAGAATTTGTTGCATTTTCGATGGATTTCAATTTGTTTCATGATTGCGAAGAATGTCTGTTTATGTTACATTTGCATTTTGTTTCATGCATATTCGCTTCGCATGCATTTTTTTGGACACAGATACTTCCTTTTATTTTTTTTTGTTAGCGCATTATCTCAAACCATAATGCTCACATGTTGTCCTTTTATTCATTTTTTATCTAAAAAATTAAAAAAAAACATTTGATTCAAATTTTATTTTAAAAATTATAGTTTTTTTCAAGTTTTTTTGTAAAAGTTTTGCCGATAAATTATAATGCGCGATTTTTTTTTTAATTTTTCAACTGTTTTTTCTTTAATGCATAACTTTTTGTAATCCATGATTCAATATAATTTCAACTGAATTTATTTTACTGACCAAAAGATGCAGTATATGTACATATAACAAAAATTACAATAATAAAAAAAATACAATAACAAAGAAGAAATAAAGACAGAAAAATTGAATTTTATTTTATTTTTATAAATATTGTGATCGAGATTACAAAAACATATGAAAGCAGGTGATTGCAGTATGAGATTTGTATTCTCATTTGCATGATTTGGTTCATTCTTTAATTTTGATAAATAACATTTTGTATGAACTGCTAACAGACATAACTTGGTTGTTTTTTAATTGATATTTGAGACATAAATTACTTTTCTCGTAAATTAAGTTTAGGACATAAAATGTTTTTTTTTTTGAATGAGATGATTACTAGAAAATTTCAAATATAGATCTTAATCAGCAAGGCCGTGCCCAGACAATTCTTGAGAGGAAGGAGTTGGACATATAGTTAGTCATAGCTTCAAGAGAATATTTTCTATGAAATATATAACAGTCGCCAAAATCTCGATTTCAACCTGGAATTTTATTAGAAGGCTGCTATATACCTAAATAGTACTTTTAAACTTGTATGTGAGATTTTGACAAAGGACTTAAATGAAAGAAGCGACAACGAAATTATTCAAAATAAGGTTATAAATTGATAAGAACTCTAATTATATTTAATTACTATAGTAATGCCATCTGGTGTGAATTTAAATACAAAATTTGGCGAGTAACAATCTTATAGGAACATGCCAGAATAAACAATTGACAGAATACAAATAAACAATGAAATCAGTACTGGATGAATTTCAACAGCTTGCAACATATAATTTTGGCAACGAGAAAGAATATCTTACAGTAAAAAAATATCTGTTTATTCTTTTCTCCCTTTTGGAAATATGTGCTACAAAAAGCAGAGACCTCGATTACAAGGAATGATCCATAGAGTAAGAAATACAATCAAGTAAAATGAATAAAGAAAAAAAAACGACGAAGAATAAAAAACTGAAAAAGAAAAGAAGCTAAGAACATAAAAGATGGTGAATAAAGAAATAAAAGGTATAAAATATAGTTCACTGACACAAATTTTTCTTCTTTCTTTCACGATTTGGTACTTTATGAAATGATGAGGCACGAAGAAGTTTCAGGTAACAAAAAGGAAGAAATTTTTTATTATATACTTTACCATCTGTTTGAATATTGTTGTGCACCCATGAATTCTCATTCATTAAGTGTCGAATGATGATCGTAAACAGATTTTGAAATAGCAATGAATAAATTGTGATGAAAATAAATAATTTTTTTTAAAATTTAATTTAACTTTTTATTAAATTTTTAATTGTGTTTTTTTGCATTTATATAAAATGTTAAAACTAAGCAAACAAAAATATATGTTTTTAACTCTTATGATTCCTATGAACACTTTTTTCTTTACTAGAAAAAAAGTTATATTTACAATGGCAGTGATGAAAGTTTCCTAATTTATTACAAGTATTAAAATATATTCTGATGTACTAAGGCACTCTGCTTGAAAGTGTTAATTGGAAACTATGAGATCTTTCTATCATCATTTGACTTATTTTTAGTATTTGATCTTATATTTTTTATAGTACTGACTAGCTATAACCACTATTATTTAATGTCTTCCACTTATCTTAAATATTAAAAACAAATTAAAAAATAAATTACTTAATGAACTATTAGAAACACGCTTAAAAATCTTCATGAGCAAATATTAGAAGAACATTTGCATTAAGGACTTTTTAAAAAGTCTTTTAAACATTAATTTGGTAATTTTAGCAACTTTTGTAGCAGCACGTTTGGAACGTTTGTTTCATTGTGAATCTTTAACTTTATCTGTTTTTTTTTTTTTAAATTATTCATTCGCTTATCATAGTTTTATGATATTTAATAGTAATACGGTGGAATAATATATCAGTCTTTTAATAAGTTTTTTTTTAAATTTTATGGTCACTGCTAAAGGCACAAAAATTCATTATTCTGTATTTTTTTACATTTAGTACACTTGAATATTTGTATTAGGCACAATTTGATTTGAAAAGCTATCATTTTGCTGCATTTGAAGTCCAGGACATCCGCTGTCATTATGTTTAGTTAATAAAGACATTCTTGAGAATGTTTTACTACATGTCGTACAGGAATATTTTTTAACATCTGAATGTGTTTGAAGATGTGCTCGAAGATTAGAACGATCAGCAAATGCTCGTGCACAATAGTTACATCTGAAGGGTTTTTCGCCTGTATGGGTACGAATATGTCCTTGTAATAGCCACGGTCTTGAAAAAGCTTTTCCACATAAATGGCATTTGCAGGGTAAAGTATGAGTTCTAATATGCATTTTCAATGCACCAGTCGATGCATAAACTTTACCACATTCATTACATGTTACAGTTTTTTGTGCCTGATTATTTTCATTTGCTGCACAGTGAAACTGCTGATGTTTTGAAAGCCCGGAAAATGTTGAATACGATTTTCCACAATCAGGACATTGATATCGAGGTGGCATTGTGGATTTTTCTGTCTTTTCAGTTTTGGTGATTTTTTGAATGTTTGAATTGGAGCTAGATTTTTCCATAAGTACAGAAATCGAATAATTTGTTGGGATATCTTCAGATGGTGTAGTCGGAGGTGAAATAGAGCGCATTGATGCATTTGAAGATGATGCAAAAGAATTGTAAGATGCATGGCTTGACGTTGGTGATAATGAAGATTGATCGACTGGCAATAAATTGTGATGATGATGATGATGGTGATTTAATTGATATGGCATGTAACGGTGTTGACTATAATTTTCTGATTTAATATTACGGCGAAAATCTGATGTGGCATATGGTTGAATAAAAACTGGTGCTGGTGGTGAAACAGATGAATCTCTAATATTCCTAGATGAAATATAAGAGGGTGGAGATAATGAAGCATCTCTAACTGGTGAAATTTGATGATGATATAGATGGCTATAGTGCTCTTGTGTAGGGTATGGGAATCCAGAAAAATTGATGTAACTGTGTTGATGATAGGGATTTGGTGATTCTTCTGGTTTATGCCATGATGATGAGTTTGAAAAGTTCAATGGTTCTATTGGCGATACTGGAGAAGACGCAGGTGAAGAAATTTTTGATTGAATTTGTTGAAGATTAACAGGAGATTTTGGATATTCGTAAACTGGCTTTGAATTTGGTGATGCAAGTCTGATTTCATCAATTATTTTATTAGTTTCGTTTTCCATTTTAAGTGATTGTGCTTGAAGTTTTTCAGTACGTAATAATAAATCTTCAGGTTTTGTACTTAAGTTTTCAGGCTCCATTTCAGAATCCGATTCTGAGAAAATAAGAATAAATATCATTAGGTTTTGTTTTTAATATCTCTATTTTACTTTTCTTGATTATTATTATAATTTTTTTTTTTGAGAAATATCATATGAAGTTGATTTTTACCTTCTTTAACAATAAAGACGGGTCGCTTTTTGAGCGGGCAGTGGCTATAATTTTTTTGCATTATAGATGTAGGCATATTTTAATAATCCAAATATATATTTTTTCAAAACTTTTGAAAAATTGTTCTTTTGTCACTAATTTCTCAATTTTTTTTCTTCCAATTTTCACTTCACTTTCATTAATCCTTCAATGTTTTGTCTCACTTTTTTTTTCTTTAGTAAAATTTATATATATTTTTTTAACTTCACAATTGATACATTTATTATATGTTTAAAAACTTAGTATTTTTCTCTCTTTTAAAATTTAAAGAAGTTACCACGGATAAGGCTGATGTTGGAATGAAAATCTTTGTGAGAGAACCTGCTTATTTATAGTCTTCATCTCCAGTCAGACACCTGGCCTGGAAGAATTCCATATACACTGACTGTCGTGGTATATGCGCACGTGCCGCTTGAGAGAGTTTATCGTTCTGTAGCCAATCAACAGCGTATGATCAAAACACACATCTATATGAAAGAGGCGTGTCTTTCTCTCTTTCATATAATATCCAGCGCAGGTGTTCAGTTTTGTGCGACTGGAATGCAGACTGGAAATGGTGCAATATGAGAAGCAATGAATTTTAACAAGGAACGAAAGATCAAGCAAAACAAAGGATGAAGAGAAACAAATTTCAATGAGAGAACTAGCGAGAGATCAGAGAGTAAAGAGAAAGCGGAAAAGTAATGGAAAGAACGGTGAGAAATCAAGTATTTGGAAATAAAAATTCATAATTCACAACTCACAAGAGTAAAAACTCAAAAAGTATTGTTTGCTTGCGATTATGCAGAAACAGGTTTTGAACTTTTGCTTTATTATATTACGAAGTTTCACATTTTAATATAAATGTGCTTCGTTTTTTCATGCAATAAATTTTCTCACTTGAAATTTTAAAATAATTATTTAGTTCCTTCCTTTTTTGTCTCTTTTTAAATGAAACGTCTTCTAATAAAATGTAACAAAAGTAAAAATAGAAAAAAAAACATCAAATATATAAAAGAAACCCCTATTCAGTAAGGAAGTAAAATGAAAATTTTAACAGTTGCCTGAAACTAGAAGGATATTAAATATTGGTAGCGTACTTGCACAAAAAAATCATTACATCTGCTGGTATTTCTTCTTTCCATACTTCCCATAACTTTAAGATTTCTTTTCATATTGAATATCTTGAAAATTCTTTCGCAATGTGCGGCTGCAACAATCTGTTGTTAAATGAGGGGTCAACCTTATTGTTGCTGAAAAGATTAAGAAGTGAAAAGGAACAGATTTCTTTATGAAGCAGATGAAAATTAATTTATAACGTTGAAGCTATGATTTTTACACAACTAACGGATATTTTTTATAAACCATCACTCTAGTACAAATAACACTTTATCTAATTTCATATAGAAAAAAAATCCATGCACAAATTTTATAATTGCAATAGCAACAGCACGAGAAACAGATGCTGAATATTCACTTCATGCATTTAACCGTCTAATTTTTGAAATAAAAAAAAACTCACTTTCTTGAATAGGCAAAATATACTTTAGATTTTGCAGGTAATGAAATTGCATCATCCAACTGTAGAACGAATAAAAACATTTTCTCTTTCATAAACCAAGTCCAAATAAATTTTGAGACCCCTATCACCCTGTGTCAATCAATGTTCATGTGTAAAATTTTTTTTTTCTGATTAACCCCCTCCCCCCCTTCTTCCCCTTCTTCCTTCATCTCTGGTTAAACCAGTGCAGTTCAAATTGTAAACCTATTCAATTTGCAACCCTCTGTTTTTTAGTAATTTGTTCCATACAACAATGAATGTGCTCTCAGATTTAAATGATAGAAACAGATGCAGAACTCATTTGTAAGTAATATAGAAATAACGTTGAATTTATAAAGAGAATAAAGTCACTAATTTTTGATGAAGGCTATGGCATGTATTTACCGTTTTTTGAAGGGATCTTTTCGTTTCATCTCAGTCTTGTATTTATTTTTTTTCTTGAACTTGAATTAACAATTATTCTAAAGCATTTCTAATATTTAGAAAAAAAATAAATAATGTCATTTGAAATGTTCAATTAAAGTTGTTTTAAAATGTGATCGACAACATTTAAAAGCCACACAAATAAATCAAAATGACAAATTGAAGTAACTTAAAAATCAATGTGCATCTCCTTAAAAATTTCTATTTAAAATAAACTAGAAAACATTAAAATTCATTTAAAAAAATGAAGTGTATAGAAAAATTAGAAGATAAAGAAGATTAAAATTTTTTGATATTAAATTAATTTCAATATATCTTTAAATCTAAATAAACAACAATTTGTAAATTAGTTTTTCAACATAATCCTTGTTTTTGCTTTTTTTATACACTTAATTCTCTTTCCACATGGAAGCGAGAAGATCGAGAGGAAGGGAAATTGTTTCTATATTTCCCATCATTAAAAACCACCAGCATTGAAAATGTTTGCAATGCATATGTTTGCCAAATGAAATGTATGGAAAATACGTTTTTATTAGGTATCGAAATAATAATTCTCCATACCCAAAAACTAATACTAATGCATTTTTGCTGTTAGGTATAAGAAATAATCAAACGAGATATTATGAAATCCTAAAATACCAAAACAAACTGCGAAAAATTCTGTACATCTGCAGAGTATGGGTTTTTTTGTTTTTTGAGATAAAAATAGAGAGAGAGTGAGAATAAATAAAGGGAATTCCATCGTCTGTATTGCAGGATGTCAAATTATTTTTAGTGTTCTACATTGTTTCATCTTAACATTCTCCTGATATTTTCATTTAGCTTTTACTTGAGAAAAATCGGAAATTATGGAGTAAAAATTAACAGACGTTGAAATAATTTTTGGAAAATCCCTGGAAGTGTCATGCACAAAATGTGTTATTTAAATCTGGCGCTAAAATGTGTTTTATTGTTTCTTTTTATTCTTTAATGTATTTTAGGTAAGATCAGGAAAGTCGTAAATTATGCAAATATTTTTTACCTACATTTTTTAATTATTCAGCACATGGCTTCCATAAATATGTTCTTATTTGTTCATAAATACTGGTTATTCATTATGATTTTTTGAATAATTACCGTATTCCATTTTTTAACTAGCCTTTAAGGCGCCAAAGGTGTGAGAATTCCCAAAAAAAACACAAAAAATGTGTGCTTCCTTTGGAAAATTCCTTTTTTTCTTACAAAAAACCAAATTGCTTTGGAAACATTTTGACGCCAGATGCAAAAAGAACGGAAGAATATTTTGTTTATTTTTCACACCATAAATGCAATTAAATTTATTCTTCTTTTTCATATTTTCTCATACTTTCAAGGTATTCAGTTAATGAGTTTTGTTACTCATCGAAAATCTGGACACCAAATGTTGATTATATCACCAAGTGTGAATTTTTCTAGTTGTTATGTTAGAATTTTATCTGTTTATGTTCTTTTAAGCTTCTTGGCACATGTTTGGTAAAATGGTTTAAAACCCCATGAAAGATTGAAATTGAATTTAAGTTTTCTTAAAATAAACTTTTTCTTTTTACATTGTGTTCAAACTTACTCTAATTTAAATATCTCTTTAAATATATGTATCACTTTATTTGTCTACCTTGCGAATTTTTGCATTTTTGATCTACAATCGAAAAACCTCTAAAATAATATTAATTGTTTTTTCTTTAGTAAAAAAATGCTTTTAAAAAAAATTTGTGAAGTTTTTAAAAAAGGAAGATTTATATTTTTGCAAGACATTTTCGGTATATTTTACGGATTGAAAACTCTTTGTCGGCAAGGCATAAAGAAGATAGATGCGATTATTTCATGTATGATGAGTTCACTCAATACTTACATTAGAAATGGTAAGCAGTCTTGTAATATTTACTTTTCTTTAGATATACAAGCAAAAAGATTTTAAGAAAGTAAAACTAAGCAAGTGTGAGCAGAAATCTCTGAAATATTAGCATCGAAAAGAAAGAAAAAGTTCCAAAATGGATTAGAAATGAAATGATTAACTGAAAAAAAAAATGTATCGGGTTCTATGCATCTTTGAAAAAGAATTCAGATGATTTTTGGCAATGAATTATTAAAACTTATCTGTTTCAGTCAAGCTAAAGGTCACAACAAAAAAAAAAGATCTTGTGCAAAAAAATTAATATTTTTGCACTTGGTTCGTAAATTAAAAATTTTTTTCGGTTCATTGTTATATATATTGTAGTGCAATTTTATTTTTGTTCTTTTAAAAAGTTGAGACTGAGATGCTTATGTTAAAATGGGATGGAAAAGGCCATGAAAATTAAATCATTTTTGCCCTGTGCTTTTGGCTTAGCAAAATGAAATTTTACGACCTTCTCGCGCAAAGATTGTACAAAAATTTATGTGTATATTGGTATGAAAGTGCTTCAAAAACAGAGAAATAAATAAAATGCACAGATGTAGTCATACGTGGAGAGTTCACTTTGATGTTGCAATTTAAGCATTCATCATTTAATCGTCTTAAAACTGTAAATGATAATGAATTATCATGGAAGCCGCGGAACTTAAAATATATACATAAATTTAAGCATATTTTTGGTAAGCCATACCTTCTGTTTCGCGGTTTCATCAACAATACATATATTCATAATGACTTTTTGCCAACAAGTTGCTTCTCTTCTTTCTTTTCAGTGCAATTTCTTTAAAGTTCATTCTTTTGCACAGAGCAAAAATTGTTAATATTGAACTAAATATCATAATAAATCCGTGCACAGCAATTTCATTACAGTTCTCTTTGCCTTCGATTTATGACTTAATCCGTGTTTATTAATCATATTTTATCAAATCAAATAAATAATGAAATAAATTCATAATTTATAGCTTTCAAATGGTCGAGAATGTGGTGAAAAAATGTTTTATGATCGTTTTACATTAAGATACATCCAGATAGATCTTAAAAGCTATCCGCAATCTATTACTATCTAGTATATAAAGTTTTTTGTATTAAATTAAATTCTTGGACAATTTTTGTAACAAAGATGGTGAGAGGGGGTATAAAGTCATTTTTTTGCGTAACGTAATAAATAAACGAGCTTCTTGTTTTTAATTGAAATTTTAAAAAGTTGATGGAAATAAAGTTTTAGATAAAATAATATAAATTTCCGTTTCAAATCACTATTCATTTTTTTTTTAAAACTTGAAATCAAATACTTTTGAATATGGGCTCCTTTTTGCACCTGCATAGATTTAGATTAACCCTTTTCAAAAAGAATTTATACCATGTTGATCTTTACCAAACCTTGATTCCTCATCGTAACAAATCTTTTGTTAGTTCTGAATGTTCGCTAGACATTGAATTTATAAATGACGATGTGCAAAAACGTATATTTGAAAAATCAGAAAGTAGGGTTATAAAAAAGATCCATGCATGCAGGTGATATATGAAAAAAGCAGATTTTTTACACAAAAGGAACAACAGTAAAATCAATGTTAGTTGTACAACATATAAAGACTTGATATTTTAATGGACTATTAAGGGTTGATTTTGCGTCACATTTCATTATTTTTTACTTTCATTGCAGGTTACTAAACAAGTTGCCCAGAGCAGAGGGAAAAGCCAAATTTTGTTGGATTTTACCGTTTATTTAAAATAACATAAAAAATTAAATAAACGAAAATGTTTAAACTTTATTTTTTACTTAAAAATAAGGTTTTTGTTTATTATCATTTGTTATTTTAATATTACAGAATAGAATAGAATAGAATGTAATGTAGGGTTATTCTTATAGCAAAAGCGGCACTGCGATCAATGATCTGTTGTACCATCCCAACCAACTTCAATGTCCTTAATAAAGCCAATAATGTCCCGATAATGCAGCTTATTTATATCCTCATCATTTAAATAGTCCTCATCAAAATGCTTGTAACGTTGTCCTCGTAATGACCTACATTTACAAAGTATATGAATGATTGTTTCCTCATTCATATTACAAATCCTGCAAATTTATTTTCAACTTAAAAAGAAAACTATTGATACTCATGTGTCCTGTCAAAGCACTAATTAAGTTGCTTAGGTCTTTCGATTTTGATGTGTTGACATCCAAATGATATGATAAGTTTTTATCTTTACAGTCTGGTAGATTTTGTATTTACAGATAGATTAGTTTTCTACTTAATGAACGATTAACAACTGCATGACTCAGGGTATATCAAAACAATGTATCTAGCCACAATTTGCACTAGAACAGCAAAAACGCATCCCAGTGTGACTAGATATTCAGTGGGATTGAGGCAGGGTCGTTAGGGTTGAGTTGTCAACGCTCTACTTTTTCGCTGCTTTTGCAAAATGTTTACTGTGAAGTACAAAAATTGAATAATATGGTTTAAATAAGTTGTGATTGCATAAAAACAGCCAGACTGTCTAATATTTGACTTTAACTGATATTCATTTGTCAAATAGACTTATTTTGCAGAATTTATTCAGTAAATTTATCAGATACGCAGGCAGAACTCTTCAAATACGTTTGAAAAATAATAATAAAAAAACATTCATATGTGCATTTTTATGCAATCTTCAACTAGAATGTTTTTTAAAATGTAAATAAAAATTATCATATGATCATTCAGTTTTTTTTTTTATCGTAAATTCAATATAGGTTTATTCAAACACAGGCAATTATTCCTTAAACTAATTTTATTTTTAAATGTTTAAGCAAGATAAATTTAGAAGAAGAAAAATAAATAAATAAGTAAATCAATCTGAATATATTAACACATTCGTTTCAAAGAAAACAGATATTTATTCATAAGGGTGTTGATGTTTTACCTGATTGTTTGAATATTTGTTTATGAGGCATCTAGATAAAATGGCCTAGTTTATATTGATGACTAATGCGTCTTTTATTTTTTTTTGGCATAACTGCTATTAATAAGATTCAAATTAAAAACAATATAAGAAAAGAGCTCATAAGTATTGTGTTGCAAATCCAATTTTTAAGCAACTTGATTTAAAAAGATGATTTTATTTTCATATTCTTTTGAAGTATTAGGAACATCCTTCCGGTCTAATTTCATGAAATAATAACTTTACATAATTTTACATTATTCATGTGCTGAGTTTAAATTCTTAAAAAAGTATAATATAAATTTAAATTGAATTAAAAAGCTGGTTCCCAAAATATTTAATGAACCTTTTCTTATTATTCATTTTATTCTTCTGCTCCTTTTGTAATCACTGTCAGAAAAATAAAAATGAATCTATACAAGATGTTTAGAAATTTAATTTTATTCTATCCGGTGTCTTAACCTCATTTCCATTATATTCTTATGATAATCTGGGTCACTATAAGATCAACACGTGATATATGAAAGGGATTTTTTACTCATTCTTTAGAATATGTTTTTGATTAACATTGATAAAGACTGCTAGCTTTGTGAATGCATTAACTGACTAAACAAGTTCGACTTATTCAGTCAAATAAATTTAAGTTTTAAAATGAATATTTTAAAAAACATTCATTATTTTTATCCAAACATTTTTACCATTCAAAATTTCTAATTTTAAAATATTAAACATTTGGTATTGATAAAAAACCTAGTAGTTAAATTCAGTATTTATTTAAAAAGTTCAAAAATTTTGTTACGTGTAAGAGTTTTAAAATATTTAAGCACAAAAAACTTACCTAAACCTGAAGAATAAAAGAGTATAAGATAATCGATTTTTGAATGAAAAGATTTCTCTGAATTTAGGACTTCTCTAGAAAATTTGAGGAAGATTTTTTTTCTTGTTCTTCTTTGTTACTCACATCCATTCTTTATATTTTAAAAGAAATAATATTGTGCAGAAACTATAAAAAAATATTATTTTGTACAATCAGCACGTATTTTTTTTAGCAAACAGGTGATTGCTTGACAACTCAAGTGATTTATATCATGTACAGCATCAATTTTTACGATTTTTAACAAAATTGCTTTGTTTCATGTTTGTCTTTTAATTCAAAAATGTTTTTTTTTTATTCTATTTTGTCATCAAAACACCTTACTTGTGAACCTGATTTGAAATTCTACAGATAATTTAAAACGTTCATGTGTGTGGTTTAAATCACAAAAAAATTAAGAATTTTCAAAAAATTTAAAAAACTAACCCGAATAAATAAGGAGCACGCTGTGAGCGCGCTCAAATTTAGTGCTGAGCATGCTCGCGTGAGCGTGCTCTTTCATACGAAAAGTGATGCCACTACTTTACGCTAATGAACACGCTTTTTGAGCATGCTCTGAGCACGTTATTTTAACAAATTTTGAGCATGCTCAAATTGTTGTGTGACATGCAACATTTTTTTATGTCATATGATGTGACATTTGAGTATACTCAGTGAGTGTGCTCGTGAGTGTACTCTTAGCATGCTCACTGAGTGTACTCACATTTTTTAATAATTTTCAAAAATATAATCTGAAAAAGGCATTTACGAAAATTATGGATTTTACCTGGATTCGAACTCACGACTGCTCTGTTGCTAAGACCATTCCATATTCATTACACCACTGCTGCAATTTACCTATATAATTTAATGAGGCAAAAACTCATATATAAACTATAACAAAGTTAAATACTTCGAAATTGATCTCAAAATGTTTTTTTAACAATGGTTGTAGTTAAAAGAGGATAATATATATAATTCTAGAAACTTTGACTTGTGAAGTATATAAAAAATCATGAGCATACTCAGAGTATGCTCAATAAATGTGCTCTTGAGCACGCTCAATAAAATGTGAAATCTTAAAAAAATGTGTTTTTAGAGTCCATTTACAATGTGCTCACAAGCATGTTAAACTGAGTGTGCTCAGGTGAGCACGTTAAATGATAATTTTGATCATGCTCATTAACGTGCTCACAAAAGTGAGCACGCTCTTTGTCTATTCGGATAATTAACGCATGAATCATGCTTTTAAACTAAAATCATTTTGAATTTGCAATAAAACACATAAAGAGTCAACAATAAATACTATCATTAATTCTATGACTCAGTAAAATTATCTTTCGACAAAATTATCTTACTTAGAATTATCTTTACAGATCTTTACCTTACAACCTTTTAATCTTAAAGATAAGAAAAAATTAAATAACAAAAGAATTTAAAATTCAATTGATTTTATTGATTAATAATTAAAAGTTTGTTTTGATTCAACAGAATGATGATTTAAAAGTCAAAAATGAATGTAATTAATGTAACAATAAATCTTAGTTTGCAAATACCAAAGCAAACAAGAAATAAAAGAAGAAAATTGCTTGACACAAAAGAGTAGTTAAAATAGAAAAATATATTTTTATGTTTATAGTTATTTTCTATTTTATATAATTTATTATCTTCTTTAAGAATATATTTGCCGAAACAAGACATTAAAATCAATTTTCAATTAATTAATACTCTTGTTTTTTATTCTCAATGCACGCCATGATCAAGAAAAGTTTAATCGCTTCGTGATTATATGACAAAGAAAAAGATATATGATGAATTGAACTCAGAACAAAACATGCAAAAAAAAATCATTTAAGTGTTTTACAACAGAAAGCTTCGTCAATATATCGTTTATGAAACAAACCCTTCATGCTGCTTCATCCATTTTACTTACAATCATAGTCAACAATTTTTGCATGTAATGAGTCACTTGTTTTTTTATTGTGATGTGGATCATCTTTACTCTGAACCCATCAGCACTTTTTCAAATCTTATCACTAAGCTACCACTGATTAAATTTTGTGACACTTTTGTTGTTCATGTTTATCATATCTAAACAAATAATATTTAGGTATTAAACATTATCTTTAAAAAAGAAAGAAAATTTTTGACGATGTGATACCCGAATAGACAAAGAGCGTGCTCACTTTTGTGAGCACGTTAATGAGCATGCTCAAAATCATCATTTAACATGCTCACCTGAGCACACTCAGTTGAACATGCTTGTGAGCACATTGTGAGTATGCTCACAAAAAAACAAATTTTTTGAGCATACTCAATTACCAAACTTAAGCATGCTCACCTGAGTACACTCTTAAGCATACCCGTGAACACATTGTGAATGTACTCTAAAAAAACATTTTTTTTAAGATTCAAAATTTTAATATATGAGCAATACTCGAGTGAACTTGTTTTTCGTATTCACTCGAGCCGACTTAAAATTGAATGAATTTTTGAATGAAGTGAATCGACTTCATTTTTTTTTGTGGTAGAAATAGTTAAATGTGCTTAATTATAGATTAATTTCTTAATTAATTAAGAGAGCGTCAACTTTTCATCTCATCATTGCAAAACACATTTTCATTTTTTTACAAAAGTAAATTATGGTTCTACAAAAACTAGCATATTCTGCAATGTTTAAAACTTTTTTAAGAACTTTTCTTTCGTTGATTTGCGCTTCTACAAAAATAGATTAGGTTTGAAGCCGCGAATAATCTCATTGATGAAGAAAAATTTACTACCAATTGTTTTAATTTACATACAATAGAAGAGTCGTGTACTGATCGTCTACTTGTGATCTTTTTAATTAGTTAACAAGTGCTGACGACTGGGTGGTTTTCATGCAAATAGATATACATATATTCTACAACTTTTTCACACAGAAAACGTTTGTTCTCTTCTATTTTCTACTATAACATTTATAAGGTCTATCGTTTTAAAGAGCGTAGTTTCTAAGATGTATTTTTTTTCCCTTGTATTTCATTATTTTGACCACCATGAAATTATTTCCACATTTAATAAATAGCGAAACTTCTTCAACAAGTTGGATAGTTTTCAGAAATTTAATTTTATTATAAATTGTTTTTTTGCTTTTTATTTATAATTTATCATAGTGAGTTGGAGTGACTTAGTGGCGGAATGGTTAAGTATACCTAATTATTACAATACCAACATAGCGATCATGGGTTCGAGAATGGGTATGGAAAATTTAAGCTTGTTGTTTTTTGGAATGATATGTACTGAAAATGAAGCTCACAGCCTTTCTTTTGTAGGCTACAATCAATAATGTCATTAAAGGTTTTTTTTTTAAATTATCACTGAGTTTATTTTAATCTAGGATTAAAAAATGTTTCAGTGGGATGTATTGTGATGCTTATAATAATTATCAATAAATTTCAGGTGGTGGGGGGGGGGGGGTACAGAGCAAAAATTACTGAGAAAAAAACCCAAAAATGTTTACTGTGATGAAATTTCCAAATACTCCACATTGTATTGGAAAAAAAATTGTCGAAAAATGAAATTTTCGCAATACTTCCTCCCGATGCAGTTTATGACCAAAATTTTGATTGAAACTGATGAGAATCATAATTTAAGACCTTTTGACATCTAGAAATTTTTACTTGGATGCTTCAGTTCCTTTAAATTTGACTTTTTCAATTTCGTTTGTGGAGTACTTGAAAATTTCATCACAGTTAACCTTTTTGGGTTTTTTTTCTTAGCAATTTTTGTTCTGCCCCCCCCCCCCTGATAAATTTCAAAAATAAGATGTACTATGCAGCCAAATGTGATTTATTTTGTAACACAGCCACTCAGTTACTTACAAAAAAAAAAAACAATAATGTATCCGATTAGTACACACACTCAATTAAAATGTTTTGTTTACCAATTTTCTTGAAATTTTTTTTAACTGACAGATATAATACTTCTTGGAAAGTCCTTAGAAAATTTATGAAACTTCAAATGGAAGTAGTATGGCACACCTTTTTCGAGTATGGAGTGCTCTGATGTATTTACACATTTTTAAGGTTAAAAATTAAATTCATGCATCAAAAAATTTAGATTTATTCGAAAAATATAGGGCGTAATTCATCAATTGGATCGCGTGGATAGGCAAAAAGGTGGTATTGCGATCATCGTCAAAAGAAATTTAAAAAAAATCAGCTTTAACCAAGCTACAACACAAGACTAATGGAATGCATTGGAATCAAAGTTTTCATCAATTACACGGATAGTTGTCACATCCTCTTAGTCTTTCTCCCAGAAGGAAGCAAAGGAGGGGAACTAGATCAACATCTGAGACTTCAATGCAAAACATCGAGAATGAAACTGCAACGTTGCAAATAAATCAGGAAAGATTCTTCAGGAAATGTCATGAGAGTTCATGATCTACTTTCCTGACTCACCAACGTACTACCCAGAAGATCAAAACAAATCAGTGTCAACAATTTATTTCCAACCTGGAAACAACAGAACTTCAATGCACAGAGGCAATGAGTGATCACTACGCTGTATATTTCCAAATCGAAACCAATCAAAACATCGAAAATCGACAGAACTGAAAATACAGTCTACAGATATGACTACAAAAATGCAAAGTGGAAAAAGTTCAAAGCACAAATTTCACGCCGCATCGGAACAACATTGGAAAATTCTTGCAATACAGTAGAGGAGATCGAGATTCACATTAAGATTCTCTACTTTGTTTTCTCCGATTTCTCGGAAAAAGTGTGAAATGGGATGCATTGAAACCGCAATACGCTGATTATTGAGGCCTTGTCTTCAACATTTTTGACTATGACTTGTGTTGTAGCCGCTGATGAAATTTTAAATGCAGGCTTAACCTGCAAATTGATTTGTGAAATTATTTTTCTCACTCCATTAATATTTTGTTGGATGAACAAAGGCTTTTCAGCCTTTGCAGCTGTTACTGGAACTTCAGGTTCCGCCGTGGAGTTTTTTTTTTCTGGAACTTGTTTTCTTTGTTTCTTGAGATTTTGTTTTGATCCACTCGGGATTTCATCAAAGTCCATTTTTGGACTTAAATCCTGCTTCCTTTTGCGTCTCTTCATTCCCAATGGGCAGCAGACAGCACCGTGTACTTAAATAAATAGTTTAAACAACTATAAATAACTTGGAAACTATTTAATTAATTAAATGAAATTTTTTCACACGTTTATGCACGAGGGGCTTTGAACTTTTTTTCTAATTTGGACACAAAATTAACAATTTCAATGTTAAGTTTATTTTACAATGAAATAACCAAATGAAAACAGATGAATGAAACAATTTTACGATGATATTTGAACACGATATTAAAACATTTGTAATTTTTTTATATCATGGAAGACTATTTGATGTTTCATAAAAACATTGAAAAACATTTTATTTTTCTGCTTTTTGTGGTGCCAGTCAATTTTGATTAAGGCTACCATTTTAATATTTTTATGGAAAACCTTCGAAAAATGTTATTTTTTAAGGTGCAAAAACGACCAAAATTGTAGTTCTGCAGAATAAATAAATAAGTATTGATAACCTTCTTCAAATTGTTGAATAATGATAAAGAAACTTATCATTTCAAAATTACTGTTTTCACTGCTTTTTTCTACTCTTGCTGCTCTTTTACTACTCTTTGCTATTACTTACTGCTGTTTGCTGATTTTTACTGATTTCTCCTTTTTTCTAATAATCTGCTTTTGTTTACTCTTTTTTACTATTTTATATAGTTTTTAAGTGCATTTTAATAACTTTACTCAGTTCTTTTCTGCACGATTTTTGGAGTCCCCACCCCTGCCTTAAAATTTTGTCATATTTTTAAAAAACATCATCAGAAACATTGAAAAATTAAAATAATAAAATTTCAGTTCTCAAATACAACTCACACATACAACATGGCACAGATTCCGTCACTGTGAGCTGAATGGAAGACATTTCCAAAATAAAGGTACTTTTATATGTATTTAGGAATTGAAAACCATTTTTGAGCAAATTGAGTTTGAATAAAGGATCTCAAAAAAACAGAAAATTCGCCTATACCCAAATTTAAGGACCTGCTCCTCGGCACCAGGCAAACGAAAAAACTTAAAACTTAGGGAATCATCTTGTATTTATTTCAGCTTTTAAATGAGACATCTCAAAGACTTGTTTTGGAACTTTTTCAAGTAGTGCCTTATTTTCGCAAATTTTTAAAATTAGACCACTGTACAAGCGAAGCTGTCTTGCCTACTAACAAGACTTTCGATGGTACGTTGTGAATATATCCGCATTGGGTTTCTCCCCGATACACTAGTTTTTATTTTACGAAGCTACGAAGATAAAACTCATTAATAATTAAATTCACAAATATTATGGTTAATTAACAAGTGCTATGAATATTAATAAAAAAGTACTCCTAATATGATCTAACTTTAAATCATTAGCTGTCCCTTAAAAAACAACTGATTGATTACTAATCCGCAATTGAACATGTTAAACCAATTTAATAATATTTAGCTCTAAATATTGAATTCACCTAAATTGAACGTGATCAGCGTATAGCGAATATGAGCCTAAAGTAAAAAATCGTATTGAATATCACAAAATAAATCACAGTTCATTGAATTGTGAAATTGTAAAGTTTATGTTGCAAATCAGCGCACATGAATATAAGATTTTTTTTTTCAAATTTATACATATATTTATAAACAAATTAAGAGCAATACAATAAATAAACTCAACCAAAAATAGGAAAAATATAAAACTAATGTGTGTATGGAAATTGTGTTATAACATAATGAACCATTACCTCATCAAAAGTAGCACATATGAAAAAAAAAAAAACCTGGACAGTGTATATTCACTGAATATGAATTTGATTCACTAGGAAGTTGTTTGCAACAAGTTTTCTTATTGATTCGATATCCGAAAATTTAATCTAGATCACTGTATAAAAATTCATATCTTTTGCACATTGCGAAGTTGACAATCAAGAGGTGCGGAGGTTATTTGATTCATTTAGAGAATTTACATTTTTTCAATGCATAATAAGATCATTAAATTTAATAAATTTGTTAAGAGATTCAATCATTGGTTTAACAAATAACTTTTGTTCATGTGCAGAAATCTGTTTAGATAAGTTTTCTATCGGTTGAATTAAAAACAGCAGTCAAGCGAAAAGATCTAACAAGAATCTATACACAGTTAAATAACTATAGGATTACAATTTCGTAAAGCAAACATATCAATTATCTTAAAATTGTTCAAATATCTTAAACTTGCTGGAAGGTACTTACTGAATGTACGATGTACAATATGGGGATCAGACTACTTATTAAAGCCAATCTATACGAAGTCAGGAGCGAGATCAACAATAAGAAAGAAAGACTTTGAATGCTAATCATTTATTTTTATAAACATGTTTCTACAATATTCTCTCATCATACATACCTATAAGTGCCTATATAAATTAATGCTGAACGTGGCATGGTGGCTCCAATCATAATGTAATGTATAACGGATCAGATCCTCATTAAATGAAGAAAATACACAACTACTGTAAAGGTAAATTTATATTGAAGTATGCTTATTTATGATGATTTTTCATATAGTAAATGTACATTTCGTGAATATCAGCTTTGAAATCAATCAAATCTTGGTGTGTTAAAAAAGTAGCATGTCGAAATGAATTCATAAAAAATTAAGGTAGCTTATCTGTCATGAAGCATGATTTGAATATTATTTGTCTTTTAGCACTTGCAATTTATTTTCTTGAATTTCATTTCAAATTCCCGCGAAGACATAACATGACATGTGAATTGAATTGAATGAGGTAGGAAATAGTAAACATCAGCAGCAACTATGGCAAAAATATATAGACATGTGTGTATGCAAACAAAGTTAGATACCGTAACAATAGGTGGTCTTTCATAATCAAAAAAAGTACTTGCGTTGATCAGCAGGACACGTTTCTTTTTGGACTCGAAATCACATTTATTCATATTTAAATAGTTATTCTCCTTATTCCTTTCCATACCGATTTGGTTTAATCATAATAAAATAAAATATATCAATAATGAACAACTTAAATTTTTGAAAAGTGTAAAGATTTATTTAAATTGATTAAACTTAAAACGCATTAAATTTATGAACAAATAGTTTTCTTTCATGTGCATATTATTGAATGTCAAAGAATAAATATAATCTTTGATTGGATACTCATTTTAATAAACAATCACAAAAATTGTATGACAAGAGTAATGGTAACGTGAAACTTAATGAATAATGCGTTTGTAATCAACTAGGGTAATGGGAGAGTAATTCAAAAATTTATGAGGCAACCATGAGAAATCCTGGGTGGTAATATATCTGCTTGCACATTAAAATGATTTGTATTATTATTTGAATTTATGATTTTCAATGCTCCTATTTGACTTCGAGGAAAGCCGCTAGTGTGTTTTGAGCAGCATGTTTTTATTTCACTCTCAAATTGTTTATTCACTTTACAAATGAATTACCTCGGACGCTGTATATGTATCTCTACTATATTTCTCTTAAATACTGAGTGCATGATTGCCTAATGCAATTTTTAATTTTTTTATATATTATTCGGAAATACTCAATAGTTTTTTATGATCTATGATAATTCAAGCTTTTAAATCTCTCTTATTAAAACATATACCTATAAAGAAAATATATTTTTTTGAGAAAATTTCATTGACATTGGATTAAGAAGAAAATGTTTTTCTTCTTAAATTCTTTAAAAAGTGTAATATAACTTAGCTTTTGCTTAATAGAAACCGGATTAAAATCTTTACAACCTGGAATTGCAAACGGTCTATTATTAGCATATAATTGATAGACCTTAATAAAACTAATTAAGAATTGAATAATGAATTTTAGGGTTCTGAATGTTGAAAATATACTTTTTTCGAATTAAAGACTTTTTGATGCAAAAAATTTATATTTTTTGTTTTTTTTTTGTTTTTTTTTTGTTAATTTTGATACTTTTTGTTGCTTTTAATTTTAAATGTTTCAGGCAATTAATTTGCTTATTGTCGCTTAAATTTTCCGTAAGTTTGTTTTTGTTTTTACACAAAATGGGCTAATCACGGGCTCATAACCACTAGTTTATTTATATATAAATATTCCGATATCATATTCAATTAAGAACAGCATTTGCCATTACCTCATTCAATGAAGACTTAATATTAAAAGAAAAGTCAGTGTCAATTATAGATTGTGTGCAGAAAAGAGGAGAGATTTTATGCAACTTAATGTAAGTAAAAAGATATGACTGACTCATATTTTTTTTTTATTTTAACACAAAAGACTTTACATGTATTTTATTTTATTTATGGTACTTTCTTCTACTCATTGAATATTAAATATAAAGTGGAATAAACTGAATAAAGTCAAGAAATGCTTGAGATATTTAACAAACATAAATGTATCGTATTTTATGCGGAGAAAAAAAAAATTGAAAACTTTTATGAAAATTAATTTGCTGAGTATTTCAATTTCAACTTAAAATAAGCTAAAACTTTAAAATTATCTAGAAGAAAACAAAATCTTAAAAAGTCAAAAATAATCCCGGTATTACGAATACCTCATAAGATTTTAACAAATATTCGTCATGCCTTTCAATAACACAGTTATTTGCCACGAAATAAAAAAGGTTTTCAAATATCATCATGTCAAAATATTGAAATGAATCATTGGATAATTTAAAATTATATATAATAAATAAACGAACCTACATTGACCTTTTAACTTGATCTAGTAACATACGATTATACTAGTTTTTACTGAAAATGTTATGTAAAAAAATTGACGCTAATTTTATTTAATATAGTGTGATTTTTCAGCTCTGTCATTAAAATCTACTCCAACGATATTCAAAATATGCTCCACAACTTACTTTTGTATCGTGAAAGGTTTGATTTTTGAGATCTTAACTTCTCCTCCAATTTTTTTTTTCAAGAACATAATCATCAATACTAATTAGAGCTTTAATTGTGTATCGTTGTTAGTTTTTATGTAATTCATTAGTAAAAAAAAATAAGTGCTTTGAACACAATTCTACTTTCTTATTAATAAGAATTGTAAAAATATAAACTTACGATTAATTATTTATTTTAAAATCATTTTTTCCATCAATTTTTTTTTTTTTTTGTAATATTATTAGCCTAAATTAATGTTTTGATTTTTATTCGAGTTAATGATGAGGTGCGTATCAAGAATCGTGGTGCTAATCTTGCAGGTGATTTTAAATTTAAACGAGAATGAACAATATACCATTGGATTGGTTTATTATAGTAATATTGCATTCGAAATATATTAGAAAAATATGTTTTTATAGCACTATTATTCATGATGGAAAGCAAGCTATGAAAATATAGAGAAATGACTTTCAATACTTCCAATTTGATTATTGATCTACAGGCGCCTGATTCTTTCATTATTTTCCTTTTATAACTTACATAATATGAAAGCGATGATATGACGTTTTTTGTTAAAATATTAATGAAATGAATAGTATTATAAAAAAGAATACAAATGAGATTTTAATGAAAACAAGGTGGTTTATGATTTATACGTTATAATTACAGGTCTTTTGAGTGAGCGTTCCTTTTTTAGACAAAAACTGAGTGTGCGGCATGTGTTACCTCTTCTCATTCTTTTCCCTCGCAGAATCTCAAAAAAATTAAACATATATGTAATTAAAATTTTACTCAGCAAGTTTCATTTATGTGTTGAATATTGCAACAACAAAACTATAAAAGAGAAATAGAAAAAAAGAAACGCAAATAATACAAGTATATTGATATTAATTTATTTTCGCAACATTTGAAAATGACGGCTTGTTTTAAACTGTCAAAATTCTGCAAAATACACGATAACATTATGTCAATAAAGGCTTTCAATGCATCGAAGTCTTTTTTCATAAGAAATATTTCATTGCAAATTAGAAGAAGGATAAAATATTCTCACGATCATTCTGGTTTAAGGAGGTAGAAAACTTACCAGGAAAGTACTTAGTATTAATACAATGTATTACCAAACAAAAATGAATATAAAAAATATTTATGAGAACCTAAATTTCATCTAGATTCTAGATGTAAGGCAAAATATACGAATATTTCTTGATATTTAGGGGTTGTTTTTTGAACTTGTTTGTACCCTCGTATTTTTGTAATAGTTATTTTAAATTTATAACGACAAGTATAGTTTAGTGTCGTTCATTTATAAATTCAAGTTCTTATTTCTTTTGCAAGTATTGAAAATTAAAAGGTTTCATTTTAGTAAATTGAATATCATTTTTGATATAATTTTTTTTTAAAAAATCCTTTATGATTTGACATCATGAGCTCGTTAATTATTAAGCATTTGCAAATGCATTTTATTGTGCATTGAACTAATCATTTCATGGATGCAAAACACTCCTCATTGTAGATTTTACATGCCATTCAGCATTTCTCTTTTCTATATCAATAATATTTATATTACGTTATGGTTTTCTTCTTTATTAAAGCCGCTTTTAGGTTTCAGCACATCAACCGCAAACGTTTCTTTTTCTTGGCACCTTTGTGAAAGTAGTTTACATTTTTTTCTTTCGTTAAGTTAATCTAATTATCCATTGAATAGTTTAATATAGATGATTTGGAAAAGTTTCACTTGCACTAAAATATAAAAAATAATTTAACAAATTTAAATGTCAACAAACTATACAAAAAAACAAAATCTTGAACGATCATTGCTAGACAGATGCACATAATATTGATCTGCGCACACGAATTCAAACAACAAAACGAGGAATCCGTAAGAAACTTTCCGTAAGTAACAATAGACTTTTATATTATATATTACTTCTTTTCTTAGACAAATCGACAGATGCAACATTTTCTTACTAGTTAGGGAAGTCCTTTTATTAATAAATCTGTGCGCTATGGAAGCAAATAAAGATAAAGAAAAGATGTAAGGGAGGTATGTTTCTTTACTTATTTTTCATCGTTCGATATTTTCAATTTTCAGGTTTAAGAAAGAAAAAAAATTGTATTTAGAGGGTGTTCATATAAAACACGTGCGCTTAAGAAAGAATATAAAATCAAAAGTAAATTTCTTTTGTTACTGTTTTTGGATATGCAATTCACAAAATGCATCTGCTTCTTTTCACAATTAAGTAAGGAACCGTTTAAAGATTTCTCTTCATAACTTGGTGACAGATACATGAAATTTTAATAATAAAAACTTCAAAAGCATTTTGAAAACAATAATAGTGTTTAAAATCTATTGATTAATTAATATTTGAATATTTATCCATGCAAAAGATGCTTCTTTCAGAAGCTTTCATTGATCAACTGATATCAACTGATGAGTGTTTCCATAAAATCCAACTAGTTCTTCATTTTAAGCTGTAAACAATGCAAATGAAAAAAAAAGGAATTAAGAAAAAATAATTATTACTTATTTTGAAAAAGTGCTTTATCACATTCATTAGCAGATCTCGAAACAATATTTCTATAGGTAATGAAAAATATTATAAATGATGTTCATGTCTTAGACGTGTGAATACATCTGTTTTCCCCTTAATTAACTGTTTGTTTTTTATTCCTTCTTTCATGATTTTTATTTTTTTTATTTTTATTTTAATAGAATGAGTATGAAATTTTTACTATTTTTGATGCAAAAAAATCTATTTAAAATATTTTTTATAATAATGGTGACTGAATTATGTAGTCCCAAGAACTCTTGGAAAGAAGCTGTTGACAGAGACAGTATTGCATTTGGTATGGTTAATTGGCAAAGGGAAGCCAGCGACAGAGTCAGCTTCAGGCGCCATCTAAGGGAGGCCATGGATCACAATTGATCTGTACGGCCAGCGAAGTAAGAAGTAAGTAAGTAAGAATTATGTAGTAACACGATGTATTTTTTATTCAAATACGCTATCGGAAATAATACAGGCTTAATTTTGAAAAAAGTTTCAGAATAATTGCAAACTTCATACCATGGTACTTGAGTCGCACGTATGAAATTCGTTTAAAAGAATTGTTTAATCAACAAAATTTTATTTACTTAAATTACTCACTTTAATCGAATTTCATCTTATTTGCATTACATACCAAAATCAGATAGAATTCAAATTTAACATTATAAGTCAATAACAAAAAGATATGAGTGTTTACATCCTGCAAATGTTCCAGGTAAAATTACTTATGCAAACATTTGATAACTGATAAGTCATCACTTCTACCCTTGAAAATTAATATTATTTATCTTTCATTTGATACTCCAAAATAACCAACCTGATCGTACATGCTGCTTAGATGTTTGTCCAAAATTATAAATTAAATAATAACTCTGAAGTTATTAAAGTTTTATAAAAATATGATATTTATCAGCAGGACATTTCGAGGAAATATATAAGCTCTATTTTAACACTTTTTAACAAAAAAAATGTTTGTTTTTTAGGTTTCACAATTTTAGAATTCATTCTTTAAAAAATATTTAAAATTGTATGCAAAAATTGTAAATAAATCTTATGAAACAGTAACAACAACAATGTATACAAAGCGTAATTCTTTTGCTTTATACATTAAGAGCAAAAAATCCATGGCGCATTTTGGTAATTAAGATCGTTATTAAACTTCCATTAATTAAAATTGTTTTCAGGTGCCAACTTGTTTAAGAGATATTTTTTCTTTGCAATGGTAAATGAGATATAGGACAAAAAGTAGTGAGATGGTGTTGATTTCATTAAAATGTTAACACAATAATGATTAATGTATTTAATTATTATAAAACGGCTTTACGAGCCAAAGGTTCTGAGTTTAATCCCAGACCAATTCAAGTTTTAGAAGCTCTTTTTCTATTTCATCGTTCTAGTAGGGTTCTTTAGCACATAACGCGTTTCCTTAGCTAGGTACACCAGAATAAACTAGCATCTGGATGACTTCATTGCGGTATCTGCACATACGAATTGTGACTAGGTACATTGCAAGGTACTCGTGTCTTTACTATGAACAGAGCTTGCAAGTGGTTCGGATTTCACTATAAACTGTAGGTGTGAAGGATGTGGTGCAATATAGATTAACAATCGCAGTGCCTTCAGCTCAAAAAGCCTGAGCCTTTTAAGCTTTCAAATATAATGTGTTTCAAATATTCATGTTATTTGAACGAAATTTAATATTTTATTTTTTTAAGCATTTTAGAGAAAAAAAATCTTAAATTGTTAATTGTCTTATAAGCACCGTCGCGTGCATGGAAGTATGGAAGCATGCATCTGTATTTTCATTTGAGCATAAATCTTCTTTCTTTATAGCTTAAAAGAATGTTTTTGATTTTTCAGTTGACAGATTCTCTCCTGATAATTGCCGTTTTATTTTCTGTGTGCGGGAAATAAATGCACTTTAGATGAAATGTCAGAAAATGACATAATTTTTCTTCCCTTCTTCCGTTCCAGCTTAATTGTTTGAACTATCTATAAGCATTTAAGCGTGTCAGTATTATTAGAAGAATGAAAATTAGTAAAATGAAAGAAAAATTAAAATTAAATAACATAAATTGCTCGCTACATTTGAAATTCGAGGTTGGTGTCAAGAGGATCAATTTCATTGATGCCATGAATGAGGTTTCTTTCCTAATAGTAGTCTTAACTTATTAGAAACAAAGACAATTTCATTTGTATGCATACATTTGGAGAGATTTTTCATTAATCCTAAGCGATGACATTTTAGATTAGGTTTAAAAATATCACATTCACTGATTTACAATCGAATGTTTAGTTTTTCGTCCGATAGATGGATAAAAAATAAAATATTCATTTTTAATTAAATAAAACTTCAACCTTTTTCATGGAAATTAACCAAGAAGTAGGCTTTCACGGTTTCCCGTTCCCTAAAATTGTTGGAAAAGAAAGCAAATTTTTAAACTGAATTATCTCGATGAATAAAAATAATAATTCAAATATTTTAATGTCAAATTATCTAAATTGAAATGTGTTTAAACACAAAAAATCTTAAAAATTTCCAAGAGCATGTTTGATATTTGAGTCTAAATTTTGGTTTCGTTCCCGATAATTTTGCGGGCTCCAGAAAGCAATTTTTTAAAACAACAGGTAACACCATTCATTCACAAACTCAAGAAAATATATCTTAATATTGAATTTCAATGATTTTAATGATTCAACCAGATTCGACATGAAAGAACATATGAGTTGAATTTTAGGTTAGTAACACAAAAGACGGTTTCTCAAGAAATAAAGTCAATCAATAATTTCAAACACAAAAAGAATGAATGGTTACGCAAAGAGACGGAAAAAATATTTACCTGCAATCAAGATCATTTATGAAAGAAGAAATTTTTGCACAATTGAATATTATGTATTTTTGTTGATGTTGGATGTAAAGCGAAATAAGAATAAGATTTTTTTTATGATTCCTTGAAGGAAGGTCTTATAACTTTGTTGTGAAAAGAAAAACCAAATCAAATATATTTCACATACACACACACACATACAGTGGAGAAAAAATAGCACCTGGACATTTTAATATTTCACTTTAGGCTTTTTATAAATTCAGTAGCACGCGTCCGTTATCGTAATATTGAAAATTATTTTCTTCTCACTCTTTCTTTGGTATACTCTCATCTAAAGAAGTGTCAATTTTTATTACACGCTTTTTTTTATTACACGCTTTTTATTGAGTTGCTCTGTTGGTTTCTTTGTATGTCACGTTCAAATCTTGCAATCGATTTTTCGACCACTTCTATTGCTCCAATCGAGCTCAAATTTTGTATACACACGTATTCCCGGTGACAATACAATATTTTAACACTTTAGAACCACACAAATGCTTAATTATAGTACAATTTTAATAAAACTTTTTTATATGGGAAAAAATCCAATGTCAATGATATAAAATTTTGATTTGTTTAAAATATTATACTTGAAATGCTCAAAAGTCATTTATATGATTCACTATAGTTTAATTAATATTACTAATTATTAATAATACTCATAATTGGAGAAGCTGAAGATTTTGTGGGAGGATGAAAAAATTGACAAGTAATTTTTTCATGAATATCCGTAAGTGAAAATTTGAATTTTCAAAAAAATCGTTAATCACAAGTCCGTTACGAATTAATGCAAAATAACTATCAATATGTGATGTGCATTTAGCACACATAATTTGAGCATAAACGTATGCTGTTTTAAATGTATTACAATATTTATAGCACTTCACCAATTTAATTAAATTGACTTCTATTTATTATCGGCTTAACGTAATTTTGCATAACATATGAATGACATTCATTGAATTTAAATTTGAAAAATCCGTTATAAATACGTTACATATAGATGTGATTTGCATCTTTATGTTAAGAATCCACACGTTATGTAATAGGAATGGTACGGATAAACACAAAATCTTTACGATTGATTTTTAATGTTCTTTACTCATGAATGTTTTAAAAAACACAGAAAACGCACATAATTGAAGTTCAGGACATTTTTTGGAAGAGTTTTATGTGTTTCCAGGTATGACTTAAATTATAAAAACGAATGAAAAATCCTGACAGTCGTTACTAATTACCCATTAAAAAATGGGAATACATTAAAAGTTGAACGAAACGAAGTGGAGTTGAATTTGAATTGTTGTGGTCGAAATTCGATTAAAAGATTGAGACTAAAAAGTAGCAAATAAAAAAACGTTAAAAAAACTTTTTAAAAAACACGCTTTTTTCCCGAAGACTAAAAAACAAATAACATTTTTTTCTTGAAGTTAAGTCTGTTGTTGAGAATAAAAACGAAGCGACCAAAAAAGGAGCAAATAAAAAAATGTTAAAAAAAACTTTTTAAAAAACACGCTTTTATCAAAAAGACTAAAAATCAAAAAGTTCAAAATAAAATAAGGTCACACTTTTAGCGAATCAGGATTTTAAAAATTTTCTTGTGACAACTAGAAATGTAACATAAATTTTTTTCAAAATATTGTGATTAAGTCCAAGAACACAATGACTCGAAAAGCGTGGGGCTTTGAGATTTGACGCTTCTCTTACTTAAGAACTTAGTTGAACTAAGAAATGCATCCTTAAATTACGCCCCACGCTTATAGAGTCATTGTGTTCTTGGACTTAATCACAATATTTTGAAAAAAATTTATGTTACATTTCAAGTTGTCACAAGAAAATTTTTAAAATCCTGATTCGCTAAAAGTGTGACCTTATTTTATTTTGAACTTTTTGATTTTTAGTCTTTTTGATAAAAGCGTGTTTTTTAAAAAGTTTTTTTTAACATTTTTTTATTTATGAATATTTTCAAAAATGTTTGTCGTGCACAAAATGCTAACGGAACGTTGAAAGACTTGTGATGCTATCCGCAGCATGAAGCTCGTTTATTTTCTTAATAATTATCAAAAATAAGCATTCTTTTTGAATTAATATAAAAAAAAAAAAACAAGAGAAAAATGAAAGCATTAATCTGACTTGCACAAACTCTTCCAACCAAAATATATTTCTTCTTGTTTTTTTTTGTGGTCCAAAGTCACGCACGATGATTTATATTCTCATGATCACATTTATCAATAATTGATATTTTTTCTTTGCGTTTTATTTTTAAAATAAAGTCATGTATTATACAAGCAATAATGCTGTATGAAAATGTTGAAAATAAATTTCTTAACATAATTAATAAAAAAAGCATCAAATTATTGTTGTCAATGCGTAATTATAATTGCTGTTCTCACGCAAATGGCGCTTAAGATGCTTAATATCAAAACAAGCATCGAATATGAATATGGAAATTGCCTATAGAAAATTCTGTGCTATATTTGAAGCTATTACTCTATGGAGTAAAAAAATTGTTCGTTGTTCATAAGTACATATACATAAGTACAAACAGTAATTAAAATAAATTTTCATTCGACGACAAATCGACAGTGTAAAAAGGATCACATTACGCAACAACAGTTGTTAGGATAGTTATGTATTGAATATGAGAAATCGTATTTTAAGTTTTCAAATGAAAGATGAGGGTAAAATTATAAAAGCTGACAAAAAAGACACACTGCTGCTTGCAAAGTGTTTGTATTAGTCAGAAAATGTAGAAAAAAATATCTTTACTTGCGCCAAAACATTGAATCTCAGCATTTGTGGCAGTTGTTTGTTCAGGAATGAAATATTGTTAGTTCACATTTTTCCACTTCTTTGTTCCTTCCTAAATAAAAATACTCACACAAATGTATGCTATTCATCCTTTTTCTATTCAAAAATAAGGGTGCAAAATCAATTTTTTTTTTTTAAAAAAAAGAAGTCACACCTGCTTTTGAACGATGCAAGGTTTATGGCACGCGTATTATAGTTTGTCAGATGAAACGATAGTATTTTATTAGATTTATATATTTTTATTTTATATTTATTATTAAATTTCTTCATCTTTATTTTCCAGTATTTTCACGTTTTTGCTTTGCTTAATTTACAATAAATACTTAAAACGTTTGAAAGCATGTATAATAATTTGGATCATAACATTTTGTTCACAGGTAACTTTTTGACATACCGCTGAATGAAATTAAATTACCAATGAATCATTAATATTTTTTTAAATTTTTAACAAAAGACTTGTTATCATTAGTAATGATGGTCTTAAGTTAAAAATTTAAAAAAATTAATTCCATTTGTGATACGATTTGAAATAGATTGGCAACTCTACGGATGAACTAAATTCCAAAAAAATGTAAAATTTCAGGCACAAACTTTTCATATGTCTACATTATCTATTATTCATTATATTGCTTAGTTTTCTAATAAAATCCGAAAAACCGATTTTTCAGAAAATTGTCCAAAATTATAGTTTTTACAATTTTGACTTATATCCTGAAGTAAGGCTACCAAATTTACTTGCAATATTATTTTAAATATGCCTTATTCTGGAGTTATCAGCATTTGAAATAAGCATTACCTACTTTTAATTTAATCTAGTAAAAAGTTTTAAAAACTTAAAAAACGCAATTTTGTTTAAGTTTTTGAAGCAAAATTTTATTTCTTCCTTCCCGGGAATTCTCGATTATAATAATATAATGTGAGAGGGTTCCAGCCTGGCGGTGTGTTACTACAAGTTGCGATGAGCTGAAGGCACTGCGATCCTAATCGATGATAGAATCTATTGTACCGTTCCCTTTAAATGAACTTAGATAGTAGTACCCGAATAGACAAAGAGCGGCCTGTTGGAAGTGCGTCGGGCCAACTTCGAATTTCGAGCTGAAACTTTGCCAGTTTAAAGACCCTTTTGCGACACTTTTCGACATCTAATTACTTTTTTTCGACACCCCTTAGTTTTTGAGATATCGGAGTTTCAATTTTAGGCAAAAAGCCCGACTAACTTCACGTTTCTAGTCGGGCCAATTTCTGAAAAATAATTTTATTAAACATGTTATATATCAAAATTGAAGTTCTTTTTACGACACTTTTCGACACGCAAACCGTTTTTAAATCTGATCATTTCTTGCTGAGGTATGGGCTATCAAAGTTTTGCCTGCTGTTTCCATCGACCAAAAAAATCAAATTTTACTAAAATTGTCAATTTGTTACAAATCTTTTATCAAAATGCATCTCCTTTTCATGACGTATCCAAATACTCGAAAATATTTTCAATTCAGTTATTATCGGTCGACTTATAGCATGTCAAGTGACCAGTCATGGATTCGATCTCAAAGGATTTTTTTTTCAAATTTTCTCAAAAAACTTTTATTTTATCTTTTTTTTTTGAACTTTTTGGATTAAACTCTCTTATTAAATCAAAAAAAAAATTAATAAGATTTAGGATTTAATAAAGGAGTGAACTTTTTTGTTTGAATTAAAAATATAAGTTTTAGAGATTGTTGACAAAGTGAGATCAATTTTGAGATTCAAATTTCAAAAACTCTTTCCAAGATTTTCTCATGATGTTTCATTTGCTTGTCAAGTCGTTAAATTATTATTTTATTAGACAGTATTAATAGTAACATTAATAATAATAATTAAATATTGATAATAATTCTCAGTTCTAAGATTTTTACAAAAATTCAAAAAATCTAAAATAACGCATTTCTTTAAAAAAATATATAAGCAACATTGTTTATTAATTGAGAAAAGTTTAAAATAAAAATAAATTGGAAATTACAAATTCCAAAAAATTATTTTAAGCTGATACGAACAATTCAAGAGTTTCGACCGTTACAGTTTCCAAGAACATTTGCATAAAATAGCTAAATCTGTTTTCAAAACAATCAAAAACTTGAATAAAATGACCTAAAATTGTAACGGTTTTTCAAATTTAAATTTTTGGAACGTGCATATTAAAACACCCCTAGACTTTCGATAAGTCTGTCAAACATGAATTGAACGTATCAGTTTTTGAAATTTGAATCTCAAAATTGATCTCACTTTGTCAAGAATCTTTAAATCTTTTTTTTTTTGATTTAATAAAAGAGTTTAATCCAAAAAGTTCAAAAAAAGATAAAATAAAAGTTTTTTGAGAAAATTTGAAAAAAAAATCCTTTGAGATCGAATCCATGACTGGTCACTTGACATGCTATAAGTCGACCGATAATAACTGAATTGAAAATATTTTCGAGTATTTGGATACGTCATGAAAAGGAGATGCATTTTGATAAAAGATTTGTAACAAATTGACAATTTTAGTAAAGTTTGATTTTTTTGGTCGATGGAAACAGCAGGCAAAACTTTGATAGCCCATACCTCAGCAAGAAATGATCAGATTTAAAAACGGTTTGCGTGTCGAAAAGTGTCGTAAAAAGAACTTCAATTTTGATATATAACATGTTTAATAAAATTATCTTTCAGAAATTGGCCCGACTAGAAACGTGAAGTTAGTCGGGCTTTTTGCCTAAAATTGAAACTCCGATATCTCAAAAACTAAGGGGTGTCGAAAAAAAGTAATTAGATGTCGAAAATTGTCGCAAAAGGGTCTTTAAACTGGCAAAGTTTCAGCTCGAAATTCGAAGTTGGCCCGACGCACTTCCAACAGGCCAAAGAGCGTGCTCACTTTTGTGAGCACGTTAATGAGCATGCTCAAAATCATCATTTAACGTGCTCACCTGAGCACACTCAGTTGAACATGCTTGTGAGCACATTGTGAATGTACTCTAAAAACACATTTTTTTTAAGATTTCACATTTTATTGAGCGTGCTCAAGAGCATATATATTGAGCATACTCTGAGTATGCTCATGATTTTTTATATACTTCACAAGTCAAAGTTTCTAGAATTATATATATAATTGTCAATTTTAAACTATAACCATTGTTTAAAAACATTTTGGGATCAATTTCGAAGTATTTAACTTTGTTATAGTTTATATATGAGTTATTGCCATTATAAATTATATAGGTAGATTGCAGCAATGGTGTTATGGTTATGGATATGGTTTTAGGAAAAGAGAGGTCGTGAGTTCGAATCCAGGTAAAATCCATAATTTTCTTAAATTCCTTTTTCAGATTATTAATGAACAAAATTTATTCTAGAACATTTAAAATTAACTTTTTGAAAATTATTAAATAATGTGAGTACATTCAGTGAGCATGCTCAGAGTACACTCACGAGCACACTCACTGAGTATACTCAAATGTCACATCATATGACATAAAAAATGTTGCATGTCACACAACAATTTAAGCATGCTCAAAATTTGTTAAAATAACGTGCTCAGAGCATGCTCAAAAAGCGTGCTCATTAGCGTAAAGTAGTGGCATCACTTTTCGTATGAAAGAGCACGCTAATTATTCATCACTCCTCCTTAATATTAACTTCGCATATACTATGTTAATATTACTAACGCAGTCCACAATTGTCAGTACATTTCTTCAGTTTAATATTTCCTAACGGCTTGGTCATCATATCAGCTATATTTACGTCAGTGCTGCAATATTTCAGTTCAATCTCTCCTGAATCAACCAATTGCTTCACATAGTGATAATTAGTATCAATGTGCTTGCTTTTGTTGCTGAATTTCTGATTTGATATTATTTTCATACTACTCTGACTATCTGTAAACAGAGTAGTTTTATCTGGAACGACAAACTCAGAAAAAGAATTGGTCAACATTTTAACCCATTTTATCTCTTTGCAACTTTCTGAGCGTGCGATGTATTCAGCTTCGATTGATGATAACGATACTACGTCTTGTTTTCTGCTGCAACATGATACAACACCTCCATTAATTCCACAAAGAAAACCACTGATAGATTTTCGGTCCAACGAATCTTCAGCCCAGCTTGCATCAGAATAAACTTCCACTTCTCCAACTTTCTTCTTATCACTCAACATCAAACTTAGATTCTTGGTACCATTCAAATAGCGAATAATTCTCCTCGCTTCTATCAAATCAGTCTTTGTTGGTTTTGAAATCTTTTGACTCAATATTCCAACAGATGCAGCTCACAAAAGTGAGCACGCTCTTTGTCTATTCGGGTTTGCTTAAATCTCAAACTAATCACTGCTTCATGATAAATTTTATTCCATGCTCTTGCTGCTTGTTTCAAACCATAAAGGCTTTTTCTTAACTTGCAAGCATCATTTCCCTTTTCAAATCCAGGTGATTGCTTCATTTATATCTCCTCCTGGATATCACCATTCAAAAATGCAGTCTTAATATCAAACTGCTTCACATGATAATTATTAACACCAGCTATCGACATAAGAATCCTAAATGTTGCTGATCGAGCTACTGGGGCAAACACTTCATCATAATTTTCACCATACTTCTGAGAAAATCCTTGAGCAACCAATCTTGCTTTATATGAACACACCTGGCCATTATCATCTTGCTTAAGCTTGTAAACCCATTTACAACCTTTTGCACGTTTATTCTTTGGCAATTTCACAAGATCCCAGGTTTTGTTTTGATTAATGGACTTAATCTCGTCTTCCATAGCTTTTTTCCACTTATCAGCATCAACAAAACTCATAGCCTGTCTGAGTGTCTTAGGCTCAAAATCAACTCTTGATGAATAAGTAACAAAATCACCATGACGTTCTGGTTTTGGACCTTTATTTCTTCTACTTGATACTCTGATTTCATCACTTCTTTTATTCTCCTCTTGAACCGAAACGTTCTTATCATTCATTAAATTATGATCAACAATGATTTCCTGACTTTGGTCATTCTCTTCAGAGCATAAAAGAGAGTCTTCAGCATCATAAAACAATTCAGAATCATCGAATGTTTGAACATCAATTGTAGAACCAGACGAAAACGGGAACGGCACCAAATCACCGCTACTTCTCTTCATTTCATGAGATGAATTCTGATTTATCTTCATGAACTTTTCTTTTAGAAACACAACATCACGTGACACAACTATTTTCCGTTGTTTCACATTTGAACGTCGATATGCTTTCGACCATCCGTCATATCCTACGAACGCTAACTTTTCTGCCTTGTGATCTAAGTTCTTTCTCTTCTGTTTATATCTCAAACGACCGGTAAATTTCTTTTGCTTATTAACCTAGATTTCAACACTTTAAAAATTGAGAAATCTGGTTTCTTGTCAAAGAACTTCTCATACGGAGACTTTGAATTATTTTTGCTCAAAACACGATTCAATGAGTAATTCGCATTCATTGTGGCTTCATCCCAGTACTTTCGTGACATCCTTGACTCAGTAAGCATCGTCCTACATGCCTCAACAAAAGTCCTATTCTTTCTCTCGGAAATACCGTTTTTTCTCTGGTGAGTAAGCCACAGTACATTGAAATCGAATTCCCTCTAAACGTAAATACTTCTGAACTTACTCACTTAAATATTCTGTCTCTCGATCCGTACGGAACATTTTAATTTTTCGACCGAACGTATTTTTCAACAGTTCAAAATACTTTATGACCTTAGACTGTACTTCGCTCTCTGCCTTCAAAAGATATACTGCCGTACATTTCGAATAAACATCCGTGAATGTTGCAAAATATCGAAATCTTCCAACTGAAGTAGTTGGAATAGGGCCACAAATATCACTGACTATACAGTCAAGTGTATTTTCAACAGGTGTTGCCTTCTTTGGTAATGGATTTCTAGAAATTTTCTCTAGAATGCATGATTCACACACATTTGTGCAATCACAATCGGCAATTTTCAAACCTTTATCCTTCATCGCGAGCATATCATGCAAATTTCTGTGAGCTAATTTTCGATTGCATTCATGTACACAGCATCTATTCACTCTGTCATTAACCAAACATGATCTTTCGACTTCAGCTCTTACAACATACATATCGCCTGATTTCTCATCAATCTGCAATTGTTTCACACCTTCTAATTTAAGGTAACAGCCAGTTGAATCAAAAATAGTATTATAGCCCTTATTACAGAGCTTTGAGACAGAGATAAAATTACTGTCAATGCATGGCACCAGAAGTACGTCAGTCAGATCTACACTAATGCTTTTGTTTTCTACAAATACATTCATACGAACATCCCCTCGTCCTATTTTCTCAACCTTCTCGCCATTAGCAACGGTAATCGTACGCCTAAAACTTTCATCAAAATTAAGGAAAAACGACTTACTGTAGGTCATATGAGAGTCAATACACCACTGATTGTCTTTAGGATCGTAACAATTTCTGCGCCCTCCACTGAAATTTGCCATTTTGACGTTTTCATTCTTCAACATTGGACAATTCCGCTTGATATGTCCTTCTCGTTTGCACTGATGACACTTGATGTGCTTCTTTGGATCAATTTCAGTTCTATTGATACGAAACACATCAGATCCTTTTCTTACATTTTCATACTGCCTTTCCTATTCATCGATGAATTTCAGCTTGACATTTTGAACAGTTAGATCCTTCTCCTTCCATAATTCTAATCCAGTCACCAAATTATCATATTCAGCATGCAGACTTGATAAAATAGCACTCACAATCATGGTTTCTTCAAGATGATCACCACATTCCTTGATGTTTTGCAAAATTTCAAACAATTTTTGCAAATGTTTCTGCATGTCACCACCCAATGATAATTCAGTCTTGAACAGTTGGTTATAAAAATTCATCTTATGTCCAGCTGAATCGTTGTGATCAAAACTTTTCAATGAATCCCATGCTTCCTTTCCTCCTTTAGCCTCCGAAACATGTACAAGTTGATCATTATCAACCATTAAAACAATATGTGCCAATGCTTTCAAGCTTTTGACTGCATCCTCTGAATTTGAACTTCCCGGAACGATGACATCCCATAGATCTTCCTTGATCAAAATCATCTTCATTCGAAGTGCCCAGACACGATAATTCTTGCAGTTCAATCGCTCGCACATGGCAGATTCTTCTTCTTAAAACTTCATTGCGATAAAGCCCATAACCTCTTGGATAATTAAAATAATGTATTCTTTATTTTAATCCTTGCAGAATAGCAAAATGGAATTTTTTACTTTAAATAAACTTGTTTTCATGATAACAATATTTACAATAATAATCAGATTCCTACAATCAATAATATTATTTATTATTATATATACATGTGCTCACTTTTATGAGCACGTTTATGAGCATGCTCAAAATCATCATTTAACGTGCTCAAAATCATAATTTAACGTGCTCAAAATCATAATTTAACGTGCTCATTTGAGCACACTCAGTTGAACATATTGTATACTTGTTGTTGTTGTATACTTGTATACAAAAAGGGAGCTTAATATTGCGAAATGTTCGTTCGTTCGGCTGCTCGTTCGTCTGAAGAAAAACTTTTTAAGCAGACATCGTAGAGAGCTCAGGTTTGTTTTATCAGCTCCGTTACTATTGTTTATTGTCCGATCGAACAGTTCAAAGTCTTAAAACAGTGTATTTATACTATAATTAATGATTTTTTTTATTTCATAAACAAAACTATGGTTTCCCGATGACGAAATCGAGACCGAGACTTCCCGGGAAGTCTCGGTCTCGATCTCGTCTCGGTCTCGAGAATTTTCCGAGACCGAGACCCGAGACTAGAGAAGAAAAAAATTTAAGTAAAAATGATAATTTTAGAATTTTTCCCATCACAGTTTGTAGTTAATCTTACAGTTAGGGTAAATGACTTTCAGACGATCAATCGGAAATGTTTGTAGAACACCAGCGCAGATGTTTTTGCATCATTTTTAGTGATATTAAACCATTAGGAAGCTCAATAATTTGCACCCGAAAAATCCCATACAAAAAAAATATTTATTAAAAATTTGATTTTGGGATGTATGTGATAGATTTAGTTGGGATTTTGGTACCAAAAAATGAAGATCTGACGTTGCTTCAAATTATTTTGATGGTGCAAATTCAAAAGGATGAGTAGAACTAAAGTATGGTATGAGAGAAATAAAGTCAAAACTCCGTTATTAAATCAGCTGTATAATGCACTGCTAAGCATTCAACCAACATCTACCCAGAGTGAACGTAATTTTTCAATCAGCAATAATGTTTTGACCAAGCAAAGGAAGCGATTGCTTAACAAAAACTTAAATGCTTTCGTTTTTGTGAAAAGTCATTTCCAAAACCCAGAATAGTTTTAATAGGGACACACTTTCTTATCATTATGCTTTTCTTTTATCATTACGTATTTCGTATTTTTTTATTTTATATTAGTATTAAGACAATAAAATTAGTTTGACTGATCGCATAACAAGGAATATATCCAGAAGTTCAATAACAAATAGACGTAATCTACATGTTCTAAGTGTTTTTTAATTACTTTCAGCAAAATTTTAAGAAGTTTTTAAAGTCGAGACTTCCCGGGAAGTCTCGGTCTCGGTCTCGGTCTCGAGAATTTGTCGAGACCGGGAAATCGAGAAAGCTTAAACAAAACCACGTGATGTAAACGTTTAAAAAATTCAACATTACCTCTATAATTTCAAATTTTTTCTAGCCGTTTTAAAATTTGAACTTCAAAAAACCGTTAAATGATAAACTTTTTCTGTATGGAAATTCATTGCAACAAATTATTAATTATACTATAATTGATGTTTTTGTAGTGCAACTTTTAGCGGGAAAATTTCAAATTATTTATTCACCGTTAAAAACTTTGAATTCCAAAAAAACGTTCAATGATAAACCCTTGCTGTATGGAAATTCATTGAAACAAATTATTAATTATACTATAATTGGTGTTTTTGTAGTGCAACTTTTAGCGGAAAAATTTCAAATTATTTATTGACCGTTAAAAACTTTGAATTCCAAAAAAAACGTTTAATGAAATAAATACATAAAATTTTTTATGTAGATATGGAAATTCATTGTAACAAATTATTAATTATACTATAATTGATATTTTTGGAGTGCAACTTTTAACGAAAATATTTCAAATTATTTAATGACTGTTAAACTAAACTTCTAATGATCTGTAAATTTTTTTTTTTTTTTTTTTTTTTCAATTAGCGCCTAAAAGGCTTTATTTATTACTTAAAAATTTTAAATAGTTAACAATTATGTTTTGAAATGAACGCAAAATAAGTAGATAATCAAATACTGATCGCTGCGTCAAAAATGTGCTGAAGTCCCTCAATCAATAACACGAGGACTTTTGTAATTTTTTTTTTAAATTTCACATTTTATTGAGCGTGCCCAAGAGCACACATATTGAGCATACTCTGAGTATACTCATGTTTTTTTTATACTTCATTAGTCAAAATTTTAATAATTATATATAATTGTCTATTTTTAACTATAACCATTGTTTAAAAACATTTTGGGATCAATTTCTAAGTTTTTAACTTTGTAATAGTTCATATATGAGTTTTTGCCACAGTAAATTATATAGGTAAGTTGCAGCAGTGATGTAATGATTACGGTGATGGTTTTAGCCAGGTAAAATCCAAAATTTTCTAAGTTTCGTTTTCAGATTATTAATGAACAAAATAATTCAAGAACATTAAAAAATTACAAAAGTCCTAATGTTATTGATCGAGGGACTTCAGCGTCATTTTTGACGCAGCGATCAGTATTTCAAAAGCATCGAAATGCGAATCAATAAGCAATAGCTCTAAAATTTTGCCTTTATCAAAGCATTTTCGTTGTATTTCAAAAAATATTAAACATTAAGTACAGCAAAGAGTTTTTTGTTCTTTAACGGTATCCAAAATTCAAATTTAATAACGATTTATATATTTGAAATTTTCCCGCCATTTATATATTGTTTACGCGATAAAATATAATTTACAATTTTTTTAACCAAATACATTTGTTTTCACAGCAAAAAACTTTTGAATTCAACTGGATTTGCCATTTAACCATTTTGAACTCAATAAAATTTTTCATATTTTAAGATCCAAATATTTTAACGGGAGAAATAAATTTGAATTTCTGATACACCCTGAACAATTTTTAAAGCGGTAGAAAAAATATTCAAATTTATAAACATACTCATCACGTGGTTTTGTTTATGAAATTAAAACATCATTAATTATGGCATAAATATATGGTTTGAAGACTTTTAACCACTCGATGGGCCGATAAATCGATAGTAACAGAGTTAAAAATACAAGCCTGAACTTTTTACGATGTCTAGTTGATGAGATCTCAAAACCCGAAAAACCGATTAACCACTTTTTGAAACAACTCAAAAATGCGCTAAAAACTTTACAACAGCAAAAAATTTAAAAATCCATAAAAAATCAATTTTTTGAAAATTATTAAATAATGTGAATGCACTCAGTGAGCATGCAAAGAGATCGGTCACGAGTACATTCACTGAAGGTACTCAAATATATGGGATGCAATAATTTTCGGGGTTTATGGGGGTGGAACATTTATTTGAGCATGCTTAAAATTTGTTAAAATAACGTGCTCAGAGCATTCTCAAAGAGCGTGCTCATTAGAGTAAAGTAGTGGCATCACTTTTCGTATGAAAGGGCACGCTCACGTGAACATGCTCAGTATTAAATTTGAGCGTGATCTTTGTCTATTCGAATTTGGTCCAAAATTCGCACCAAAAAATATAAAGTACATTCCCTAAATTTTCAGAGTTTCACATTTTGATACTTTATTAAAAGCTAATTCCTCCGTCAGAATTTTAAAATTTTTGCTATCCACATTTCATGAAACGTTGCAATTGCGCAGCATATTTTTTTATGCATATATAAACACGTAGACATATCTGTTTGTATCAATTTTATGAAATATTAAAAGAAAAATCAAGGTAGTTTTTTTTTTTTTGTTAAATTGTTAGGAACATGCACGTATAGATTGTTTAATAATAAAATAGATAGAAAACTGATAAGAAATAAGCTTTGAAAAGATAAATAATTTAAAAGAAATACCCTAAAATAAAATACCTTTGAATGAAACATGCCAAGTAGATCAGGGAATCATACAAAACGAGCAAAAGAATATCTCGTTTTTATCATGAACTATGTGGTAAAAGTGTAAAAAATTTTTTGAAAAATATAGGGAGTAAATTGTTGAAAGAAAATCCGTTCATTATCAATATACGAAATGGAACAGGATGAAGAGAAATTTTCTTCATTATCTTCCGGCTTCTTTCGTGTCCGATATGCGTGGAAAATATAACAGAACCGCAGACGAATGTGAACGTTCTCTGAGTTATTTTATCCTACTTTTTCTCTTGCTTGTAGATTCCTTTCAATTCATTGTCCTTTAAGTTAGCGCAGCGCAGTCGAAGAAGAAAAGCGCAACATCAAACAAAAAAAAAAAATCAAATAAAACTGACCAAAACAAATTGTCCAGTTTTACTGACTCCTATTCCTTTTTTCATTAAAATAAAAAAGAAATTCACTCAGACGTATTGAAAAGCATAGAGAATTTAAGCTTTTCGTTTAAAAACAAATTTTTTAGGATTTTCTATTGAAATTGTATGAACCAGAAGTGAATAGTGAGTAATCATATGGAAAATATAATATGGCAGTATGAGATGAAAAATCATTTGCATTTTGTAAAATTAAGTATATATTTAAACATGATATATTTATATATGAAAGTATTTTTCACGTAAATGTATTAGATAATACGTACATTCCACTTTTGAGCGCCAAATGAATATAAAGTATTTCAAAATGAAAAATGAAACATTTTGGTATGTGCAAAAAATGCAAAGTTTATGACACCTTGTTATTAAGAATTTTTCCTGAATTCTATGGGGAATTTCTTAAATATCAATAATGCAAGTTTTTTTTTTCTTCTCGTTGAGGGAATTTCTTATATGTATTTCCTTTGCTCCTTTTAATTTTTCACATAGTTCGTTCTAAATCCTTGAATGTTCAATAAAGTGTTATTCAACCTTTATCATCATGACCTTCTGTTATGTCGATAACGATTTTTTATTTTACATTTCACATGCCTTCATTATAAATATAAATTACCCTTAAGTTTAACAGGCAATCATATCAACTCAAAGTACCGAAATCAACATAACTTTCAAGGATATTTTTCTTCTTTTTATGATTTTATTGTAGTGTATGTTTGTAACTTAGTATATGTAAGGAAATAAATGAATCTAAAGGAAGGAGAATATAATATCGCCATGCGCACTAATCGCTCAAAATTATTGAGAGCCATGACGATATCGCTGAGAAATTAAGATGAGAATGGGGTTGATGTCAGCATCAGTATCCAAACGTGACGTGAGCAATCTCACGGAACTTCACAGTTGGGGAAAAAATGAGAAAGCTTGTTGTATGAATATGATAACCTGGTTGAGGAAGGCGCCAAATATTTTTGCCATTCAATGCATTTTCCTTGTGGTTTTTCAATAGAAGACGCTCATGTTTGTATTTATAATCATTTGAATTAAATATCTTTCAAGCAGATCAGTACGAGAAAAAAAAACATTTTTCAATTAAAGAACATTCGATTGTTCTTTCAAACTTTAATTTAATAAAGTCATGCAAATATCATCAATTCAACAAAATTTAATAAAAACAGATCTTCAAAAACAAATTACTCACGTGTTTTTTCCTTATGTATTTTCTATTTCATTTACGAGGGAAACATTTTCTCATGAAACATAAAAATTATGCATATAATGATTGTTGAATTACTTTATAAACGGAAATAAGATGTATCGTATCCGTAATTCATTTATATACCGACAAAACTCAATCATTCTTATCTTTCGATAACAAACGATTGTTATTGAGAATTTCTATCTTTATTTGAATTTAAATAACAAAATAACATAGTTTGTATAGGAAGTTTCATGAATAGTATTCAATTATTGTAAAAACTCGTGCCAAATGTTATTACTTTATTCAGAAATGTTTACGATAAGAAGTTTTAAATACTTATAATTTATAGTAATTATTAAAGTAATATAGAAATGTTAAACACTTAAATATCTCAAATTAGAGTTAAAATCAAAAATCGAATTTTTAATCAAACTTGCATAAACATTAAGGAAAAATAAAGATCGAGTCATCAAAGTTGCACACGTTGTTGTTACTAAATGCTCAACAATTAACCATCATTATTGTTAATAGTTCGGTATTGAAAAATGAAATAAAATTTCGATACAGAATTAAACATTCTTTAGAAAAATAAAATTCTAGAACAGCGCTAAGTTAGCATACAATATAAAGGGGGAGAGATAAACGGTAGAGCAGATGTTCGTGACTATGTATGCATAAGAGAATTTTTCTTTTTGTAAAAGTCATTTCAAATATTTAGTCACAAACTTGAATTTGAATGTTACTATAAAAGAAACGACGTATATGAGTATATGTATGACGCAATAAAAAGAGGAAGTAAGCCAGGGTGTGATTTACATGTTTTAAAATGAATCAAACTCAATTGAAATCGGTTACCAGGTGATACCACGAAACATCAGTTAACAATATTACTTGATTTTAACAATCAGGTTACATAAATATAAAGGAATTTTTGTACTTTATAATTAAATTTGTCTTTACAGTAAGTTTTTATGACTTAAAACGAAGTGTAAAGTATTAAGTGAAGAAATGATTCTTAAATTTTTTATTCTAATTCAATTTTTATTAGACCAAATACTTTAAAATCAATTTTAAAAAAGTACAGAACTTTATGCATTCAATTTGCTCGTATACATGTCTCATTTACTTAAATATTTAAAAATGGCACGTTCATCGTTGTCGACACATTTTACTTGCTATTGTTGTTTTCGTACGAAAAAAAGAGAAAATTAAATTTATAAGGAATATCTTACAAATCGTGAACTTTCGAAATGTCAATTTTTACAGAAATGCATTGAATCCAATTACGAATCGCAGGTCAATCCTACAATCACAACAGTTTATTTTCTCTCTTTGTTGATTACAAAAGTATCAATTCAATATTCAATTTTCGTCTTTTTCTTCTTTCTCCAACAATAAAATATGGGATTTTTTTTTGTCGTATAACTGCATACTAAACATAAAGATGCTTTGTTGTCGTTCTTACAATATTTAAATTTCATTGCATTTTACAATTCGTTCATAAGTGAAAAAAAAGGGAAACACGAAATCAATCAGCTATATTTTTTAATATTTTGCAACTGATTTTTTTAAAAATCCTAACCATATTTATAAATAACAGTTTTTGAGAAAATGAGAGGGGGGGGGGGGATTTAATTTATTTTAAATAATAAAAGATATAAAAATTTTATGCAAAAAAAATCATAGAGTATTATAAATGTGTCTTTGATGATTTAAAAAATTATAAAGCATTAAAATTCTTATTTCAATTTGAAATTAAAGTACAAGTTAACATAAGATGAAGGCACAAAATTTTATATAGCATGCCAAAAATGGAAAGACCAAAGGCAAATCCATATTTGCGTCTTAAGATGAAATTTCCATTGTTTTAAAGAGCTGAAGAAAGATATTACATTAAAAGAGGATAAAACAAATCCATTTACTAAACTTAATTTTTGTTTCATACATAAAAAATGTAGCAAGTTTCTTAAATAAAAATTTGCTGTTTTAAATAATTTCGAATTAACTTATAAGGTTTCATTATAGATGTGATTTTGTTCAATTCAATGAAAATTTTTAAAATAAAAATATAATGTACAAACTAATATTTATTTACTTGAATATTTAAAAGAAAGCTTAGTACCTTTTTGATTTCATAACAGTTAATATTTAAGTAAAATAGGATACATATATCCCATAGCAATTTTAATTGTTTCATAGTGCGCGTTAACCATATCGCGTTTCTGTATGTTGAAAGACCGTTATTATGCACATAAGTCCAAGCTCAATTCTTGGCTTGCATTTTACATTTGAGATTGCTATCATGCGGCACATTTGACAAATGAAAACTGTTTTCTTTCTCCTCAATTTAAGATTGAATTCATAACATAAATCAACAGAATATCGACATGCGAAAGCGTGAAATTCACTTTATCAAAGATCAATTTGTAATTCAATTCTATATTTTGTTCAACATCAAGTTGAATATATCAGTTTGTAATATCTGTAAGAGAGTCAAGAAGGGAAAAAATAGAAAATGAATAGAGTTATAGACGCGACATTTGAAAAAAAAAATATAAAAAAATTTCTTGTTAAATAAGAAATCACAAACATATGCTCCAATAAATTAAGGGCAATTCACTTAATAGAACATCGAGTGAAATGCAAGAAATTTCTTTCTACCTTCAACATAGCAGTTTGGTGAAATCAAGAAACTATAACAAAATAATGAGAAATTTATTTTGACCTTAAAATATCATTCGAGTAAATCACATTCAAATCAAATTCTTGTCATTAAAATTAACCAGTTCATCTGACAAAATGGAACACCCAGAAGACATATTTCAATTGACTGCGGTATCCATTATTTCTTCATTGTTTCTTTCTATATTTCCTTAAATTACTGCAATGTCTTTTTCTTTAAGCACATAATGATGAAGAGATCTTTGAACTCTGTTCTTCATAGCTGACTTTAGATCAACTCTTTTTTAAGAAAGAAAAGTCGGCATAAGTGATAATATACCCCATTAAGGCAGTCTTTCGCGAGGCCCATTATTAGCTATATTTTTTTAGATGTAAAGTCGTCTTTTTAGTTTTTGGATTTTTTGCAAAACAAATATTTTTTTTATAATTATTTGTTGTAATTAAAAAATTTTGGTTAAATGTGTTTACTTTCTTTATCGGAATACGAGCAGATGCAATATAAATTGATTTATACTTCTTATCATTTTCAAACACTTCATGCTCTTAAAAGAAACTTTAAATGTGTTAAATATGTTAAGATATTTTCATCTTAGTTGTTATGTCAGTTAAAAGATTAAAATGATATTTTCATTTGTTTTAAAGTTTAGTGTGCTATTCTTTAAGTTATATTGTATTATCTGTGGTTTAGTTTTAAAGATTTTAAAAGAAGTCACTTGAGAGATGAAAGATTTATTACATAATAGTTTTGAAAACGAAACAATCAAACCGTTTTTTTTCATCATGTTTAATAATTCCTTTATGCTTTAAACACGAAAAGTTGTCAGCTATTGATAGCTGCTTAATAATAAATGCTTGTAAATTGATGCATCGTTAAGCATATTCAAAAGGAATTGTGTTGCTGCAATGTGAACATTATGCAATAAGTGTCTTCGAATATTTCCTCATGTTAATATTAATTGCCTAAGAAAAAAACGATGTATACCCACGCACTCAGTACCTTTTATAAAGTCGAACTGTCTTTCAGAAATACAAAAATTAATTTCTATTATCTTTAAAGAAAACACCGACCACTTTTATGCAGACAGTCGCAATATCTTTAGAGAAAAAAATTATCAATGTCAAATGAAAGCAATAAAGTTCACTGTTTTGATAAATCATCGCTTAGCATGAAAGCCTGCTTAATGGCGCTTACTCTATCTTTTTTCTACGAAATAGCACTATAAGATTTAATTAATACGCTTAGTATTAAAATAAAATGTGAAAATAAATTCAATTGATATAATTTTTTAACTTGCTATTTTACCACACATCGAGTTTATAGACAGATTGGAATGTGATTATCCAAAGTAAAGGACAGTGTTGTCACCTTGATAGTAAGCCATTTCCAAAACCGTAACGGGCGTGTGATTCGTGGTATTTTCAAAAAAAATCTACGGCACAATAGTGTGCCGCGGAACACAGTTTGAACAACACTGATATAGGATATGTATAGTACATATTATTTCTTTATAACTTTAATTTAATATATTCATTTGCGATAATTTAAATACAATTTTAATTTGATATCATTTGACGTTTGGATCGATTAAAGTTGAATTGTTGCTTGTGTAAATAAATGTGACATATGCATTAACTTCTGCTTTTTATTAACTATATGTTGATCGCTTTGAAATTGATTGAGAAAAAGAGTGCGAGAATTTATTTAAAAAGCAGATTTTAATTATTATTTTTTAAATTAAAAACATTTTCAAAGAATTTACCTGGCTATACAAAATACATGATTTGAAAAGTATGAATTTTGCAAACATAATAAATATTTCTTCAAATTTCTATAAATATATGTAGGATCCAACATCCTTCCTAGTGCATTGAATATAACTTCCTTTATAATAAAAAGGAATAAAGTAAAAGAATCAACCTGTGGAATCATCCGGAAGGGATAAAACAATTTCCGGAGAATTGTACTTAGTGCATCGTTCAATTCTATATAGCATGCTGATTTTGTTATGAGAAAACTGTACCCAAAATCACAATGTGAGCCTTAAATAAAACCAACAAAATGACAAACAGATGCCTAAGTCATCTGACAATTTCTAGATGACTGTCTTTTATTATCCGAATCAAAAACGACAGAAGCATGAAAACCGTCTTAAAATCCACTTGTGTATATTTTTTGAACGAAATATTGTAACGAAGAAACAAAAGCAAAAAAAATAATGAGTATGTGAAAAGAAATGGATCATTAAGATACAGGTTGAGACTGAATATAATATATATTTTAATAAATGTTTATAAAAGCTTTTCCCATATTATCTGATACTATCGAAAAGTATGGCTCTTATGATGATTGACAAGGTATCCAATTTTAAAGATCCGAAAATCGTGCGAATATCACATCTTTTCTTATGTTTTTATAGAAGCAGCTTTCATTTCTTTATGAAATAAATCCATTTCGTTTTACAGACATCAAAACACAATACTCTCAAAGAAAAAGTAACAGCGCTGATTAAAAAAATATAATATCAATTATAAGACTAAGAGCCTCTTAAACGCGCCACCAATTTATGAGAAATTGATATAAATTGTTCATTTTTTTTTTTGTTTCGAAAGAGGAATTAGTATTATATGAGTTTCATTTTTAAGTCTTTAACTTGTTTAGCTATCTGATGAAAAAGCAGGTCGAATTCAATTGAAGTCGTGCAATAGTTCTTAACCGTTATAAAAGTACAATAATTATGAAACTTTTTCAAATGTTCTTCACAATATAGATTCACAATAGATAGATTAGTGATTTAAGATTTATTTAAATTTTTTCATTGAGTTTTTGTTTTGAAGTTTACGATTTGAGCTAAGTCACATAATTTTGAATGAAAAAAGTATAAAGTTATTTTTAAACTGTCTTTATCGCTTCAAAACCTAAGAAATCTACAAACACTCTATCACATTTTCATGTTAATAAGATGCTTAAACACGCCTCTTTCAAATGACAGTACAAATTGCCGATCATTATCACCAACTATCATTCGATTTTTTCATATGTATATTTTCGACTCATTCTCTATTAAAAGCGTATTATTATTAATTAACATTGAAAAATTGATATCAATTTATTTCATAAGCAATGCAAATCGGAACATCGACAGATTAATTAATTAAAATTTATTTTTATTAAAATTTTCGATCTCTTCTTTTTCTCTCGATCGCTGTTCACACCATCAGATAACGCCTCGAGTTGAGTAGCACAGCGAAAATGAATCAAAGGTGTAAATTGTTTATGAAAAAGAGAGTTTAAAATTTATGAAAGAGACATTTAAGATTAAGCGAAATAAAAGTGTTTGGTTAACAGCTCACAACAAACTGGTGTTGTAAAATTTGGTATTCATAATTTAAAGTTATAGTATAAAGTATAAAATAATTTAAAAAAGAACTTTTATCATGCCTTAAAACAATAATAGCTTACAGGACAGTATGTCGTCGATAAATGCACTAAAATGCAATTTAAAATGGGAAAATAGCACGCAAAATAAATTTGCTGCCGATGTTGAGTAACATTTAGTTGTTTTTGTATCAAATTAGAGTAAATCTTTAAACACTGGTTCACAGTTTTATGACTCAGACATGAGCAATGATTAATAAAAAATATATTCATATGATTTTTTCACATCAGGTAACCCTGATTCACAAGTGAATAAAGAAAAAAAAGTATTATTGGCACAAATATTTATGGTCATGTCTAGTTGAAATGGAAGTTGTCTAGAAACTAAATGCTACAATAACAACAACATACACTGAACTCGCTTACATTTTTTTTTTCAAATATGACTCATAATAAACGATACTTAACATACTTATACTTTTATTCTTAGTCGCAATAAACAATCCTCAATTAGCGTTGTATACAGAAGCATATTAATACCAGAAAATCAAATCTGAGCTAATGTTCGAAGTCTTTCATGTGGTCACAATTCAAACTAATTTTATCAAAAAGATTAGGCAATTTTTTTGAATCGAGAACCCAATAAAAATGTTTAACCATTTATTTACGTATATCTCACTATGGGCCAGAAATTGTAAACTTTTCAAAAAAAATTTTTTTTGGTCTAAACGATAGCTCTTTAATTCCCGTTTATAAAAGTTCTGAGATACGACTTTTTAAAAGTTTCAACGAGTTTCGGCTCGTCCACTTTGCTATCTATAGCTAAGACTACCATCAAAAGTATCCTTTCACAGACATTGAAATCATCTGTACTATAAGGTTATACCTCGTTATACGAGAAATTTGGCAACTTTTATGTTATGTAACGTAAGTCAAGCGTGGAAGTTTGTGGCTTTCTATGTAAGTCGTGTTTTTATTTAAAAATCAGTTTTAATTAAGAGGGTTTTAAGCCTTATTGTCATTTTTAGCGCATTTTTGAAACTTGTTTAAAGTAGAGAAAGCAAACGTTTTGAAGTGAAACTGCTTATTCCATGCTTTGAAAGCTCTTTGAATATCAGAAAATGGAATCAGCTTGACTTTGATTAGTGAGACAATCTCTAGCAATTTGACTTTGAAGTATGACTAGAGATGCAATTGCAAAACTGAACCATACTGAACACGTGGTACCTAGAAAAACAAAAAATCAAATTAATCTCTTTTTAAAAACTACCAAATAAAGAAAGTTTAAGAGTTTCATCAATCTTGTGAATTGTAGTGGTCCGAGAAAATGCTTTGTAAGTATTTTCATATTTGGGAATAAAAAGAGCTAGATCATTTCTTTTCAGTTGCAAACTAGATCTCAACGGGAACAGACGTGTTTACAAATCGGTCCGCAAACTATGCAAAAAAGCTCAAGAGAACCAAAACATAGACTACCAGTAAAACTTTTTGTTTACAAAAAGTTTCAAAATCTCTGTTTGATTCTCAAAACATCAAAATGTTAGAATCACAAAAAAACTACCAACAACGAAGAAAGTTTTCAAAATCTCTCTGAACTCATCATGGAAGCGAGAAACTCAAGAGTAAAAATGAAAAGGATCAACTTCGAATCGACTAAACACACACCAGAGATTGAAGATCTAAGCAATAAAAAAGGAGTCTTCGTCGAAGATGGCAGAGAAGCAGAGATAATCAACTCAAATCTGAATTGAATTACCTGCAGAAAGTCATCAATGAGAAAATTAAAGAACTCAAAAACAAAAACTGGAATAAGAGTCTCTCAGAGATTCAACCGTCAAACCAAACAGTTTGACGAATAGCAAAATTTTGCAAAAAAGGTTCAAAAACAATTCCTCTATTGACAAATTTGGGTAAAACGTTCATCACCAACAAAGAAAAAGTTCATCACCACAACATACACAGGAATTAAACAACACAGTTAAAGAAGCATTGGAACGAGACAATGATGAGAATCCAGAATTAACAGATTTAAACGAGATCGTGAGCATCATAAGAAATCAGAAACATCCCAAAGCTCCAGGACTAGATGAAGTCAACAACATACTCATCAAAAATATTCCTGAAAAGGGTTTCGAATACTTGAAATGCATCATCAATTTGTGTCTGAAACTAGATCACTTCCCCAAATATTGGAAACATGCAAAAGTGACTGCCACTGATAAAAACTGTAAGATCTTTCGCAGTTTTTATTAAAGGTCAGTTCTTAGAAATTAAAATAATCAAATTCGGAGTGCAACAAGGAGCAGTGCTTTCACTAACTCTCTATAACATCTTCACGTATGATGTTGTAAGAGAGACAATCAACAACATCGGTCTTTTCGCAGATGATACAGCACTGTATCATTCTGCAGAGAACTCGGCCGGCATTGTGACACATCTACAGCACACAGGAAGAAAAGTTCAACAATACATACACAAATGGAAGATCAACCTCAAAAAACAGAAGCCTCATCACAAACAGGCACTCCAGGCAACTTCCAGGAAATAACATCGAATTTTCAACGAAAACATCAAATGGGAAACAGAAGCTAAATAGCTGGGAATGGTGATCGACAAAAGAGTGACATTAAAGCCGCATATGGAGTATGTGCCCAATAAGGCTTTATCCGTTCATCAGCAGGAACTCACAGCTCGACGTGCGAAGCAAACTTCTAATCTACAAGCTAGCCATCAGACCAAAATTCACATATGTTTGTCCAGCATTTAGAAGCATGGCAAAAACCCACCTTCAAAAACTTCAAGTATTGCAAAACTAATTCGTGAGAATTGTTCTCAATAAAACAAGATATGAAAGGATCACCGATCTTCATACCGAAGCGAAAATATCCTCCATCGAAAAGCTGCAAGCGAACTTCAACAGTCGTCTTGCATCTCTTAACACCGAATTAATCAAATTAAAAATCCAAATAAAACGAAATACGTGAACTAAAATCAAAAATTATGAGACAAAAGACAAATTGAATGCCTGAAACCTTAAAAAACAAAAAGCAACAAAATGTATAAAAACTTTGTACATGCTTAAATATAAATGCAAATAAATAAAAAGTTGAAAAAAAGACTAGATCAATTATACCATAAAAATAATTTTCGGAAAAATTTTCTATTTCTGGCCCAAAATGACTGTAAAATAATGATCTCAGTAATCCGAGAAAAACAATAAATCAGTTGAATATCTCGAACAAAAACATAAAGACGTGTTTCATTGAAAAATCAAAAAATAAAACATGGCGCAGCTGTATTTAAGTATTGAAAAGTTCAATTTTGAAGCTTCGACGTTAGAAATTGAATGGAAACGATTTTCAAAAGAATTCAACTCATATTTGGTAATCAACCAACTTGATGAGAAATCCGACAACATCAAACTCAATTTCTTGACACTATTGATGGGATATAAGTCAGTGGATATCATCAAGAGTCTGCCGTTAACAGATCCAGAGAAGCAGAACTATGAAAAAGTGTTTGAGGCTCTCGAGAATCATTTTTCATTTTTCAACAAGAAGGCGAATCTGTCGGCAAGTTCATTAGTGACGTTCAAACCCAAGCCGATAGCTGTGCATTTAATGAGTTCAAAGAAGGAGCCATTCGTGATCAAATAATTTTCGGTCTGCATAACAACAATTTGCGAGAAAAGCTCATTTTATCTGAAGAAAAGTCATTACGTACGTTGATTAGCAAAATCAAAATTTTCTACTACAATTAACAACAATTGAATCAAATAGCATCAGACAGTGTTAAAGCGAATCAAATAGCAGCAGTTGACCAACGTGTTCTTCACAAACCGACGTCAAAAAAACGTGAAAGTTCTCAAATTAAGAGCAAAAAATTTGAGATTTCAATGAGCAAAAAGAAGAAGGAGAAGGTCTGTGTAGATGATGAAAGCAAAAGCAGTAAGTCTAATGTAGTAATCAATTGTGATGAACTAAAAGAACATGCAATAGGCAATGTTTGGAGTAAAAAATTACTCGTGCATGATAAAATGATCAATTTTAAGTTGGATACTGGATCGCAGGTTAATACTTTAAGCATAGATATGTTCAAGTTTTAGGAAAGAAATTTAAGATTGAGAAAAGTAACTTAAAATTACAAGGATATTTGGTGAAATCAATCACCCTTTAGGGAAGACGATTCATCCAATTAATTTCAATAATAATGTTTACCTTGAAGAATTTATAATCATTGATATAAAAACGGTACCTTTATTAGGCTTAGAGTCCTGTCTAAATTTAAAACTAATATCTCGTATAGATTCATTGCACTTGAACCAATTGTTGTGTTACAGAGAAAGAATAAGTTTTTAGATTTTTATAAAAAAGCTTTTACAGGTCTAGGCAAGTTTAAGTTGAAGTTCAAGTTGAAGAATAAGCTTCAGAATAAATTAAATGAAATGGAAAAGATAGGAATTATTTCACGTGTCAATGAACAACGTAAATGGATTAGTAGTATAGTAATTGTTGAAAAAGGAGACAAAATTAGAATTTGTATTGATCCAAAACATTTGAATCAAGCATTAAATAAGTTTCATTTTCCGATTCCATCCCTTGATGAATTAAAGCAAGATTTGAAAGATTCTCAATACTTTACGGTTTTAGACCTCAAAGATGGTTTCTGGCACATAGAGTTGGACGAAGAATCCAAAAAATTGTTCACGTTTAGTTCTCCTTTTGGCTTGTGGCAATTTAATAGAATGCCTTTTGGTATAAATATTGCATCAGAAATCTTCCAAAAGTACATAACAGATAATTTTGGCGATTTACCTGGAGTCAAATTTTATATTTACGATATCATTGTTACTGGTAAAACGCTTAAAGAACATGACGAGAATTTAGGAAGATTAATGGTCAGGGCATTAAAGTCAGGTGTAAAGTTTAATCAGAAAAAATTACAATTCACACAAAGTTCAGTAAAATTCTTTGGCCATATCTTTTCTAAGAATAAAGTAGATGTTGATTCAGAAAGGATTTCAGCAATTAATAGTATTCCAAATCCTAAAAATCTGGAAGACGTACAAAAGTTTTTAGGAATAGTTAATTATATAAGGGACTTCATTCCCAATTTACTTTCTTTAACATATAACATTTTATGGCTTGATAATCATCAAGCTGAGTTTGACAGCATTAAAGAAGTAATAAAAAACGTCACCTCATGTACTACATTTGATGAAAATATGCCAATAATTTTAGAAACCGATACCTCGTCATACGGTTTAGGTGCATGTTTAAAACAAGGAGATAAAATTATTAGCTTTGCTTTACGTTGTCTTTCTGAAACAGAAAAGGAGTACGGTCAGATTGAAAAAGAATTTTTAGCCGTTTTCTTTGCGTGCAAAAAGTTTCACAATTATATTTATGTTAGGAAAGTTACTATATTCCCGAATAGACAAAGAGCGTGCTCACTTTTGTGAGCACGTTAATGAGCATGCTCAAAATAATCATTTAACGTGCTCACCTGAGCACACTCAGTTGAACATGCTTGTGAGCACATTGTGAATGTATATATAATTATCCCCTTTTAACTACAACCATTGTTAAAAAAACATTTTGAGATCAATTTCGAAGTATTTAACTCTTTTATAGTTTATGTATGAGTTATTGCCACAAAGAATTATATAGATAAATTGCAGCAGTGGTGTAATGGTTACGGTAATGGTCTTAGCAACAGAGCGGTCGTGAGTCGAATCCAGGTAAAATCCAAAATTTTCAAAAGTGTCTTTTTCAGATTATTAATCAATAAAATTTATTCTAGAACATTTAAAAACCTTACAACAGCAAAATATATCAAAAAAATTATTATATAATAATTTTAAAATTAACTTTTTGAAAATTATTAAATAACGTGAGTACACTCAGTGAGCATGCTCAGAGTACATTCACGAGCACACTCACTGAGCATACTCAAATGTCATATCATATGACATAAAAAATGTTGTATGTCACACAACAATTTGAGCATGCTCAAAATTTGTTAAAATAACGTACTCAGAGCATGCTCAAAAATCGTGCTCGTAGCGTAAAGTAGTGGCATCACTTTTCGTATGAAAGAGCACGCTCACGCGAGCATGCTCAGCACTAAATTTGAGCGCGCTCATAGCGTGCTCTTTGTCTTTTCGGGAATAACTGACCATCGTCCTTTAGAAAGTATAATTAATAAAGATATTAGTAAGATAGGATCAAAACGCTTGCAGCGTTTTCGATTAAAGTTACACAAATATGATTTAGATTTGAAGTACAAGCCCGGCAAAAGCATTCCTGGAGCAGATTACTTATCTCGATACGTTTCAAATAATTTGATAGCTGTAGATTTTGAAGAGAATTTCATGAAACAAATGATTCATTCAGTGAATATTAGTGATGATAAAGGGCAATTCTCCAGATGAGTTGAGTTTTTGAAAAAAGAGCTTTTATAATCCAAAGTCATTTACTGTTTACTTTCAATTTTTTTTCTGTTAATATCTTGTCAATTTCTTTGTTTTGATTGCTTAAAGAAACTTTAAACTGTTTATTATGATTGATTCTTACTGAATCAACAATAATTCAACCATGAAGTGTTAAATTAATCCTAAAATTTAATTTTTATGAAATATTTGCTTTGCATTTTTTTCATGGATTTGCAAAATAAAAGCTTAATTTTTTTACTGTCAGCAAAAAAATCCACCGAAGAATCAAAAATTCTCTTTAAATAGTAATTATTGGAGTGTGATATGATTATGGTTAGATAGATTAGCTCAAAAACTACATTTCTGCATAATCATAATAAAAAATGAGTGTTTACTTTTCTTCAATTTTCGATTCTCCGGATGATAATTCCATTTTTTGCTGACAGTAATTTGCAAAAAAAATTGAAAAAACTTAATTATTGGCTACTTTCAAAGACTTAAATAGATAAAATGTAATAGTTTTTGCCATTTTAGATCGATTTAAATGTAAAAGTTATGCTTGGTAATGGAAAATTTCCGAGAAAATTTGATTCTCCGGATGATTTTTTGAAAAACTTATCTGGAGAATTGCCCTAAACTCAAAATCTATCAAGCTGAGACAGATAAAGATAAAGAATGCTCGTTGTTAAAGAAATACTTTGCTGAGGGCTGGCCGTCAGACAAATCAAAAGTACCTGATGAAATAAAATTCTTTTATAATTTGCGAAATGAAATTTATGTTTCGGATGATTTAGTATTTTATCAGGATAGAATAATAGTTCCCAAATCATTGAGAGAAAATGTTCTTAAAGATCTTCATAAAGGTCACATGGGAATTACTAAAACCTTACGTTTCGCCAAAGAATCAGTTTATTGGCCTTCACTAAATGTTAGTATAGAGAATTTAATTAAGAGTTGCGAAGAGTGCAACAAGTTTCAGAAATCGAATAGAAAGGAACCAATAATTCAACACGAGATTCCTCTTCGATCATTTGAGAAAGTCGGATGTGACATCCTTGAATACAGTAGAAAGAGTTATCTTGTTGTTATTGATTACTTTTCAAAATGGATTTCGTGTAAATATTTAAGTTCGAAGAATTCGAACGCTGTAATTCATAAATTCATTGAGAGTTTTACAGAACACGGTTTTCCAGAGACTATTATTGCAGACAAAATGCCGTTTAATTCATTTGAATGTAGAAGTTTTGCATTTCAATTTCTAACATAGGGGACTTAATATGGTACAACAGATCATCGATCGCAGTGCCGTTTTTGCTCTAAGCAAAACCCTACATTACATTCTATTCTATTCTATTCTAGAAGTTTTGCCCATGAGCGGGATATTAATATAGTATAATTACAATAACATTCCGTTAACTGATATTGACTTGTCTCCTAGTCAATTGCTTAGTAATAGAAGAATCCCTAACAACATAAGAGAACCGCACAAAAAATGAGCTTGATGAGAGAATGATTATTTAATGTACTCCCAAGAGAACCTTAGTGAGCATGCTGAAGATCGTGCTCTGAGCTTGAAAATTTAAGGTTCTCACGTGAGACACTTTTTGAGCTTGCTCTTGAGCATGATCTGAGAATCTCAACTTTTCGTGTGACAAAATTATTTCATGCTCTTAAAAGAATCTTACCGAGCACGTTCAAGATCCTACTCTGAGCTTGAAAATTTAAGGTTCTCACGTGAGACACTTTTTGAGCTTGCTCTTGAGCATGATCTGAGAATCTCAACTTTTCGTGTGACAAAATTATTTCATGCTCTTAAAAGAATCTTACCGAGCACGTTCAAGATCCTACTCTGAGCTTGAAAATTTAAGGTTCTCACGTGAGACACTTTTTGAGCTTGCTCTTGAGCATGATCTGAGAATCTCCACTTTTCGTGTGACAAAATTATTTTCATGCTCTTAAAAGAATCTTACCGAGCACGTTCAAGATCCTACTCTGAGCTTGATATCTTGATCTTGCCCTAAAAAAATTGGGCAAGATGTCCAAAAAACATAAAAATATGGACCTAAACATATCTTGCCCTTGAAAATATTAGGGCAAGAAATCCAAAAATGAAAAAAATATGGCCCTAAAACGCGTGTCAGGCGCCATCTTGTGAGCATGTCACATGCAACATGTTACATCGATCAAGCTCTTCTGATCGCGATCTTGATCATGCTCACGAAAGAGTCTTAATTATCATGCTCAAATAGGTACCGTAGGTGGCTCTAGGTGAGCATGCTCAAAAAGTCTGATCAAGCTCAATTTATCATACTCTGAGCATGCTCTTTGTGGGTTAGGGAATGAGAACTAAAATTATTATGAAAGATAGCTTGCTTGAACCAAAGTTAAATCACAATTTAGGTGAAAAATTCGAAAAGAAGCAAACTAAAACCAAAGTTTATTACAATCGAAATTCATATAAACGTAATGAGTTCGATTTAAATCAGAAGGTGTGGGTACAATTGCCTGATAATACCTGGTCTAAAGGATCAATCGTTAAGAAATGTTCAGAGCCTAGATCATATGAAATTTGTATGGATAATAATAGGGTTATTAGACGAAACTCTAAATTCATTCGACCTGATAGGTCAACAGTATCCAATCAAATTGATCGAAAGAAATGCAATGAGTCTAGTCGATACAGAATCAATCTCGATAACTTCTTCGCTGACAACTCACTGCATGAACCTCCTCTGAATTCTAATGCAAATGCCGCATCTCCCGTTCACCACCAACCAACTGCAACCTCAACAGAGAGTAATTCGAACCAACAAATGTTCCGACGATCATCAAGAATTCCAAAACCAGTACAAAGATATGGGAATTGATAAGAGAAGGGAGATGTAAAATAATGATCTCAGTAATCCGAGAAAAACAATAAATCAGTTGAATATCTCGAACAAAAACATAAAGACGTGTTTCATTGAAAAATCAAAAATAAAACAATCTATTAAATCTATTATAAAACAACATCTATTTAAATCAAATTTTAAATAAATTTTAAAATTTTTAGCTTCTTTGTAGTACTTTAAACACTCGCTTTATCATTGTTTCAAAGCATTAAAATTTAATTCGTAAATACTTTTTGAATTCTAAATCTAATTCATTTTAGCAAAAGCTATAAAAGTGATCAGTAGTTATTAGATGTTAAGCATATATTATTTGTATTATACTTTTCTATATGTAATGCCGATGTAATATAAAGAATCGTACACGATATTAAAGACTTATACAATAATGCCGACCTGTGTTCAGATCTAAAAAGTTTTATGACCATTTTCGATTGCATAACAAGGCACAATGTAGCGAGAAAGATTTTTTTTCTCCTTTATGATCTTTCGTGGGAAATTTATTGCTGTTAGTTACTTGCTGCTGAATTGAATGAATAAAGAAGCTATTTTGTAGCCATTTTTTCTTTAACATCATTTAATATATGTTTTTCGCATTTCTCTTTCTGCTTCTTTTATTATTATAATTAAGATTAACGGTCATATATTTTGCAGCACCATTTCTATTTGAAAGTCTATTTAAATCAAACGATGTAATTATTTTTGATCTTTATCACAATTGTTATTATATGTCTATTAAAATAAAATAAGTTTTAACACTGTCTTCTATATGGACAGTAGTAAATCTGGCAATGAGTTAAGAATATTTCTTAATATTATTGAACTTCTCACAGTACCGGATGATAATCATTCATTCAATCTGCTTCCGATTTTTTTTTTGCATTCACATGACATTAAATCCACTATAACAATTCTATGGAATTATGGTGCGTAAATAATTAATTGAATAATCTCAGAGATGTTTTATCCCACGCTTTGAATTGCATGAGGGTTCATTGTTGTTATTTTCCCTGCACACTTTATTTCAAATAGATGAATTTTGAAGGAAGACCAAGGTTTTATTTTTCGAAATGGGAAAAAGTCACCCCTCAATACATTTATCAATCTTTTTCTCATGCTCTACGGACTCGTTTTTAAAAATATTTAAACGTTTATTTAACTATGAAGTTAAAGTTTATTAACTATTACAAAGTCCTATTAACTATTACAAATCTTTCTGATATTATTATCACCAAGTTATCACGGGTAACCATAAGAAACATAATTAAAAGTAATGAGCATAATCAGTATCACAATCTCATATTTTAATTAATTATAATTTTTTCATTTTTAAACCGATTTTTTATAAAGTTTATAATTAAATTTATTAAATCAATGAAATTTCATTTCGTTTAACAGCTTCTGTTTAATTCATTTATGTATTTAGATTTTTTAAAAAATTTAAATGTGCATTTGTGATCATCTGAAGTAAGTAACATAAAAAAATTTTTTTTATATAAATTCAGACAAATACCGGTAAATGAATCATTATCATCGAAATAAAAACATGTTTTTAATTGCACTAAACGTTTTCATATGTTTTTTTTTCGTTGTCTTGTTACACCTTCTTTTTATAATTTGTGCGATTTTGAATTCAACGCAACAGTTTCCATAAAGCGACAGAACGAAAAGTGAGAAAATGTTAATATATTAATGCATATAGATACTTGTTAAAATTGAACAGGTCACAAGTTGAACACTTTGCAACGTTGCAAATATATAGGAAACTTGAAACAAAATCTATCTCGAGTTTTAAAAAAGCAACATTGATTAATTAAAAGCATTTTGATGTCAAGTGTTTTAATTATTTTATGCAATTTTGTCTTCTGAATAGTATGTATTTATTTCCCTCCCAATCGATCGAGAAAATAGAAATTCGAGATTACATTACAACAAGTAGGTTTTTTATATTCTCACTATTACAATTTCACTAAATGTATTTTTTCCTTCAAATGTACACTTATTAAATGAACGATGAAATATAAAATAGATACATAAACATTTTTTTTTAAATCTGGGTGTGATTTTATTAAATGTTTGACATGCATTTTACATCGTTTTAAAATAATAATGAAACTGTTTTCTTGTCGCATATTAATTTTAAGCAAGCAGTAATGTAAATGCTAGTTCATTTTTTAATTAAATTTTCTTAATATCGTTCACCTGATACTTGCCGGATTTCCATTGAATAAAAAATAAAAACAAAAATAATTTATAAAATCATTTAAGAGGTAATGATTTTTCAATACAAATTTATTACGTTATAATAATATAAGATTAGTGGATTAACAATTTTTTGAGTCGTTCACCAAAAATATTATTAAATTAGTGGGCCACATTTCATCAAATCCCAAAAGGCGATCATTAGCATTTAACATCTATCATTGTTCTTTACATTATAATTTTGTCGCATAGTAAATTATATTTTTAACAAGGCTTTACAACTCGAAAAGAAAATTTTGGCACCGAATTCTACTAAATCTATGTTTTTGATACCGAACATGGTTTAAGTGCTACTGGAATAAAGGATTATTATTATTAAGTGCTACTGGATTTTTGTTTTTGATTTCGGACATGATTTTGATGATACTGGATTTTCATATAAAGAATCATAGTACAAACTATTAAGGATCTGGTATAAACTAAAACACAGCTGGTATGATTTGGAATTTAGTTTACTAATCTAAAAGAGGAAAATACACTGAAGTTGCCGACATCCAAAGTACTAGCGATCTTTTTCCTAGTTTAAAAAATTTCATTTCATGGAAGAGGGGGATGCTTTTATGTGTCAAAAATGTTCTTAAGTCTCTCGATCAATAACACGAGGACTTTTGTATTTTTTTTTTTTTTCATATAAAAAATGAAGATAGAAATATCTACACGAATCTACATGTAGATGATTTTTTAAAACTACATGGAGACAGATTCTACAAAAGAAAGTATCTCTTTTCTTCAGATTTTAACACATGCAGACAACTTGCCAAAATTTAACACTGATTTTACATAAGTGCATAAATTCTATCAATTGGTGAATTATTTTTTAAGCAAGTGTCACGAACCTATCCTAAAAATCTACCTTAAAACATAGATTGTAAAGTACAATATTTAAGCACATGAGTTTTTAATTCCAATGTATGTATTTATGAAATGGACGAATGATATATTAAAGTTTGATTTTGGATTTTATTTTTGAATATAATTCTACTTCCCAAAAAAACCACTATAAGATCAAAACATGAGATTTAATTTCGAATATGGTTTCAGAAGCCACGTGATTATAGCACGTGTCTAACATTTGAGGCAATTAAAGATTTAAAATAAAAAATAAAGAATCGATTTTTGTGGGAGAATGTAACAGCATAAACTCGAGTATCAAATATATTGAGTGGCTATTGTTAAGATGTGAATAAAGTCAACATTAGGAATTTAGTACAGTCAGATAGGAACGAACGCATGCTATCTTTATTGATAAACGTATGCTCAACAGGAAGTTGCATTAATAGGGGATGTTAATAAAGAGTCGCAAAAGAGTCTGCAGCTTTGAATGTGTTTAATCTACATGGATTGTTTTAAAATGATGTAGGTACATAATTTTATTTAATTTAAAAAATTTTGAAAGAAAATTATTACCAAAAACAAGCTTTTTAGCCTACATATTTCCAAATTATCAAATTGGCTCGCTCAGGCAAATGACATATATCTGGATCAACTAGGACAAGATTAAATTAATATTTTTTTTTGAATATCCAAAAAGAGATCCAAAATAAACAAAAAAAGTCAACAGACATGATCGTCCTGGATGTAGAAAAAGCATTTGACAAAGTCTGGCAAAACGGACTATTGTACAAAATGCTCAAATTGAAATTTCCACTGCTACTTATAAAACTTTAAGCTTTTTCTTCAGTGATTTCACCAACTCTTTACAACATCTTCACGCATGATGTTGTAAGAGAGACAACTAACAATACCGGTCTTTTCGCAGATGAAACAGCATTATATTATTCTGCAGAGAACCTGGCCGATATTGTGACACATCTACAGCACACAGAAAGAAAAGTTCAACAATACATGAACAAATGGAAGATCAACCTCAACAAACAGAAGACTCAAGCCTTATTCATCACAAACAGGCACTCCAGGCAACTTCGAAGTAACAACATCAAATGGGAAACCGAAGCTAATCATCTGGGAACGGTGATCGAACCAAAAACAGATAGTTTTGAGTTTACTAGGGTCGACTCGATTTAGAGTCAGAATCTTAATAAAATTTAGAATTTTGGAATAGTTGGAATCGAGAATTATCAAAAAAGAAAGAGGATAAAGTTATTCCACGTTGGTATGTGGGGATCAAAAATTTCCTAAAATTAGTTTTTTTTAAAAAAAAACGAAAGTTTAAAAGATAAAATAAAAGATTTAAAGCTCTATAACATTCATTAGGCATCGACTTAATAAAATTGAAACTTATTTTTTTGTATGACATTAAAAAAAACAAACACGGTTTTATTCATTCTGATTCGATTCATCATAATCAATTTTTAACTCTCTTTTTTTCTTTACAAGTGTCGTGCTGTTTTTTTTTTTTTAAATAGTTTGTGTTCTGTATTTTTAGAAAATTAAATAATATCATCATTTCAATCTCTTTTAATAAATCACATTCCTTATTGGCAAATCAGCGGCGTTCGCTCTAGGAGAGTAATGGAGCACCATAATATCAATCAACCGTGCAGGCAAAGTCGTGAGTTATGCAAATCAAAATCTCTGCTTTCAAAGAATGAAATTGAAACGAATTCAAACTGTACTGTTAAAAGAAATATTTGTGTTATAATCGGAATAGGAATGAATTAAAACAAAATCAGAGCAACATGTAAAGCAGAGAGAGCAAAGTAATTAAAATATTGTTTGCAACATGTACAAATTGGAAAATTTATTTTTTTGATTCACGCGATACCATTTTACGATATGTAATGTAATGCATGCCATGTAAAGTAATAACAGCAAAAACATTACAAATCTATATGATAGATATCATAAGTAATCAAATTAAACATCAATTAGCAATATCCATTTTGTTATTTATATGCAAATTTCAATAAATTATTGACTTTAAGAAATGAAACTCAAATTTAAGAATTAATAGAGAATTTAAAAATACTTTGTTTGTCTACCTTTTTTTAACAATTTTAAGTTTTCATGATTTTTCAATTTTGTGGCTAAGCGAGAAATCCTTTATATATAATTTTTATAAAAAATTTAAGTTTCTCACGCTTGTGATGGTTATTCCATAATGAAGAGAACTATTGCGTTATATTTGCACCCGCAGATAATCAAACTGATGAAAAATACCAATGGAAGGGTGAGAAAATATATGAAAACTACAAACAAAGATGAGACATGATGAACGAATAATAGTAAAGTGGAAATGCATTGAATCTATTTCGGAAGAAATAAATTTTAGCAGGTCGCGTGGGTAAAAAGAAGAAGCCATAAAAATTAATATTACTGTTATTTTACTGGGGTGTGCTATGTCAAAATCAATAGTTTAAAATTTTAGTCATTTAATCCTATGAAACATACGTTTCATTGAAAATAATAAGTTGGAGAACTTGAACAATTATTTTAATAAAAGAACGTTTGCACCCTCATTTTAGTCCATGTTGTGAATATTTGGGAACAACGAATCATTGAAACGGTTATTATTTATTATTTTCTCTCAATACTATGGCCATAATGATGTCTCTTGTAATATGAAGAGTTGTTTAATTACATTAATTATACCTCAATCTAAAAATCACTAAAATGCAGATAGTACTGTCAAAATGCAGATGGTACTGCTAAAGTGTAAATGAAAGTTATTTTCCCAAAAATGCAGATAAATTGCTGTTGCTTTTAAAAGGTTTAATGCAGATGATTTTTATCGTAAAAAAGTGCAGATAAGATGCTTTCCAAATGTAGATGGTATGATTTTATTAAAATACAGATAAAAAGCTGTTTTAATGTAGATATTGTAACTTTGGATATTAAATATTTATTAATAGTATTTATATTCACTAGTTAAAATAGATCAAGCTATTGCTCTGTTATTTTTTTAAGGCATCTCCTTTTAATTTTATGTGATGTCGATGATTTTCTTGTGAAAGTTTCATATCTAAAATATATTAATTAAAATTAAGGTTTAGGTTTGACTTTATTGTTCTTAAACAATTAAAATAAATAATTAAGGACCCTGCTTCATGGCTAATTTAAACAACATTAAATCATCTGAAAGTTAATAATTCTTATCAACAATTTAATTTAATTTATTTCAAATTATTCACAGAAAAAAAATTTCTAAAGTGAATGAAACGTTTGCATGAATTAATATCATTAGACTTGTAAAATATGCAATTTACTTTAATTTGCAATTTACAACGAAAGCGCCACCAATCTTACATTACCTTCTTTATGTGTCATATGAAACAATATAAAATTATATTTTCAATTTATATAAGAGACCAATTCCAACGGAATTTTTCTGTCTCTATTTTCTAATTGAAGTGCATGTATATTAACAAGCGACAATTTTGTCACGGCCTGATTCAATTGCTGGCACTTTAAGAAAATGATAAATAATTTTCTTGCACATAAAATCATATTTGCACTCAATTTTTCTCACTCTTTTTTGCAATAAAAAAAATACACAAATGTAAAATTATCGTCTGTCCAGGAGCTATAATGTAATCAACTAACAAACTTCGCAGCCAATAATCAACTTGATTCTCTCATAATTTAAAAGTATACAATAAGGCAGTATATTCAAAAGCATGTGTATACGTGACATTAAAGAATTATAAAATTATTGCTCATATAAATATATAGGACTTTTATTCAAGTGCACTTGATTGTAAGACTTTGTGAAATTGTAGTACATGTGTGTTTTAGTGTAAAATTTATGATTCATGTTTGGTAAAAATTTTATTTTTCCACAAGACCTCATGATAGAAATGAGAAAATTGACGAATCTTTAAAAATATTTTCAAGAGATATATTATTTCTGGTGAGCTTAAGTTTAAAATAATTTTTAACAGGAATAGGGTCGTACCCTGTTTTTTCGTTATAAGCTACTACCCGTTACTAAGCTACTAGCTTAGTAAAAAATTTTTGAACTTGAAAATTTTTTTTGTAATCTTTACTAAGCTACTACCAAAAATATAGTTTAATTAATCTTTTTCAACTTTTTAAGTATCAGTTTCAATGTCTTATGACATTGTCAATGAAATAAAATCGAGAAGATAGCAAAATTTCTTTAATTAAGTTAAAAAATTCAAAATTTTCATTGAAGTTCAATTTCTTTACTAAGCTACTACTCGTTACTAAGCTACTGGTGATCCAAAAAAATCACTTTTTTATTCTTCTAAGCTACTAGCTTATAACAAAAAAACAGGGTAAGTTGTTTTTTTTTGTCAATTTTACAGTGTCAAGGTCGAATATTATAAAAAATCTAAAATCTGTAAACCCAAGCGATGCAAAGGAGGTTTAATAACTTCCGTTTTCATTCCATACTGAATCTATCATTAATGATTTTTTCGAATTACGTTCGCTTTTTAACTACACATCGTAGAGAGCCCGGATTTATTTTATTTGCTCAATTCTATCGAGTTTATTGACCAATCGAATATTTTTGAGGCATAAAACAATGGGGGTGTTGGACATCTGGCAGAAAGTAATTCCTAGGAATTCCTAGGAATTTACGCAGTTCCTAGGAATTTTTATGTAGAGATTTACGTAGGCTCCTTGGAATTCCTAGGAAATACTAGGAATTTTGGAAAATCCTAGTAATTCCTAGGAACCTTATTTTAGGAACTAAAATTTTTAAATGATTACTATGATTTCCTAGTATATACTAGGATTTCCTAGGATAGCTCATTAAATCTTGGAGGAATTTCCTCAAAATCCTAGAAGTTCCTAAGATTCCTAAGTATATTAAATGAATTCTTAAAAGAATTTCCTTACTATCTGTAGAATTTACTAAGGATCTTAAGATTCCTAAGGATATAAAATGAATTCTTCAAGGAATTTCCTAATACTAGATCCTTAGGATCTTTACAAATTTCTAGGAATTTTAGTAAAGATATTTACTTTTATGTCCTGTTAATGTTAAGATTTTTTTTTTTTTTTTTTTTGGTTTGTATTTCATTTTATTTGTAAGTAGCCAAATGGCTGTGTTACAAAATTATATAAAATTTTAGCTACATAGTGTAATTTTTATACTATTTAATGATTTAATTATTAGCATCACAATACATCTCATAGAAACATTCTTTAATTCTAGTCTTGAATAAACTCAATGAAAAAGTGTTCTTAACTGTCTGCTCAAGTGAGTTGTACAATGACAGTCCTCTAATGAAGAAAGTCTGACTTCCTAATTGTGTATGGGTGACTGGAATGACAAAGTTTTCTCTCTTTCTTGTTCGATAATTGTGTCTTTGATAGGCTGTTTGAATATTAATATTGTTTTTAAGCATGTTAGACGCGATTTTAAAAACTTGAATGCAAACACTAATTTGACAGAGTGTATTGACTGGAAGAATTCTTATGCTATACAATTCTGATCTGCTGCAGAACCAGTTTTTATTCAATAGAATTCTTAAGGACTTTCTTTGGGCAATTTCAAGCGAGTTTAAGTTGTACTGGGCTGCTGCTGACCACACAGTATTCATATACATAAGTCGCGACTGAACATGTGCATAATAAAGAGCTATCGCTGTTTTATCGCTTAGTAATTTTCTCACTCTCTTAACTGCATATGAAAACGATATAATTTTATCTTTAATAGATTGTATGTGATCTTTAAATGAAAGCGTTTCGTCAACTAATAAGCCTAACACATTTACTCTTTCTACACGTTCTAATGTCCTACCGTTGAATTGAATATTAAGCGACGTTTCCGTAAAGTTTTCGAACTTTTTTTTATTGTGGAACAATATGTATTTAGTTTTGTCAGGATTTGGAGTGAGTTGATTAAGATTAAGCCATTTACTAATTAGATCTAAGTCATGCTCCATCATATTCTTAAGTTCTTGTGGATTATCTGCTACATTAGTTAAAGACATGTCATCGGCATATAACGCTAGTTTGCCTACAATTCCAATATTAAAGATATCGTTTATGTATAAATTAAAGAACGGGTTTGATAATATGCCTCCTTGCGGAGTGCCTGCCTTAATGATTTTGAACGAGCTTATTATATTTGATATTTTAGTGGCTTGCTTCCTATCTTCAAGATATGATATCAGTAATTTGATGAAGGTTTTATCGAATTGAAGTGATTTTAATTTATTAATGAGTATGTCATGTCTAATGGAATCGAACGCTTTTGAGAGATCAATACATGTAAGAGATACGGCTTTTTTATTGTCAATACCGTTATAAATGTCATGAAGAATATGAGCTGTCGCGACTTCAGCATTTGAATTTTTAACGAAGCCGAATTGATTGCAATTGATAATATTATTACTGTCCAAATGATCTTGTAAGCGACGTTGTATGACGTACTCAAATACTTTTCCTACAATTGGGTTAACAGTTATTGGACGATAGTTATTTTTATTTTTCCTATCACCGGTTTTATAAATTGGTGTTACAACTCCAACTTTTAGTGCGTCAGGAAAAGTGCCATCACGAAGGTTTATATTTATCAACTTGGTCAAGGAACTTGTCAATGCTTTCCCGTGCATTTTAATAAAATTATTAGACATACCGTATATATCGATCGCACTAGAGCATTTTAAGTTGTTAATTATCATGCAAATCTCATCTTCAGTAGCTAATGGGCATGTAAAGTTATGACTAATCTCATATGACAGACTGTGATTAATTGGTGGTATATTTTGGACACATATATTATTAGGTGTTACATTGGCAATGTTGATAAAGAAATTATTAAAGTGCTCAGCAATTGCACTGGGATTAGAAACTGGTATACCATTTTCAGATAAGAGTGAGCAAGGTGGATCATGAATGTGTGACTTATTATACAAAACTGAGTTGATATTTTGCCAAGTTTTTCTTGGGTCATTGAGATTTTCCGCAAATTTCCTATCGTAATAATCTTTTTTAGATTTTCTTACGAGTCGGTTGACCAAATTTCTATAATACTTAAATCTTGTTTTAATCTCGATACAGTAGGGATGTTTTGCTTTTAAATTTATGAATTTATTCCTTATCTCAATGAAGTTGCGCGTTTTACTGTCGATATATGGCTTAATACATGATAGTTGAACTTTACTTTCAGCTGTGTTATTTATTATAATCTTCTGAATTGCTAGATTAAAGTCTTCAAATGTGTTACAGTCTAAGTTTTCGAGTACTTTGGAATTAAGAATTTTTTGATTATTTACGCGTTTGTACTGAATTGTCTTAGCATTTTCATATTCATTGGATTGCCTTTGTATGCTTAAGATAATATTCTTGTGGTCGGCTATATTGTCAAACAGAAACATTTCATGAGATAACGGATTCTTGTAGAAATGGAAGTCAGTAAATATGTGATCTATGCAAGTACTCGAATTATATCTATAGTTAATACGCGTTGGATATTCATTTGAGGTGGAGTTTAGGAATGACAGCCCATTTGAGTTTACTATGTCCTTATAATTATTTACAAGAAGAGCAGATCTATCGAACAGATTAATGTTAAAGTCGCCGAAGAAATATATTTTACTGTAAGTGTTTAATAAGAGATCAAGTTTGTTCAGGAATATTCTTCCGTCTTGATCAAGAGAATTATTCGGCTGCCTGTAGCAAAGACCTACGTGAATGTCTGCTTTTGTAAGCGAGATAATTATAAAGTTATTATTGTTGGTACATTCCTCATACACAATATTTGCTGTGTCAAATTCATTAAGGACAAAGATAGAGGCACCTCCACCTATAGAGCTGGTTCTGGTAGAGTGTACGGAGTGATAATTATTAAGATTGTAATACTGTTTTTCCGATGACTTTATCCATGTCTCTACTATTAACACCACATGAATTTTATAATTTACACTAGAGATGAAACATTGTAGATCATTCAGAGAATTTCTAAGAGACTGAGCGTTTATGTATAGACAGTTAAGATTGTTTTTATATTGAATGTTGCTTGGAAGGCTATTGTGATGCTTTACATTTGGTTGTATTTCAAAATTATTGTTTATATCCATTTTTTTGTTTTAGTTATTCAAATATAATCCAAGAAAGAGAGGAAATTAAATTTTGTTGCTTTATTTAAATGTGATTTTCGATACTGAAAGTTGTGTGTGAGAGCCCTGTTAGAACAATGAGCATATGTTAATGACTTGCATTTTAGTTATAGTGACTGACTAAAAAAGTTATCTTGCTTTATTCTAATTGCTATGAGTAATAATGTAGTATCAACGATTCAACTCTTTTCTCCTCTTGACTTGTTAGTATTCGATTGGATACGGAGTTAACGAAGCATGTACACTTAACGCTTTCACGTTATTGTAATTGATAAATAGAATAGACATTTTGAATGTTTACGATCGTAACTTCATGGCAGTTTTATCGTTAAACATACGAAACATCACATTCATTGCCAACATACATATTCCCATTAAATATCATGGATTCGTCTGGTGACCTAGTGAAATCTAATGTCGCACATTGCTCGTCGCGTATAAAAGCGGACACCGACTATCGTGAGAGCCGAAATTTGCACTAGTAACGTTTTCACATTACAATGATCTCAACGTGCTTCTCATAAAGAAGCCGTATTCAAGGTGGTTCAGCGAGTATAGTTTCGAGCCAACTGCCTTGCTTCCATTTGAAAACGTGTTTAGACCATCTACGAATTACCGTTAAATTTCACGATTCCGTCTATGACCTAATGAAATCTAAGGGCGTGCTTTAAAAACGCGATATTGTCATATTAATGACTAGTGTGTATTATGTGGATGTAATTAAAGTAATATATAAGCTGTTAGCAAGTGTATGTTTGCTAATTTATGACATTATTGAAATCGAGAAACGTGACACGAACTTTTTTTTTTTTTTTTTTTTTTATTTGTTTTATAGTCAAGAGACGTTGAAATACTGATATAACATATAAAGTATGAATAAGTATGAGCAATTACCATGAGATCATTATGATGTACTATTATTATGCAAGATTTCTCTCATTAGATCTAAAAAGTATCTCGATATTATCATACAGAGACAAGAAAACGTAGGGCGTTTTGTAACGTCTCTTTAGAATTCGAATTTTGCTATTAGATACATTTTAGTACAAGTACTAACACTTTGTTTTGATTTTTGATTCTGTGTGATCTTTTTGGCAGATTAAATTATTGATTGAGTGAATTCGAAAGCAAAATCAGGCAGACTAACGGACTTATCTCTACTGATGGTGACAGGACTATCAACAGAACTTTCAGGATCGTTCTATTTTCGAAAATTAATTGCTGAATAATATTTTTATGTTTTTTTTTCTTTTTCTTTTAGGCGATTTAATGTACTTTATTATTTAGAGGAAACTCACAGATTATTCCATTGGAAATTGGATGTTATTAGAGCTGAATAGATCCGTGAGCTGCTCAATATCGTTGATTTGAACAGGCTTCTTGTCTTTGATTCGGATTCTCATAGTTCCATTCGATATCCAGACACCTTCAATTGATGGATTTTTTTTCTTTGCGTTCCTTGCCTTGTTGAATAGTTCCCGGTTGATAGAAGTCATTGGTGTACGGAATTCGATAGCATTAGCTCTGTTGACGTCGGAATCTTGAAGAGTGAATATATTTTCATTGAGGATAGGAATGTACTTCTTATTGACATCGCGTTGCTTAGTTTTCAGGAAGTTGAGAAACTTCTTTTTATCATTCATCGTATTGAAGTGTAAATGAGCAGATTTAGACTTATATTTCGCATTCGATGAAAAATTATGGCTCATGAGTGTCTCTTTGATGATGTTGTTACTCCATTTGTTCATGTCCTCAAGAAATTTCTCCTCTTTTATAGTTGATGCTATATTGACCATTGTGATTTCTTTCTCAAGCATCATTTGATTTATGGCATTCAATTGGCTATCATGGTTCTTAATTTTTTTTTGGATCTCTACGTTGTCTACTTCGAGATTTATTATTTCTCCTCTCACATCTTCAAGATCTTTCTTAACTTGATTAACATCAGCTATCATTGTGTCAACTTTGCTGTCAAAGTGTCTGTTCCACTCATCCATTTTCTGGCTCATCGATGTCATTTGTCCTCTCATTTCTTCCATGAATAATTTAAGATCCTTTTCGACATTTGACATACTGCTGCACTTCTTTTTTGGACTTGTCTGTTCTTCAGTTGGCGATAATTCCCAGTGCTTTCTTGCGGTCAGTTTTGGTGTTTGATTTGCTTTAGGAATCAGAGACTGTGTACTTTCTATGATAGGAGATTCAGGCATAATAAGAGATGAGCTTTTTGAGGTTTATCAATGTTTGGAGCTCAATTATTTCAGGACACTTTCCGGCGTTTATAGCTCAAATTTCCACTTAGTCTTAATGAAAACGCAACTTGGTGGTACTTATGATGTTCTTGGACAATATATTGAATTTTATTTAGTTAAAATGACATAGTTATAATTAAAAAATACTTTTTCTTGACATGCACTTTCGTAGCTATTTATATTTTTTCTTTGCAATAAACTAACGAGTGCCTATTAAAAAATTGGAGAAAGTCCTGGTGTTATATATTGTTTATGCTTCAAAAATATTCGATCGGTCAATAACTCGAAAGAACTGAGCTGATTAAACAAACCCGAGCATGGTTAAAAAGTTTTTCTTCGCCCGATCAGCCGAACAACCGAACAAAGTGTACCAATAAGCTACCTTTAAGAAACAAGTTTGAAAAATGCGGTAAAATTTTTTAATTAGGAAATTCCTACGTATTCCTTGTAAAATCTTACGTAAAGTAACAGAAATTCCTAGGAATTACTTTCTGCCAGATGACCATGAGCCAAACAATGGCTTTGTGCTATCATTAATGATTTTTTACTTCATATGAAAAATACTTGATGAGTGCGTTTGAAAATTTGCACCAAATTACCTGAAACTTGGTATACAAGTCTAGTTTAATGTGGCTAGGTACTTTGTTTTGTTATATTATGGGTCATGCAATTGTACAGAGTTGCAGAAATCAACCGTACGTAAGGACATGACCATTCAAGTTATTTTGGATGTCAAAAAAAAAAAAAAAAAAATCATAGATCAAGATACATTAAGTATTATTGAAATGTATTAATAAAACTAGTGTATCGGGTAGAAACCCAATATGGATATATATACACCGTACCATCAAAAGTCTTATGGATAGACCAAGATTTGCTCACCATAAGTTTGAAGGGTGGGCGTGAAGTACGGCCGAGACCCATATCGACACAGTTCAAAAGTTATACCTAATTTATGTCATAATTATGTCAGCTTCAAAAACACTTAGTTTGAATTTTACTTCACACTTATTTGAACCACATTTTCTCGTAAATGTTAAAATATTATTAAAAAGTAATTAATCCTGAATTATGTCGCTATTTTGTCAAGAGTTTTAAGATAAAGAATTTGTTTTTTGGTTTCCACAGTGAAGAGTATGAACAAAATTCAGATGGGGTAGTCGAAATTTTAGATTTCGTTTTTTAAAGCTATACATTACAAAAAAAAAAAATGGTATGTGATTTATGTCAGAATTATGTCAATTCAAATAAAACATCCAAAAAATTTTTTTGACAAAAGTACACCATAGAAAATCAATTTTCAATTTTGGACTAGGGGCGGCCCTAGTCAAAATCAATTTTGTCACTTTTTTTCTTCGAGGGTTTATACAAATGGATTGAAACTTTGCATAAATATTCTAATGCTTAAAACAAATACAAATAAAACATCTTAAAATTTTTCTGAGCAAAGAACCAAGTAGGAAATACATTTTCAATTTTGGACTAGGGGCGACCCTAGTCAAAATTAATTTTCTCACTTTTTTTCTTCGAGGATTTATACAAATGGATTGAAACTTTGCATAAATATTCAAGTGCTTAAAACAAATACAAATAAAACATTCAAAAAATTTTTTGAGCAAAGAAACAAGTAGGAAATACATTTTCAATTTTGGACTAGGGGCGACTAGTCATAATCAATTTTGTCACTTTTTTCTTCGAGGTTTTATAAAAATGGATTAAAACTTTGCATAAATATTCAATTGCTTAAAACAAATACAAATAAAACATTCAAAAAATTTTTTGAGCAAAGAACCAAGAAGGAAATACATTTTCAATTTTGGACTAGGGGCGACCCTAGTCAAAATCAATTTTCTCACTTTTTTCTTCGGGGTTTTATAAAAAAAAAACTTTGCATAAATATTAATATGCTTAAAACAAATACAAATAAAACATCCTCAAATTATTTTGAGCAAAGAACCAAGTAGGAAATACATTTTCAATTTTGGACTAGGGGCGACCCTAGTCAAAATCAATTTTCTCACTATTTTCTTCGAGGTTTTATAAAAATGGATTGAAACTTTGCATAAATATTAATGTGCTAAAAAAAAATACAAATAAAACATCTAAAAAATTTTTTGAGCAAAGAACCAAGAAGGAAATACATTTTCAATTTGGACTAGGGTCGACCCTAGTCAAAATCAATTTTCTCACTTTTTTCTTCGAGGTTTTATAAAAATGGATTGAAACTATGCATAAATATTAATGTGCTTAAAACAAATACAAATAAAACATTCAAAAATTTTTTGACCAAAGAACCAAGAAGGAAATACATTTTCAATTTGGACTAGGGGCGACCCTAGTCAAAATCAATTTTATCACTTTTTTTCTTCGAGGGTTTATACAAATGGAATGAAACTATGCATAAATATTCTAGTGCTTAAAACAAATACAAATTAAAAATCCTAAAATTTTTTTGAGCAAAGAACCAAGAAGGAAATACATTTTCAATTTTGGACTAGGGGCGACCCTAGTCAAAACCAATTTTGTCACTTTTTTCTTCGAAGGTTTATCCAAATGAATTGAAACTTTGCATAAATATTCAAGTGCTTAAAAAAAATACAAATAAAACATTCAAAAATTTTTTTGAGCAAAGAACCAAGAAGGAAAAACATTTTCAATTTTGGACTAGGGGCGACCCTAGTCAAAATCAATTTTCTCACTTTTTTTCTTCGAGGATTTATACAAATGGATTGAAACTATGCATAAATATTCTTGTGCTTAAAACAAATACAAATTAAACATCCTAAAATTTTTTTGAGCAAAGAATCAAGAAGGAAATACATTTTCAATTTGGACTAGGGTCGACCTTAGTCAAAATCAATTTTCTTACTTTTTTCTTCGAGGATTTATACAAATGGATTGAAACTATGCATAAATATTCTGGTGCTTAAAACAAATACAAATTAAACATCCTAAAATTTTTTTGAGCAAAGAACCAAGAAGGAAATACATTTTCAATTTTGGACTAGGGGCGACCCTAGTCAAAATCAATTTTCTCACTTTTTTCTTCGAGGTTTTATAAAAATGGATTGTAACTTTGCATAAATATTAATATGCTTAAAACAAATACAAATAAAACATCCTCAAATTATTTTGAGCAAAGAACCAAGTAGGAAATACATTTTCAATTTTGGACTAGGGGCGACCCTAGTCAAAATCAATTTTCTCACTTTTTCCTTCGAGGTTTTATAAAAATGGATTGAAACTATGCATAAATATTAATGTGCTTAAAACAAATACAAATAAAACATTCAAAAATTTTTTGACCAAAGAACCAAGAAGGAAATACATTTTCAATTTGGACTAGGGGCGACCCTAGTCAAAATCAATATTGTCACTTTTTTTCTTCGAGGGTTTATACAAATGGAATGAAACTATGCATAAATATTCTAGTGCTTAAAACAAATACAAATTAAACATCCTAAAATTTTTTTGAGCAAAGAACCAAGAAGGAAATACATTTTCAATTTTGGACTAGGGGCGACCCTAATAAAACCAATTTTGTCACTTTTTTCTTCGAGGGTTTATCCAAATGAATTGAAGCTTTGCATAAATATTCAAGTGCTTAAAAAAAATACAAATAAAACATTCAAAAATTTTTTTGAGCAAAGAACCAAGAAGGAAAAACATTTTCAATTTTGGACTAATGGGGACCCTAGTCAAAATCAATTTTCTCACTTTTTTTCTTCGAGGATTTATACAAATGGATTGAAACTATGCATAAATATTCTTGTGCTTAAAACAAATACAAATTAAACATCTTAAAATTTTTTTGAGCAAAGAATCAAGAAGGAAATACATTTTCAATTTTGGACTAGGGGCGACCCTAGTCAAAATCAATTTTCTCACTTTTTTCTTCGAGGTTTTATAAAAATGGATTGAAACTTTGCATAAATATTAATGTGCTTAAAATAAATACAAATTAAACATCCTAAAATTTTTTTGAGCAAAGAACCAAGAAGGAAATACATTTTCAATTTTGGACTAGGGGCGACCCTAGTCAAAATCAATTTTCTCACTTTTTTCTTCGAGGTTTTATAAAAATGGATTGAAACTTTGCATAAATATGAATGTGCTTAAAACAAATACAAATAAAACATCCTAAAATTTTTTTGAGCAAAGAATCAAGAAAAAAATACATTTTCAATTTGGACTAGGGTCGACCCTAGTCAAAATCAATTTTCTTACTTTTTTCTTCGAGGTTTTATAAAAATGGATTGAAACTTTGCATAAATATTAATGTGCATAAAACAAATACAAATAAAACATTCAAAAATTTTTTTGAGCAAAAAACCAAGAAGGAAATACATTTTCAATTTTGGACTAGGGGCGACCCTAGTCAAAATCAATTTTCTCACTTTTTTTCTTCGAGGGTTTATACAAATGGATTGAAACTATGCATAAATATTTTAATGCTTAAAACAAATACAAATAAAGCATCCTAAAATTTTTTTGAGCAAAGAACCAAGTAGGAAATACATTTTCAATTTTGGACTAGGGGCGACCCTAGTAAAAATCAATTTTCTCACTTTTTTTCTTCGAGGGTTTATACAAATGGATTGAAACTATGCATAAATATTCTAGTGCTTAAAACAAATACAAATAAAACATCCTAAAAATTTTTGAGCAAAGAACCAAGTAGGAAATACATTTTCAATTTTGTACTAGGGGCGACCCTAGTCAAAATCAATTTTGTCACTTTTTTTCTTCGAGGTTTTATACAAATGGATTGAAACTATGCATAAATATTCTAGTGCTTAAAACAAATACAAATAAAGCATCCTAAAATTTTTTTGAGCAAAGAACCAAGTAGGAAATACATTTTCAATTTTGGACTAGGGGCGACCCTAGTCAAAATCAATTTTGTCACTTTTTTTCTTCGAGGGTTTATACAAATGGATTGAAACTATACATAAATATTCTAGTGCTTAAAACAAATACAAATAAAACATCTTAAAATTTTTTTGAGCAAAGAACCAAGAAGGAAATACATTTTCAATTTTGGACTAGGGGCGACCCTAGTCAAAATCAATTTTGTCACTTTTTTTCTTCGAGGTTTTATACAAATGGATTGAAACTATGCATAAATATTCTAGTGCTTAAAACAAATACAAATAAAGCATCCTAAAATTTTTTTGAGCAAAGAACCAAGTAGGAAATACATTTTCAATTTTGGACTAGGGGCGACCCTAGTCAAAATCAATTTTGTCACTTTTTTTCTTCGAGGGTTTATACAAATGGATTGAAACTATACATAAATATTCTAGTGCTTAAAACAAATACAAATTAAACATCTTTAAATTTTTTTGAGCAAAGAACCAAGAAGGAAATACATTTTCAATTTTGGACTAGGGGCGACCCTAATAAAACCAATTTTGTCACTTTTTTCTTCGAGTGTTTATCCAAATGGATTGAAACTTTGCATAAATATTCTGGTGCTTAAAACAAATACAAATAAATCATTCAAAAATTTTTTTGAGCAAAGAACCAAGAAGGAAATACATTTTCAATTATGAACTTGGGACAGGTCTAGTCAAAATCTCGTTTTTCACTTTTTTTTCCTTCGAGGATAAATCCAAATACAGTAAAATTTTGTATGAGCATTCTTATCTTCAGGTTACACATTTCTGAATTAATAAAAATCATTTTTTTGGACAAAATTTTAAGTCACGTTGTTTTTGAATGTACAACTTAATTTATAAAATTTGGGTCTGACGACATATAGAATACATTTCTTGCTTTAGATATTTAAAACTGTTTTGTATAAATATTAGTATACTCACACAAGGTTTTACTGTAATTGGATAAACCTTCGAAGAAAAAAAGTGAAAAACTAGATTTCGACTAGGGTCGCCCCTAGTCCAAAATTGAAAATGTATTTGTTATGTATTGTTTTAAGCACTAGAATATTTATGCAAAGTTTCAATCCATTTGTATAAACCCTCGAAGAAAAAAGTGACAAATTTGATTTTGACTAGGGTCGCCCCTAGTCCAAAATTGAAAATGTATTTCCTACTTGGTTCTTTGCTCAAAAAAATTTTTTTCATCCAAAGTTTAATGTAAAATAAAAAAAAATCACAGTGAACTTTTAATTTGAAAAATTCGTAAGAAAGGAAAGTTTTTTGCTTTTTCTGAAGCAACGGCTGTTCCTACCTTTCCCAAAAACAATACTCCTCTTCTATAGAGCAGCACGGATCAAATGTAAAAAACCAGAAGTCTCTACAATGTCTCGTTATTCAGATTTCTTGCTGATTAACTTGCTTGCTTGTTTACTTACAGAAAGCGTATTTTACGATTTTACCACAACCAATTTGAAATCTGTTTTTTGAAAATGATGTAAAATTTCAGGCACAAACTTTTCTTTTGTGACCTTTTATAACCAATTTTGCTTTGTTTTCACACAAAATGCGAAAAACTGATTTTTCAATCTGAACAAAACCAATAGATTCACACGTGAAAACGGTGTGAATATAATAAACAAAAGTTCTCGCGTCATTGATTGAGGAACTTAGGTGCATTTTTGACGCAGCGAACAGGATATTTTTACAACCAATTCCGAGTTAATAATGTGCTGAAACGTGCTAAACAAAAGGCATTGAAAAACGCTGAAATTTCACACTCAATGAAAAGTGCCTAAATTCCGCTTTTCTCGATATTTATTTCAATGCCTTAAAGGCTAACGTTTCTCCGTAAAACAACTTAAAATATAAAATTAATACACAATTTAAATTAATTAAAATTGTGCTTACAAAATTTTGTGCCTTTGACACCTAGATTCAAAAGAAAGTTTGGATACGAGGTTATGAAAAGTAACAAAAAATTGCCTGATGGGCGTTAAACAAGAGAAAATTCGAATTTGTCAGTTACAAATTCGCGTAAATGAAAAAGAAGGAAGGAACAATTTAAGTTTTAAAATTAGTTTAATCTAGTAAAATTCAAATTTAAATTCAAAATATTGATTGTCACTTTCAAATAGTGACAAAGCGAATAGCTCCAAAAGTTTGACTTTAGCAAATCATCTTAGAAAAATATTAAACATTAGGTACAGTCAAAAGTTTTTACCGCATTTTCCTTAGGAAACAATGCGATTAAAGGTCGACTTTGGCTGGCTGGCTGCCTCAAAAACTTGGAACTGGAAGTACTTAAAGACTTCTAGTTTTTTGCTGATGTATCACATCTGTTACGGCGGTTTCTATACTAGTTTTGTATGAAGTTATGACACAGCGTAAAATTCAGTGGCTAATGAGAAATTTTTCAGAAGGGGCTCAAAATGTTTATAAAAATATTTGTCATTATTTTGCAACTGTACGGATATTTAAAAACAAATCATATTTTTTTTAAAAAATTAAGTTTCAGTTAAAAGGTTTTTTTATTTTTTTCAATTAGATTTGCCTAAAATTGGACATCATTTATTCAAAACAACTCTTAATATGTTTTTGCTTTCTTTAATATTATAGACATTTTTGAAGCAAATTATTATTTTTCATGAAATATTTAAACAACTTCTTGTCTGACCTTTTGACATTGTTTATTGTTTCTCTTTCTGTTTTTTTCAAGTTTCATATTATTGAACCAATAATGTTGTATAGATATATGAGTTTTTATTTTCTTTCCTACACATACTTTTTGTATACCGCAATCATAAGTAACACTGATTTTTCTACAGTGGATACAGTTCCAACTTGATTGCTATAGGGAAGAATATCTTTGAGTTTTTAATGTTAAAGCACAACATGAGAAATATAAAAAGAAGTTGAACGTGAATCACACTTTTGCTGCTTCCGCACAGTACGAAATGATGAACTTGAAAATTTAAGATAAACATAGCATTTTTACGAATTGAAAGGCATTGTTTTCATTATCACTATTAAATATCTAATTAAACTCCTTCAAATTATTAAAAAATTTGTTTCTGTATATTAAAACTATTTTCACATGACTTCTGTTTACAAAATTTCAGACCTCCTCTACCCCTAAACAGTGACAGCGATAAGATTTTATTATTACCAATAAGTACCAAATGATTATATTCACATTTCACTATGGGGCAAAATGAAAAAAAAAGGGACTTTCACTTTGAAAAATGGACTTTTCCGATTTACACTTTTTGGGTGATTTTTTCTTGTAGAGGACATAAAAGTAGATAGAAATGCCAAATTTCAGGTCATTTGGTGCTGATTTCGCGATTCTAGAGCTGTTTGAAGTTGAAAACTAGTGAAAATTCTGGTTTTTTCATACCATGTTTGAACCGGGAAATATCTTAACTGGTTTAAGATATTGCAAAACGGTTTTCAGTTCCTATTAGTAGTATATAAGAGCTTTATTTTGACATATAACAAAGTTTAGGTTCTGAATGTTTTCGTGCCATTATGGTAGAACATATGTGAAAATTTCAGGAAAATTATCTTCAAACAAGCCGCAACTATCATAAATGAAGAGTTTCCAGGCAAGTAAAAACGCAGTTTTGTAGCCCCATATATCTAGTTTTCAAAACTGTATAAACTTTGAAAAAGTAAGCTAACGTAATTGAGTTATGTTGATTTTAGTAGGTCGTTGAGTATTTGGCCAAAAACTAATAATTCTTTTAAAAATACGAAAACATAGTTTTAAAAATAGTTTTTTGGTGTTTTCTTATGAAAAATAACAATTTAAATGATTTTGTGAAGAAAATTTTTCAAAAACTTCAAAATCTTTCGAGATATAGGGGGTATGTGCTCTCCATCGATTTGGCCATTTGTCACCCTACTTAAACCACTATAACTTTTTTTTGAAAAAATATTTTTTAATTCTGTTTTCGGATTATTGTAGCCTAATGTAATACCTATCCAACGATATATAATACTTGCTAGTTAACTTAGTCCTGGTTATTTATAGGGCTGTTGATTGTGACATACGCAGTTTTTGAAATATTCCCAAAAATTGCATTTTCAAAAATACCACTTTTAAGCAATCTCGAGTATTTTTTTAGAACTTTTTTATGTTTATTTATGACATTTATGAGATTATAAAGCCAAAAAATTAAATTTAGAAACTTTTTACTTCCCTAGTTAACAACTTTGTAAAGTACCCTTGGTAGTCACTATCAGGTGTGAAAATCTCAGTTTTGAAACTATTTTATATATATACTCGTGAAATTCTCTCTACACATCATATCAGTTTTGAACTTCATTGAACAAGTCACTTTCAAAAATGAACCAAAATTCAACACTTACGAAGAAAACACTCTGTGAAATTCTTCGCGACAAAACGTTAAATCTTGCAACACAGCACACGTACTGTTTGGCAGTAATAGAAGAAATTCATGGGAGAGAATTAGCGGAATCACAGAAACCAAGTTTAATTAATAAATTAAACAAGCTGAAGTCAAAGTCAAAAATGTTTTGTAATCAGTCAAATTGGAATAATGCATTAAGAGATCATGCAGATTTCTATGAAGAGGAATTTGAAGTTGACTCACGATACTTCAGCGAATCTAGTGGAGGGATTCTTTTTGAGGAAGAATCTATATATGAAGCAGAAAATGTTACTGACACAGATGAAGATATGGATGAGATTGAATACATCGTCCATGACATAGAGCCTTCATCCAGCAAGGGCATCAAGAGGAAATCATTTGAACAACTAACAAGCGATAAGCATCGACGTAGAAGAGTGGACGAATTAGATATCAGTTTAAAAGAAGCAAAAGGATCATTGTTATCAGTTCTTCACTTGGCACTTCGCCTTTCTAAAGAAGAAGGAAAAGTAGAAGGAGCTAAAATGTTAAAAGAATTTATTAAGGCGTGCCAAAAAGGAGAGGATCTTCCAGAAAAAACTACATCAAAACCTAAACAACTAGATATACATGTAGCTCTAGGTGTAAAAGCCTTTAACAATTTATCTCGAAATCAGTACAACAATATTCGACAAGTCCTGAAACTGGAATGCGAAAACGTTTTACCGACAGCTAAAAAATTGTTGAGGTTAGAGAAACAATGCTATCCTGATGACATAACGGTCACCGATACAAGAGCCGTTATTCCACTAAAAAATTTGACACAACTCACCACAAAAAGAGTTATTGAAGCACACAATTCAGAAATATACGACAAAATCAAAATATTACCTTCAGAATCAACTCCAAAAGTTATTCATGCAGAAATGATCGTCACATGGGGGATGGACGGAACAACAGGACAGTCACAGTATAACCAAGGAAAAACAAATTCAAGAAATCAAGAACGAGATAGAACACAACCGAATCAAACGACTAATAATGAAATTATAGAAGACAAATCACTATTGACAGTTAGTATGAGTGTTCAGCAACTACGACATGAAGACGAAAACGGAAATTATATCTGCTTATGGGACAACGAAAACAGTCAATCTGTATACTCAGTACGACCAATACAACTTGAACATGCCAAAGAAACCAGAGTAAATGTTAGAAGGATATATGAAGATATAAAAAATCAAATATCAAAACTTGAACCACAGAGATTCATAGACAAGACCATGAATATTCTGAAGAAGCAAACAACGAATGAATAAATAAATTTCATTAAATATGATAAAAAAATGTAAATTAAATTTCTTGACAAATAAACAAAATTTCATTAAACTAAAAATTAAACTTTATTAATTTTACCTATTATAGTTGCGTATCAGAGTATTTTTTTTATTACTCTAATGATAATAGCTTTTTTCAGACTTAACATTTCTTAAAAAAGTCCAAAAAATACTCGAGATTGCTTAAAAGTGGTATTTTTGAAAATGCAATTTTTGGGAATATTTCAAAAACTGCGTATGTCACAATCAACAGCCCTATAAATAACCAGGACTAAGTTAACTAGCAAGTATTATATATCGTTGGATAGGTATTACATTAGGCTACAATAATCCGAAAACAGAATTAAAAAATATTTTTTCAAAAAAAAGTTATAGTGGTTTAAGTAGGGTGACAAATGGCCAAATCGATGGAGAGCACATACCCCCTATATCTCGAAAGATTTTGAAGTTTTTGAAAAATTTTCTTCACAAAATCATTTAAATTGTTATTTTTCATAAGAAAACACCAAAAAACTATTTTTAAAACTATGTTTTCGTATTTTTAAAAGAATTATTAGTTTTTGGCCAAATACTCAACGACCTACTAAAATCAACATAACTCAATTACGTTAGCTTACTTTTTCAAAGTTTATACAGTTTTGAAAACTAGATATATGGGGCTACAAAACTGCGTTTTTACTTGCCTGGAAACTCTTCATTTATGATAGTTGCGGCTTGTTTGAAGATAATTTTCCTGAAATTTTCACATATGTTCTACCATAATGGCACGAAAACATTCAGAACCTAAACTTTGTTATATGTCAAAATAAAGCTCTTATATACTACTAATAGGAACTGAAAACCGTTTTGCAATATCTTAAACCAGTTAAGATATTTCCCGGTTCAAACATGGTATGAAAAAACCAGAATTTTCACTAGTTTTCAACTTCAAACAGCTCTAGAATCGCGAAATCAGCACCAAATGACCTGAAATTTGGCATTTCTATCTACTTTTATGTCCTCTACAAGAAAAAATCACCCAAAAAGTGTAAATCGGAAAAGTCCATTTTTCAAAGTGAAAGTCCCTTTTTTTTCATTTTGTCCCATAGTGCATTTACGAATATAAAATAAAAAGACCACAGCATCGTTTTAATAATTCTTAAAAAATTGTAGTTATATTTAGGAACAGATTTTCAAAAATAATATTTTAAACCCCCCAGGAGTGAGCGCTTTACTTCTGTTTATCGATTCAGTATTCATTTAGAAATTGTTTGAGTAAGTGTTAGAATTAATATTATATAAATTAAGCATTCTGATAAACTTTTGAATAAAGTGAAATAATTAAAATATAATGCCAACAGTAATTGATATGTCAAAAGAGCAAGTGCATCGTAACAGAAAAAATCGTAATGGCATACAAATTGGATGTTTTCGGTTTTGTACATGTATACATCTTGGATTTCTATCATCAAGAAGTGGCATGTTAAAGTTATTCGAATTACTTTTAGCGAGTTGCTGTGAAACATTATTAATAAATTTTGGCATGAGAGAATTATCTGTAACTGCATTTCACAGCTTTTTGACAACCGTTTCTGCGTGCCTATCAACAACATTCATTTTATGTCTGTGTTATACTCTCTCATCCAGAAGCTATTGTTTAATTAGACAATCACTTTTTGTAAGTTCATTAATCAAATTTTTTTTTATTTATTTGTGATAATCTTTGACATTTAACATGTAAATGTTGACAGACGTTTATTAGTATATGATTTAAAATTTGTTACTGTGGCTTGTTATAGGAAATTATATTTAATGGATTAGCTTGCTTTTCATTCGGAAGCGCCGCTTTGTACATGGGATTTATATCAAAATTACCAAGCTATAGAAACATCTTACTTTTTACAATTAACAATACCAATCCAGCACTTACTTCCATTTATGTATGTAATTAATAAATAATTATGATTTTAATAGATTATTTTAAGCAAAGTTTTAATATTTATTTTCAGTATGTTGGAACGCTTCTTGCTGTAGTTTATTTTGCTGATACTGTGGTTGCTTACAAACATTATCGTGATTTTAAGGATTAATAATATACAAGTATATTTGTTTTAAAAAAGATAAGCTTAATTATTAATTATGAAGTTCGATTTCAATAAAATATTTAAAAGCCAAAAATAATCTACAATTTAATGCAGTATTTTTTGGGGTACTTTTTCATTAGACAGGTAAAATTGAAACTTTGGACATGTACAGTTACAGGTTAGAATGCACAGGATTTTCCATAACTGAAAAAAATGGAAGGTCGACCTTAAATAATTTTGATGAAGTTTAGGTACGTGATGAATAACTTTAAAGACATAAATCATTAATTGAAAACAAAAATAACAAAATAACACTGGAAGTGCCATAACTCCAAAACTATAGGTAAGACTAAAATAATTCCATCAGCTTTACGCTGCTGAGAAAAAGTTGATATGTTTTGATAAATAACATGATAGTGTTTCGATAGAAAAAATATTTATCTACAAGTAGTACTGTCCGAAATTTTACCAGTCCATATTCCCGTTATTACAGGCAATTTCAAAAAAAAAATTGGGGATAAAATTGAACGTATTTAGGAGATCAGTTTTGATACATAATATGTATAATTAAGTTTAATTCCGTAATTAGTCTGAAAGTGGCATGCAAATGCACGTAATAGGAACGTAATTCTGACAAAGTTGCATCTCGATCTTAGGACCTGTTCCCGCTAACTTTAAGCACACAAGAGGGGTAAAAGAAGTACAGAAAGTACAACAAAGTGTAGCGTGTGTGTTATAATTGAGCATTGTGGTGCTGCAAGTGTATTATAGTCCTTGCACCGACAAGGCTTTAAACAAGTAAAAGGATTTTCTAATCATAACGTAGAATTAAACACCAAATTTTATTGAAAAATTTAATAACAAAAATCAAGAACAAAAAATCAACAAATAATTTTATAAAAACTGTATTAATCAAAATTTTCTTGATGATTTGCATCTTCATTAGTATGATCATGGTGCTCAGAATGTTCTTCATGATCTTCATGAGGTGGAATTACTTTGACATGGCCATGCTCGTCGCTTTGAGTATTATAATACTCAATGGGAACCTTTACTATGAAAGGTTTAACTGTATATGTATAAGGATATTTTATAGGTACATATACGTAATACGGAACTTTTACTTCTTTTATAATTGGAACTTCTACTTTTTTAATGACTTCATACTTTTGAACATGATGATGATGTATTGTATGAATATGTTCGGACTCATTTTTCAGTTCTTCAGTTTTACATAAAACTAAAACAAACAGTGCTAAAAAGCACGCCATCTGTTAAGTTTATAGAAAGTATAAGTTTGCAAAAAAATCAAAAATTAAAGTTTAATATTTTATTCAACAATTTTTCTTACCTTATTTAAAACTTTCATTGCTTATGAATCTCTTTACGATTTGACAATTTGTTAAAGAATGATTACAATTGTATGAATTTTTGCTATTTTATAGTTTATTTTAAAAGAGAAAATATTTCATTTCAATGTAATTAAGAAATTTTTAGAAAAGCAGAATAAATTGATTTTTGAGTTTTAAAATTATTTAATAAAGATCAACGAACATTTATGCGCGAAGTTAGCTATTGAAAATAAATTTTACAGGTAAAACTAGCACGTGGCTCATAGAATTTTCATAAACATATACATCTCAGTATTTCACATTAGTTTACATGAAAGTGATTAGAATAATAATGTGTTGTGTGGGTTCAGCAAATATATTAGCGAAGTGAAAATATATTAACTATTGCACAACAATAGTTTTTTAATTGGCGCCAATTTTAAAAACAACGTTTTAAACATTTCATTGGTCAAAACGAATTCAACAACTTTTTGGTGCCCGTTTTCCCAAGTAACTATTTTTCAAGTATGTCTTTTGAATTTTTAAAATATAAGTATGAAAAGAAGACTTATAATTTAAAGTACATTTTTAAACACATCTAACCAAGATGATTTATTTTATTGTTGATCAGAGAGAAGTGCACATTGATTTATGTATTGATAACGAATATGACATGCAATGAGCTTACTTCATCGCCAAATAAAAATCAAGTTACAGTCATCATAATTCTTTCTGCACTTTTACAGAAACATCACATAGAGATCTGACCTCCCATCGCTTTTTAAATGGCGTTTAATATACTTTTTTTTTCTTACACATTTTACTAGCTTTTATTTCTTATGTACACTCATTTTTTATTATTTTCTCGTATTTTTCTCCTTCAGTGCCCATAAATGCTTTCATAAAAAAAATAAATTTGTGTTTATTTTGATTTGCATTTTTTTTTTCATTCATTTCATCTTAAGTAGAAAATAAAAAGATTTATTACAATGACTTTTCGATATACTTAACAATATTATATATATACTCTACGGCAGTAGTGTCAGGTTTGCATGGCATGGTGCAGTGCACCACAAAAGCATTCGTGGAGGCTGCTGTCTATAAAAAATTCCTGACATTTCTTTTTTGATGGAAATAAAAATGCTTTATCACTTCAGTCGTGAGTTTGATTTCTTTTTTTTTAAAAAAAATCAACATTTATTTTTCTTTTTCAGCAAACTAAAACTTACAGTGAAGCTAGAGATATTAATGTCTTAACCGATTATTATTTTCGTTGAATTTACAGTAGAAATTTTTTTGGCAAATAAACAAGCGGAATAATCATTTTGCATGGATGTGAAGGTTGAAAATAATTTATTTTTGTTCTTAAATCAAAATTTAAATTATTTGATTTATTGTAATGAAAACAGAGATCATGTTGATTTTTTTCAAGACAGTGACACTCATTTCACCTGGATGAAAGATTCTATTGTTCCGAAAGAAACGAATAATAGATTTATTTTGTTCCGGATGAAATTTATTTGAGTGTCAATTAATTTTTAAATCTGTTGGTTGATTTTCCAGAAAATGAGCACTCAATTTCTTCAATAAAAAGAGTTACCACTTTTAAACGTATAGTTTTTAAAACTGTTAAAAAAATTGTTGCACCCCAGTTTCAATGTCTTTAAAGAGACTTATTTTTAAGGACTAGTCCTACAGATTTTATTAAAAAATCATGACATTTTCCAAAAATTTTCAATACTCTCAATAAAAAATATTTTCTTGTTTCTGATTTGATTCACTTTTAAATAAAAAGAAATGACACCATAAGTCAAGCGTGGAAGTTCTGCAAATAATTATTATTTGTAAGAAATTTCATAAAAAACAGTCAAATCTTATAATTTGTTATTTGTAATATTTGATGAAATGTTTAGAAAATTTCAATTCAAACGCATGCTCCTATACAGAAAGAGCAAATAATGAACATAAACTCTTGACACACTTTTCATGCTGGATAACCTCTACTTTTGCTTTCAATTTTTCTCATATTTTTAAACGCTCTTCTCTTCTACTCATTTTAGTTTATTTTTGTTCATAATAAAAAGATATCAAAATATACACAAGTATACAAAGAATTCAGAACTCTCTGCAATTATGCGCAAAATCCAGAGCATGATAACAAAACTGCAAACAAGTATTTTTCTACTACTGTGCGATAATTTTCCGCATGTTCTATAGAGAGCGTATATATATATATTTTTTCTTCTTTTCACTAACTGTACGCACACAGCCACACAAAGAAAATACTTTATATTGCATGACGGAAAAGCCAAAAGTAATATGAAAAGTTAACGCGGAACCGCATTGAAACGCATTTTATAAAATTTACAACAAGTCTTTTTTTACATCAACTTTTAACTTTAAATCAGTCGAAAATAATTAACGATATTCTATGATTAAAATAAATAAATTATTGTGGAAATTCCATTTAATTTGTGTTTGATCTACTATAATTTGGGAAAATCTGCGCTAAAATATTCCTTTTATACAGCACTGATGAGCTAAAAATAAGAAAGAAAAAAATTTCCTCTGCTTCACAAAATTTTCATCACCAGTTTTCCGTTTGAAGCGTTGCGTTCACAACGATTAAAACATCTCAAAATCTTTTCCATATTTATTGCTTTAAACCAGATAAAGTTGTGAATTAAAAATTGAAATTTGTGGAAAATCGATTATTACTTGTTTTAAATGTTAGTTTAAGCATCTTGTATTGAAACGTGTTAAAACAAATAAAATATTTGTAGGTATTTTAATCTGAAAAAGCTAATGAAAACTGTATAATTTATCATTGCAAATTATAAAAGCTAAATAATTATAATTAAAAAATATTGCATTACGGTGATTGCAGAAAAAAATAAGTTCGGAAAATAATGGCGGATAAAAGCAAACCTGGAGATTATTTTAATCGTCCCGAAAAGCTGGGAGCATGGGTTGGATTCAAACAATTTTTATGGAATCCTGAAACAAAGCAATTTATGGGTAGAACGAGTAGCAGTTGGGGTGAGTACTGAAAATATTTTAAATTATTCTTTCATATTTTTTTTTGGATTCAAACTTAGATGCCCAATAATAACGGAAGTTAATTACATTTTAAATTTAAAGTAAAGTATAAAATTAAAATACATAGTTATATCTTTGTATTATATAAATTTATTTTACAAGGAAAGAAAAAAAATGTTTTTAAAAATCCATTTAAAAAAACTAATTTTATGCTTGTTGAATCATTGAAAGTTTATGATCTAGACGTAATAGAAAATCTTAAATATTATATCAAATATTCATTTTATGATAGATCATTTTTAATTGCTTATTTTTTTAAATTAAAAAACTATATTCCATTTATTTGATATGAATTGCAGTATTAACATACAATTTAAATGTAGAATTCATGCGTCAAATTATATTTAGTTCTCTTGTATGTTTGCTCATAAAATTGATTTAAAATATGGACTTTGCCTTTTATATTACCTAATTATAATCCATAACGTTCTCAGTTTATTCTCAAAATTTTTGCTCATATTTTCTTACAGTATTAAAAATAGATCAACGTAAAAATTCATCGTCGCGGGAGAAAAATGTTTTCATTAATACGACCAATGTCGAGAAAATTTCTTTCATACACTCACTATGTATAAATCTTTAAACAGATAAAGGTCATGAATTGTAATAATTTTACGTCATGAATATCAATATGTTGTATATAAACTAATTTACACGACTCAAATCAGTTTCATTAGTTCCAATATTTTAAAAGAATCTTAAAAATAATTTTTATCGGATTGATAGATTAATAGATACCAAGTATTAATTTCTTATATTTTTTTTACAGCAAAAATTTTGATATTCTACATCATCTTTTACGTTATATTATCGGCATTCTTCGTAGCATTGTTTCTTATATTTACTTCAACACTGAAAGACGGTCGACCAAAATATGAATTGAAAGAAAGTTTGATTGGAGCAAATCCAGGATTAGGATTTCGTCCAATGCCTCCAGAATCAAACGTTGAAAGCACTTTGGTATGGTATGAAAAACAAAATACTGATTACTGGGTTGAGGAACTTGATAAATTTTTAAAGGGTAATACTTTTTAAATAATATTTTTAAGTAACTGAAAATTTAAATGAAATAAAAATTAATGTCGTACTATTATAAGGTTTCAATCCCAATGATGGCATATCTCGCATTGATTGCAAAAAGAAGAAGCCAGAACACGGGGAATCATGTGAAATAAATCTCAATGCATTTTCTCCTTGCACATCTGAAAGAAAATTTGGCTATCCCGAAGGACGACCATGCATATTCCTTAAGCTGAATAAGATTTACAACTGGCTTCCAGAATATTATAACAAATCATCAGAGTTGAATCAAGGAATGCCGGAGACATTAAAAAGTCACATTAAAAGCAGAGAAGGCTCAAAAAAAGATCTGAATGTTGTTTGGGTATCTTGTGAAGGTGAAAATCCAGCAGATATTGAAAACCTGGGAAACAGTATCAGTTATTACAGTTTGGGATCAGAACAAGGATTTTTGGGAAATTATTTTCCATTTATGAATAGCGATGGATATTTGCAGCCACTTGTCGCTGTTCAGTTTTCATCTGTTAAAAGTATGTATTTAATTGTATATTGAGTATAAATAATAATTTGTTTAATTCATTTCCTTTTCAGCTGGAGTTCTCATAAATATTGAGTGCAAAGCATGGTCAAAAAATATTGCTCATGATCGAAGCGATCGAAGAGGATCAGTTCATTTTGAATTGATGGTTGATGAGCCCAAGTAAGGGATATTAATGAAAATTCTTAGTTTTGGTTTAGTATGAGAACGGTCTTCATTTTTAAATAGCTTTAGCAAAATTATATTTATTAAAAAATTCTGCATATATGTGTTTGACACTATATGAGAAAACAATTTGAATCCTAGCTGAAACAAAAATCATAGCTATTTGCTTCGTATCATAAAATGAAAACACAATATTTTAAAAAATCTGTCTATCAGTCACTCTCGACAACATAGCTAATAAAAATTATTGCTATTCTAAACGTAGGATGAGTTTTTTCAAACAATCTACTCAGTCAACTCATGTTGTGAACACATTTATGCGAAACAAAATTCAATAAAAAATAAATAATAATAATATTTATGATAGAAAAATTTTCTTGTGACGGGATCAGTGTAGTTGGTTGACATTATTCGTTCTAATAGTATTTATCAATTATTAATTTATTGTAATTTTTCCGTCCTTTTTTCCATAAGCTAAAGAAATCGTTTTAAATTTTATTTTTAAAAATTTGTTAAAACTTTGAAACACGTTATATTTTATTACACAATATCCTAATTTGAAGCGATAAAGATATTATTCGATAAAATTAAATAAAACATTTATTTATTATGGTTAGATGTTTTAGGAAAATTTATAAAATTTGAAAATTTCGTTTAGAATCGAAACTTTTGAAAAAAAATATATAGATGAAAAGTTGTATGGAAAGTCGTTAATGAAAGAAATTTGAGGTAGAATAAATATATATCTTAACTTAAAAGAAAATTTTCAAAACATAGCAAAGTACCATATTATTCATGACCACTTTTCTGTAAGTACAAATCAATCAAAATTGTATAACAAATGGGTTCAACAAATATTACAAATATGAAACATATATACTGATTTTTTTTCAAATACTTATTTACTGAAAAAAATATCCAAAAGAGAAACAAACATAAATGCAACAAAAAATTCTTTAGTGGAAAAATAAATTCTAATTGCATAAAAAAATTTGAAAATTGAAAAAATTATAATCATAATTCTTAAAATAAAAATTAAGAGAAACAAAAATATTTAGAATAGAAACACCATCGAGAAGTTCAGAAAATTATTCATGTAGGTACTAAAATAAAATAAATTAATATATAATTCATTAATATTCTGAGCTTTCTTAAACAACTTTATAAATTGCATAAAAATTAAATTTCAATACTTACCTCTTTTCATGTTATCGTTCATTTTTGTCTGTCATAAGAGTAATGATGTATTGAATTTTGGTAATTTAAGAAAAGAAAAAAATAATTTATAAATTGTTCTCTTAACAGTCAAGAAAAGACATCTAAACGAATAATATAAAAAATTATGTGCCTACAAATTCTCTTATTTGAAATATTTTATTTTTTTCTTGAATTATTGAAGGTTTCATGTAGGGTCTTTAGCCCAAGCTTAACCCTTTATATCCAACTTACCATTTTCATATATTAGAGATTTTTAAAGGCTACTTGAATTTTTAATGAAATTTTGTTCGTTCGTATGTTCTTACCTTGCTGCAAAAACTCAACTCAAGTTGAAACTAATATTGATACCTTGAATTTAAAAAATTGAATATTGAATAACTTATTTGTAATATTTAATTAAAATAATCCTAAAGCTATGAGAAAAATTTAATGCCAAAAAAAGCGTTTGAATGTTCGATGCATAATATGTGACAATTCGTAATTAAAGCTCAATATAATATTATAAAAATGAAGCCTTTTTTTTGAAAAAAAAAACAATTCATAAAATTTGTTAAAGAAATTGCATCTAAAATTTTAAAGATAAAGATTAAAGGTTTTATTAAAAAATTTGGAGCTATAATAACTTTTTTGGTTTCTTTAAGAATAGGATTTTTTTTAAAGTAATGATTATAAGTTTGAAAACAATCGTAAAACATTTTAAAAATAAAAAAAAATCCCTATGAATTAGACATTTGTTTTTGAATTAATTTAAGCTCGAAAATTTAAATAGTTAAAAATACTGTCATGAAACTTCAAACTAGTGTTGCATTCTGGCCTTTTGTCTGGATCAGATAAATTCTGAGACAGAAATTTCTTCATAAAATCGATTCTACATCTAATCTATGTGTAGATTAGATTTTCTATCTACATGTAGAATCGATCTTTATGAAGAAAGTTTCTTAGCTAGACAAAAACTATTGAAGAATCTACATTCTTCATCTAGTATAGACATCTACATTTGCAACACTCTGCTTCAAACTTTATATTAAAAAATGGAACCTGCAAAACTTCAAATATTTTATACAAACCAGTAGTGTCACGAATTTTTTTTAACTGTTTAAAACAATAGATAAATAAAAAAAACGTTTACGAACCAATCACGCAATAAATTAACAATCTTTGACTAAATCTTAACAGTTGTATTGAATTTCTATATAGATTTTAATAAAAAATTCAGCTTTCTTTAAAAACAAATTGTTAGATATTAATTGTGCCTAATTTATAAAGAGCATTTCATTGAGTATACTCATAAGCATGCCTTGATCATATGTACAAGTGAGTATGCTCTTAAAAATTGTAAACACTGAACATGCTAATTCTCTGTGACGATTTAATTATGTTTGTGGGGGGAAGGTTAGAATCATGTTTTTTGAACGAGCCTAAGATTTCAATTACATAATCATAAATTCTGATTTATTCTTAATTAATCATAGGTTACAAACTAATTTTGTTTTATTGACTCACTGCAATGTTCGAGATTTGGTAATATTGATTTGCATAACAACAAGCCGACGGATTATTGTTTAATGAATTAATTTATTATTGTATGGAAATATACCTCCGAAAAAAAGGTCATAATTCGATAGTTCTTATTTTATTATAATTTTTGCATAGTCTGGCATAAATTATTGAACAAAAACAATTGACTCCATGACATTTATTATGTCTTTCTTCTTATTTTTTCTTATTCCTATTTTATGAGTTCTTTGTACTTAACTTGATTGTTTAACATAAAGAATATCATATAGACTATTGCATATAAAGAAAATAACAAAAAGTCATTAGCACCATTACTTATAAGCAACTCAATTTTTTTCATCTCATTTTGAAAACAATTGCCACTTATAATCATGACACTTAAATTAAAAATAATACTTGCTTCTATTGATTTAAATATTTCGGAATAGTAATTTAGGAAATTGCTTAAATAATACTGTTTCAATGGCAATTTTTTTGCATACACTTTTAATAAATTATATTTTCTTAAGCTTTTTTTTTATCATCAGCAAAATCGTAATCACATCGTTTAATTTTTAGAATCATTTTTATCCAAGTAAATTTTGGTATTTTAGTGGATTTGAATTTCTGCATTATGTTGCTTTGGAAGGTTTTTAACCTTGGAGAAACTTGAGAATTTCAAAAATTTTGGAGGTTATAAAATGGTTAGTGAATTATAAAAAAATTTCTTAGCTGTCATTAATGCTTCAAATCAATGTACATATTATGCAGTATTATGCTCGTAAAAACAGTAACCTTGAATCATAAAGTATCATTAATTTGTTTCCTCCCAAATTATGAATAAATAATATCAAAAGGTAGTAAAATATTAGCTTTCGAATTTACTTATAGCTCAAAGTTTTATGCCAATCCCAAAAAACAAAGTCTAGCTTTTATTCCAATCACTTAAACAATTTAATTGATAATAAGCAACAACCTGGTTTGAACTTGTTAATATACTCTTTTTATAGGGCAAACGTAACAATATTTCGATCTTTTTTCGCGGGCATCGTCATTTCAAATGTCAGAAAAATCATTAAATTTAATTATTAATTACATTTTTGAAAATGACGGGCGTCCATGCTATTGGAGCAATTTTTAGATTTTTGACAAAATCAGACCAAGCCTTTTAACAGGTATTATGCTACTATGAGAAATAAAAATATTTTAATCTACTTTCAGATTAGTGGCTATATGAGGTAATAATAATCTTCATGTAAGGTTTTCTTATTATAACTCGAATTTAAAGGCACGAAATTGATTTTTTTAAATGATTTAAGTCTACCCGTACTTGATTACTAAAAGAGATAATAAAATCTATATTATAGTGATTTACGAAAGGTACGATTCATGTGAAAGAAATCAATTAATTTATTAAAATGTGCGCTCATAAGCAAATTAGTTTTTACAGGTGCGGTATTTCAGCTTACACAGGTTAAAATAAAATAATAATTTGATTGGCATGTCTGGAGTAAATTAGATTAATCATAACTTTACTTTCAAATAAGAATGTGAGACAACAACGATTACTTTGAACTGTTTTTTTTTGAAAAAAAAAATAGTGATGTTGTTTTACTAATGCATCATAAATATTTAGTTTCATTTGCTGAAAAAAATTTTTTGCTCAAGTTTTGCAAAATAAGTTACTTTTTATAACATCCACACGCGATTCTTATCATCAGACCAATAAATCTTCATCGTGTTTGACCACACGTGCGCGACCTTCAAATTTTAAATATTAATTATTTTATAAACTTGGCATAATCGATATGTAGATATATGGATTTTGATGTATTTATTTATTTCTTAACTTAATTTTATAAAATTTTATTGAATTCCGATGCATGTGATTAAGTGATGAACCCTGTATTAATTAATAATAATAATAAAAAAAATTGTAGCATGAAATTTTTACATTTAAATATCTCCTGTTATTTATTTAAATGGAACCAATTTCTTAATCTGATAGTTGTCTTCATTAATGTTTTATTGTTGAATGGATTATTGCATAAAAATTTATTTTTTTTAATGTTTATTTCCTCGAACTAAATCTCTAAACTTGCAGAAACAATTATAATTGTTACAATACGTATATATTAGATACTGTCCTTCGCCTTTAGTGCTTAAATTGATATTCAATTTGAATACAAAAAAATAAAAATTAAACTAATTAAATATTTCTCTTTTTATTTTCGAACATTACTGAACATTACTCATTTATAGCATGAAAAATAGCAAATTGGAATCAGCTGGCAAAGGAGAAAAATAAGTTCGTGACTAAAAATATTGATAGTTCTACATTTGGAAGTTTAAATTATTGTTATTATTACGAGCTTAAATGAGTTTGCCACCAAGAGTTGGCATTGGAGTAGCATTAATTTGATCTGATTATATTTTCTCTTATTTCCTTAACAATGAAATCAGAAATGAATACGCAAGATTGTTTTGCAACCCGTAAATTTATCATTTTTTTTCAATAAACTTTAGAATTAGAAGATATTAAGTAATATTAACATCATACAAGTTATTTACGGAAGCTTTTTATCAATAAATTAAATAGCACGAACTTTAAATTATTTAATTTTATTTCACTCCTGCAAACATGTAGTAGATGCAAACTTATTAATTGTGATTAATGTTGTAATACAGGAACTTTGATTGTTCGCACACGCTTGCCATTGCTTGATAATATCTTAGCAGCCTCTAACCGGTATATGATTCATACAAATTCTACGAGCACTTGATGTGATTTTCTCGCTCTTATTTTAAAATGATACATTACCGTATATTTTGTACATATAAAGGCTTGTAAAGGTCAGCAACACTTTGTATCGAATTAAGATCTTTATGGGTTTATTTCATAAGCTAAAAATTTTTAAATGCAAATAAATCATAAATCTTTCAGCTGTACCGCGCGACAACAGAGATTGATTATTGTATAGATAATAAATCAATATAACAATGATATTTGTTTTAATAGCTTCACGCTACATACAATATTCATTAACTTTTAGAACCTACCCGGTAATTCAGTCACGATTTAGACTAATTCTTTTCCTATTCGTACCGTATATTTTAAGACCTTTTTGATACTTGAATCAGAAACACAGGAAATTTAAAACAATTGGATTAATAATTAGCACTTTTATTAAGATCATTTTACAAAAGAAAAAAGAATAGTAAATGTTAAATGTTTGGACAATAAAATTCACAGCAAATCAATGACCATTTAATTGTTTAAGTTTGTTCTGTAAAGAAGACTCAACATTTACCAAAATAGTTTTCTCGATAACTCGATATTGAACCAACATTAACTTAATTTTTGATAAATTTCCAGAGTTCAATAAAGCTATGTCATCATTTAATTGCGTAGGATACAGTTTTAATAATATTTTTACTCGAATCAATAAAGACTGGAATATCTTTATCTCGAAAGATTTTCCAAAATCGAGATTTTGTTTAAGCAAATCCTTTACATCAATCTCTTCGGCTTTTAACCAATCAGTTAATTGTTCTTCACTCATATTAAATACTCTTATAAACCCTAATAGCTCATCAGAAAGTTCAGGAGATATTTTGTAGTTTTGATGGTCATTTAATCCTATTCTTTTGAGTAAAAGCAGACGATCTTCAAAAAGAGGATCTGATTTGTTCAAATTTAATTTAACAAAAAGATCAGTGTTTGTATTTTCTTTGAAAACAAAACCGTTGTGGATCAAGAAGTCTAAATTTGATCTGTTTCCATATGCTATAGTTACTTGTTCGCCAACCTGAAAATTTTTCATGCTAAAACTTTCAATTTGATGAGTTTCATTATTAAATTGGGTGTTGATGTCACCATTTGTATGATTAGCCATGTCCCATGCTGGTATCAAAACTGATTCATTTATGTCATCATTTTTCGGTATTATATTCTGTCGTGTCATTACACAGCTTACGGCCCAGCGATAAAACTCATATGTAAAATTATCTCTTAATTCTTCCATGACTGAATCATTTTCATTTGTTGCTACCATTATGTATTTATAAAGGAAAGCATATTGAGCGATAATATATTTGACTTGTTTAAGTGCTGATGTAAATGCTAAAGTTCCTTGTAGTTCCTTCATTTCAGTAGGTGTATAGTATAGAACAGTGCTAAACTTATTGGGTAAAACATCAAAATATGGTTTGAATTTACTTTGACTATTCATGCGTTCAATCATTAAAGCGAGAGCTAACTTAACATTAGACATATTTTCAGAAAGTGGACAATCAGAAAATATTTTTTGTTTCAATACGTCTGGTATACTATTTTCAATTTTGCTGTAAGAGAAAATCATGTTGTCAGGAATTACGATGAAAATTTCTCCTTCCTTAAGGCTCTTTTTTGAAACCTTAAAAAATATAACTTAATTTTAAAAAAAATATGTGCTTAACGAATTTTAAAATAGAAAATCTACCAATCCAAGTCCATAATCTGGGATATTTTTGAGTTCAATCTTGTCAAATTTAGCACCTTCATTCGCACACCAGTCGATAAAATTTTCTATCGTCTTTTCTGAACGAGATGATTTAAATGGCAATTTAACTTCACTTTCAACTTTTATGATTCGCTCCAATAAATTGTAAATTTCATTATAAATCTCGAATTCATGATTTGGATCATTGGACATTTCTCGAGATTTTAATAGAATTGCATCAGACAAGATCTTTAATTCATTCCTCTTGTTTTGAGATAATTTTCCTCGCGATTTCTCATTTTTCTTACCCATGTTTTATTTTTTTACTAAAAAAGGAGTAAATTTAAAGAATGAACATTTCTTTTTAATTGATGAATGAAACTTTTAAATAAGTAATAATGTTTCAAATATTTAAATTTATGCAAAAATTTGGACAAAAGACAACAGAAATGTTTATGTACTTACTTATTTTTATTTTTAAGACCTGTTATCCGCAGATGTGCACTTATTTTTGGAATCGTAGGGGGAAAGCAACTTAGGTAAATTGAGATATAAAAACCAATTTATTTTCTTTTCACTTTTCTATCCATTTGAATTTTATTCATGTTAAGAATAATGATATGTTACTAAGTAACGATTTTGAGTATTTATTTTTGCACATGCTTTTAAATTTAAATCTTAGGTGCAAATTTTTGTGCGTAATGCTAGAAATCACAAACATCGCTACTAATTACTGATAAATAAAATTAATAATTTTAAACTTCAACTAAAATATTTGTGTATAAATCTAATGACTTTAAGCCAATTTCTCGAAAAACCAGAGAATTTAAGCCGTCTGTATCAAAACGAAGATATCCACTTCGTAGAAACTGATATCGTTCTGGACTAGGTATTTCTTTACTATGCTTCAGCATTGTATATTGAGCGATGGATGGATTGAACCTAATTATTTTGTATTTTTTATTAACAAGTCTTGCATAAATATCATCATCTTCTCCTCCCTGAAAAAAAAATGAACATAGGTAAATAATAGTAAAATAAGCAAATAATCCAAATTGTGTATACCCATCCTTGGAACATATTTGAAAATCCATTTATATGAATAAAAGTATCTGAAGTCATTGCAATAGCACCTCCAAATAATCCGTAGTAAGGCAAATTAAAACGAAATGAATCAAGTGCTGAACTCATGTGCCGAGGTCTTTCCGTACATGCATAAATATTTCCCAATTTTAAAGGCATCAAATCAACGTCCTGCATTATCAGACATGGAAAGTTTTCTCGAAGTGCATACGATGCACCAATATTAAATAGTTTTGCTCTATTAAAGGCTTTTGAATCTGCCTGCTCGACAATAAAGATTTTATAATGGATTTGTTGTTTCCTCAAATACTGAACATATTAAATAGGTAATTAATGAGAAATTGTCCACTTTTTACACAAATCGATCTTACATTATGCATATACCGAAGAAATAATTTCAATTGATTGGCACGATTCCGGTAAGGAACAATAATAGCCACAGAAAATAAGGTGTTGCAATTGTCAGGCCAATATTCGCCTTACATAAAAGAAAATAGAACTAATTAATACATTGTCATTAGGTACGTACGTAAATGAAATAATTTACCTCCTTGCTTTATTTCAGCTTCATTAAGAAGTTCTGACGAAAAAGGATCTTTATAGAAGAACTGGTTTTTCTCAAATAGTTCATAATAATTCTTTTTTAAAAAAATAGAGGGTAATGCAATTGTCAAAAAACTTTAATTAATAATCTTATATGTAGTACTTACACAGTTAATTTTATCAATAATATTAGAATTCCTAGATGTCTTTTTTAACAAGTTATCAAAAATATCGTCATGTTTCAAGTTCTCATAATAAACCATAGCAAATCTTGATGGCCATATAAAATACAGAAATAATGCTAAATAGAGCACATGATACTTATTAATTTGTAACAATATTTGGTTCTTTAATCGCATTTTAATTGAAAAGGAAAAAAATTAAATTAAACGGATAATATTCTTTACTAGGTACGCGGTTAATTGAATTATTTTTTAAGTTAAATTTAAAAGGAACCGATAATAGATTTGTAGCACAAACAATTTTTTTCTGACCCCCTATCAGCTTTACTTTTTAAGCAAACGATCCATAAAATTAACGACTTTTAATATTTTAAATATTTTATCCCAAAAACTATCCACAAAATTTGTTTATCCACAAAAAACAATAAAACAAGAAACACAAAAAAAAATAAAATATAAACAATTTAATTGAAAATTTAAGGAACGACAATCTTTTAATACGCTATAAAACAAACAGATACTTTAATAATAATGGCAAGCACTTCAAGGTGTGTAAAAATAATTCATTTGTTTGCTCAAAATGACTTAAAACTGAAAACTATTTGTTTTTTTTTTTTTAAACAAATTTTAATTTATTTCAATTTATTATTTACAGTTTCAAGGATCGTGTGGTCTGTATTCATCATCCAGATGCTCCTTTGATTGAAGATTATCGTGCTGGTGATATGATTTGCTCCGAATGTGGTTTAATTGTTGGTGATAGGTGAATATTTTTTCTTTTCAATTATACGATTTAATCAATTTAAATCTTTCGAGTTTAGTCGAACAAAATTTCACAATATGTCCATTAAGCCTTTAAGAATTCGAAAGTTGCTAATGATAAAAACACTTCCTTTAAACTGGATCTTAAAAGTCTTTTAAGTGAGATTATCAAACGATTTTCAATCAAATTCTTCAATTTTCAGAGTTATAGATGTTGGATCTGAATGGAGAACTTTTAGCAACGAAAAGAATTCTATAGATCCATCACGTGTTGGCGGTAATGTAATGCATTGCTTTATTAAAAACTTAAAATAATTATGAAATTTACTTTTATAGGTCCTGAAAATCCTTTACTAAGCGGTGGAGATCTGTCGACAATTATTGGGCCCGGAACAGGAAGTGCTTCATTTGACTCATTTGGAAGTATGTGTTTCTGAAGAAATTTAAACTTAAGATATTTTAATAATGATTTAAAATTGCTTTAAAGCTGCAAAATATCAAAATAGGCGAACAATGAGTAGTTCAGACCGTGCCTTAATAACAGCATTCAAAGAAATAAGTTCGATGGCAGATCGCATTAATCTACCAAAGACTATCGTTGATAGAGCTAATAATCTATTCAAACAAGTACATGATGGAAAAAGCTTGAAAGGCAGATCAAACGACGCAAAAGCATCTGCTTGCCTGTATATTGCCTGTCGACAAGAAGGTGTCCCAAGAACGTTTAAAGAGATTTGCGCCATTAGTCGTGTAAGCAAAAAGGAAATAGGCAGATGTTTTAAATTAACATTAAAGGCTTTGGCAACTTCAGTGGATCTCATTACAACTGCAGATTTTATGTCACGTTTCTGTGCAAACTTAGTTCTACCAAATTATGTTCAACGAGCAGCTACTCATATTGCGAGAAAAGCAGTCGAAATGGATATCGTTGCTGGACGATCTCCTATTTCTGTTGCAGCTGCTGCAATTTATATGGCATCACAAGTAATTTCAAAAAGTTTTATTTTTTTATTAATGAACTGCTTGCTAATCATTCTTTTTTAAGGCTTCGGAAATGAAGAAAACTCATAAAGAGATTGGAGATATTGCTGGTGTTGCTGAAGCTACAATTCGTCAATCATATAAACTAATGTATAGTCATGCAAAAGGATTATTTCCAGACGACTTTCCTTTTGCAACACCAATCGAACAACTTCCACTGTTGTAAACAATTTATCGTTTTGATTTTTTTACGTTTTATTTGATACTTTATATTGCCTATTTTATAATGAAAAGTTATTTTTAAGAATGTAAAGGAATTTAACGTTAATAAAAATAATATTCTCAAACTCGACAAAAAGTTCTTCGTATTATGGTTGTCACAAATTTCAGAATTTATTAATTATATAATTTTTTTTTCATCTATTTACAAGAAGATTAATTTTATATTTATTGTTCTCTTTTTAATTTCTTGATGACAATCGCTTCAGTTTATATTCAGTATACTTAATTAGAAAATTTTTTTCTCGTAACTTTAAAACGAAATATTACGTGAATATGAATTTAAAGCTGCTCATTTTTTCTAGATTCTATTTACTAATTCGGTACTTTTTAATTTTGATTAAAAATATTAATTATTTTGAAATAAAATATCGTCCAGAAAAATTATTACTTTGAAATGTCCTTAATCTTCAAATTAAGACTTCCTACATCTTAAAAGCAAATGAACAACTTTAATTTTTTTTTAAACTAATAGGATAAAATAATTATAATATATAGATTTGATTAAGTCTCAAAGATGATAGTCACGTATTTGAAAAAAAAACTGAGGCTTGCATTTCAAATTTTATCAAAACAATTGTACAAAACTGTAATTAGTAAACGGAATTCGCAGTGATGCATATGAATATACTGATCACATTTATACATTATCTTATTATTTATTTCAACCGTTGTAACGATCCATCGACTCGTTTTTTTTTGTTAGAAAAGTATGAAAAATTTCAAGTATGAGTTTGTCGTTTAGAAAATGCTTTTACTGAGCTTTGTAATAGTTTTAAATAAATGTAAATCAAAAAATATACCTCAATCTAAAAATCCCTAAAATGCAGATAGTACTGCCAAAATGCAGATGGTACTGCTAAAGTGCAGATGAAATTTATTTTCCCTAAAATGCAAATAAAATGCTGTTGCTTTAAAAAAAGGTATAATGCAGATGATTTTTATCGTATAAAATGCAGATGAGATGCAGGCCAAATGTAGATCGTATAATTTTATTAAAATAAAGATAAAATACTGGCACAATGTAGATAATTTAACGTTGGATATTAATTATTTGGGCCCCGACGAAAAAAAATTATTCTTGAGTGACCCTATGGTTTATTTTATACCTCCGAAACCACAATAGTGACAAATTTCAAAGTTATTTTTTCTTGTAGAAAACAAAAATCGCTTTCTTTTGACATAGAACTCACTTCCTAAAGTTAAGGAGTTAAATCGGAAAATCACATTAATTAAGCGTCACTTACGAATAATTTTTGTAAATTTTGTTATAACTTTGTCAACTTTCATTGATATATCTACAAATGTCTTTTTTATATTCACACCGTTTTCACGTGTGAATCTATTGATTATGTCCCAGTGCAAAAATCAGAGCTGACTTGCTAGCTTTATACCTTCAAACATATGCTGAGCAAAGCTCAGCTGACTCGCTAGTTTTATACCTTTAAATTAATACTGAGCTAAGCTTGCTACACGAAATTTCGATGTAAATAGTCGACATGTAACATTTTTGCAAGATATAAAGATGAGCTCATACATAAGAAGAGAGAAGAATCAAATGATCATCATGGATCATTTAAAGTCATTAACACGAACCAAGAAAAAAGTCATCAAATATTGATGTATTTTAATAAAATTATACGATCGACATTTAGGCAGCATCTAATCTGCACTTTATACGATAAAAATCATCTGCATTATACCTTTTTAAAACCAACAGCATTTCATCTGCATTTTAGGGAAAATAAATTTCATCTGCACCTTAGCAGTACCAATGGCATCTTGGCAGTACTATCTGCATTTTAGGGATTTTTAGATTGAGGTGAATGTACTCCTGAATGTTAATTTTATAAGTGTAAATCTGTTGTTTTGTTTAATAAATTTTTCAAACATATTGCTATTGCTTGAAATGAAGTAAGGTCCAAAAATATTTTTATATCATAATTTCTTATGTAAAAAATTATAAAATTGCGTCAAGTTCGTAAACATGTGGCCTTTAGAGATTCAGTATGAATAAATTCTTAATTAAATGCACTCCCGACAATTACCATCAAGGTTAATATCTGATTCCTTTCTTTTTGATTAGTTAAATAGATAGATTATACGATAATTTCATTATTTTATTCTTTTGATGTGGATCCTTTAATGTTTTTATTATGGGTCATTTACTTATTACGTACGGGAGGGAGAGGGTAGAAGAGATTTAAACAATAGTTCGTCAATATATTATGTAATAAATAAACGACCCGAATGAAGTATGCCAAACTAATGACTAGAATTTTCGTGATAATGATTAAGTGCAATATAGTAGATAATTATTGATTAGAAAATTATTGTTTGAGAATGTCTGATTCATGTTTAGTAGATAATTTATCAGCCATCATTCCCAAAACCTGCTCAAATTTATTGTGTCGTTCTTCAGTCGATACTTGAGCTCCTTTACTCCCCCACAGAAATTTGATATGAAACTCGGTTCTAAAAATTAGCAATTAATTAAAATCCATAGTTTTAAGAAGCAATAAAATTATGTATTTTACCGAAATGCATCTTCCAATAGTGTATCGACGCGACTGTGCTCGCTCATGACAATTTTAGCATTTTGTCTATAAAGTGGTAGATTATTACCAAATCCTCGAGCTGCATCAAGATGAGAAAATAAAATAGAAAATCCAAAATCTTGAGTAGTTGTTTCAAATGGTGTGATACAGGCTTTAACCAAAGAAGATTGAGGAATTGTAGTATCTATGGAGAATAAATCATTGATTATTTTCTGCAATTTTATTTGCCACGAAAGGATAATTAATTTTACCAAGCAAATCATCAATCGTGCGATCTTTTACTAAAATATATGGAAGAACATGAGGAATAGTTGTATTTGGTGCTTGAGGATTCGAGCAATCATTCATGCTTTTTAATATCGGCCGCAATTTAGCTTCAAAATTGAATGCACTGTCAGTAAACCTTTGTCGAAGTAAATACCAAGTTCCCTCTAGTTTTTGAATTTGTGGCATACATAAGCCAAGCATGATTGTACTGAATGCAAACAAATTTCCTACTGCTGTTTTTGCATCAATGGCAATTTGAATCCATTTATTTAAAATTTCAGCTCGTTCTTCATCTGTTGGGCATGTCAGAATTGTAACAGCCACTAGTAATTTCAGGCACTGTGTCCTCTCAATTAAATCTCGTCGAAACTGTTTTCCATGCTCAAACATTATTTTTTCTAATCCTGAGTTTTCTAGTGGACTTTTATGTCTTAATTCTTCGAGGTTTCCTATAAAGAAAAGTTATTTTTGGCTATAAGCATGTATTAACCCAATTTAAAATATTTCTCACCTAAGATAAGTTTTATATCCACTCGAGTGATTGTGAGTGCTATGATTCTTGGGCTTGTTTCACTTATCATCATTCGAAAAGTTGTTAAAGTTCCGCTGTCCAGAGGTCTGAAATCGCTACATGGTAGTAAGACAGTATGAAAATTGTCTACATCAAAATGAGATATCTGTTCTATGTATGGAATTTCCATTGATCTCAAAGCTTCTTCTGCCGCAATCGGATCAATGTCAGCAAAACTTTTTAAAGTTATTGATGACATAGAATTTGGCATAAAACGAGGATTTTTTATAATAACTCCACTGCATCGATTTTGCAAAATTTCTTCACCAGTTGGTAAACTTTGAGCAGAGTCTCCACTTCCATTTCCAGAATCGGAACCACTAGCGTGATATGAAGCTACTCGATGTACAGGATCATCCTTTCCTCTATCTTTTACTGGTTTTGGAGGAGGTACTTCTTCATTTGGTACTTTTGTGAGCGATGTATCTCGACTTAAACTAGATGCTCTTGGTGGAATTTGTCGTGCATTATTTGTGATTTGATTACGAGGAAGTGAATTACTTGTAAATCTCAAATCTTTTACAATATTTCCTGTAGATTTTGAAATTAAATTATTTATGTTGATCACCCCATCAGCACTATGTTGGTCAGATGTCATTGTCATTTGTATGTTTGGCTCATGATTCTCATCGCTATTATTTAATATTTCATTCGTACTTGAACAATTTTCAAGCAACATTTTACTTGTGTCATTATATGAAATTAAATCTCCGTTATGAGTGGCAATATCACCAGTGTTTTGACTATCAATTGTCATGTTGCGTTGAATTTGTAACTGAGATGGCGTTAATGATTGAGACCTTTGCTTTTTAGATGGTAGACGAGGTGGTATATCACGTTTAATTCGCGGTGGCGATGACATTGGACTGCGATATGTATTTGTTTGATTAAATCGTGATGCTGAACTAGGTAGCGGAGAAGTTAAACTACTTCCAAGACTTGAATTGCTTGAACTATATGGTATACCAAACTTACTGGCATAATATGACAAAGGACATAAACGATTACATGGAAACTGTATACGAGCACCTTAAAAAAATTCCAAATTAGTTTTTAAATTACGTCTATGTCACTGTGAAACTATACCTGATGCAGCTGAGATTGCTTTTCCAGAACCAACATAAAATGTTATCAAATCTGGTACAGTATCAAAGGGTTCATCTTCGAACTGATATTGAATCCTGATAAATTCAATTAAAAAATATATAATATTTTAACAAACAAAACATTTTTTTACCTTTCATAAACAGTTTCTGGTTGAAGAACAAGCTAAAATTAATAATTTTTTTTGTAACATTAAATGTGAGGAAATTTTAATATTTATTTTTCACTTACCTTATTAATAACAAAATGTAGTGTCTGTTGTTTTCCTTTACATGAAAGAACATAGTTTCCAGGCTGTGATACACAATCTCGAACTAAAAAATCTCCCTCAATTTTAAGTATATCTTCTGCTCGTTGTCTTGATATTGGACCATGGTACCATGCGTGTGATCTCAAATCCCTTGAATCTAGTGCAAGTTCCCATTCTAATGCTTTCTTTAAAGCTATTGCATCTTGTGATATTTCAAGTAAAGGCGAAGAGCATTCCTTGAAAATTAGAGACAACATATTAATTAGATGAGCTTCATATTTAAAATTATGTTATCGTACCATATTAAAGAGATTGCCTAGACTTTTACTTTGGTCGTGATTTTTTAATCTCAGTTCTTCATGCCTATAAATTTAATATTTATGCAGAGTTAATTTTATTAATCTATAAAAACACATCATAAAAATATATTAAAATTCAAAATTTCAACAAGTTTTCATTAAATGTTTATTTGTTTAAAAAAATAAATACTGTGTCTATTCTGTATTTCCTCAATGTTAATGATCATTTAAGACACTTATTAAAATTTATAAAAATTTTGTACCTTTAATTTCTCAGATAAATATTCCTCAGGAAAAAAAACATTCACCCACCCAAATTTTTTATTGTATTTTTTCTCAAATTTTTTGAAAGAAATATTAATTAAATAATTTTATCCTTTTTTAAAGCTAGTGTTAATTCAACCTTTGAATTTTGGAATCTTTTAAACCAAAATATAATTTAAAAAAGCTTAAACATTTAAATACAACTGTTTTAATCAAAAAATGTCCCGATTCTAAAGTTAAGAAGGAAAATGGTTTGAAGGAACTATTATTGATGTGTGTAGGAAAATACAACCACTTTATTCCAATCATTGGAAATAGCAACGGAGTATGTATTTTGCACCCTACCTTAACAATGCTGTTTTATGTGTGTTTATTTATATGAAAGAAATGATTTGGAAAGATTGTTTTAATTTTGTGAAAGATGACATAGAATATCATAAAAAATGTGAAACTAGGAAAAATAAAAATGCCTAATTAAATATGATAGAAATTGGCGATGTGCATTTTCATTTAACAAAAGGTAATCAGATTTCTGTGAATGAAAGATTTCCGTTGTTGGAAATGTTGTTTTTATAATATCGATTTAAAAAGACTCATGCGCATGATTCGTATGTATGATAAAATTATTCCAATTGTTTGTTTTCCAAAAGATTTTAAATTGTACTTGTCAGTAAAATTATCAAACACATTCATTTTTATGAATTAAGAAAAAAGATTCTTTAAATTAGATTCTGATTCAAAAAACATATTTTAAACCTTTAATATTCGACATCAAAACTATTCTTGAAATGTAAATTCAATACTTACGATATATCATTATCATCACGATTGACCTTTGAATATGTGCTATTAGAAATTGATTTTGAAACATTTTCTAGAAGCGAAAAAAATTATCTCAGTTATATTAATTAATTAAAAATATTTAACACTTTGTATGCAAGTACTTATTGGTATACAGCACAAATTTCTTGTTTCAAAAAAGTTATTCATTCTCTCTAATCCTTATATCTGATGATAACGAAATATTAATCAACTCTGTTTTTTACTAATTACAATCGTCGAATAAAAAAAATTAACTTTTTGCTTGTGGATAAGCAAGCACTTTTGATAAATCAATTATCATGTTTGCCAACCGTTTATGATTTGTTTAGATAAATATTGCTAATATTATCACATGTTATGAATATTTTTTTAAATAACTTAACGAGAAATAAAATTTTGAAATATTTATTTATCGAAAAATATTTATTTTTTTAAAATCCGTTATTTCAACGAAAGGAATACATTGACTTACCTTTTAATGCTGAGTAGCTTGCAATAATTTTTGAACGATGTAATGCATTTTTAATACCTAATTGTTTTAAATCTCTTTCATCATAACCTAGTAACTCTTCAACAGCTTCAAAACATTTGAAATTATCTTCATATTCACTCAATTTAAGTTTTTGTAGCCATTCACTAATATTAAAAGTTCTCTTAACTATTGCATTTTTTTTCTTCTTTTGCGATGTAAATCTAAAACTCCATGCAATACCTTTGCAAAAAGAGTAATAAATTAAATTTATTTGATTTTCTATTGCTAGTTTGAACTATATTTTCTACTGTCTCTTGATTGCTCTCATTAATCTCAACATTTCGTTTCTTACTGTGAAAACCAAACACCGGAGACAAACATTAATTTATCAAAACCCCTATAGACAGTACAAAATTTAACATTCTTTCATCAGCTAATCAAAATGAATGGCGAGTCTAATGAAGTGAACGGAAATGAAAAAATGATTGATTACCAAAATACCGGTTTGATATTAGAAAAGAATTTTTTCACTGCACTTTTGAGACTTTCCGCTTCTAGCGTTCTATTATTTGTTTTATTATCAAACAAAATGACAAATGTCAAGTCCCGAATTCATGACCAGTTTTGCTGTATTCAAACAATTTTTAAATTAATTTCAAATAAGTAAGACTAAATCTTTAAAAAAATTTAAATTTGTAGAATCTTATGCTCGATAGAATTTCTTTTGTGAAGTTTTAACACTATCATCTTTGAATATTCACATTTTATGGAAATTGCCTTCTCAAGTTTCTGTATGTTTATATGTTAATGTTTCTTATCTACACAAAACGACCTCCCGGAAAAACAAGAGAAAATTTTAATGGTACCATTGTTTTCAGCAGAAAAATGCCAATAAAAATTCCTTATCGAAAAATGTGTTTTCGGCTCCTGCTTTATTTTATAGACCACTTCGCATTTTCCAACAAAAAACAGCAAAAAAAAAACTTTCTCGTTAAAAGCAATTTGCAGAACAAAATTTATTTGTTCATGTGATACGTGCACGTGTGTTTGTATACAGCAATATGTGGCTTTTACGTACTACTCGCTTTTGGATACAAACTACTGATTTATTCAACATTTGCCACTTAATTTTTCAAAAGTACCATTAAGTGCTTTGTTTTGCGGTGGTGTGATAAACTTGTCGCTCGTTAAAGCCAAAAGGTCCTATAAATTAATTTATTCGCTGCCTTTTTGTGAGGTGTTGAAAAACTTTTTATTTCTATTTCTCTTTCTTCTGTTCATTTTGTTGATTTTTGAAGGCGCAAATTGAACTATATCCATAAATTTCCTTTTATTGAATAATTACGCATGTATTTTAATGAAGCCAAAGAAGAGAAGTTAAAAAAAAGAAAACGAAAAAAAGTCGAATTGTTCACTGATGCTCGAAGCATAAAAAACTAACAGTAAAAATAAAATATATTCCTAAACAAACAAATAATTTTTCAGAGCAGAAAACCTTCGCCCTTCGCGTTCAATTCAAGGCAGATATTGTTGAGCTAAGCTAGATTCATACTACTGTTTTTTTTTTTAAATTCAGGCGACAGATTTCATTTTTATTTACATACATTTATGATTTTAGCTTTTCATTCAGTGATTTTATTACCAGGACTTCAATCACAAGACTCAAACTTTCTTGACGTCTCTTCTCAACTGTCATTCTTATCTTGATTGAAATTGATATTTCAATTAGAAAATTCTATTCGTTCCTTTTCGTTTCACTTTTTAATTATAATAAATAAATGTCCTTACTATCAGTTTTTAAACAAACTTAGGGATCTTTCACGCATTGCTTAAAACGTGTTGCGTTGAATTGACATTGAAAAATTATCTCGTTCTTTGAGAGTTTTTGATTGTTTTCTTTTAAAAAAATATGCTTAAAAAAATAAAAATACATTGCTGAATAATTCAATTTACTCGTTCATGACATATATGTTTAATCTTCAAAGAGATAATTTTTGATTAAGTGATGAATTGTGCTAGTCGCATATGTTTTGTTATTACCATGTACATAACAAAGAAAATATATGTGACAACGATATGCATCTGACGAGAGCAAAAAAAGTCGGGAACAGAAGACCGAGAAATAACATTAAAATATGAAAATATTTTTCACATAACAAAACACGATGAAGAAACATGTTGTTAAGTTTAATGGATTCACGACACTTTAAGCAGAGATTTCTGATTGTCTCTTCACATCACTATCTTATTTCTCATATTCAGAGCCATTAGTGGTGCTTTTGTTTGTTTCCTTCTATGTTTAAAATAATTTCATTTTTAAACATGTTTACCAAAAAAAAAGTTTCCAGTTTTTTTCATTCAAGAATATATTTTTTAAAGATTATAAATGTATAAAAAGTATTTAACACAACCAATATGATTTTAAGATAATTGATTGAGCTTTTTTCCAAGCAAAGTTTTTGTTCTTCTGAATTTTTAAACTCACACCGTATGAACATGGATATAAATTTTTGTCATTTTTTATTTAAAATTATTCTAATGTGCTAAGTGCTTTTAAGTTATTTTAATTTTTTTAATATCTGTGGAAATCGTAGAGCGGATTTTTAAATCTCATAAGCGAAAAGTCCTTAATGAGATTTAATTCTGCATAACTTTTGCAACAAATATAAAATTATTTAAATCTACTATTTACATTTAAAATTAATGTTTGGTACAGAGACAAAAACTGTCGTATTAATTCTTAAAATCTCAAAATTTATGAACTATTTTTTTGTGCTACTCCACACGTTTAAAATTTGCATGTATGTACTGTTTGGGTTTCATTCATTATTTTTGATGGTCGAGAAAAAAAATACTGCAGTCAGTTCTTTATTTGACTGTAAATATTGAATAAGTATTGTGTTTTATTCATCAAACGAGAATTATTTTAATGTATTGATTTTTTGTGAACATATACAGATTTTTTACACGTTAAATTGGCAAGTTTCATTTCAGTAGCGTTCTTTTATGTAAATTAAAAATACTGTCTTTTAACTAGGGTTTGTAAAACTCCGGTGTTTTAAAAATACTTAAAGTTCAAATTTATTATTTAAGAAAATATTTTCATGGGTTTTGTTTAAAAAAATTTATTTAATTTTCAAGACAAAAACTGGTTTTTTGCATTAGATTTACCAGTTTTCGATAATTAGATATTTTCTTGAAAATCATATGTTTTCCTGTTTTTGGTTACATAAACCCTACATACATGTTTCAACTTTTAACCATATTGTTCTTAACGTTTGATTTTTGATTAAATCATTTGTTCATTCATTAATTACATAAAGAAATATAAATGGATAAGATAATTTACAAATATATGCACAAAGAAAATTTTAAATTCAAAAAACAATTGGAAATTCATGATATATCCTTAATAGAACCGTCCTTGTAGTATATAAGGCGTCAATTAATTTCGCATGAAAAATCAGTAGCATAGTAATGAAATTGAGAAACTCATTTGAATAATAAACCTCCCAGTAATTCGTAATTGAAATAAATTATTAAATCAATTTCTCATTGTTTTATTTTTGTTTTCTTTCTCTCTCTTCTTTTCTTGTATAAATTGCGATCAGAATTGTGCTCGTTTTAAATGAAGTGCTGTTGATATTTTGCTCAATTAAAAGTTTCATATTCAATTCCATTAGAATTAATTAAAATGAATTTGTTTTTATACTCTCTCCAATCTACACATTTTTTGATAGCGCCTTAGCGAAAAGAAAATAAACATCTTTAATACAGTGAGAAGAATTTCTCTCTATAATTTTCATATCCCTAAAGCAACATGTATTTTAATGGAATAATTATTATTGTTTATTTTTATGAAAATCAAAACAAAATCGCGAATATTTAAGACAATCACATACTTTGACTCCGGCTTTTATTCAATTTGCTGCCAGCTTTTCCCATTTTGGTACAACTTTAACACATTTCTTTTGATCAAATTTAAGAATTTTTTAAAAAATTACTTTATATACAAATGAACAATACTATAAGAAAATTAATATTGCTATTAAATATTAAAACTAAAAATACTTTTTTTCTTCATTTTTAAGATCTTCCTTCTCTCAAACGTTGTCAAACGTACTGATCAAAATAAACAAGCACAATACAGAAAAGAAATAATTCTTGTTTGTGTTTTTTACGCGATTTCTAAAAAAATATGAATTATAAGCTCTTATAAAATTAAACATGATTCATAACTAAGTTATTGACAAATTTCAATACATAAGCAATAAAGAATAAAATGTTTTACGCTGTGTTTTAAAACTTGATATAAGAATAATATCAATAAATAAATTTTAAAAGCATTTGAAAGTATATTTGCCATGTTTATATCTTTATCTTAATTGCTTGCTTCATTTATAAAGTATTAGCTTTTGCAATTGATTCTATTGTTTAGTTGATCATTTAATTTCCATGAAAATTTAAAAAAAGAGAAAAAAAAAGAATTAAAACTTAAACGAATTTTCAGAATCAATATAGAACAATGTTGAATAAAAATCAGTTCAAGATACTCGCTTATATTAACCCGACTCTTGCCGAATACTTATTGAATAGTCTTTAAGAATGCTTTACAGATGTTGACATTCTGAAGTACATGTGTCTTCTTTTCTAAAACTCAATCACGTCGATGTATTCATACATGTGTAATTTTTGTCTATATTTCATTGTTGATTGAGTAACTGAATTATTTTATTCATATCTACTAGAATGAAAAATTCTCATTTATATGTGTATGCACTTAAAAGTTTTTTTTAAACAGATACAAATTTTTTTTTCTTAATGTTTTTAAAAAGCTCTTCAGTCATGAGTTCGGTCTATGTGTCATGAGTTTTTCATGTGTCATGATGTAGCCCTTTAAAAGAACTTTTGTATAAAACACAATAAAATAGATAATGTGTTAAAAAAATTTGTCAGAGAGCCAGATCATGCAAAATCAAACATTAAATGTATTTTATGAGTCAATCTAAATTTCAGAAAAACGATTATTAGTATCTTGGGGAATTTTCAACAGTTTCCTTATTTCTGCAAATTTACATAATGTTGCTAAGCATTTATGTGGCTGTAAAAATCACCATAAAATCACAAACTTAATAAAAAAAATGATAAGCATATTAAAAGCACATGTTGTCCTTTTAAAATGCTTTTTTTAAATCAGAATTTTTTTTACAGAATATTTTAAATCAGAAGAAGTGTGATTGAATGAAAATATATGCCTGTAAATGTCAAATTTATTAATAATAAAACACAATTTTTTTTACGTAGATACATTTGTAAAAGTTTATACCAGTTTATACATACATTTTATGGGGATGAAAATTGCTAAAATATAAAATAAATCTGAAAAAGTGTCGCAACTGTTCAGATAAAATTTCGCCGCATTTCATAAATTTGCATAAAATCATTTCGTGGTACACAGCAAGTTAACCAGTCTGAACAAATTAGCTTAACTAAATTATAGGAATTTGCCGAGGTTGTAGATAAAACAGCGAAAACTTTAATTAACGCATTTGTTAAAAACGCAATTTAAACATATTTAATAAAAAGATTTTTAAAATAATTCTTTAACAAAAGGTTCAAACTTATTAACAATATGGGATATTATTATTCCAAAAAACTACAATAGAATAAAAACGAAAAAACAAAAGTTGAAATAACTAAAAGACAAAATGTTTAAAATAGCAAAAATTAAGTTTGGAAAACTTATTAAAACAACGGATAAATGTTGAAAATTTTAACTTTTTTTTATTTCACTATTTTTGTTGACACGAATGGTGAAATAAATTTATATATGAAAAAATTTCAATTGCATGCTTTAGGGCAGTAAAAATAAATTTATTAAAAGAGAGCTTCATATTTTAATAAATCAGCGGTTGATTGAAAAATATTTAATTATTAATCTATTTATGACATATTGCATCATGCAACATTTTTTGGCTGGGATTTCGAAAATATTCTTGTTATGCTTGCTTGTATCACAGTACTTAAGGCATTGAGATTAAGCTCAGATTAAATATCGATTTTTATACATTAAAAAAATGTGACTTTTTTTTAAATTTGTCAACAAAAGAATAAAAATTGAAAATGGGAAAATAAAAATACTTACGAAAACTCTACACGAAATTTTTGTGACAACTTGAATCTTTTTTTTATTTTTATGCATTGAAAACATATTTTCAGAATAAAAAAGACACACATATGAAATCCAGCATGATCTAACAATATAATAATCGACCATATTATCATCGTTATCTGTCGAGCGATGAGATCGTGACCGAAATATAATTTTTGTACATTTTGAATTGTATTTTGCTATAGCAATATGATACTGATGTAACAAAGTAGGAGGCAAAATAAATAGCTACTTTATTACTGCATTATGTTAATATACCTTTCGGCAAGAATTGTTATTTGGTTTGATAGAACTTATCAACTTTTGTCACGTTCTCATTCAATGGATGTATAAACGGCATAAGTGATATTGAAAATGCGAATAACTTTTAATATTTTTTCGCCATTTTACAAATATAGTGGATATGTAGAACAATTTAAAGTTTATTATTTTCTTCTTTGATTTGATACATAATTGAAATAAACAATAAACATCCTCAGTATTAAAACTTATATGTTCAAAATATGAAGGAAAACAAAAGGTTTTTTTTTTTGTTTTCTACAGATGGCTCCATTGATCCTAACGAATCTTTCGGAAGTTATGTCTGTCTTTTATTTTTTTGTTATAGTATTCCTTTTCCCTTTTATGTTTGAAAGAGAAATTATTCATCAGGCGATAGAAAGCTTGCCAACAAAAAAAAAATTATATGTTTTTCGTAATTTAATTTCTACATGCTTTCTGTTCAAAAGAGTGTTCATATTTTCTCTGTGTCATCTAAAACGTCTGGCAAATTGTCTGAAAATAACGTAGATGTAGAGCGAAAAATTATTTCATATAAATTTTATTGATTCCGACGGAATTTGATGGAAAGATTATGACCACCATTGTCTGAATGTAAAAAGAGTCCATACATATATGAATATTGCAAGTGAATGTTAGTAATAAATGCAAATTTAATGTTGTTGTCAATATGGATAACAAAAACTTGTTGATGCTAGGCTATATTCTCTTCATATATTGTTGATATTTTTAAAATTTTAGTAGAGGTAAAGATGATGAGAGAGGAAATTGCAAAATAACTATGTTGACGTTCTTAAAAAAACATAATTTACATAATATTCATTGAATGAAAACGTTGATGAACATCATTTCCTCAATCTTCATTTACGTCAACATATTTCTTCATTTTAAAAATCCTCTCACCATCATATTTCTCATGATGAGCTGGATAAGACGATGTAGACACAAGATAACAAATGTAATCTGTGACAAAACTTAAAGAAATGTAAATTGAAAACAAATGTCTTCTTAATGAGTTTCAACGAATATGTTTAGTAATTCTTTATAGCTATAATTTGAAAAGGAATCAACAGAATTTTTGCCATGATTTTCTTTATAAACAAACGTCCCCAGAATACGCACATAAATTGAAATGAGTAAACAAGAAAATAAGCAAAAGCTACGGTTGAGTGAAGTGCAAACAATAAATTAAAGGTATATATACAATAAGATTGAGAAAAAAAGAAAGAGCAATAAAAGATGAAAGACGATTCTCATCGCAATCTGATGTAAATTTGCGATTCGATTTACGTTTCTCTCATTAATCTTTCATACCCAAAATACGGGAAAATTCAATTTTCTTTTGTTTGCATTTTTCTTGTGATTCCTGGAGCGAAAACAAAATATTTATTGCTCACAAGTTCTTAATGGATTCACAGTGAAAAAAAATGAGTTCTTTCAATCTACATTAAAATACTCTTTAAATTTATTTTGAGTTCAAGCTTTTTATTTTTTAAATGAAAAACTTTTTTTAATGAAACTCTTAATTGTTTTTAAGGATCGTAAATTAATTATGTTTTGGCTTAATTTTCTTTAATTTGTTTGCAAGATTGTTTAAAAATGTAAATTGATGTAATTAACGGTAAAGTTTTGACACAATTTTATGAGAGGAAAATGTGTCCATTTATCAATTCTATATATTCGAATAAGGTTAATTATCTCAATTACTTTAGTGTTCCTTTTACAGAGTTGTCACCCTAAAGAAGTAAAATCTAGCACAACAAAAAATAAGAATGTTACTCGAAGCATATTGTTAAATTTGTACAAATGATAAAAAAAAGAAAGCAATTTCAATTCAATAATTAGAATTTTACAATTTTTAATTACGATAATTATCAAATACTTACTTTGATAGGAACTTTTCCTTTCCTTTTTTTTCTTCACATTTTTAACTTTAAATGAACATTTGTTGAGTACTTATATTTGTTTACTTAGTTCTTTTTCATTTCATTAAGACACTTGATTTTCCTACCTTTCTTCTTATAAAAAGTTTGTGCAAAGAAACTTTTCCACAGCTCCCGTCCCCTCCTCATTGTGTAAATAAATTTCAATAAAAATATATTTTGCCACAAGAGAAAAACATCATGAGCACATAATTTTCTACCAACATAAATGTGAATAAAATTTAAATAAATTGCTATTTGCTGCTTTTAGGATTCACCGCATAACAAATAAATATGTATATTATGAATATGTGTATACATTTTATTGCATTTTTGACTGAAGCAGACAACATATTTATTAAGGGGCTTTAGCACTCTTACTGTTACCTCAAAATTGAAATTATGTGAAAGAAATGAAATTACACTGTTTTATATTTTATACAAATATTCATAATATAATGCACATTAATTTAGTCATTTCTTTGAAATATTGTCGTGTAGATATATAAACAATCAACTTATCCTAGATGAGACAATAAGAGTAACCTAGCGACATAAGTATTTTTTGTACAAATATATATTTTTTTGAATTTTTCATATTTTTTATCTTAACAAAAAAGCAGCAGAGCAACAAAAACTCATAAACAATCGCATGAAACGAAATAATAATAGACGATTGTCTGAACGGAAAATCTTTCTTTTTATGATATTTATGACAACAGAAACTTTCAGACATAAAAGCATTTTATATTTCAACAATCGCAATAACTTGCGTTATGAAACAAAAAGTTTTATTTTTTAAAGGATGCAGGAAATTGTAAAATCAAAACCTAATATAACATATATTTGGTATTCTTATCCTCATGAGTACACCTCTAATAAATAAATAAAAATTAATACTTTCTATTAATTTGTTATATTCACACCGTTTTCACGTGTGAATCTATTGGATTCGTTCAGATTGAAAAATCAGTTTTTCGCATTTTGTGAGAAAACAAAGCAAAATTGGTTATAAAAGGTCACAGAAGAAAAGTTTGTGTCTGAAATTTTACATGATTTTCAAAAAACAGATTTCAAATTGGTTGTGACATTGCTGAGAAAATCGCAAAATACGCTTTCTTTAAGCAAACAAGCAAGCAAGCAAGCAAGTTAATCATCAAGAAATCTCAATAACGAGACATTGTAGAGACTTCTAGTTTTTTACATTTGATCCGTACTGCTCTATAGAAGAGCTGTATTGTTTTTGGGCAACGTAGGAACAGCCGTTGCTTCAGAAAAAGCAAAAAACTTTCCTTTCTTACGAATTATTCAAATTAAAAGTTCACTGTGATTTTTTTTATTTTAAATTAAACTTTGGATGAAAAAAATTTTTCTGAGCAAAGAACCAAGAAGGTGCGACCCTAGTCCAAAATTGAAAATGTATTTCCTACTTGGTTCTTTGCTCAAAAAAATTTTAGGGTGTTTTATTTGTATTTGTTTTAAGCGCTTGAATATTTATGCAAAGTTTCAATCCATTTGGAAAAACTCTCGAAGAAAAAAGTGACAAAATTGATTTTGACTAGGGTCGCCCCTATTCCAAAATTGAAAATGTATTTCCTTATTGGTTCTTTGCTCAAAAAAATTTTAGGATGTTTTATTTGAATTTGTTTTAATAATTGTTTTATTTTTCACTTTTTTTCTTCGAGGGTTTATACAAATGGATTGAAACTTTGCATAAATATTCTGGTGCTTAAAACAAATACAAATAAAACATCTAAAACTTTTTTGAGCAAAGAACCAAGTAAGAAATACATTTTCAATTTTTAATTTTGGATTTGGGGCGACCCTAGTCAAAATCAATTTTTCACTTTTTTCTTCGAGGGTTTATACAAATGGATTGAAACTTTGCATAAATATTTTAGTGCTTAAAACAAATACAAATAAAACATTCTAAAATTTTTTTGAGCAAAAAACCAAGTAGGAAATACATTTTCAATTTTGGACTAGGGGCGACCCTAGTCAAAATCAGTTTGGCACTTTTTTTCTTCGAGGGTTTATACAAATGGATTGAAACTTTGCATAAATATTCAAGTGCTTAAAACAAATACAAATAAAACATCCTAAAATTTTTTTGAGCAAAGAACCAAGTAGGAAATACATTTTCAATTTTTAATTTTAGATTAGGGGCGACCCTAGTCAAAATCAATTTTTCACATTTTTTCTTCGAGGGTTTATACAAATGGATTGAAACTTTGCATAAATATTTTAGTGCTTAAAACAAATACAAATAAAACATCCTAAAACTTTTTTGAGCAAAGAACCAAGTAGGAAATACATTTTCAATTTTGGACTAGGGGCGACCCTAGTCAAAATCAGTTTGTCACTTTTTTTCTTCGAGGGTTTATCCAAATGGATTGAAACTTTGCATACATATTCAAGTGCTTAAAACAAATACAAATAAAACATCCAAAAATTTTTTTGAGCAAAGAACCAAGGAGGAAATACATTTTCAATTTTGGATTAGGGGCGACCCTAGTCAAAATCAATTTTTTCACTTTTTTTCTTGAAGGGTTTATACAAATTGATTGAAACTTTGCTTAAATATTCTAGTGCTTAAAAAAAATACAAATAAAACATCCTAAAATTTTTTTGAGCAAAGAACCAAGTAGGAAATACATTTTCAATTTTGGACTAGGGGCGATCCTAGTCAAAATCAATTTTGTCACTTTTTTCTTCGAGGGTTTATCCAAATGGATTGAAACTTTGCATAAATATTTTCCTTATTAAAACAAATACACATAAAATATCTTAAAATTTTTTTGAGCAAAGAACCAAGTAGGAAATACATTTTCAATCTTGGACTAGGGGCGACCCTTGTCAAAATCAATTTTGTCACTTTTTTCTTCGAGGGTTTATACAAATGGATTGAAACTTTGCATAAATATTCTAGTGCTTAAAACAAATACAAATAAAACATCCTAAAATTTTTTTGAGCAAAGAACCAAGTAGGAAATACATTTTCAATTTTGGACTAGGGGCGATCCTAGTCAAAATCAATTTTCTCACTTTTTTCTTCGAGGGTTTATCCAAATGGATTGAAACTTTGCATAAATATTTTTTTAATTAAAACAAATACACATAAAATATCTTAAAATTTTTTTGAGCAAAGAACCAAGTAGGAAATACATTTTCAATCTTGGACTAGGGGCGACGTTGTCAAAATCAATTTTGTCACTTTTTTCTTCGAGGGTTTATACAAATGGATTGAAACTTTGCATAAATATTCTAGTGCTTAAAACAAATACACATAAAATATCCTAAAATTTTTTTGAGCAAAGAACCAAGTAGGAAATACATTTTCAATTTTGGATTAGGGGCGACCCTAGTCAAAATCAATTTTTCACTTTTTTTTTTCGAGGGTTTATACAAATGGATTGAAACTTTGCATAAATATTTTAGTGCTTAAAAAAAATACAAATAAAACATCCTAAAATTTTTTTGAGCAAAGAACCAAGTAGGAAATACATTTTCAATTTTGGATTAGGGGCGACCCTAGTCAAAATCAATTTTTTCACTTTTTTTCTTCTCTTTTTACAAATGGATTGAAACTTTGCATAAATATTCTAGTGCTTAAAACAAATACAAATAAAACATCGTAAAATTTTTTTGAGCAAAGAACCAAGTAGGAAATACATTTTCAATTATGAACTTGGGACAGGTCTAGTCAAAATCTAGTTTTTCACTTTTTTTCTTCGAAGGTTTATCCAATTACAGTGAAACTTTGTGTGAGTATACTAATATTTATACCAAACAGTTTTAAATATCTAAAGCAAGAAATGTATTCTATATGTCGTCAGACCCAAATTTTATAAATTTGGTTGTACGTTCAATAACAACGTGACTTAAAATTTTGTCCAAAAAAATGATTTTTATTAATTCAGAAATGTGTGACCTGAAGATTAGAATGCTCATACAAAGTTTTACTGTATTTGGATTTATCCTCGAAGAAAAAAAGTGAAAAACTGATTTGACTAGGGTCGCCCCTAGACCAAAATTGAAAATGTATTTCCTTCTTGATTCTTTCCTCAAAAAAATTTTAGGATGTTTTATTTGTATTTGTTTTAAGCACTTTAATATTTATGCAAAGTTTCAATCCATTTGGATAAACCCTTGAAGAAAAAAGTGAGAAAATTGATTTTGACTAGGGTCGCCCCTAGTCCAAAATTGAAAATGTATTTCCTTCTTGGTTCTTTGCTCAAAAAAAAATTTAGGATGTTTTATTTGTAATTGTTTTAAGCACTAAAATATTTATGCAAAGTTTCAATCTATTTGTATAAACCCTCGAAGAAAAAAGTGACAAACTGATTTTGACTAGGGTCGCCCCTAGTCCAAAATCGAAAATGTATTTCCTACTTGGTTCTTTGCTCAAAAAAATTTTAGAATGTTTTATTTGTATTTTTTTAAGCACTTGAATATTTTTGCAAAGTTTCATTCCATTTGGATAAACCCTCGAAGAAAAAAGTGACAAATTGATTTTATTAGGGTCTCCCCTAGTCCAAAATTGAAAATGTATTTCCTTCTTGGTTCTTTGCTCAAAAAAATTTTACGATGTTTTATTTGTATTTGTTTTAAGCACTAGAATATTTATGCATAGTTTCAATCCATTTGCATAAACCCTCGAAGAAAAAAGTGAGAAAATTGATTTTGACTAGGGTCGCCCCTAGTCCAAAATTGAAAATGTATTTCCTACTTGGTTCTTTGCTCAAAAAAATTTTAGGATGTTTTATTTGTATTTGTTTTAAGCACTAGAATATTTACACAAAGTTTCAATCCATTTGTATAAACCCTCAAAGAAAAAAAGTGACAAAATTGATTTTGACTAGGGTCGCCCCTAGTCCAAAATTGAAAATTGATTTTCTATGATGTACTCTTGTCAAAAAAATTTTTTGGATGTTTTATTTGAATTGACATAATTTTGACATAAATCACATACCAAGATTACTTTTTGTAATGCATAGCTTTAAAAAACGAAATCTAAAATTTCGACTACTCCATCTGAATTTTGTTCATACTCTTCACTGTGGAAATCAAAAAACAAATTCTTTATCTTAAAACACTTGACAAAATAGCGACATAATTCAGGATTAATTACTTTTTAATAATATTTTAACATTTACGAGAAAATATGGTTCAAATAAGTGTGAAGTATGGCCGAGATTTGGACCAAAATCAGCTAAACTGGTTCATAGTGTTCCCGAGGGTGACAAAATTCAAACTTAGTGTTTTTATAGCTGACATAATTATGACATAAATTAGGTATATCTTTTGAACTGTGTCGATATGGGTCTCGGCCGTACTTCACGTCACCCTTCAAACTTATGCTGAGCAAATCTTGGTCTATCCATAAGACTTTTGATGGTACGGTGTGAATATATCCACATTGGGTTTCTACCCGATACACTAGTTATAGCTTGGATTTGAATAAATCAAATGAGCTTCAATTATTTTCAGTAACATCAAAAATATTGATAAGATGATTACAATTTAATATCAGTTTGAAAATTTTTATCATAAGTATATACAAGATTCCGTAATTACCTAAATTGGTTATTATTTATTCCACAAAATTCAACTAATAATCTTAAAAGTTTATTAATCCTGTACTGAAATGAGTAATGCAAATGAATACATAAAACACAAAAATTATTTTATTTAATAGAAAGTGTATTTCTTTTTCCATGAATATATTATTAAAATTATTCTTACATTCATATAAAATCATAATTTATTAACTTGTTAATTTGTTCTTATATAAGCATCATAATTCAATATGATTAGAGTTTATTTGATTTGATTTCTGTTTTTGTTTATTTTTAACAGACGAAGGCGTCATACAATTCTGTTTGATATATTTATAATCAGATAATATGTGTTTATTAATTTTAAAATACTCTTCATCCTTTTTACGAAACCAATTTTCATACACCTCAAATGGATCAATTTGCCAAAATTTATGAAATGATATTGAACTTCTCTCTAAAATTTCCGGTGAATAATCTCTAAAACGAGCTTGATGGAATAATGACGAATGAATTGCTTCAATATTCAATTGCTTCAAACATGATGCAATAATCATATCATCTGGTGATGATATACTTGAACAACTGCATGAATCAACTATTTTTTTAATGGTTTTTGTATTGAATACGATCCCAGCTCCTCCTGTGATATAGCTGTAACCATCGGAAAACAAATTGTAACCATAACGCTCTCCTAAAAACATATACTCCTTCTTATCAAAGCATCCAAGATATTCAGAAAGAGATGAAATGCTATTATCATTGAATGATTCATCATAATAAGTATGCATACGTAGAAGAAGATGAAGATTTATTAATAGAATAGTATTAAAATAATTTTCTATCTTTGATAAACACAAATTAAGAATTTAACAATATTATTTTCATTATAATTTATAAATAAAAGACTTTATTAAAAAGAAAACAGTTCTACTCACCTCAGAAGTGTATCGTCATCAGCTAGTACAATAAATTCAATGTTCTTTAATGTTGAATTTTTTGAAATCTCATTCAAGATAAGACGTAAAATTTTGAGACTCTTTTCACAATGGCCACGTTCAGTATTCTCAACTCCTGTTGGAACTGTTGGAATGGTACTATCATATATATCACTAAAGAACCTCAAGTGAATTGTAAAACGTGCCCATGTTTTTTGTATAAATGGCAACCGTTCTTTATGATACTTTCCGCAAGTTTTAACAGCAAATAAAACTTTATCAAGACTAATAGCGTTGCCCTAGAGAGAATCAGACACAATAATTTGTCACAATTATTGTTTGTGGCTATGTCTTTTTACATTTTTCTTCTAAAATATATTACTTACACAGAAAATATTTTCCTCTTTTGCATAAATTGCACATTCTAGACCAAAGCGACTACAAAAATAAGGCACAGACTTCAAAACTAAATTCTTATCAACATTCCAAATGAATAAGGCAAGCTCATGTGCTGCATCTATTGTAAAATCAGTAAGCATTTTTGGCTGTTGCGATAACAACGACAAATGATTGGCCAACCTAAATAAAGGTAGATATTTTGAATAATTAATGATTACGGTATTAGTAATGGATTTGTGGCAAAGGTGAAAAATTGTAAATCAATTAGTTAGAATGTCCGAAATCGACAATCAGATTGATTGAGCTTTGCACGTTAATGAGTTTATGCGGGAAAGAGTGTAATAAATTACTCACCTATTAAGTAACGGAATAGAAAATGCAACACCTGCTCTGATATATGGGAAGTGAAATTGTTGTGGATTGCGAAAAAATGCAAAATGATGGATAATTGTTGCTTCACGATCATATAATGAATATCCCATATAAACTTCCTACAGTAAGTAGAAAATAGAAAAAAATAATCCTTTATTCTCATTGCTTGTGTTCAATCCTTTAAAATTCCATTCATTCGAAAACTTTCCAACAATATTCTATGGCTTCGATAAGCCAATATTGTTGCAATAGTTTACCTTTGTTTCATCCTCTGCACTTAGACTAGACAAAAGTTTTTTGAAATTGATGACACTGTTGGTTTCACACAGCACAAACCATTTTGTTCTTGATGTAATTAATTGATTTCGTATGTCAATCAATATTGGAATAATTGCCCATGAATTACCCTTTTTGAAAACTTCATTTGCAAGATAAATATTTGGTTTTGTCTGTGAAATTTTAAAAACTATTTTAAATTTTTTACATTAATCGGGCAAAATTGTTTGCTAACAGTAGTTAACTAGCGAAAAATAGATACATATTTACTCCATGTACAATAAATAGACTTTTAGAGTAATTTTTCACTTAATATATATTATGTTTCTTAAAATATTATGCAAGTCATCTTATTTTTTCATCTTTAGGAATCTTAGATAATCTTCCAATTTTCGCAAGAGTACGATAGCACAAAGAAAAGAAAATTTCATCTACTTACACCATCGTCTAAATTTAATGATTGTTCAATAATGGTATGCTTCAGTTGCTTTGCTACTCCCAAATGATATTTATTCTTCTGGCTTAAAACCAAAAATGATATTTCATCTGAAACTGGATTTGAATTTTAAATTTAGTTCCTTTTTGCATTTTATGTCCAATCTACAGCAAATTTGTTGAACTATGAATCTATATTCATTCTATTTGTATAAATCCAATAAGCTTATTGTTAAGGGAGAAAATCAAGATTTCTTTGAGTAAGCAAAAGGAAAGTCGGAAAGAGTGAACCATGTTTAGAACATTGAGAATGGAAAAAAAATATTTTTTTCTTTCTTTTATGTAAATACAGTGTGACATTTTGAATCCTCCTGTGGCTAGATAATCAGAAAAAATGTTTATGAAGAGCTTTTATGTTATTGTTATAAGCTTAGCTATTGTAATGTATTGAAATCCTTGTCAATATTTACACTTCAATACAGGTTTTCATCATGAAAGATTGAATTTTGCTCAAAAGTAGGTACATTATTAAAATTGCTCATTTATTTATTTTTTATTTCAAAACTTACATATTCCACATGTCGTTGGTGTCAGTAAAATAAACGTGAATGAAATAAGTACAATTTTCAACATATCACATTTAGCAAATATCTAGGCTTCTCCAAACATTAATTATTCTCTCCATGAATATTTATTGTTGAATTTTAGAAATAAATTTAATGAATATTAACGTTACGCTTCATGCATATTTTATTGATTCACCAATAGAATAATTATTTTCATTATTTAATATAATTATTTGAGAGTTTATGATTATTTCATCGTCAGCACATCTCACATTTACTTGAAACATATATGTTCTTTTAATGTTTTTGAACTTATTTCAATATAATTAAATTCTAGTAAATTTGAGAGAAAATATTGTTTTCTAGATTTGAGTCATTTGGAAATGATATTACTACCTTATTAATTTCAATATTTTTGAATAGCGACAACAGATTGTTCTGATTTATATTAGATGATTAAAGAATTTTCGCAATTTAATTTGTTTGAAAAAGTTAAGATTAAAATAAAATGTTTATTTGTGTAAGGAACTGATGGTACTGAATTCAATGACGTACTTTATATTGTAAGACTCAAAAAAATATATTTATTACAAAACATGATAAAATACGTTTTTGTATATGAAAATAAAATTACATTTTTGAAACTTTTCAATCTATAGTTGAAATTATTTTTGGAATTTAGACAAATTTTTAAGTCAGACCGACGTGAAGTGTAACTTATGGGTGTCAAGTATAAATCCCAAGTACTTGAGTTTTTGCCCCAAGAACTTGTATCAATCCTAAAATGCAAATAATATATTTAATTAGCTAGCTTTTATCCTCTTAGCTTACAAAATTTAACAGGATTGATGATTTTTTCCTTTAAACTTAATTATTTTTTATTTTAAGTATATTTTTGTTTAAATTTGTTGTTTTTGCTGCCATTATTTTATTGAAAAGTGAAAACTTTCCCAGAAAAGTTTAAATCTTAAAATATTAATTTAAGCATTAGTCAAAAATATTTGTTAATAATAATGTTGATTGGTATGACCAATTTTAGCAATGAATACAATTGATTGCAGATAAATTCGAATATGATATTAAAGTTTTTTTTATTAAAATTTTTGAAAAGTTTTTTATTTAAAATATTTTATCTTCTGAAAATTTTACGTCATTTTCTCTTTTAAATGTCAATACAGAAAGAACTAGCTGACATAAGTCAATAACTTTGATGTTGAACTCTTATTTTTGACAAATTATGTTTTTGTTTAAAAAATACTAAAGTAAAATTTTTTTATCCAACGTAAAATAGTTTTTTGATGGGATTAATAACTTTTATCCTTTATATGTTCTTAAAAATGTTAAAACTTATATATTTTATGAAATCTTGGATCTGTACAAGCACCCTGTTTTTTCGTTATAAGCTAGTAGCTTAGTAGAACAAAAAAAGAATGAATTTTTTTGGACACCAGCAGCTTAGTAACGAGAAGAAGCTCAGTAAAAAAATTGAACTTCAATAAATTTTTTCAATTTTTTAAATTGATTTGAAGAAGTTGTGCTTTGCTTAGATTTCATTTCAATTGCAATGTCATATTTCATTAAGAAGCTTAGTCAAATTAAAGCATCCCAAAAAATTGTTTAAAAAAACAATTATAGTTTCAAAATTAAGTAAAAATTGCTTAACCAATTTTTGACTTTTATGATTGATTCTAAATAGAAAATAAAATATAAAGTAAAGGAATGCCCTAAAATTGTGGGAACATTAAGGGTTGGTTGAATCGTCCTCAAAAACTGTTAATCGTTATGAACTTTTGAAATTTCGTAACATACAAACATTATGCCATGTAAAATAAGACAATAATAATAAGACAATAATAATAAGACAACAAACATTTTATGCATTTGATTCGATTTGATATTTTTTCAATACCAGCAAATATTTTTGTCATAAATATTTTCGTGTCTATAAGTATTTTTACAATCTTTTTATGTCTTTTTAAAAATCATGAATTGAGATATAATAAACATTTTATTTATTTCTTATTCAATAATTTTTTATCATATTTTTGATGTCACCACGAATATTTTCAGTAGCTTCGAAAATTCAGCATTATTTGTTTATTAATAAAAGTTATGCTTCAAAATGTATTTTTTTAATATTGAAACTATATTAAATATAACTATAACTTTAAATGAATTTAAGGATATTTTTTTAAATTTACACTTGTATTAAAATTAATCGGAATTTTAATTAATTTAAATTTTTATTATTTGTCAACTTAATCTCTCAAATTAATTTTGTCGGAACTTTTTCTTTATGATCTTCACTCATTTGCAGAGTCACGACAACTGAAAAGTGTTGTGAGGATTTAATCAAACTTATGTTGAAAGTCTTATTGTAAACACTGATAATGCGCAAAATCTTTACGAAAAATTGACGAAAATGCACGTGTTTATTTGTAGACTTGTTTGTCTCGTGAGGCTAGTAAATTGGTTTTTTTTGTCGTGTACAATGAAGAAAAACAGTTATTTTTATGAATGAATTTTCTCTGTTATCTTGTTCAAGTAAATAGAACAAAGTTTTAAAGCAATATGAAAAGGAATAAAAAGTGTATAGAAGTAGAAAAAAAATCTGTTGTTTTTTTCTCTTATGACTCTTATTTGTTGTTATTATGATAAAAACTTTTAAATTGCTTTCAGTTTATTACGCCATGAGAGGGAAATGAAAATGCCGTTTATTGTTTTGATGATTCCAAGTTCTGAAAGAAAAAAGAACGAAATATTTTTCTTTGATGAAACATTTCATCTTCATTATTATTAAAAAAAAAATATGTTGAGTCTGTCAAAGTTTGTAATACTTTTAAAAATGTACAAGTAATCATTTCAAACAGAAGCAATATTCTAAAATTTATTATTTATGTGCTTGAATGAATTCATCAGATTGAAACGTATAAAATTAAATTGATGCATTTTTGAATGATTCTCTATGTGAAAAAATTCATTGAAATGACGTTTCATATGAAAAAATATTCACGTTTCAATGCCTCCGAATTCAATATTAAATTGTGGTATAGTAGTTGGCGTGTGTATTTTCTTTTTCATGCAATATAGGCTATACATCTCTTTTAATTTCATCGCAATCATTCCTGATTTATGATCAACTTTTAATTTTTATAGAAAATGATTGGTAAGATAAAACAAACTGTTTTAATTTACCTTTTTTTTTCTTTAAAATATTAGGTAAGATATAAAATTATGTTATTTCTAAGTTAATCATACACAGCCAAAGATAAACAATTTAACTATGCAGAAAGAAAAAAATATTTTTAAATATTTAAACCAAAAGTTTGCAAGCATCCTATTGGACTGTTATCAGAATAGAAATTTTTCAAAAACTTAATTACCAGCTTAAGGCCAATTTCCTCCTCATATACATTCTGAAATCATATGCCACCAAATAATTTTTTAAAAAAAATTCAATACCAAAATATAATCTTTAAATTGCTAAGTGGAGTGTATTAAATCAAAATTGAGTTATAGAAATGTGTTTATTAAGCTATAAAAACTGAAAATACATACGATAAATACGCAATCTGAATTTTGATGCGCTTGTTGCGATTTAAACGTTCATTCATATAGGAAAATAAAAATTCACATTTTATTCAATTACCAAAATGCCAATGATGTTCATCTGAAACAGATTCCGGGTTTCACAAAAAAAAAATTAAAACGATGGAAGCGAAGCAATTTATTTTTCATCAATATTGCAAGCATAATGTTGATAGCTTTAGGTGTTATACCTTTTTCTTGAAAAAATTTTGAAAACCTTTTTTTTAATTGATATCGTTTCATATTTTTTTCCTGATTTGAAGAATTGATTAGTGATTTGCTAAAGCATACGTTCCTGAAATAATAAACTTTTAGTTTCAAAAAATAATCTAACTTATCAAGTTTTTTTTTTCATCTTTAGAAAAATTATCTCAAAAAATATCACAATGTTTTTATTGATCTGTTAATTATTTCATTGCGTTTTTTAATTTTATTTACATAAAATAAATATTTGAAAATTAAAAATTAATCGGCCTGTTTCACTAAAGTGGATTATCCTCGATTTCGGATTATCCACTTCAGTTTTTTGGAAATATCGCCAGACGCTTAAGGTTATTAAGAGATCTAATGTGTGATCTAGCAAGAGTACTTTGCTACTTAAATCAACATATACTTAGAATTTTTATATCTTCACTAGTTTGAGAATTATAGCAAAAATTGAAGTTAATCTACTAGATTTGGCTAGGAAATTGAATAATTGATAGTTCTTAACGAAAAGTAAAAGTTTAAAAAATTAGAAATACCACACCTCCCATAAAGTTTAAGATATTTCCAAAAAACTGAAGTGGATAATCCGAAATCGAGGATAATCCACTTTAGTGAAACAGGCCGAATGATATAAAGTTTTGCATAAACTTACTTGTAGATTTGAAAAAATTAAATAATTTAATAAAAATTTTGATTCAGCTGCATTTTGTTATTTACGTGTTTTTGTAAACGATACTTTACGTGCCAAATATTTTTCAATATTTTGACAGATTAGAAAATACATTAAAAGATTCTAACCCGAGTAGCACAAGTCGGATAATCGAGATGAAATCCTACGCTAGGACGACGTGGTTATGATCTAAGGGCGAATTTCTCGTCACGACGAAAAATTTGCCCTAAAGTCGCCGTGATATCTTCCTTGCGTAGGATTTCGTCTCGAATATCCGACTTGTGCTCTCCGGGTAACGTTTTCATTGGACAGTTCGCAAAAAAATTACAGAAGTCTTCGTGCTTTTTCAAGAGACTTCAGCACATTTTTACACAGCGATCAGTATCTGGTTATCAGATTAATGCGATGGTAGTCGATTGCACCGAAAAATAATAAGTCCACAACACTAGAGGATAATAAACTTGAAAAATGAAAAATCACGGAGAGACAATATGGCCACTTATAAAATTTTAATTTTTCAATTTTCAATTTTTCACGAAAAAAATCACTTTCATTTGTATGTGGGTATTTAATCCACCTATATTTCTTAGTGGACTTATTGTCCTTTTGTGCAAAACATTACAACAAAATATTGATCAGGTAAAAAAAGTTGTAACATATTTAATTGCTTTTCATAAAATTGTCAAATTTAAACTATATTTTTCATGTGGGTTAATTTACTATCTACTAGAATTTTTTTCTAAAAATATTAGTATCAATTTAAACAAGTTCTTCATACAAAAAGGTATTTAAGATTTCACAATTTTTGAACTGAATTGTGTAATTTTCAACAATTTTTCCAATATTGTATTTAAAACTTAATCTTATAATCTAGATAAAAATATGCCAACGTAGGACAACGGTCCCTCATTTTTTGATATTTGGCCCTTTATTCTTCGAAGTCGGAAAAATAATTTATTTACATTTTGAATTAAAATCTATTTCACGAATTTAAAGTTTATTTCGTGAGTTTTAGTTTTTTAAATGGTTTTAAAATTACTAAATTTCTAATAAAGAAATTTTGACAAACTCATTAAAAAGTGCGTGAAATTGAAATTTTTGAAAGAATAACGGAAAAAAAATTTCGTTGACTTGTGGGTCTTAGATTCGAGTAGATTTGAAAAGTATTTTTCTGGAACAAAACACCTACTCAAATCAAGGACCCCATATTGAAAAATATGTTTTTTTTTCCTGTCTGAAGCTGTGTAATACAAAATGGTAATTTCTTTGTTTATTCAAACAATTCAAATCAAAGTATGAGTTTTAAACTATAATTGAGACTTTTTAAGATTGTCAGTTAAAATCAAAGTGAGGAAACTCAAAATCTACGATTAAACAAAATCTTTTATTAAAGAATTCAAAATTTTATAAAAATATCAAAATTTTCATTCAGATTTCAAAAGATTTTCATAGAGGCAATGTCAAAATAGCCAGTTGAAAAATTGTTGATTTTACTTAAATTACTTTATTTTTCAAAATACTATTGTCATTTTCTGAAAAATAATAAAAAGCTTGTAAAAAGGATTCTGATAAGCTCAAAAGATAGCAAAAAATCAATAATTAATGATCATTACAATTTTTGAGTTTGTCTACATTCAAAATTTGGGATTCTTTAAATTTCCATGTGATTTTAATTAAAATGCTTATGCTGTTAGAATCTTAAACGTTGCTTTTAAAGCGATAAATCCATAATATTAGTGAAAATATTTTTCCATCAAAATTATCGATTATAATATTAAATAAATAAATAATAAATTAAAAACTAGTAATGAAGCCGATCACGCTTCATGGGAATATTCACACAATCCTATAGAACTCTCCATGTATTGTTCAGAAAATCTTGAAAAATCTTCTCTCAATAAAATGTAAGACTTAATCAGGGGCGTAGCCAGGGGGGGGCCATAGGGGGCCCGGGCCCCCCCTACGAAAATCTGATAATTGTTTTATTAAGTATTTATAGAGAAAAACCAGTTAATGTAGAGGAAGTGATGAAAGAAATGTCAAAATCAGCACGAAAAATTAAATTTAATGTATGAATAATGAATTAAATATTTAAACTTATGAAGAATGAATATAGATTTAAGGATACAAAATAACAATTTTTTTAATTTTCGAAAATGGGCCCCCCCCTTAAAAATTTTCTGGCTACGCCCCTGGACTTAATATCAACATTTTGCTGCATTATCAACAAAGTATACCACGCATTAGGAACACGTTTTATAACGAAAATCATGATTCAAAAATTTGCCAATTTTTAAAAGTATAAATATGAAAAATACGACTTATGTAGAAAGCCATTAACTTTCACACTTAGTAAACGATAGATTATGAAATTGAAAAATCACTCAAATTAATGCTCCGCAGTCAGTCTCTTATGTAGATCAGACTTCAACATAGGTTACAGTCTTGAAAAGTTTTGCAACTTGTGTGCTCCGTTTCGTTCAACTGTTTATAGATTACAGAAGGTTTATAGGTTACAGGTGTAAAATAATGATCTCAGTAGTCTGAGAAAATAAAAATCAGTTGAAAAACACGAACAAAAACATTAAGACGTGTTTCATTAAAAATTAAAAATAAAACAACAGGTGTGTTAAACTCAGATCTTATAGATTACAGTAGGTTTATAAATTACAGGTGTGTTGAACTTCAATATCAATATTTATTTTTAAATACTTTTAAGGTCATAGATGCAACCAAATTATCTAGATCGATCTGGATTTTTAAATCTGCATCTGGATCTGGATCTGGATTAAATGTGAGCTTCGCTCAACCTAGTTTAGATTTATAGGTTACAGGTGTGTTAAACTCCACTCCGTTTCACTCCGTTTCGTTCAACTGTTTATAGATTACAGTAGGTTTATAGGTTACAGGTGTGTTGAACTCCACTCCGTTTCGTTCAACTGTTTATAGATCACAGAAGGTTTATAGGTTACAGGTGTGTTGAACTCCACTCCGTTTCACTCCGTTTCGTTCAACTGTTTATAGATTACAGTAGGTTTATAGGTTACAGGTGTGTTGAACTCCACTCCGTTTCACTCCGTTTCGTTCAACTGTTTATAGATTACAGTAGGTTTATAGGTTACAGGTGTGTTGAACTCCACTCCGTTTCACTCCGTTTCGTTCAACTGTTTATAGATTACAGTAGGTTACAGGTGTGTTGAACTCCACTCCGTTTCACTCCGTTTCGTTCAACTGTTTATAGATTACAGTAGATTTATAGGTTACAGGTGTGTTGAACTCCACTCCGTTTCACTCCGTTTCGTTCAACTGTTTATAGATTACAGTAGGTTTATAGGTTACAGGTGTGTTGAACTCCACTCCGTTTCACTCCGTTTCGTTCAACTGTTTATAGATTACAGTAGGTTTATAGGTTACAGGTGTGTTGAACTCCACTCCGTTTCACTCCGTTTCGTTCAACTGTTTATAGATTACAGAAGGTTTATAGGTTACATGTGTGTTGAACTCCAATCCGTTTCACTCCGTTTCGTTCAACTGTTTATAGATTACAGTAGGTTTATAGGTTACATGTGTGTTGAACTCCAATCCGTTTCACTCCGTTTCGTTCAACTGTTTATAGATTACAGTAGGTTAATAGGTTACAGGTGTGTTGAACTCCACTCCGTTTCACTCCGTTTCGTTCAACTGTTTATAGATTACAGTAGGTTACAGGTGTGTTGAACTCCACTCCGTTTCACTCCGTTTCGTTCAACTGTTTATAGATTACAGTAGATTTATAGGTTACAGGTGTGTTGAACTCCACTCCGTTTCACTCCGTTTCGTTCAACTGTTTATAGATTACAGTAGGTTTATAGGTTACAGGTGTGTTGAACTCCACTCCGTTTCACTCCGTTTCGTTCAACTGTTTATAGATTACAGTAGGTTAATAGGTTACAGGTGTGTTGAACTCCACTCCGTTTCACTCCGTTTCGTTCAACTGTTTATAGATTACAGTAGGTTACAGGTGTGTTGAACTCCACTCCGTTTCACTCCGTTTCGTTCAACTGTTTATAGATTACAGTAGATTTATAGGTTACAGGTGTGTTGAACTCCACTCCGTTTCACTCCGTTTCGTTCAACTGTTTATAGATCACAGAAGGTTTATAGGTTACAGGTGTGTTGAACTCCACTCCGTTTCACTCCGTTTCGTTCAACTGTTTATAGATTACAGTAGGTTTATAGGTTACAGGTGTGTTGAACTCCACTCCGTTTCACTCCGTTTCGTTCAACTGTTTATAGATTACAGTAGGTTTATAGGTTACAGGTGTGTTGAACTCCACTCCGTTTCACTCCGTTTCGTTCAACTGTTTATAGATTACAGAAGGTTTATAGGTTACAGATCGTACTGGATTTTTTTAAATTGGGTAAAATTTTCACGCCTTCACTTCGCTTCGCTCCGTTCAGGACGTAAAAATTTGTGAGCTTCGCTCAACCTAGTTTAGATTTATAGGTTACATGTGCGTTGAACTCCACTACGTTTCACTCCGTTTCGTTCAACTGTTTATGGATTACAGTAGGTTTATAGGTTACAGGTGTGTTGAACTCCACTCCGTTTCACTCCGTTTCGTTCAACTGTTTATAGATTACAGTAGGTTTATAGGTTACAGGTGTGTTGAACTCCACTCCGTTTCGTTCAACTGTTTATAGATCACAGAAGGTTTATAGGTTACAGGTGTGTTGAACTCCACTCCGTTTCACTCCGTTTCGTTCAACTGTTTATAGATTACAGTAGGTTTATAGGTTACAGGTGTGTTGAACTCCACTCCGTTTCACTCCGTTTCGTTCAACTGTTTATAGATTACAGTAGGTTTATAGGTTACAGGTGTGTTGAACTCCACTCCGTTTCACTCCGTTTCGTTCAACTGTTTATAGATTACAGTAGGTTACAGGTGTGTTGAACTCCACTCCGTTTCACTCCGTTTCGTTCAACTGTTTATAGATTACAGTAGATTTATAGGTTACAGGTGTGTTGAACTCCACTCCGTTTCACTCCGTTTCGTTCAACTGTTTATAGATTACAGTAGGTTTATAGGTTACAGGTGTGTTGAACTCCACTCCGTTTCACTCCGTTTCGTTCAACTGTTTATGGATTACAGTAGGTTTATAGGTTACAGGTGTGTTGAACTCCACTCCGTTTCACTCCGTTTCGTTCAACTGTTTATAGATTACAGAAGGTTTGTAGGTTACAGATCGTACTGGATTTTTTTAAATTGGGTAAAATTTTCACGCCTTCACTTCGCTTCGCTCCGTTCAGGACGTAAAAATTTGTGAGCTTCGCTCAACCTAGTTTAGATTTAAAGGTTACAGGTGTGTTGAACTCCACTCCGTTTCACTCCGTTTCGTTCAACTGTTTATAGATTACAGTAGGTTTATAGGTTACAGGTGTGTTGAACTCCACTCCGTTTCACTCCGTTTCGTTCAACTGTTTATAGATTACAGAAGGTTTGTAGGTTACAGATCGTACTGGATTTTTTTAAATTGGGTAAAATTTACACGCCTTCACTTCGCTTCGCTCCGTTCAGGACGTAAAAATTTGTGAGCTTCGCTCAACCTAGTTTAGGTTTATAGGTTACAGGTGTGTTGAACTCCACTCCGTTTCACTCCGTTTCGTTCAACTGTTTATAGATTACAGTAGGTTTATAGGTTACAGGTGTGTTGAACTCCACTCCGTTTCACTCCGTTTCGTTCAACTGTTTATAGATTACAGTAGATTTATAGGTTACAGGTGTGTTGAACTCCACTCCGTTTCACTCCGTTTCGTTCAACTGTTTCTAGATTACTGTAGGTTTATAGGTTACAGGTGTGTTGAACTCCACTCCGTTTCACTTCGTTTCGTTCAACTGTTTATAGATTACAGTAGATTTATAGGTTACAGGTGTGTTGAACTCCACTCCATTTCGTTCAACTGTTTATAGATTACAGTAGGTTTATAGGTTAACCAAGATCCAGTAAAGTTTTAAGCATGTCTGAAACTTAAAACCAAGATCCAGTTAAGTTTTAAGCATGTCTGAAACTTAAAACCAAGATCCAGTAAAGTTTTAAGCATGTCTATAACTTAAAACCAAGATCCAGTAAAGTTTTAAGCATGTCTATAACTTAAAACCAAGATCCAGTAAAGTTTTAAGCATGTCTATAACTTAAAACCAAGATCCAGTAAAGTTTTAAGCATGTCTGAAACTTAAAACCAAGATCCAGTAAAGTTTTAAGCATGTCTGAAACATAAAACCAAGATCCAGTAAAGTTTTAAGCATGTCTGAAACTTAAAACCAAGATCCAGTAAAGTTTTAAGCATGTCTGAAACTTAAAATCAAGATCCAATAAAGTTTTAAGCATGTCTTTACTTAAAACCAAGATCCAGTAAAGTTTTAAGCATGTCTGAAACTTAAAACCAAGATCCAGTTAAGTTTTAAGCATGTCTGAAACTTAAAACCAAGATCCAGTAAAGTTATAGGCATGTCTGAAACTTAAAACCAAGATCCAGTAAAGTTTTAAGCATGTCTGAAACTTAAAACCAAGATCCAGTAAAGTTTTAAGCATGTCTGAAACTTAAAACCAAGATCCAGTAAAGTTTTAAGCATGTCCGAAACTTAAAACCAAGATCCAGTAAAGTTATAGGCATGTCTGAAACTTAAAACCAAGATCCAGTAAAGTTTTAAGCATGTCTGAAACTTAAAACCAAGATCCAGTAAAGTTTTAAGCATGTCTGAAACTTAAAACCAAGATCCAGTAAAGTTTTAAGCATGTCTGAAACTTAAAATCAAGATCCAATAAAGTTTTAATCATGTCTTTACTTAAAACCAAGATCCAGTAAAGTTTTAATCATGTCTGAAACTTAAAACCAAGATCCAGTAAAGTTATAGGCATGTCTGAAACTTAAAACCAAGATCCAGTAAAGTTTTAAGCATGTCTGAAACTTAAAACCAAGATCCAGTAAAGTTTTAAGCATGTCTGAAACTTAAAACCAAGATCCAGTAAAGTTTTAAGCATGTCTATAACTTAAAACCAAGATCCAGTAAAGTTTTAAGCATGTCTGAAACTTAAAATCAAGATCCAATAAAGTTTTAATCATGTCTTTACTTAAAACCAAGATCCAGTAAAGTTTTAATCATGTCTGAAACTTAAAACCAAGATCCAGTTAAGTTTTAAGCATGTCCGAAACTTAAAACCAAGATCCAGTAAAGTTTTAAGCATGTCTGAAACTTAAAACCAAGATCCAGTAAAGTTTTAAGCATGTCTGAAACTTAAAACCAAGATCCAGTTAAGTTTTAAGCATGTCTGAAACTTAAAACCAAGATCCAGTAAAGTTTTAAGCATGTCCGAAACTTAAAACCAAGATCCAGTAAAGTTATAGGCATGTCTGAAACTTAAAACCAAGATCCAGTAAAGTTTTAAGCATGTCTGAAACTTAAAACCAAGATCCAGTAAAGTTTAAAGCATGTCTGAAACTTAAAACCAAGATCCAGTAAAGTTTTAAGCATGTCCGAAACTTAAAACCAAGATCCAGTAAAGTTATAGGCATGTCTGAAACTTAAAACCAAGATCCAGTAAAGTTTTAAGCATGTCTGAAACTTAAAACCAAGATCCAGTAAAGTTTTAAGCATGTCTGAAACTTAAAACCAAGATCCAGTAAAGTTTTAAGCATGTCTGAAACTTAAAACCAAGATCCAGTAAAGTTTTAAGCATGTCTGAAACTTAAAACCAAGATCCAGTTAAGTTTTAAGCATGTCTGAAACTTAAAACCAAGATCCAGTAAAGTTTTAAGCATGTCTGAAACTTAAAACCAAGATCCAGTAAAGTTTTAAGCATGTCTGAAACTTAAAATCAAGATCCAGTAAAGTTTTAAGCATGTCTGAAACTTAAAACCAAGATCCAGTTAAGTTTTAAGCATGTCTAAACTTAAAACCAAGATCCAGTAAAGTTTTAAGCATGTCTGAAACTTAAAACCAAGATCCAGTAAAGTTTTAAGCATGTCTGAAACTTAAAATCAAGATCCAGTAAAGTTTTAAGCATGTCTGAAACTTAAAACCAAGATCCAGTTAAGTTTTAAGCATGTCTAAACTTAAAACCAAGATCCAGTAAAGTTATAGGCATGTCTGAAACTTAAAACCAAGATCCAGTAAAGTTTTAAGCATGTCCGAAACTTAAAACCAAGATCCAGTAAAGTTATAGGCATGTCTGAAACTTAAAACCAAGATCCAGTAAAGTTTTAAGCATGTCTGAAACTTAAAACCAAGATCCAGTAAAGTTTTAAGCATGTCTGAAACTTAAAACCAAGATCCAGTAAAGTTTTAAGCATGTCTGAAACTTAAAATCAAGATCCAATAAAGTTTTAATCATGTCTTTACTTAAAACCAAGATCCAGTAAAGTTTTAATCATGTCTGAAACTTAAAACCAAGATCCAGTAAAGTTTTAAGCATGTCCGAAACTTAAAACCAAGATCCAGTAAAGTTTTAAGCATGTCCGAAACTTAAAACCAAGATCCAGTAAAGTTATAGGCATGTCTGAAACTTAAAACCAAGATCCAGTAAAGTTTTAAGCATGTCTGAAACTTAAAACCAAGATCCAGTAAAGTTTAAAGCATGTCTGAAACTTAAAACCAAGATCCAGTAAAGTTTTAAGCATGTCCGAAACTTAAAACCAAGATCCAGTAAAGTTATAGGCATGTCTGAAACTTAAAACCAAGATCCAGTAAAGTTTTAAGCATGTCTGAAACTTAAAACCAAGATCCAGTAAAGTTTTAAGCATGTCTGAAACTTAAAACCAAGATCCAGTAAAGTTTTAAGCATGTCTGAAACTTAAAATCAAGATCCAATAAAGTTTTAAGCATGTCTGAAACTTAAAACCAAGATCCAGTAAAGTTTTAATCATGTCTGAAACTTAAAACCAAGATCCAGTTAAGTTTTAAGCATGTCCGAAACTTAAAACCAAGATCCAGTAAAGTTTTAAGCATGTCTGAAACTTAAAACCAAGATCCAGTAAAGTTTTAAGTATATCTGAAACTTAAAACCAAGATCCAGTAAAGTTTTAAGCATGTCTGAAACTTAAAACCAAGATCCAGTAAAGTTTTAAGCATGTCTGAAACTTAAAACCAAGATCCAGTAAAGTTTTAAGCATGTCTGAAACTTAAAACCAAGATCCAGTAAAGTTTTAAGCATGTCTTTAACTTAAAACCAAGATCCAGTAAAGTTTTAAGCATGTCTGAAACTTAAAACCAAGATCCAGTAAAGTTTTAAGCATGTCTGAAACTTAAAACCAAGATCCAGTAAAGTTTTAAGCATGTCTGAAACTTAAAACCAAGATCCAGTAAAGTTTTAAGCATGTCTGAAACTTAAAATCAAGATCCAGTAAAGTTTTAAGCATGTCTGAAACTTAAAACCAAGATCCAGTTAAGTTTTAAGCATGTCCGAAACTTAAAACCAAGATCCAGTAAAGTTATAGGCATGTCTGAAACTTAAAACCAAGATCCAGTAAAGTTTTAAGCATGTCTATAACTTAAAACCAAGATCCAGTAAAGTTTTAAGCATGTCTGAAACTTAAAACCAAGATCCAGTAAAGTTTTAAGCATGTCTATAACTTAAAACCAAGATCCAGTAAAGTTTTAAGCATGTCTGAAACTTAAAACCATGATCCAGTAAAGTTTTAAGCATGTCTGAAACTTAAAACCAAGATCCAGTAAAGTTTTAAGCATGTCTGAAACTTAAAACCAAGATCCAGTAAAGTTTTAAGCATGTCCGAAACTTAAAACCAAGATCCAGTAAAGTTATAGGCATGTCTGAAACTTAAAACCAAGATCCAGTAAAGTTTTAAGCATGTCTATAACTTAAAACCAAGATCCAGTAAAGTTTTAAGCATGTCTGAAACTTAAAACCAAGATCCAGTAAAGTTTTAAGCATGTCTGAAACTTAAAACCAAGATCCAGTAAAGTTTTAAGCATGTCTGAAACTTAAAACCAAGATCCAGTAAAGTTATAGGCATGTCTGAAACTTAAAACCAAGATCCAGTAAAGTTTTAAGCATGTCTAAACTTAAAACCAAGATCCAGTAAAGTTATAGGCATGTCTGAAACTTAAAATCAAGATCCAGTAAAGTTTTAAGCATGTCTGAAACTTAAAATCAAGATCCAGTAAAGTTTTAAGCATGTCTGAAACTTAAAACCAAGATCCAGTAAAGTTTTAAGCATGTCTAAACTTAAAACCAAGATCCAGTAAAGTTATAGGCATGTCTGAAACTTAAAACCAAGATCCAGTTACGTTTTAAGCATGTCCGAAACTTAAAACCAAGATCCAGTAAAGTTATAGGCATGTCTGAAACTTAAAACCAAGATCCAGTAAAGTTTTAAGCATGTCTGAAACTTAAAATCAAGATCCAGTAAAGTTTTAAGCATGTCTGAAACTTAAAATCAAGATCCAGTAAAGTTTTAAGCATGTCTGAAACTTAAAATCAAGATCCAGTAAAGTTTTAAGCATGTCTGAAACTTAAAATCAAGATCCAGTAAAGTTTTAAGCATGTCTGAAACTTAAAATCAAGATCCAGTAAAGTTTGAGAAAAAGTACAAGTGGGCTTTGACAATTTCAATTTGAATTTTTTTTATAATTAAGAAATAAGAAATAAGAAAAAGATCTAAGTAGGCTTTGACAATTACAATTTCAATCAATTTTATAATTAATATAAGAAAAAGTTCGTAGTGAACTTTGAAAATTTGTTGAAAGTGAAAAATCATTGTGGAAAATTAATTCAATCATTTAACAAGTATTTAACACACTTTCACAGACATTGTGAAAGTAAAATTGAAATTGTGCTGTCGTTGGAAATAAGATCCAGTAAGTATAAGCCTGTTTGAAATAAAGACAAAATAATCGAGCAGGAATAAAATTAAGAATCATACCATAAAAAAAAATTCCAGTTGCAAAAAAAAATATTTTCATTATGATACAAATAAAGTTTGTATTTAAAGACATAGATACAGTATGCTGAAGGAACTTGCTAGTTCCAACATTTTTTCACATACATTTAACTTAATGCATACTGTCACAACCATTTTATTAATATCACACTTATACCAACAAATATTTTCTGTTGTATGAATGTAAACAAATGTGTTTTGCAATAATGGGTTATAATTTGCCAAAAAATGATAGTTTTTTGCATCTTGTGCCTCACTGGAAGCATCTTATGACTCCAAAAACTATACAGCAAATCTATGACCCAATATCTATCATATAAAAGTAACATTAAGGCTTGATATTGAGTTTGAATTGAGTTATCGCTCCGAATAACTAACTAACTAACTAACAGAATGCCTTTTTTGGCGATTTCGCGGAACTGGAAGCACGAAATAAGATGCAGTTTTTACCATTCGATAGGTATTTCGAGGCACAGACTTTTACATATCAGACTTATGGAGTGATTCGGTAAGACTGAAGCAGCAAGTTAAAAAAACTGATTTTCCGTAAAACCAAAAGCAATATATTCACAAAAATTGAAAATTTTGTGTGAATATGATTTAAAAAATATTGGAAAATTATGTCATTGGAAAACTATTCTATGGAATTCTAGTAGATAGTGAATTAACCCACATGAAAAATAAAGTTTATAGTCAGTCTATTAGTCAGAATTACGTCCATATTACGTCCATTTACGTCCCGCAATTAAATATTTTCGTCCTACTTCCTATGACTGGATACACCACTTTTATTATTTGGGTATCTTTCCCGCTAACTTCACTTTTTCAGCGGGAACCAATTACGAAATTAATTTTAATCATGCATATTATGTATAAAAACTGATCTCCTAATTACGTCCAATTTTGTCCCACAAAAATTTTTGGAATTGGATATAACCAGCAAGAGTTATGGACTGTCAAAGTTTTGAACAGTACTACCTGTGGACCAATATTTTTTTCCTTTCAAAAACTTATCATGTTGTATATCAAAACACGTCTACTTTTTCTCAGAAGCTTAAATCTGATGAAACTATTTAAGTCCAACCTGTCAGTTTAGACTTGTGGCAGTTCCAGTTCCATATCGTACCTGAACATCATCAAAGTAATTTGAAATAATTTATTGATGATGAATTCGATGCGTTGCATCCAAAATTATTTGATTGGTTTAGGTCTTTAACAGACGATTGAATTTTATCATTTACAGACAGATTTTGTTCTTCATTTTGTTTTTCATTTTTCGGGTTTATTATCCTCTAGTGTTGTGGACTTATTATTTTTCGGTGCAATTGACTAGCCCCGATTAATGCGACCAAACGAAAATGCAACAAATTAACCTTTCCCTAAGATTTTAACTCATTAAAAATCTTTACTTTATTTTTCGTGATACTTGGCCTTGTTTCTTCTTCAAATATTGAGTTTTGGCATTTGTGAAGTATGTGATTTCATACAAAAATCAGAACTTTATCAATAACTACAATTGCGGAGGCAATCATTCAGCAAATCATCAAATCATCAATCAAAGAAAACGATTGATCTATGATCAAAACAGTTTCCATAGTTGCCGAAACAAGGTTAAGTTACGTGCAATAACGCGATCGAGAAAGGTGAAGCTGCTGATGCAATACAAGTCACATAAACTACTCAGAGAAGCTTTTCAATCCCGGGATTGAAATGTATGTAATCCATACTTTTGAAAAGAAAACTTATTAAACGCATTCAATGGTGGGTTTAGATGGTTGATGCTATCTTGAATGGATTTATGCATCATGAAATGTGTGGAAATTGTAGGGGTTTATTGATTGAGAAAAATGCATTATTAAGCTAGCTTTTAAAAAACAAGTTTAATGTAAAATGATTGGTGAGAATCAATAGTCTAATTCCAGTTTAGTCATTTTTATGTAAAACATGTCACAAAGCTGGAGTATCATAGCAAACAGGTAGACAAAGTTATCATATTCATAACCGTCATTTATGACGAGCAAAATTTTTATAAACCTTAATATTCTAATACTATGGAGATTATTTACTACCAAAACTTAATGTTTAAAGTCATAATTAAACAAATATTAGCTTTGAAACCTTTTAATTTTCGTTATCATTTAATTTTGATACGAGCATTATTACTTTAGTTTTAGATTAATTTAGCAGCCATGAATTATTGATTGTTTGAATTGTACCGCACATTAATTTGTATCTAGTTTTTGTTCCATTCAGTCTTACTTTATTAATCAGGAAATTCTCTCTAATAAATTGTACACAAAAAATTGAACATCAATCAATCACATCCAAAAAATGAAGTGAATAATTTTTTTTAATCCTTTATGATTTTATTTTGCTGAAAATGTAAACAAGGTAAAGAGAATTAGTTTTTAAGTTTTTATAGAAATTTTTAATTGTTAAAATTCACAAAATACCTATATTGAATTTATTTAAAATTCAATTCTTTTTAATGAAAACTAGTGTATCGGGTAGAAACCCAATGCGGATATATTCACACCGTACCATCAAAAGTCTTATGGATAGACCAAGATTTGCTCAGCATAAGTTTGAAGGGTGGGCGTGATTGCACAGTTCAAAAGATATACCTAATTTATGTCATAATTATGTCAGCTACAAAAACACTTAGTTTGAATTTTGTCACCCTCGGAAACACTATGAACCAGTATAGCTGATTTTGGTCCAAATCTCGGCCATACTTCACACTTATTTGAACCACATTTTCTGGTAAATGTTAAAAAGTAATTAATCCTGAATTATGTCGCTATTTTGTCAAGTGTTTTAAGATAAAGAATTTGTTTTTTGCAGAGGGCGAAGCCGACTCGAATTTTGTATGGAAAAGTCGACTTGAGTTCACTCGACTTCATACAAATTTCGAGTCGACTTCGCCCTCTGGTTTTTTGGTTTCCAAAGTGAAGAGTATGAACAAAATTCAGATGGGGTAGTCGAAATTTTAGATTTCGTTTTTTAAAGCTATGCATTACAAAAAGTAAAATTGGTATGTGATTTATGTCAGAATTATGTCAATTCAAATAAAACATCCAAAAAATTTTTTTGACAAAAGTACACCATAGAAAATCAATTTTCAATTTTGGACTAGGGGCGACCCTAGTCAAAATCAATTTTGTCACTTTTTTTCTTCGAGGGTTTATACAAATGGATTGAAACTTTGTATAAATATTCTAATGCTTAAAACAAATACAAATAAAACATCATAAAATTTTTTTGAGCAAAGAACCAAGTAGGAAATACATTTTCAATTTTGGACTAGGGGCGACCCTAGTCAAAATCAATTTTGTCACTTTTTTTCTTCGAGGGTTTATACAAATGGATTGAAACTTTGCATAAATATTCTAGTGCTTAAAACAAATACAAATAAAACATCCTAAAGTTTTTTTGAGCAAAGAACCAAGAAGGAAATACATTTTCAATTTTGGACTAGGGGCGACCCTAATAAAATCAAATTTGTCACTTTTTTCTTCGAGGGTTTATCCAAATGGATTTAAAATCTGCATAAATATTCAAGTGCTTAAAAAAAATACAAATAAAACGTCCTAAAATTTTTTTGAGCAAAGAACCAAGTAGGAAATACATTTCCAATTTTGGACTAGGGACGACCCTAGTCATAATCAATTTTCTCACTTTTTTCTTCGAGGGTTTATAAAAATGGATTGAAACTTTGCATAAATATTATAGTGCTTAAAACAAATACAAATAAAACATCCTAAAATTTTTAGAACCAAGAAGGAAATACATTTTCAATTATGAACTTGGGACAGGTCCAGTCAAAATCTAGTTTTTCACTTTTTTCTTCGAGGATAAATCCAAATACAGTAAAACTTTGGATGAGCATTCTAATCTTCAGGTCACACATTTCTAAATTAATAAAAATCATTTTTTTGGACAAAATTTTAAGTAACGTTGTTATTGAATGTACAACCAAATTTATAAAATTTGGGTCTGACGACATATAGAATACATTTCTTGCTTTAGATATTTAAAACTGTTATTTAAGATATTTAATTTTAGGATGTTTTATTTGTATTTGTTTTAAGCACTAAAATATTTATGCAAAGTTTCAATCAATTTGGATAAACCCTCGAAGAAAAAAGTGACAAAATTGATTTTGACAAGGGTCGCCCCTAGTCCAAAATTGAAAATGTATTTCCAGCTTGGTTCTTTGCTCAAAAAAATTTTAAGATGTTTTATTTGTATTTGTTTTAAGCACTAAAATATGTGTGCAAAGTTTCAATCCATTTGTATAAACCCTCGAAGAAAAAAAGTGAAAAAATTGATTTTGACTAGGGTCGCCCCTAATCCAAAATTGAAAATGTATTTTCTACTTGGTTCTTTGCTCAAAAAAATTTTAGGATGTTTTATTTGTATTTGTTTTAAGCACTAAAATATTCATGCAAAGTTTCAATCCATTTGTATAAACCCTCGAAGAAAAAAGTGAAAAAATTGATTTTGACTAGGGTCGCCCCTAATCCAAAATTGAAAATGTATTTCCTACTTGGTTCTTTGCTCAAAAAAATTTTAGGATGTTTTATTTGTATTTGTTTTAAGCACTAAAATATTTATGCAAAGTTTCAATCCATTTGTATAAACCCTCGAAGAAAAAAAGTGAAAAAATTGATTTTGACTAGGGTCGCCCCTAGTCCAAAATTGAAAATGTATTTCCTACTTGGTTCTTTGCTCAAAAAAATTTTAGGATGTTTTATTTGTATTTGTTTTAAGCAATTAAAAGATTTATGTAAAGTTTCAATCCATTTGTATAAACCCTCGAAGAAAAAAGTGACAAACTGATTTTGACTAGGGTCGCCCCTAGTCCAAAATTGAAAATGTATTTCCAACTTGGTTCTTTGCTCAAAAAAATTTTAAGATGTTTTATTTGTATTTTTGTAAGCACTAGAATATTTATGCATAGTTTCAATCCATTTGTATAAACCCTCGAAGAAAAAAAGTGAAAAAATTGATTTTGACTTGGGTCGCCTCTAATCCAAAATTGAAAATGTATTTCCTACTTGGTTCTTTGTTTAAAAAAAATTTTTTGGATGTTTTATTTGTATTTTTTTTAAGCACTAGAATATTTATGCAAAGTTTCAATCCATTTGGATAAACCCTCGAAGAAAAAAGTGACAAATTTGATTTTGACTAGGGTCGCCCCTAGTCCAAAATTGAAAATGTATTTCCTTCTTGGTTCTTTGCTCAAAAAAATTTTTTTCATCCAAAGTTTAATTTAAAATAAAAAAAAATCACAGTGAACTTTTAATTTAAAAAATTCGTAAGAAAGGAAAGTTTTTTGCTTTTTCTGAAGCAACGGCTGTTCCTGCCTTACCCAAAAACAATACAGCTCTTTTATAGAGCAGTACGGATCAAATGTAAAAAACTAGAAGTCTCTACAATGTCTCGTTATTGAGATTTCTTGCTGATTAACTTGCTTGCTTGCTTGTCTGCTTACAGAAAGCGTATTTTGCGATTTTCTCAGCAATGCCACAACCAATTTGAAATCTGTTTTTTGAAAATGATGTAAAATTGCAGGCATAAAATTTTCTTTTGTGACCTTTTATAACCAATTTTGCTTTGTTTTCTCACAAAATGCGAAAAACTGATTTTTTAAGCTGAACAAAACCAATAGATTCACACGTGAAAACGGTGTGAATATAAAAAAAAAACATTTAAAATGAAAAAAAAAATAACAACCGGAATCTGTTTTCCACAAATCTTAAATAAACATTATACTTACTATCAATAAGATGAAGATTACAACAATTCATTTTTTGCTTCTTCTTCATCATCAGACTTTCTTTCAAGCAATCCTTTATGAGATGAAGAGTACATAGATTCATACAAAGGATTAGAAAAATGACCCTAATGAAAATAAATAAAAGTAAATGTTAGCCAAATTATTATAATAAAAAAAAAACAATTAAATGCAAGGCGTTATGCTCCGGATCATTCTTAAAGTGCAACAAATCCTGATAATGCTTATTAAATCAGGGATTTCTCTTGATGTCATCATAAAAGTTTTGAAATACAACATAACAAATTTTTTCTTGAGTAATTACGCCTTGATTGTGTATTAATTACCAACTAGGAAAATCAGATATCTTCTTTATTTACTATTAACAATTTGATGTAAGAGCAGATAGTAAGAAAATATGATCATACCTTTTCATCCTCGTTGTTAGAAATACTTGTAACAGGTAAGTTTATGTCATCTCGTTCCGTAGCCAAAAAATCGAAAATTGGATTTGTTATTTCTTCAACATTTTCATTCAATCTAGCATGTGCGAAAAATCTTACTCGTCTTTGCCACTTTCTTAGATAAAATACAGTTAGAAAAGCAAGTGTAGACATCAAAATTAATGCTAATAAAAGAACTAATATCAACGAAAGAGTTTCATGCTGATTATTAAACATTTCTGAAGCAATAACATCAGGATGTTCGGAGCTTTCACCAAGACTTGAACAAGCTTGTATGTGTCCGTCGTTACACCTGAAAATTATTATTATTGTTATTTGAGTAAAATAAATCATAAACTTATAGTTTGATCTTACAAGCATTCGTTGATTGAAGAACTATCATTACAATTTCCACACTCATCAATGCATTTTGGTGGTAATTCACAAAATTTCCCAGACCACTGACCAACACACATACACGATTCAAATCCATCAATATATTTGCGACAAAATCCACCGTTTTCACAGTTCATATCACAACTTGGTAGATTTTCTGGGCAGTTTAAACATATTTTTACTTCTTTTTCACATCGGTCTCCTGTAAAATTTTCATCACAATCACATACAGGCCCTTTTATATTTTCAATATGGCATCTACCATTATTTTGGCAATAATCTTTACACCTATCAACTTCACAAAATAATCCTGTATATCTTTCAGAGCATACACATCTAAACTTATTCATTGAGTCCCGTTGACAAGTTCCTTCATTTATGCATTGTATAGCATCACATTTTTCACAGAAGTCACCATTAAAGCCAGCGGAACAAACACACAATTGAGTAATTGTTCCATTTTTGTTTTGTTGATATTGACATGTCCCTCCATTATGACAAATGATGTCCTAAGAAAGAATATAAAACTTTTAATTAAATTTTAACTTTTAAATATGACAAATTTTTGTTTACTTTGCAAATTGATGGTGGTATTTCACAGCGAGGACCTTTCCAACTTTCAGTGCATTTACATGATCTTTTCAGTTTTAGTTCTTCTCTACTTAATGACATATGTTTACTCGGTAATGTACAAACTCCATGATTTTTACAATAACCTGAGCATATATAATGTTCACACACATCTCCTTCATACTGAGGCAAACAATCGCAAACCTGTTCATCATCAATATACTTACAAACTCCTCCATTTTCACAGTTTTTATAGCACAAAGATGGTATTTGTGATCTATGCAAACAAGAAACGTGTGATCCATTTTTTTGGATGTATAAATTATCTGGGCAGTTACATGATCTTCCACTTTGGTCTACAGATGACAAAAAACATATGGCTGTGTGTTCGCATGGATAAAGTTGACAAGGATTTGGTAAAGAACTATTGTGTTTTAAAGTATGAATTATTTTAATGTCCGAAGCTTTATATCGGTATGGACCATTACTTATTTCTTCATAATTTTTCTTTAAGCCGAACTTATTTAGTTTTAAAATTGTTTGGTTTGTCATAACAACATACAAATCATCTTCGAAAACATCCAATTTATTTGGACTAATATGCATGTGGTTATATGAGTTTATATCATTGAATTTTCTAACTACTTGTCTATCTTGCCCTTCTAATGTGACTGTCTCTATAGTCGATTTTCTAATATCACACCAATATACTCTTCTTGAAGGATAATCAATCGCTAATCCAGACGCAAATTCAATATTCTCCATTACTAGCCTCTTTTTATGAGCACCATCCATGCTTGCAATGTATATAACTCTCAACATTGTACTCCAAATCATTCTTCTACTTTCCGGATCAACAACTATATCCCACGAATTTGTTCCTCCATCAATTATAGTTTTCTTAGATCTCCCATGATAATCTATTGATTTTATCATATCATCTTCAATCATATATATCTTAAAAGTAATCCAATCAATACTAATGGACTTGAGAATCGTATTTTTCACCTTATTTGTTGTTAAAACAGTTGAATTTCTAGCATCATATCCTTTGTTCTTTATTTCTTCAAAGTCATGTTTGGTACTCATTTTAATACTTTGAAGATTATTTGATGGCATTGAATCAACCCAAAAAAGAATAATATCATTTTCTTCATTCGTGACGAAATCAAAGGAAGAAATTTTTGATGAATTGGTTTTAATAAAACTATGAACAGATCTAACTTTAGATCTTGTATCATTTGTCTGAGCTCTTTGTATGTCTGATTCATAACTAAGTTCATATATAAATCTCAATTCAGATTCGGATGCAGTAAATATTAAGTGTTGTCCATTAATTGCTTTGCATGTTCCATTTTTTAATGAACTTTGTTTATGATATCCAATTGCACATTTGCATTGTATCGAATTCTTTGGACCTTTTTCAACACATAGTTGACTGCAAATTCCAAATTTACATCCTACATTAATATAGCTTGAATCGATAATTCCAGTTCTATTGCAATTTTTTTCATCACTTCCATCTCCACAATGATCAATATTGTCGCTGTCGCATATATAATATTTTGGAATACATTTTCCGTTTAAACATTTGATTGCGTTACCAGCACAAGAGCGACTTAGACATCTTGAATCATGCTCATCACTATTATCCGGGCAATCTGACAATCCATCGCACAACCAGTCATTAAGTATACATTTTTCGAACTCTCCTCGACACTTAAAATCATTGAGTTGACATCCGCAATTTTTTTCATCACTATAATCATCACAATCTAGTAATGAACAGAATAAGAAGATCTATTGATATTATTACTTTTAAAATTATTGTAAATCTCAACTATACCTGATTCACCGTCACATAAAAAACTTTTACTGATACATTGAACCTGATTTGCACATTTAAACATTGTGGATTCATCACATGCTATTGGACAGTTTTCTTCATCACTAAAATCGTTGCAATTGTATTCTTTATCACATCTTAAAGAAGAATAAACATGTTTGATAAAATTTATTGAAAATTCAAGTCATAATAAAATAGAAACAAATAAAATAAACGATACCTTAGTGATCCTTGTATGCATCTACCATCATTACATTTAAATTCAGATTCTGAACATTTTCTTTGTGGACAATTTGCTTCATCTGAAGAATCTTCGCAATCGATTTCTGTATCACATCTCCATCGTCCGGGGATGCATAATCCAGTAATATTGCATTTAAAGTAAGTTGAGTCGCATGAATCATTTTTTGGTAAATCGTCACATTTTGCTTTTACTCCCTCATCTTCGCCATTCGGGCAGTCCGCATCACCGTCACAGACCTTTAAAAAGAAATCAAAATGTTAGCATACAAATATGATTGCGCTTTTTAAAGCTTATTATAAATTTCTTCATACCCAATTGGCTGGAATACAACGACCAGTAGAACATCTAAATTCTGTTTCAAAACATTGTCTATCGTTGCAGTTTTTTTCATCACTTCCATCTTTAAAATGTATAATTAAGGTATTTTTTTATTTTAAGTTAAAATTAAAAACATAAGTTAATTACCTAAACAATCAGCGTCCTCATCACATTCCCAAACTTTTGGAATGCAAGAATTGGTTGTAACACATTTAAATTGGCCTGAAGTACATGATTTAGCGGGACAGTTTTTTTCGTCATTTCCATTTGGACAGTCAGCTTCGCCATTACAACTAAGTTTAAAAAAAAATTAAATTTTAGGCACAATATACTACACATATTACACATTATTTTACTTACGCTTTAGATTTTGGTATACAATATACAGAACTATTAACTGTTTTTTCACATTGAATGCTGTTCTCAATAAAGCATCCATACTGTTCGCAATTAGCTTCATCACTTTCATCTATGCAATCTTTATTTCCATCGCATAACTTTGAAGCATCTAAGCAAGTTGCCTTGTGATTTTTTTGAATTACTCTTGAGCTTGTATTTTTGGAAATACTATCACATTGAAATTGTCCTGGAGTGCAGAAAAAATTTTCTGGACAGTTTTCCAATTCATCCTCTTGATACTCACAATCTGCGTGTTTATCACATTTCCAAAAGAATGGAATACATCGAACTGTTTTCTTGCAATGATATTGAGCTGCTGTGCAATTTGCAACGCACGTTTTTAAATCATTGGCAAGGTAAAAGTTATCTGGACAGTCACATTTATAGTACGGTGGGTTGGGTGACAACAAACATAAGGCAGAGCAGTTGGCATAGTGGCACGGGTTATCCTTTACGTTTGTTAAATCTAGTTTTTTCTTAAAACTTGAATCCTTTTGCTTAAAATCTTGCTTACGTTTTGATAAATTTTCATTAAAAATACTTGAAATCATTTTTCGTTGCTTAATAGGATGGTAAATTTTTAAATCCATTGGTCGATGAATAAGTTTAAGAAGAGTTCCACAATTTTTACCTGTATACTTATCACAAAACTCAATACTTTTGGCTTCCCAATCAGAAAAATACACACGATTTTCCCAAACAGCAATTGAGAAAATATGATGCAAATTTAAATTAGGATTAAATTTGCGGTGTGCAACAACTTTTCGATTTTTTCCATCCAAATCGCAAACAGATATGAAATCTTCTCTTGCATCACCAAAGAAGAGTTCGTTGGTTTCAAAACTTATTGTCAATGCATTTGGCCATCCAAGATTTTTGGTTATAATAAACTCAGGGTTAGAACCGTCCATTCCTGAGAGTCCGATATGTGGTTTCAAACCCCAATCTGTCCAATATATATTTCTTCTATAAGGGTCTAGAATGATAGCTCGGGGTTCATCTAAATCTTTATTGATTAAAATTTTCCTATATCTTCCGTTGTCTTTGGAAACTTCTATAGTTTGACGTCCTTTGTCACACCAGTAAATATTTTTTCCAATCCAGTCAAATGCAATTCCGTCAGGATTTTTCATATTTTGTTGATGTAAAACTTCTCGATTAATTACTTTATTTCCTTCCAATTTTGCACGGACTATTTCACTTTTTGATGTTGTAACATCAGAAAAATAAATATAACTCTGGCTCCAATCATAATCAATTGCTACAGCATTCGATAAGTTGTGTAACAATATTTCAGAATTACCATTCAAATCAACATTTCTAATGTAAAATCGATTAGAAAATATTATTTTCGGATGTTCAGGTGAATCAATCTTGCACGAATTCCCATCTTCTATATAACCGTCTAGGCATTCACAATGATAAGAACCATATGTATTAATACATATTTGGGAACATGGTCGACTTTCACATTCATCAATATCTTCACAATGATATGAATTGTTTGGATCTTTTTGAAAACCATTGTTACAAGTACATTCATATCCGATTTTCAAATCTATACAATTATGTTGACAGTTGACGAATTCGCACTCATTAACATTACATTTTTCTTCATCAGAAAAATCTCCACAATCATTTAATCCGTCACACGTTAAGTTTAAATCAATACAACTTCCTTCTCTGCACAGAAATTTTTTAGGATTTCGTTTACAGTATAATGGGAAATCTTCACAAAGTGTTTCATTTTCGTCACTTGCATCAGAACAGTCGACTTCTAAGTTGCACATTGCTTTACGGTCAATACATTCGTGATTGTTGCATTTGAATTCATCCTCATTACATATCTTTATTTCTACGACAGAATATGGCGGAAGTAAGCATAATTCAGATTCGTCTGTATGATCATCGCAATCAAAATTTCCATCACACATTTCATTTTTCTCAATACATTGCCCATTTAAGCAAGTCATTTGATAAGGTGAACAAGTTTTTGGTTCAATAGTAACTGTTGAATAAAAAAAAATATTATCTTTGAGGATTATTTTGATAATATTTGATTATGAAATCAAAGTCTAGACTTATAAACGTCTGGATATGAAACTTTAAAAAATCTTAAATTTAAAATTACTGTGATAAAATGTAATAAAACAAAATAATACTTACTGGTTTTGTTTGGACATTTGTTTTCATCAGATCCGTCTATACAATCTTGAACGTTATCGCAAACAAATGATAGGGGGATACACATTTTTTTGTCTTCACATGAAAACTGACCAATTGAACAATGATATTTGCAATCACTTTCATCTGAACTTTGTTTATCTAATTGTCCATCTTTGCAGTCATCATCGCCATCACACACATATTCAAAATTTATACATTTCCCATTACTGCATTTGAACTGCTCATCAGTGCAAGATTTGGTTTCATTTTTTGATGGACAATTAATTTCATCACTCCAGTCCCAGCAGTCATTTTCTCCATCACAGAGCCATTCTTTCATGTAGCATGCGGTTGTTTTATTGCAAGGAATTAGTTGACGTTCCGTTGGTATTGATTTGGTATTTTCGGCGTGAAAAATTTCTCTTAGTGCACTACAATCTCTTGATTCGCAACCCATTTCATCGGATGCATCTTTACAGTCAGCATCATTATCACACTTGTACTTCATCTGAATACATTCTCCACTTGCACATTTAAATTCATTTATTGAACAACCGCAATTATCCTCATCACTTCCATCACCACACTGTGATACTCCATCACATTTTTCATCCTTGTTTATACACCTAAAATTTCTACACTGAAAGAAAGCTTCTTGTGGACATACTCTTTTTGAACAAAAATTAAGAGATTCGTCGCTATTGTCAGAACAATGTTGGATGTCATCACATGTAGTTAAAATTGGTATACATTCACCACTTTTGCATTGAAATTCATATGTGGAATTACAATTCGAAATTTTCTTGTCCCTCAATAAGCATTTTTTTCCATCAGGGGATAGGAAACCCTGTGAACATTCACACTTTATGTTATTTCCATGTGGTAAACAAACATCTTCACAACCTCCATTCAGTAAAGCACAAGCTCCGTTTGTACACTGTTTGGCTTGATCATAGGCAACAAAAATACCCATAGGATGTTCAATTTCTTTTTTTAAATAAATCACATCATTTCCAGAATATTTATTTGCACGTAATACAGCATGAAGAGTCCAATCACTCCAAAATAGAAAATCTTTGAATACTGTTAAAGAAAATGGATGCTTTGGAGCTGATTGTGAAAGAATAATACAATTTCTGCCATCATAGTCACATCTTTCAATTTTATCTAAACGTGCATCGCCCCAATAAATTTTTTTATCTTCAAGATCAAGTGTTAGTGCGTTTGGTACCATTATATCTTTTGTTATAATATTTTCATTTCCATAACCAGTTATATAAATTCGTGATATTGTGGGTGCTTTGCTGTTCCAATTACTATAATAAATCATGTTCATACATGGTTCAACAACAATAGCTCTTAGCTTATCTGCTCCCATTTTAAGCTTTAGAACTTTTCTGATTGAATCATTTAAATCTTTATTTACAATAGTTCCATTTTTAAAAAGGTTCAAATCTATATTTCTAATTTCAGCTTCAGTATGTAATGTCCAGAAAAGATTATTATCCTGAGGATTAAAAGCAATACCTTCAACTATATGCTGATTTTCTAGCAATTTTTCAAATTTTGTTCCCTCAAAATTTGTCAAGCAGATTGCGTTTTGACGAATATCTGAATAATAAATTAATTCATTTTTATAATCATAGCTTAAAGCGACAACGTGCTGAAGGAAGCTTTGACTTTGAATGGTGAAACCTGTTGAATTGCTTTCATTTAAAATATCGATTTTCTCAATAGCATCTTTTTTGGAAAAGAATATTTGGTTTTCATATTTTCGACAACTTCTTCCATCATATTGATCGAGGTATCCATTTGAGCAAAAACAATTTGGATCTGTTCCATTGAAAAGACATAACTCAGTACATCCTCCATAATCTGGCATACTGCATTCGTTAACTCCACTTTGTTTTTTAGTAGAAAATATTTTTAATGTTTTTAATTGATTAGAAAGTGAGGACTTTAATATGGTTGTGTTTGATAAATCATTAAGGTTTACAACTTTTAACATTCCAGTTCCTCTTTCGGCCCAATATAAGTTTTTGTCAATTAAATCTAAAGAAATTGGGTTTTGTATATTTGTCAAATTCAAATTTGTTTTACCGTTTCCATCGTAATCAATTTTCAAAATTTTGTTCCTTTTGGTATCACACCAGTAGATTTGTGTATTTTCAATGTCTATTATGAAATCATTAATTGAGCCTTCAGGTTTTTTGGTTATCAATCTTAGATCAGTTCCATCTAAATCTATACTATAAACTTTATTTTCACCAGATAAGAAAAATAAAAGTCCTAATTTTGGATCAATTCTAATAATTGTTGGTTTCTTAAGTTGCCATGCAATAACTTTGCGGAATGTTCCGTCATAGCGTGAAACTTCTATTAAACCACGTTTTTGGTCTGTCCAAAAAATATTCTGTGCCATCCAATCAACAGCAACTCCTCCAAGCCAATCTCCATTAAACTGATCAAAGTCAAACGAGTTCAAAACCGTTTTTCTAGAACTTCCATCTTTCTTTATCCTTATTATCTCTCCTTTTTCATGATCAGAAAAGAATATAAGATCAGTCGCCGAATCGTAGTCTAATGAGCTAATAACATTCATTCTTTGTAATGGAGTAAGAAAAATTTGTTTCCGTGGAAGCTTAAGTGAAAGTCCTTTCACTTCATAATCTAATGAATATATCAAAAAATCGTCTTCGCTCACACACTTTGCCATATCTCTTGAATCGATATAATATCCAATGGCACATTTACAAACATAATCTGATTGTCCTTTTGGAATGCATAAATGATCACATTTGCGTTGATTAACATTACCATTTTGCTGTAAAAAGCATCCATTGATATCTGTTGCATCATTATCAACATCAAAAAGAGACATCAATTTTAGTTGTTTAATGTTTGGTGTATTTTTACGGTACATTTCAGGTTTTTTGCATGCAGACTTATCGCACTTTCTAATGGATGATGTTGAGTTTTCTCCAAAATATATAAATTCATCATAAATTTCTAAGCTTGTTATTAATAGATCTACATATTCACTATCTAAATCTTTTTCTCCATAAAATGTATTAACCAATTTTAGAGCATCAGTTTTTAAGTCTCTAAAAAAGATTTTACGATAATTTTTAATAAAATACAATCGTTGCGATTTTGAGTCATGTATTAACGAATGTATAATTTCGTCCTCTGTTAATAGTAAAATATCATTTGTTCCATCCATATCACATTGTCGAATTTGGTAATGTTTTTTATCAATTGTCATGATATAGAATATTTTTCTTAGTTCAATAGCAGCTATCAGATCATAAATGTCACTAACATTGTCAAGTATCTTTGACAAGTATTCTCCTTTTAAATTTGATACAAGTAAGCGGTGACTCTTATTAGAACCGAGATTTTCTGATTCCGATTCTGGAATAGGTTGAGAAAAAAACATCAATTCAGATACAAAATCTATTGCGAATCCATGAACATTGTCTATTTCCACATCGAGAATTGTTTCAATTTTTTGATCAGATGGGGTTATTGAAGTTGATAATTTAACACTCTTAATCTCTCTTAACTGTATGTCAGACCAAAATATTCGCTTTTCTTTAGGATTTACTGCAATATGATTAGGCATAATTATTTGAGATGTATGATAAATTGTTGAAATGGCAGATGAATAAGGATGTTTCAACTCGATTGCTCTTATTTCAGATTTATTTGTTATATAAAACATAACATCTTTAATTTTTTCGCAAACATGCTCATTTTCACCTATTCGCATCATATGAGGGCATGCACACTTAAATGTATTATTTTTATTTAATAGGCATAAATGAGAACAAGGCGAATTTTCGCAAGGTGAAGTGATTTCTTTAGCAGTTCCTTCGCCGTTAAAATCCCAGGGTTGTCTACTTGGATGCATAACTTTCACATCAAACGGTTGTATTGCAGCTTGATAAAAAATTGTTACGTTGCTTCCAGTAAATTTATTTGCCGTAATTATAGCGTTTAAACGCCAGTCTGACCAAAACAGATTATTTTCATAAATTGTTATTGAAAAAGGATGATGTAAATAGTCTGTGTTCCTTAAAATTCTTTTGTGATCTTTTCCATCATAGTCTATCGTATGAATTTCCTTCGATTTCGCATCAAGAAAGAATATCCTTTTCTTTGTATAATCTATTGTAATTCCATTTGGCCATGCGCCATTGATTGTTTTTAAACTGAATATTTTCATTCGTTCATCTCCAGAAAGAGTTGATCTTTCAATTCTTGGCTCATCTTCATCCCAATCCGAAAAAAATAAATAGCCAATGCGTGAATCTAACGCTAATGAACGAGGTTTTGAAATGTTTTCAGATATTAACGTTGTTCGATGCAAACCATCTTTTGTAGCAACTTCAATATTTTTCAAGCTAGCATCTATCCAATAAACATTTTTTCCTATCCAATCAACCGCTACAGCTTCCGTAGTTGACAAATCCGATTCAACAATAACCCTGATATTGTGAAGTTCATCTCCTCTTAACTGACCCAAATAAATTTTGTCTTTTGTTATATCAGACCAAACTATTTCATAAGATTTTGAGTGTCTGTCATAAAAGAAATCTGTTCCTATTAAATTTTTAGATTTTGTGTAATAATTTTTGACTTCTTTTGGTGATTTTAGATTCACTCCTCGTAAGATATGGCGATTACTTATCAATAAAATAGGTTCAATTTTATGATCAGATTCGCATGTAAAGTTATCAGATTTAATATGATATCCATGATAGCACTTACATTTTATTTTAATAGGATTTAGTTGAAGGCATAAATGGTCACAAGACGAAAAGTTATCACAAATTTGAGGTTCGGAACATGATCGTTCGTTTGATTCTAATGTCATATGTTGAGGACAAGAGCATACAAACCCATTTGGATTTGGTGCATTATGGCAAAAGAATTGACATTCGGAAAAATGATCACATAATTTTTCAGCACATCTTCCTAATTCGTCTGTTTTGTCAGAGCAGTGATTTATTCCATCACAAAAATTGTGAACAGGAATACATTTTCGATCAATTTTACAATAAAATTCCGGGTATTTACAGTCATTTGCACTAACGTCAAAATCTACATCTATAAAATCGTCGTCATCCTCACCAGGATCTTCATAATCGATATTTAATATGCTTTCATTTGAATGTGTAAATGATGGAATAATTTTTTTACAATCTTTTTCGTCGCTGTTATCACCACAATCATCATTTCCATCACACTTTTGTTCCAACAAAATACATTGCGAATTTTCGCACAGGAATTCATCACAATAATCATAAAAGAAACTATCAACGTACTCATCCAAATGAGTTTTATTATGACAAGTTTTTATGGTTTCGTCACTTTCATCATTACAATCTTTTGTGCCATCACACACTTGATGTTGCTTAATACATTGTTGATTATCGCATTTAAATTCGCATTTTTCTTGGCAGGGACCATCGGGAATTATACTTTCATCACTTCCATCGAAACAGTCGAAGGATCCATCACAGACATATTTGTGATCTATACATTCGTCACCAGATTTACAAGAATATTGAAATTTTAAGCATTCAACTGTCGGTTTTAAAGTAGTTCTAGTGACAATAGAAGATGCAATGCAAGATGTCCCCATTCCATTTTTACTGAAACCATCACCACATAAGCATACACCACCAGTTGGTGTATTAAGCCACAATCCAGGACATTTTATTTGGAGTTCATTTTCCACATGATCTGCATATTGGCTTGCATCAGCCATTTTCAAAAAACTTTTTTTATGAGCTGATTCAAAGTAAATTTTTGATTCATTGCTAAAGTTTATATTTTCTGTACTGACATGTTCAATTATGTTTTTTATGTTATCAGTCCAAAAAATTGATCCTGCTACCACTGTCATCGATTGGGCATACGAATTTCCCAGTTTAATTTGCTTATGAACTTTTATTCCCTCTAAATTTATACTGCCGATTGTTTGACTTAAAACATCTAGCCAATAAAGTTTTCGAGTTTCTTTATAATATGTTAGTGATATTGGCCAATAGATAGATATGTTTGTATTAGTTGATTTCGATATTAGTACATCTCTTGATGATCCATCCATCCATGACATTTCAATTTTTCCTCCTATGTTGTATCTCTCAGCAAATGAACTCCAAAACATTACGCCTAGACGAAATAATAGTGTTAATTATTAATATCTATATGTGTATTTATTAAATTATCATTTACCATTTTCAACGTCAAGTGCTATTGATGAAGGGCCTATAATATCCTTACTAATTAATGTTTTGACAGTAAAATTATAGGAAGACGTTTCTTTTAATTTCAGTACTGCAATTTTATATTTTGGAGCTGATGATGCAAAAAATAAATTATTTCCGATCCAATCATAACACATTGATTGAATTATTCCAAAATCTCCTTTAATTATATCTTTTAACGATCCATTAAAGGAATGACGTTCTACTATACTTTCCTGGATGCTATAACAAATAAAATACAGATATTAAAATTGAAATTGAATTATATTTTTTTTAAACTTTTCTTCAGTGAAACATACTTATTAGATTCTGTATTTGTAGAGAAGTAGATTAATTTTCGGTTTAAATCAAAGTCAAATGCAATACTATGTTTTATACCAAGTATTGGTGATATTGTAGTTTCGGAAGGATTATTAACATCAATGGCTTTTAAAATCTTTGTTTTAGCATATTCCTCTACAAAGGCAATAATTTTTTTTGTGTCTTTCAAAACACATTTTCCGTTTTCGAGAAAATATCCTTCCTTACAGATGCATTTCTCTTTAATTTTTTTAATTCCATTAATTTCTTCTAATTTCGGGACACATATATGATCGCACTTTTTATTTTCAGAGCATAATTTGAGATTAAGCACAGGTTGTATTTGCTGATGGAATATCTTTAAAACTTTTGTATTCATTTTCAAGTTTTCAGCTAGAGTTTTCTTAAATGTCATCGATGATTTACTAATCTGTATTATTGATGTATTTTTGTTGATAGCACCGAAAAACATATTTTCAAAAAATACTATTCTATGAAACTTCATTAAAGGTAGTTTCTGAAGAAATTTTCTATTATTTCCATCGTAATCACATTGTTGAATGAAATCAAAGTAGTAATCAAGAAAATATATTCGCTTGACAGCCACATCTAAAGATAAGTCATGTGGGTAAAAAATCTTTTTTCCAATTAAATTTTTATCAAATCGTCCGTCCATAAAATATCTTTCAATAGATGCACTTGTGCGATTTTTTGTATCATATTTCATTAAAAATAAATATCCAGCGGTTGGATCTACAGCAATTTTTTTTATTTTAATTGAGTTATTCTGATCTGTTTCGACCAATATCCGACAGTTGATCATATTATAGCGGCAAATGAAAATGAAATTATTTACGCCATCCAAAAAATACCAATTTCTGGAAATCCAATCCAATGCAAATTCTGATATGAGGATATTCGATGAGGCTATATAATATTTCAAAGAAAAATTATCAAGGATTAAAATAATTTTTTCTATTGATTTTTTTTTAAAGATTTACTTACTTTGGGAAATGGGCATAAAATCGGGAGGAGGAAGTTTCCATTTATTCATGAAATTTGATACATTGTAGCAATATATTTCGAAGTTTTCTAAAACACAAACTGAATGGTTTCTAATGTCCACTTCCATTGTTATTAAATTGGATAGCTTCAAAATATGCTCAAGTATAACTGGAGAAGAATTTTCATCATCAGAATGATTTTTATTAGACGGGAGCGTGATCTTTAATATTTCTTGGGGTGTAAGAATGAATAACAATGTTGCAGCATTCGATGGATCTGTATTAAATTGTAAATCATTAATTTTTTTCTATTGCAGATTATAAATTAAAAGAAAATCTAGACAAGGCGTTAACACTAGGGATTTATGATATCCTTTCTTCCATCTTGATATTGTTTGATATTGAACAAATTATTTAATTTTTTTTTATTGATAAAGCCAGATGATACTTTGTTTAACTTACAATTTATACCAACACATTTTTGATTTATTCTTTCGTATCCAGACGTACATAAACATTTATTTTTCTCTTTGAAAACTGTACAAAGTTGGTCACACGATTCATCATTATATTCATTTTCATTGCATGATTTTTGTAAAGTACAATTTGTTCCATTGACGATATCCTGACTTAAAGGACAGTAACACTTTGGTCCAAGAGGTGTCATTCTACAGTCATGTTCACATTTCAATAGTTTACACGGTGAATTAGTTTTACACACTAGCTCGTCGTTTTCACAATCAATATTGCCATCACAAAATTTAGATATATGCAAACATATCCCATCTGAGCATGGTAATTTGTTGTTTGGGCATTTTTTAGAACAATTCAAAGAATTTTCTTCATCGGTTGGATCTAACAAATTAAATTTGCCTATTAAGCCACAATCATTTTCTGAATCACATTGCCATTCTTTAGGTATACATTTTCTTGAATATTTGCAATGCAAAAAATTTTCATTATCACACTCATTTTGAATTATTGAAATTTTCTCGCATTCTGATAAATTTTCGTCACTTCCATCATCGCAATCATTTGAGAAATCACATCTCATTTGAAGAGGAATACACAGGTTAGATGATTTGCATTGAAATTCATATTCAGAGCAACTGCTTTTCAATGAAAATGATGTGAGAGCATCGGCTGTAAAGTATTTGAATTTTAAAATAAATTCTTTAAATTATATTAATTGATTTTATTGAATCAGTTAAAAAATTTGAAATTGAAAACTTTTTTAAAACTAATTCAATTATAAAATAAATGAACTTGTAGCTTTGAATGACAAAGATATATTTAAATTTTGATGACAAAACTTGAATCTTCATTTTTTCAATTGAGTTAGTGTCAATCTTAATTGAATAATTTTTTATTAAAATTTCATACATCTAATATCGTTGTTATATACCAAAATTTTGACAGCTTAAAAAATTGGGTACATTTTTAAACAGAAACCAATATGCTCAGTTTATAATTTAAATATTTATAAAAATACTTGTTGCATTTGCATGTAGATTTTTTTTTTCAATTAGAGAGTTTTAAGAGATAATAGGTAAATAATTTTAAACAAAAGAAAATTGATCACAACCAGAGTTGCGACGACAGGTACCTGTCACAGGTAAAGGTGACAGTTTCTGTCAAAAGATCACCTGTCACAGGCCGTTACCTGTTCACAGGTCAAATTTTTTCGCCTATCACAGGTCTGACCTGTCAAAGGTTCTACCTGTCACAGGCCGTTACCTGTTCACAGGTCAAATTTTTTCGCCTGTCACAGGTCAGACCTGTCAAAGGTTCTGCCTGTAACAGGTCGTTACCTGTTCACAGGTCAAATTTTTTCGCCTGTCACAGGTCTGACCTGTCAAAGGTTCTGCCTGTAACAGGTCGTTACCTGTTCACAGGTCAATTTTTTCCACCTGTCACAGCTCTGACCTGTCGCAGGCCTCACCTGTGACAGGTCGTCACCTGTTGACAGGTAGAAAAAAATCTACCTGTCACAGGTTGACCTGTCACCTGTCACCTGTCACCTTTGACTATCGAAATTTTTTTCTTCTAGTGAAGTATAAAGATTTCATACAAAATTCATCAATTTTTTTGCTTCCTCAAGTCACGAGTTCAAATCTCACCGCAAGCAACTTTCTTTTTTTGCATTTTTATGATTTGTTTTTAAACTTTTTTGATATAACATTAAGTTTTATGACAAAGTTTTCCATTTTCATATTTTATTTCTTCACTTTCTATATTTTAACATTTATTTTAAATTTTTTCCATATATTTTCATACAAATTTAAATTTTTTTGTCATATTTTATCAATATTTTATACATATTTTATTTTAACAAGCTGAAATCTGATACAAAGGCTCTTTTCCTAGATCTGGATGTTCTAAAATCGTAATCTTGGATCATAAAATGGCATAAAATATTAAAACTAGTATAGACTTTGTCATTCGAGACCGCAAAAAGTCGAAATATATAAAAAATTATAATCCAAGATTACGATTTCAGAACATTTAGATCTAGGAAAAGAGCCTTTGTGTCAGATTTCAGCTTGGTAAACTAAAGTATGACAAAAAAATTTAAATTTGTATGAAAATATATGGAAAAAATTTAAAATAAATGTTAAAATATAGAAAGTGAAGAAATAAAATCAGAGTTGCGACGACAGGTACCTGTCACAGGTAAAGGTGACAGTTTCTGTCAAAAGATCACCTGTCACAGGCCGTTACCTGTTCACAGGTCAAATTTTTTTGCCTATCACAGGTCTGACCTGTCAAAGGTTCTACCTGTCACAGGTCGTTACCTGTTCACAGGTCAATTTTTTTCGCCTGTCACAGGTCTGACCTGTCAAAGGTTCTGCCTGTCACAGGCCGTTACCTGTTCACAGGTCAATTTTTTTTTGACTGTCACAGGTCTGACCTGTCAAAGGTTCTGCCTGTCACAGGTCGTTACCTGTTCACAGGTCAATTTTTTTCGCCTGTCACAGGTCTGACCTGTCAAAGGTTCTACCTGTCACAGGTCGTTACCTGTTCACAGGTCAATTTTTTCCACCTGTCACAGCTCTGACCTGTCGCAGGCCTCACCTGTGACAGGTCGTCACCTGTTGACAGGTAGAAAAAATCTACCTGTCACAGGTCTGACCTGTCACCTGTCACCTGTCACCTTTGACTATCGAAATTTTTTTCTTCTAGTGAAGTATAAAGATTTCATACAAAATTCATCAATTTTTTTGCTTCCTCAAGTCACGAGTTCAAATCTCACCGCAAGCAACTTTCTTTTTTTGCATTTTTATGATTTGTTTTTAAATTTTTTTGATAAAATATAAAGTTTTATGACAAAGAATATTTATTATATATTTCGACTTTTTGCGGTCTCGAATGACAAAGTCTATACTAGTTTTAATATTTTATGCCATTTTATTATCCAAGATTACGATTTAAGAACATCCAGATCTAGGAAAAGTGCCTTTGTGTCAGATTTCAGCTTGGTAAACTAAAATATGACAAAAAAAGTTGAATTTGTATGAAAATATATGGAAAAAATTTAAAATACATGTTAAAATATAGAAAGTGAAGAAATAAAATATGAAAATGGAAAACTTTGTCATAAAACTTTATGGGCAAGATCAAAAATGAATTGTTCGTGACGCTTAACAATAATTTACAATTTTTGAATCAATAATGCGAAATATGTATTTAAGACTTGTGTTTTTCTTAAAGTTCTTGCCAAGACCTATATTTTGGTGTATAACAAGTATCTCTTAGACATTGCAATATAATTAAAAATTAATTTAAAGTGCTAAGCGTCACGAACAATTTTGAGGAAATTCGATTTTACACCATGTTGCAAATGTAATATCTCTGCGAATACTTCATTAATCATAACGATTTTTTCACCAGATAATTAAGTAATCAGATCATTAAAAGTTTTGTCTAAAATATACAAAATGGCGGATTTGTAAGTTAGCTTAATTCAGCTTTAAAATGTTGAAGCTGAAATTTTGATATGAAGGAAATAGTTTAGGAACTAGCTTTCTTTACAAAAAAGGTAACATATGTAATTTTCTTTAAGTTTGTGAGAGAAAATTTTCAATTCTACTATAATTAACCAAGTTATGATGAGTTTTACAAAACTAGTCATAAGTCATTGCTGTGTTATTCGTCTACTGATTTTTTCATTTCAAACTATAGAATTCAACAATGTTTATCATATTGCAAAAGAAATATTACTTTTTGTTCAAGACAAGCAGAGAAAATTAAATTATAGTAAAAAATTTGACCAAAAATTTTGTAACGGTTTTTAAAATTATAAATTTGTGAGCAAATAAGAGCAAAATTTGTTGCTCAACTAAAATTTCATTGTTTTTATAGTTAATTTAACTTACTTTTAAGCCTTTTTCGAATGTAAATTAAATAGTAAAAGACTTTTTAAATATCAAGTAATTGTTCTTGACCGATTAAGGTTAATAGTTTTGATTTAAAAATACATTTTACATTCAATTTGGTTTTCAGTTAATTTAACTAAAAGAACTCATTTTTAATAAAATCTATTTTGATCACATGATAGAAAAAAGCAAGCTCTACAACTTTTGTCAAGCTTCCAAACATTTATCTTGCTTTCTTTTCAAAGAAAAATCGATTTCAAATATTAATTTGTTAATTAAACTAACTTAATAAGTCGCCATTTTGAAAAATGAATGTTAAAAAGAAACTTACTATTATTAGCTATCATGTAGTGAAGGAATCATATTAATTAAGTTATTAAAAGCAGAGAAATCTGAATTTGAATATTTATTCCCTTTTTTTCTGATCTTGCCCTTATATTTTATCAAAAAAATTTAAAAACAAATCATAAAAATGCAAAAAAAGAAAGTTGCTTGCGGTGAGATTTGAACTCGTGACTTGAGGAAGCAAAAAAATTGATGAATTTTGTATGAAATCTTTATACTTCACTAGAAGAAAAAAATTTCGATAGTCAAAGGTGACAGGTGACAGGTCAGACCTGTGACAGGTAGATTTTTTCTACCTGTCAACAGGTGACGACCTGTCACAGGTGAGGCCTGCGACAGGTCAGAGCTGTGACAGGTGGAAAAAATTGACCTGTGAACAGGTAACGACCTGTGACAGGTAGAACCTTTGACAGGTCAGACCTGTGACAGGCGAAAAAAATTGACCTGTGAACAGGTAACGACCTGTGACAGGCAGAACCTTTGACAGGTCAGACCTGTGACAGTCAAAAAAAAATTGACCTGTGAACAGGTAACGGCCTGTGACAGGCAGAACCTTTGACAGGTCAGACCTGTGACAGGCGAAAAAAATTGACCTGTGAACAGGTAACGGCCTGTGACAGGTAGAACCTTTGACAGGTCAGACCTGTGATAGGCGAAAAAATTTGACCTGTGAACAGGTAACGGCCTGTGACAGGTGGGCTGTTTTTGTTGACCTGTGACAGATCGCAACTCTGAATAAAATATGAAAATGGAAAACTTTGTCATAAAACTTAATGTTATATCAAAAAAGTTTAAAAACAAATCATAAAAATGCAAAAAAAGAAAGTTGCTTGCGGTGAGATTTGAACTCGTGACTTGAGGAAGCAAAAAAATTGATGAATTTTGTATGAAATCTTTATACTTCACTAGAAGAAAAAAATTTCGATAGTCAAAGGTGACAGGTGACAGGTGACAGGTCAACCTGTGACAGGTAGATTTTTTTCTACCTGTCAACAGGTGACGACCTGTCACAGGTGAGGCCTGCGACAGGTCAGAGCTGTGACAGGTGGAAAAAATTGACCTGTGAACAGGTAACGACCTGTTACAGGCAGAACCTTTGACAGGTCAGACCTGTGACAGGCGAAAAAATTTGACCTGTGAACAGGTAACGACCTGTTACAGGCAGAACCTTTGACAGGTCTGACCTGTGACAGGCGAAAAAATTTGACCTGTGAACAGGTAACGGCCTGTGACAGGTAGAACCTTTGACAGGTCAGACCTGTGATAGGCGAAAAATTTTGACCTGTGAACAGGTAACGGCCTGTGACAGGTGGGCTGTTTTTGTTGACCTGTGACAGATCGCAACTCTGATCACAACTAACGCATCATCCCTATTTTTGTTAATACAATGTTTAAAAATAGAATATTTCCTTCTTTAAACTGTTCAATTTATTTATTTTGAGCATTCAAAAATCACTTTTATGCAATATTGTGTGGAAAGTTCAGTACTTAAACGGTCATTCACTCTTTATTAATAGTAAATTAACAAATAAAATTCCAGAATATCTTCAATTTAGTTTAAGTATTTTTATTGCGTTTTTTCTTTTTTTCATTTATGAATAAATTCCGGTTTTAGCACTTTATAAAGCTTTTATTTATCAACTTACCATCAATCTTTTTCAATATCTTATCAAAACTTTTTATATACTTTTTATTTGATGCTGCAGTCGTTATAAAATTTAACAATATTATTGAAAAAACGTATTGCTTTAATTTTGTTAAATTCGTGCATTTCATTATTATTATTTTTTTATTCTTATTCTTATTTATTATTATATATATATATATATTTTTTTTTTGGTTTACAAAAATAGAAATTGTTTTGCCGACTGTTTTAACGCAAAATTTTCACTGAACTTTGAAACATAATTTATAACTTATATATGGATTTTGTTTAACTTAGAGTTATGTTCAATGTTTTTTAGTCTAAACTAATAAAAGCTTCTTAATTCCTTGAAATCCGAGAATAAAATGAAAATCAACATCCTTCTCCTGAAAACTTTTTTGAAAAATGATACATTTGTTCACAAATATCATCCCTTCGGACGAATCAATCAAATGCTACCTGATCGTTGCAAGAAATATTTAGGATTTTTTTAAAATATAAATTTTATTAAGAATTGTCACTCCTTTTCAAATGTATGAAGACTTAAAAAACGTAAAATGGAATCATTCAATACACTCTACTTTAAGTGTTACTTCTTAGTTCTTTCAAAAATTTCCAAATTATAATTTCGATTTAATATATTCCCCAAAAAAAGCATTTTACCCAATAAAAATTCAAACTTTACGTTTTATTTAAAAAAATCTACGAACATATTACTAACCACGTGTGTTATCTAAAATATGTTATCCAAAATTTTAATAGGTCCTGTTTTGATCAGTTTTAACTGATAAACATAACGTAAAGCTAACGCTTATTATAGGGGTCTCGTGACAAATAAATTGTACGTGAGTGACACTATAAAAGTTATTTCTCCTATTTTAATTAAGTGTCACTCAAGTAAAATTTTTGGGAATTTTGCTACATTTTGCTATATATTCATTATTTCTTGATATATCATTAGATGCATTTTTTGGGTCATAAATTTTATTCTGTTATGTTTGAGTTCATAAAAAATTTAAAATTGTTGACTTAACATACTTAAATGAACAAAATTAAATTAAAATGTTTTTAACGGTTTTTAATTTGTTTGAATTTTTTGTGTTTTAACTACCTAAGCTGTTTTGTTCTAGATTACACAATGATTCAGATTCGGAAAAAATGTTCAAAAATTCCTTGTGCACAATATTTTTCCAACACATTAGAAAATTGAAAGTTTTTGTTAATTTCTCTTGATTTGAATCTTTTAGCATCATCTACATAATGTTTTCGTTCATTGCTCAAAAAATTAGTCCCTAATATAAAGGATAAACATGATTTTTTACCAAAAGTTTGTAAAAGTTTATCAAAAAATATTGTGCATGATCAAATTTTGTATGAAAATTTATGTAAACTTTGATCGCAAATATCTCGAAAACGGCATCAAACGGCATGTCCTCAGTAATATGGGAGATAGATTTTAACTTAATTAATGGATTTATATAGGTTTCAGAGAGGTCTTTGGAAGACTTTTTAACTTATGAATAGTTTAAGTAGTGTAAAAATACTCAGATTTCAATTCCATTTTTAAGGCTTAATACGCAGATTTCTATTGAGTTGGTTGTTTTAGTATGTAAAGCTAAGCTTAAATTAGCTAGTAACTGCTTCCAAGACATCCAAATAACAACTTAAAGTAGAAAAAATCATATTTTTTTTTTCATACACAAATTGTAAACAAATTATGGGTGAGTTTAAATTAATGATTTCTGGAGTTAGACATCAAATTGGGACGAGATATTTTCATAGGATATGCCTCAAGTTAAGATCTTTAATCTGGCATTTAAAGGACATAGTTTAATTAACATGAAATTTTTGAATTTTTGAACATTTTTTTCGATTCTGAATCATTGTGGATTAGAAGTATTTAGTAAAACTTCAGAATAAAATGTTGGTCTTATAAATTTCGTTCTAAGCAATTGAATAATTGAGATTTTTAACAAATTAATTGTTGATGTTTTGATTGAATTAGTAAGATAATAATGTGTGAAGGGCCCTGCCTTTCTTTGGAGGCACTGCGATTTAATTTGTAAAGAATCTATTGTACCAAACCCTTTAGACCTAGAGTTTATAGTGGGATCCGAACCACTTGCAAGCTCTGCACATTGCAAAGACACGATTACGTCAAATTTGTAAGATAGTATTAGTGTAAAATTTAAATTTCATATTTCCATTCAGCAAAAATCCTCAAAAAAAACGTAGAGGCCTTTTAAGTAAATGTTTGATTTAATTTTTAAATTATTGATATGTTTAAGAAACCTAAAAGTATAAATTATAACTTGAATATGTGTTTTATCCAAGTTGGACTTAAGATTCATAATAAAGAAGTTTTAAGCACAAAAAATAATTTTTTACACCATAATAAATTCACTTTTTACATTGGCCATAATAGTATATTTTGGTTTTAAATTAAAAGCCTATCTCTGTATATCATTATGACTTTCTTACGATTTAATTAATGCCAACCATAATAACATACCTAATGAAATTTTTGAAACTTAAAAAAAAACGTGGGATTAACAGATAATAACAGTTGAAAAATAGCAAGTTAAAATGCGCCTTTGTCATGAGTATGTTTTAGGTAGTGACATTATTGCTTTCACATTTTCGTTCTTTTTAAAACGAGCACTTTGAAGTGAGCTCGTATTTTTTCTTGTATCAAAAATTTAAATTGGATTAAAAGCATCAACATGAGTTTGTATAATTTTAAGAAAATTATGGTGGTTCCGCCAGCAAAAGTAAGTTGTTAAATAAATGAATTAGTCCTTAATTATTAAAAAATATTAATATTTCCATTTTAACCTTAAAAATGTTTTTTTAGTCGTTCATCGATATTATGCTGTCAAGAACACAAAGAAAGACTCCAACAGTAGTACATAAGCACTACAAAATATCAAGAATTCGAGCATTCTACATGAGAAAAGTGAAATATACACAGCAGAATTTTCACGATCGCCTTTCTCAAATCATTCAAGATTTTCCAAAATTAGATGATGTCCATCCATTTTATGCTGATTTAATGAATGTTTTGTATGACAAAGATCATTACAAACTTGCACTGGGTCAACTAAATATGGCTCGCCATTTAATTGATAATGTTGCAAAAGAATATGTTCGTCTATTGAAATATGGTGATTCTCTATATCGTTGTAAACAACTGAAGAAAGCAGCACTCGGTAGAATGGCAACAATCACCAAGAGACAAGCGTCTAATTTGACTTATCTGGAGCAAGTGAGACAACATTTATCAAGATTGCCCACGATAGATCCATATACACGATCTATTATATTGACTGGATTTCCTAACGTTGGTAAATCTTCCTTTATGAATAAAATCACTCGAGCAGAAGTAGAAGTTCAACCATATGCTTTTACAACAAAGAGTTTGTTTGTTGGACATACTGATTATAAGTATCTTCGTTGGCAAATTATTGATACACCAGGAATCTTGGATCATCCATTAGAAGATAGAAATGTTATTGAAATGCAAGCAATTACAGCATTGGCACATCTTAGAGCTTGTGTGCTGTACATAATGGATATATCTGAACAGTGTGGTCATACATTAGAAGAGCAAATTCATCTTTATGAATCAATTAAGCCACTTTTTGCAAACAAACCACTTATGATTGTTATTAATAAAGTTGATATAATTAAGCTTGAAGAACTGGATGAAACAAGAAAAAATGTACTCGCAGGAGTTCTTAATGACGAAAATGTTCCAGTCATTCAGATGAGTACAGTCAACGAAGAAGGAGTAATGCAAGTTAAGATTGAAGCATGTGAAAGACTTTTAGGCTTCCGTGTAGATCACAAATTAAAGACGAAAAAGGTTGAAAATATTTTAAATCGTCTTCATGTTGCAATGCCAGAAAAAAGAGATGAAAAGGAACGTCCAACATTTATTCCTGATTGTGTATTACAGAAGCGTGAAGTAGAAAATGTTATAAAACAAAAGAGAAAATTAGAGAAAGATATCGAAGAAGAAATGGGTGATGATTATATTTTGGATTTGAAGAAACATTATGTTACAATACCAGAAGAAGAGCGTTATGATATAATTCCAGAATTTTTGGAAGGACATAATATCGCTGATTACATTGATCCAGATATATTTGAGAAATTGGAAGAATTAGAACGTGAAGAAGGCCTACGACTGGATAGTGGATACTATGAGCCACCAAAACTGAACATTGATGAAACATTGCAAGAGATTCGAGATATGGCACGACAAATTAGAACAAAACGATTTACATTGCGCGATAATAAACGCTTAGCACCGCGTGCTGATAAACCTAAGATTCCTCGACACAAATTACCTCACGTTCGTGATCGAAAGGTAGACAAATTGAAGAATACAATGGAGGAACTTGGAGTTGATATGAGTACAAAGGAAGATTCTAATTTCAACAAGAGCAAAATTCATGTACGTCGTAGTTTAGTACCTGCTATTGGTGGAAAAGCTGAAAAGAGAAAGGATAAGGAATCGTCGGCAATTGTCAAATCTACAGGTCAAACATTGAAACGAAAAGCACCAAAACATGAACTTGGATTGACAAATGTTGTTGTAAGTTTTTATAAAATTATTTCAACCATACTTATTGATTTAAATTAATTCTTTTTACAATATTAGGTAAAGAAGAAAGCTCAAATTATGGCTAAGCATGACATCGCTAAAAAATTAAAGAAAATGTGTCTCAAAGGTGAAGCTGACAGATTTATTGGTGATTTGAAACCCAAACATCTCTTCAGTGGAAAACGAGGAAATGGAAAGACAGATCGACGATAAACTTATATTTTCAAATAATATTTTACTCTTAAACATTTTATTATCCAATTGAAATTTCAAGAAACAATAAACTTCATGAAATATTTACAAACTCAATAAATCATATTGATGAAAATTATTTACTATTATAGTCACCAGAAGATTTAAATGTATAAACTGTTTTGAATCATATGGCAAATTGCGTTTTTCTTTAAAATAATCCAGGATATTTAGACAAGCTTTTGCAATCATACGAATTGAGTTGTGTACTTCTGGACATAAAGGAACTCTTAAACAGGCTAGAAATGCATATATCCATTTTCCAATCCAAATGAATTGCTCTCCTAAAATATCTTGGTTTTTTAATTTCAAATCCTCAAGATTCTCATCGAAGAAATCTGCAAGTATTTCAACGAAATTTTCGATTTGCCTGTAACTATCTAAAGTTAAAATAACAGATAGCAAAGGCTCATTGTCTCGACAATAACTAATGCACTCAGCTTCCTCTTCTATATTCATTGGAAGTTCTTTCAGCATACGATCTTCGAGATTCTTATTTCTGATAATACAAATTTTACTCCTTATATTCTCAAATAATTCTTTCTGATGTTCTTGCCATTCTTTCGACTGGAACTGCCTATCAACAGATCTTTGTACCTAAAATTATGTCATCATTTACTTTTTAAACTTAATTTAATGGTTTTTAACTATTTACCAGTTCATTTTCAACAATACAATTTTCTGGAATTTCTACCGATACAATTTCCTTAGTTTGTTCTCTTTCCAATCTTACACTTTTCAAGTATTTATGAGCAGAGATCTGAGCCAAATTGAAATTAATTTCTGAATCTGTATCACTGCCATCATCTTCAGTAGGTAAGCACTGACGTTGTGACATTTAATCAACTTTTTTGATTCAAAATTTATATTAAAATTTAATTCAACAAAATTATTGTTTGTAAACAAAGTTGTGGTGAAAAACACCTATATTCATCAAAATTCACCAAAAAACGAAAAAAAATGCTAAGTTAAAATTTAAATAAAATAACGTCGTTTATTTTATTTCATGTTTTCATTTTTAACACGATATTTCAACAGGATCTGTCAAAATTAATGCTTTCAACAGCTTGATTCAAAATAAAAGGTTCATATTTTTTCAAATCAGTCCTGCAATCTTTAGCATTTTAATTAACTATAACGTCATCATATGGAACTGGTTCGTCAATGATTTTGGAATTTACAACATTACTCCTCATTGCCTGATTTTAAACCTTTTTAATTAACTGTTATTATACTGGGCCTCGTCACAAAAAAATTGTACGTGAGTGACGCTTTGTTATTCTTGATTATCTCTTTATTCGTGTGGTTTAAAATTCCAGAAAATTTATAAATTTTACTTATAATCTCCCAGTGCGATTATAAGTCCAGATACATTTTTCTGGACTTATAATCCTTGAAAATTATTTGAAATCATTTCAAATTTTTTTCTTTAAAGCAATTATTCACATGAATTTCTGAAAACTTCACACAAAGAATTCAATTGAATTTATTTAACACTAAGAACTGCAGCTTCTAAAATGGTTCCAGTTTTAAGATATGATCCATAGGAAAAAAAGGTTCCAAAAACGTCAATTTTTTTCGATTTTCAAGAGGCTATAGCATGTCATGGTAAAGTCAAAACAAAGTCATATGGTGTATTTTTGTAAAGCTCTTGATTAGGACTATAAGAGAATATACTATAAGATAAAATATCCAGTTTGAAAAAAAGTCTGGTGCCACAAGAATTTTAAGAAAATAGACATTTTTCCTAGATTTTCTAACTTTGACAGCTTCAAAACTACTTAAAATTTGAGAATTTCGAAAAATGACTTTCCATTCCCCAAATTGCTTATGTTGTGTGATCAAATGGCAAAAGAATTATTTTCCGAGACCCATATGGCTCGGCTGTGACCCTGATCTCCAAATTTGTAGACCCAAAAAAGACGTTTTTTTGCGTTTTGAAGGCATAGATGATGTCCAAATGTAAAAGTTTATGTACAGAAAAATCAGGCCTCCTAATACACACATTTTGGTACTCTTTGAGATTTTTGAAAATGAGCCCTTCAGGCTGTATTAAAAAAAGGTTTTTTTCGTGAAACTAATAACTTACACGCTTTTGCGTGGAAATCAAAAAGGCTTTAAATCGCATTTTAAAACATATCTCGGTATTATAAATGATAAAGAATGCTAATGTAGATATAAAATCGATATTTTTTTGAAAATAGCCTCCTATGATCAAAATCAAAAATGCTTTAAATTGCATTTTAAAACATATCAAGGTATTATAAATGATAAAGAATGCTAATATAGATATAAAATCGATATTTTTTTTTTGAAAATAGCCTACTACGATCGAAACCAAAAATGCTTTAAATTGGATTTTAAAACATATCAAGGTATTATAAATAATAAAAAATACTATAAAAAAAAACTTTTTTAAAAAAGCACGCTTTTATTTCCGATTACAGTGCACTAAAAAAGAGAAAATAATTTTTTTCTGAGAACTAAAATTTGATACAAAATTTTATCACTAAAAATAAAAGCGTGGGGCGTTTAATTTAAACCAGCTCTAGATTTTCTATAATATATTCACAAACCTAATGCCATGTAAACATATATGGATGATTTTTAATTGTCACAATTCAAGATTTAGTGATGCATGCAAGAATGCCCCACGCTTTTATTTTTAGTGATAAAATTTTGTATCAAATTTTAGTTCTCAGAAAAAAATTATTTTCTCTTTTTTAGTGCACTGTAATCGGAAATAAAAGCGTGCTTTTTTAAAAAAGTTTTTTTTTATAGTATTTTATTTTCTACTTTTTAGTCTTATCAAATCTGTAAATCGATTCAACTTCCAAAATTTGGAGCTTTTGTTTTATTACAACACTGACTTTATCAGACTTAATGAGGAGGTTACAGTTTTTAGATTACATGAAGTGTTAGTCTTCACTTCGTTTAACTCCGCTTCGTTCAATTGTTCATAGATTACAGTAGGTTTATAAGTAACAGGTGTTTAAACTCGAATTCGTTGCACTTCGCTTCGTTCAACTATTTAAAGATTACCAGTTTTAAATGGGTAATTTGTAATGACTATCAAAATTTTTTATTCGTATTAAATTATTTAAGTTATACCTGAAAACACACGAAACTCTTTTAAAAATGTCCTTACTTCAATTAAAGATTTTGTATTTATCCGTACCATTCCTACTACATAACATGTAGATTTTTAACATAAAGATGCAAATCACATCTATACGTAACGAATTTAAAACGGATTTTCAAATTTAAATTCAATGAATGTCATTCATATGTTATGCAAAAATACGTCAAGCCGTTAATAAATAGAAAAGTCAATTTAATTAAATTGGTGAAGTGTTATAAATAATGTAATACATTAAAAACAGCATAAATTTATGCTCAAATTATGTGTGCTAAATGCACATCGCATATTAATAGTTATTTTGCATTAATTCGTAACGGACTTGTGCTTAACGGTTTTTTTGAAAATTCAAATTTTCACTTACGAATATTCATGAAAAAATTACATGTCAATTTTTTTGTCTTACCAGAATATCTTTAGCTGCTCAAATTTATGGTATAATTAATAATTAGTAATATTAATTAAACTATAATGAATCATATAAATGACTTTTGAGCATTTCTAGTATAATATTTTAAACAAATCAAAAGTTTATGTCATTGACATTGGATTTTTTCCCATATAAAAAAGTTTTACTTAAATTTTACTATAATTAAGCATTTTTGTGGTCCCAAAGTGTTAAAATAATGTATTGTCACCGAGAATACGTATACAAAATAAGTTTGAGCTCGAATGGAGCAGGAGAAGTGATCGAAAAATCAATTACAAGATTTGACGCAAATATACAAACAGTGTGAGTTAAATAAAAGCGTGTAAAGAATGCTAATATAGATATAAAATCGATATTTTTTTTTGAAAATAGCCTACTATGATCGAAATCAAAAATGCTTTAAATCGCATTTTAAAACATATCTAGGTATTATAAATGATAACGAATGCTAATATAGATATAAAATCGATATTTTTTTTGAAAATAGCCTACTACGATCGAAACCAAAAATGCTTTAAATTGCATTTTAAAACATATCAAGGTATTATAAATAATAAAGAATGCTAATATAGATATAAAATCAATATTTTTTTTTTTGAAAATAGCCTACTATGATCGAAATCAAAAATGCTTTAAATCGCATTTTAAAACATATCAAGGTATTATAAATAATAAAGAATGCTAATATAGATATAAAATCGATATTTTTTTTTGAAAATAGCCTACTACGATCGAAACCAAAAATGCTTTAAATTGCATTTCAAAACATATCTAGGTATTATAAATGATAAAAAAATGCTAATATAGATATAAAATCAATATTTTTTTTTTTGAAAATAGCCTCCTATGATCAAAATCAAAAATGCTTTAAATTGCATTTTAAAACATATCAAGGTATTATAAATGATAAAGAATGCTAATATAGATATAAAATCAATATTTTTTTTTTGAAAATAGCCTACTATGATCGAAATCAAAAATGCTTTAAATCGCATTTTAAAACATATCAAGGTATTATAAATAATAAAGAATGCTAATATAGATATAAAATCAATATTTTTTTTTTTGAAAATAGCCTACTATGATCGAAATCAAAAATGCTTTAAATCGCATTTTAAAACATATCAAGGTATTATAAATAATAAAGAATGCTAATATAGATATAAAATCGATATTTTTTTTTGAAAATAGCCTACTACGATCGAAACCAAAAATGCTTTAAATTGGATTTCAAAACATATCTAGGTATTATAAATGATAAAGAATGCTAATATAGATATAAAATCGATATTTTTTTTGAAAATAGCCTACTACGATCGAAACCAAAAATGCTTTAAATTGTATTTCAAAACATATCTAGGTATTATAAATGATAAAAAAATGGTAATATAGATATAAAATCAATATTTTTTTTTTTGAAAATAGCCTACTATGATCGAAACCAAAAATGCTTTAAATTGCATTTTAAAACATATCAAGGTATTATAAATAATAAAGAATGCTAATATAGATATAAAATCAATATTTTTTTTTTTGAAAATAGCCTACTATGATCGAAATCAAAAATGCTTTAAATCGCATTTTAAAACATATCAAGGTATTATAAATGATCAAGAATGCTAATATAGATATAAAATCGATATTTTTTTTTGAAAATAGCCTACTACGATCGAAACCAAAAATGCTTTAAATTGCATTTCAAAACATATCTAGGTATTATAAATGATAAAAAAATGCTAATATAGATATAAAATCAATATTTTTTTTTTGAAAATAGCCTACTATGATCGAAATCAAAAATGCTTTAAATCGCATTTTAAAACATATCAAGGTATTATAAATAATAAAGAATGCTAATATAGATATAAAATCGATATTTTTTTTTGAAAATAGCCTACTATGATCGAAATCAAAAATGCTTTAAATCGCATTTTAAAACATATCTAGGTATTATAAATGATAACGAATGCTAATATAGATATAAAATCGATATTTTTTTTTTTGAAAATAGCCTACTACGATCGAAACCAAAAATGCTTTAAATTGCATTTCAAAACATATTTAGGTATTATAAATGATAAAAAATGCTAATATAGATATAAAATCGATATTTTTTTTTGAAAATGGCCTACTATGATCGAAATCAAAAATGCTTTAAATTGCATTTCAAAACATATCTAGGTATTATAAATGATAAAAAATGCTAATATAGATATAAAATCGATATTTTTTTTTTGAAAATAGCCTACTACGATCGAAACCAAAAATGCTTTAAATCGCATTTTAAAACATATCAAGGTATTATAAATGATAAAGAATGCTAATATAGATATAAAATCGATATTTTTTTTTGAAAATAGCCTACTATGATCGAAACCAAAAATGCTTTAAATTGCATTTTAAAACATATCTAGGTATTATAAATGAAAAAGAATGCTAATATAGATATAAAATCGTTTTTTTTTTTGAAAAAAACCTACTATGATCGAAACCAAAAATGCTTTAAATTGCATTTTAAAACATATCTAGGTATTATAAATGATAAAAAATGCTAATATAGATATAAAATCGATATTTTTTTTTGAAAATAGCCTACTATGATCGAAATCAAAAATGCTTTAAATTGCATTTCAAAACATATCTAGGTATTATAAATGATAAAGAATGCTAATATAGATATAAAATCGATATTTTTTTTTTGAAAATAGCCTACTATGATCGAAATCAAAAATGTTTTAAATCGCATTTTTAAACATATCTAGGTATTTCAAATGATAAAGAATGCTTATATAGATATAAAATCTACATTTTTTTGAAAATAGCCTACTATATCGAAATCAAAAAGGCTTTAAATCGCATTTTAAAACATATCTAGGTATTATAAATGATAAAGAATGCTTATATAGATATAAAATCTACATTTTTTTGAAAATAGCCTACTATATCGAAATCAAAAAGGCTTTAAATCGCATTTTAAAACATATCTAGGTATTATAAATGATAAAGAATGCTAATATAGATATAAAATCGATATTTTTTTTTGAAAATAGCCTACTATGATCGAAATCAAAAATGCTTTAAATCGCATTTTAAAACATATCTAGGTATTATAAATGATAAAGAATGCTAATATAGATATAAAATCGATATTTTTTTTTGAAAATAGCCTACTACGATCGAAACCAAAAATGCTTTAAATTGCATTTCAAAACATATCTAGGTATTATAAATGAAAAAGAATGCTAATATAGATATAAAATCGTTTTTTTTTTGAAAAAAACCTACTATGATCGAAACCAAAAATGCTTTAAATTGCATTTTAAAACATATCTAGGTATTATAAATGATAAAAAATGCTAATATAGATATAAAATCGATATTTTTTTTTGAAAATAGCCTACTATGATCGAAATCAAAAATGCTTTAAATTGCATTTCAAAACATATCTAGGTATTATAAATGATAAAGAATGCTAATATAGATATAAAATCGATATTTTTTTTTTGAAAATAGCCTACTATGATCGAAATCAAAAATGTTTTAAATCGCATTTTTAAACATATCTAGGTATTTCAAATGATAAAGAATGCTTATATAGATATAAAATCTACATTTTTTTGAAAATAGCCTACTATATCGAAATCAAAAAGGCTTTAAATCGCATTTTAAAACATATCTAGGTATTATAAATGATAAAGAATGCTTATATAGATATAAAATCTACATTTTTTTGAAAATAGCCTACTATATCGAAATCAAAAAGGCTTTAAATCGCATTTTAAAACATATCTAGGTATTATAAATGATAAAGAATGCTAATATAGATATAAAATCGATATTTTTTTTTGAAAATAGCCTACTATGATCGAAATCAAAAATGCTTTAAATCGCATTTTAAAACATATCAAGGTATTATAAATAATAAAGAATGCTAATATAGATATAAAATCAATATTTTTTTTTTTGAAAATAGCCTACTATGATCGAAATCAAAAATGCTTTAAATCGCATTTTAAAACATATCAAGGTATTATAAATAATAAAGAATGCTAATATAGATATAAAATCGATATTTTTTTTTGAAAATAGCCTACTACGATCGAAACCAAAAATGCTTTAAATTGGATTTCAAAACATATCTAGGTATTATAAATGATAAAGAATGCTAATATAGATATAAAATCGATATTTTTTTTGAAAATAGCCTACTACGATCGAAACCAAAAATGCTTTAAATTGTATTTCAAAACATATCTAGGTATTATAAATGATAAAAAAATGGTAATATAGATATAAAATCAATATTTTTTTTTTTGAAAATAGCCTACTATGATCGAAACCAAAAATGCTTTAAATTGCATTTTAAAACATATCAAGGTATTATAAATAATAAAGAATGCTAATATAGATATAAAATCAATATTTTTTTTTTTGAAAATAGCCTACTATGATCGAAATCAAAAATGCTTTAAATCGCATTTTAAAACATATCAAGGTATTATAAATGATCAAGAATGCTAATATAGATATAAAATCGATATTTTTTTTTGAAAATAGCCTACTACGATCGAAACCAAAAATGCTTTAAATTGGATTTCAAAACATATCTAGGTATTATAAATGATAAAGAATGCTAATATAGATATAAAATCGATATTTTTTTTGAAAATAGCCTACTACGATCGAAACCAAAAATGCTTTAAATTGCATTTCAAAACATATCTAGGTATTATAAATGATAAAAAAATGCTAATATAGATATAAAATCAATATTTTTTTTTTGAAAATAGCCTACTATGATCGAAATCAAAAATGCTTTAAATCGCATTTTAAAACATATCAAGGTATTATAAATAATAAAGAATGCTAATATAGATATAAAATCGATATTTTTTTTTGAAAATAGCCTACTATGATCGAAATCAAAAATGCTTTAAATCGCATTTTAAAACATATCTAGGTATTATAAATGATAACGAATGCTAATATAGATATAAAATCGATATTTTTTTTTTTGAAAATAGCCTACTACGATCGAAACCAAAAATGCTTTAAATTGCATTTCAAAACATATTTAGGTATTATAAATGATAAAAAATGCTAATATAGATATAAAATCGATATTTTTTTTTGAAAATGGCCTACTATGATCGAAATCAAAAATGCTTTAAATTGCATTTCGAAACATATCTAGGTATTATAAATGATAAAAAATGCTAATATAGATATAAAATCGATATTTTTTTTTTTGAAAATAGCCTACTACGATCGAAACCAAAAATGCTTTAAATCGCATTTTAAAACATATCAAGGTATTATAAATGATAAAGAATGCTAATATAGATATAAAATCGATATTTTTTTTTGAAAATAGCCTACTATGATCGAAACCAAAAATGCTTTAAATTGCATTTTAAAACATATCTAGGTATTATAAATGAAAAAGAATGCTAATATAGATATAAAATCGTTTTTTTTTTGAAAAAAACCTACTATGATCGAAACCAAAAATGCTTTAAATTGCATTTTAAAACATATCTAGGTATTATAAATGATAAAAAATGCTAATATAGATATAAAATCGATATTTTTTTTTGAAAATAGCCTACTATGATCGAAATCAAAAATGCTTTAAATTGCATTTCAAAACATATCTAGGTATTATAAATGATAAAGAATGCTAATATAGATATAAAATCGATATTTTTTTTTTGAAAATAGCCTACTATGATCGAAATCAAAAATGTTTTAAATCGCATTTTTAAACATATCTAGGTATTTCAAATGATAAAGAATGCTTATATAGATATAAAATCTACATTTTTTTAAAAATAGCCTACTATATCGAAATCAAAAAGGCTTTAAATCGCATTTTAAAACATATCTAGGTATTATAAATGATAAAGAATGCTTATATAGATATAAAATCTACATTTTTTTGAAAATAGCCTACTATATCGAAATCAAAAAGGCTTTAAATCGCATTTTAAAACATATCTAGGTATTATAAATGATAAAGAATGCTAATATAGATATAAAATCGATATTTTTTTTTGAAAATAGCCTACTATGATCGAAATCAAAAATGCTTTAAATCGCATTTTAAAACATATCTAGGTATTATAAATGATAAAGAATG